>CM023490.1:17686580-18356040 GCA_013339685.2 Hyalomma asiaticum
ATACAATTAGCAATAATGAGAAAGCGTGAACACGTGCGCATGCAAACCTCAGAACGCGAATGAACGATCGCCTTCCGAGGTTTGCATGCGCATGTGTTGGCGCCTATACTCATTGTGTATCGATCATGAACCAACTCTCCCGGCAACAAGTTCTGCTAGCCTTCGCTACGACGTGAGCCACAGGCACAGTTGCTTTGGGACGAAACATCCCAGCAGTTTTTATTATTAAAGTACAGCTGCCACAGCTACGTGAGTGAAATAATGAAGGAACTGTCGACTACTGCTTACTTCTCGCGCTTCCCTTCCCAACATCGTGTGTACCTATATACACAATATTGATGAAGAGAGATTGAAGATGAAGATCAAAAACAGTTGGGGTCCTGACGCAGACGAGTCTACCGAAATGGCTATTCATTCGTTTATAGGGGCTACATTGGGGTACAGCCTCATGGATTTATTTTTTTCAGTAATGAAACCTTCAGGATAAAATGTAAAAAAAGAGGGTTGCACTTTAATTTAAATAGGACGCTCCTCTTAGGGTTGGTAAAACCCGGCGTAGAGAAAACTAATCTTTAATTCAATCCGGTCTTGGCGAATCCCCTGCATTGGGTATGTGCCAGTCTTTAGAAAAAGTAGAAGAAGAAGGAGAAGAAGAAACGTTGGCTCTAGCGTCATGTTGTGGTATTTGCACAATATACCAGCTAAAAGTTAAGCACTCCAGGTCTTGGCCAATCCCCCGTAGTGGGTATGCGCCATATTTGAAGGATCATCATCATCATCATCATCTAGCGACGTTGTTGTTGTTTCCTTCAAGTCTGGCACATACCCACCCTGGGGGATTGGCCAAGATGTAGAAGTTGAAATAGTTAAGCTGAGGTACTATGGAATACCAATCAGAATCGCATTAATCAAGATGAAATTAACAGTGACGTTCCACGCTCTTCATAGTTTTAAAGAATCTCTTAATCAATTCTAGCCTCTAACTTCCCCTGAGGTTATGTTCTGGCCTGGATCTTATACACAATGTTGACGTATCTGTGCAAAGTATGTACCAATATCGCATCACTTGTGCACCACTCCTTTCGTTAGGAATATTTAACGTAATTAGATGAAGCGAAAGGTGATTGATTTCATTTGTGGGGGTTAACGGCCCAAAGCCAGCTCTGAGTATGAGAGACGCCGTAGTGGAGGTCTCCGGAAATTTCGGCCACCTGGGGTTCTTTAACGTGCACTGACATTGCACAGAACACGGGCCTCAACATTTCGCCTCCATCGAAATGCAGCCGCCGCGAACGGGATTCGATCCCACGACCTTTGGATCTGCAGCCGAGTGCCATAACCACTAATGAAGCGAAAGAGGCCAGTTCGTGCACAAATAGACATTTCAGCGGATCTGCTCAGTAAGAATTAGTACGGGTTTAGGAGGAGTGGTTCGCGGTAACAGAAAGCTTAAAAGAAATCCAAACTACTATTGAAATTGCATACGCACATGATTTGGCAATTACTTCTTATCTCACCATGACGGAACCTGTTCGCACAGAAAGGTAACATGTACACCTAGACCGCTGCCATGACAGAACGTCCTTGAATGTGAGGACTTTCCTGAGAGGCACGGTTGCCCAACGCTTCCTTCGTTTACTCTGAATTTTCAAGTTTCCGGTCGTGTTGTGGCTATTAGCCACGTGCGGTGTTGAAGCACCTGTACTGCGAAAGTAAAAAGATATCAGGGTTTTCGAGCTAACCAAGGTCGCATCACAGCTTGAGGTGGGGAATAACCACGCGAAATTCAGTGTAGTGACGATATTGATTTCGTTTCAAAAGTGCACCGTACCGTCTCCGTCTTGCTTTCCCGTCCCACTCCCCCCCCCCCCCCCCCCCTTTTTTTTTTCACATTTATGTGTTCATCCCCAGCGTTAGCAGTACTGAAGTGTGCTGTATAGTCCAGGGTCCGACGGAACACCGTCTGGCGAGGGGCATACATTTCTTGCGAATAAACAAACACTCGCCAAGTTGCAACGAAAAGGAATTTATGACGTTTCGAGACCACTACGGGTCTCGAAGCGGTCTCGAAGAGACCCGTAGTGGTCTCGAAACGTCATAAATTCTTCTTTTTTGTTGCAACTTTGGCGAGTGTTTGTTTATTCGCAAGAAAAGTGTGCTGTATCCGCTGCGGTGGTCTAGCGGTTGTGGTTCCCAACTGCGGACCCAAAAGACGCGAGGTGATAACTCAGCCGTGGCGGTCGCTTTTGATGAAAGCGAAAACGCCAGGGGCCCGTGCACCGTACGTCTATGCGTTGTCAGTGCGCGTTAAAGAACCCCAGTTGACCGAAATTTCTGTAGCCCTCCACGCACTACGGTGTTCCCCCTCTTTCTTTCGTGCCCTTTCCCCTAACCCCACGGACACCGAGCTGTGCTCCCGACTAAGGCTGCAGAAAATAGCGTCCTTCTCTTAAAGGGGTCGTGAAAAGAATTTGGAGATGCCGGTTTGTAATTTTCACTGCTTCAATACGCATTCGACAAGCCGATTCCGAAATATTTCGGCGGAATATTCAGTGCACATTTAACAACGCCCGTTTTAAATATCAGCTTTATTGCGCTCCCGAAACGACTATGCGACACTACCGGCCGGCGTGGTACTATTTGGTGACGTTCAGTTAGGATACTTTTAAGTTCAAAGGCACAGTGAAC
The DNA here is from genome assembly GCA_013339685.2 of Hyalomma asiaticum. Lineage (NCBI taxonomy): Eukaryota > Metazoa > Arthropoda > Arachnida > Ixodida > Ixodidae > Hyalomma > Hyalomma asiaticum. The sequence goes on from CM023490.1 coordinate 17,689,269, forward strand.
TCGCGTTTGCTCTAAAGGAATCGATTTACTCGAAAGCTAGAAAGGAAGAAAATACTTGGAAACCGTGCGGTGCCACCATTCCGAAGAAAAGCGGCAGCACGGTTTGTTTTCCCATGGCCTCCGAGGGCGCGCCAATCTCGGAGGTATGACGGCTACTAAGATGACGTCATCTGCAGAGTTGAGGGGAACGCGCGCAGTGAAACCGAAACCGCGTTTTTTATCGCTCTAAATCAACGCACACGGTGCAAAGGAACAATGCATATTGTTGATTGGAGGGTCAGGATCCCGAATACGCACTTAGTACAAAATGTTCAGAAAACGTTTCACGACCCCTTTAAGCGAAGTGGAATTATTATTATTATTATTATTATTATTATTATTATTATTATTATTATTATTATTATTAGGCTGCAGAGCAAAACTCATAAATGGGTATCGACCTTAATGAATCTCCTTGTCTGGTTCATAGCACCGATTATTATAGCGCAGCATGTGACTGATCACTGTCGAAAACACGAAATAACGTTTCGAATTTGGGCATATTCTCTCTCCACAATCGCTGGGCAAAGTAAACAAAAATAAGGCAGAGAAACACGGCATGACGTTTCGGAATCTGCACAGGGAGGTCCCTCTTTCTCAATCCCTGGCCAGCTGATATAAAAAAAAAGAACACAGAACGACGCCTGGCAATATGCATGAGTCTTTTACTCACAAAATCTAACCGATTAACGTCCAAAACGCAAAGTGACGTTTCGATATCTTCACAGGCCCATTGTCCACAGTCCCGGATTGTGAATAAGAAAACTGCAAAGACTCCAAGGTCATTTTCTTCTCTGGCACTGGTCAGCGACCTGCTTCACAAATCGTGCAGCCGACCGGAGAGTGATTGATCGAATTCTTGATTGTATCACTGATTGCTTTCGATATTCTCTGATTCGTTCAGAGCAGTGGGTTACAGCGCATAGTCTCAGGTGATGGCCTCCGGCTTCTATTGGATGTTGGTGTGTGCGCTTTACATGAAAGATAACTGACTGATGGGGTAGTGGACACTGCCTCTTGAATACTACGGACGTTGAGGTCACACACACAGGACGTAGAGAGATGATCGACAAACGGGAGTTCACGGTTGGGTGTCTTACCTCTTGCCACATTTGTGTCTAGCGCTGACATTAGCAGCACGCGTGGTATTGGACGTCACTTGTTCAATATTGTAAAATTTTGTAGCCGCTAAGATCGCTTCGAAGTGACCGAAGGGTGGGGGGTAGATCATAAAGGGTGAATTACAGCAATGGAGATACAATTATTGTACTAAGGCGAAACAACACGGGCACAGTCGTTGCACAGATTCCACATTGTTGCACTTGTCTACAGCAGCGCTGCCATCTAGCACCACCCTTACAAAAATGCCATATATGGCGATATCAGTAATTCGGCATGCGTGGCTATATACGGCATGTGTGCATATGTGGTCGTATTTGCCCAAATCATGATAGAAGGGCATATGGCAATAAATAACCAACACGAGGAATGTCACGTAAGATTCTGACACGTATTGGGCCACATATGAACACTAGCCATATGTAGACAGATATGTGTATATGACCATATACGCATATCTGGATATGCGTATCACAAATATGTTTCTTTTTTATATTTTGCTCCATTTTCTTCTCGTTATGATTGAACTGTACTTATAAAATATCTGCATTGTTAACAGAATCTGTTCCTTTAAATGCATGTTTATTTAGACCCCCTACTAGCCAGTGGCTATGGGTCTAACCAGTGTTGTGTATTTTCATGTAATAAGAGAAGTTGAAATAAAAAATGATTGATTGATTGATTGATATGGCATGTGTCCGTATGTGGCCTTATGAGCCCAATACGCATCCGAGTCTTACATGACATTCCTCGAGTTGGTCTTTCATTGCCATATATGCCCGTATCACGATGTGGGCAACTACAGCCACATACGGGCACGTGCCATATATAGCCACATATGCCCAATTCCTGATATCGCCGTATATAGCATTTTTCTAATGGTGCAGTCCAGCACAATTTCGTTGCCACTTTTAAACTCTTGAACTTCGTGAACTTATGTAACTGGCGCAGTCAAGTGAACCAGTGTGACATTGAATGTTCTCGATGCTCCGCGCAGGCTGCGCCGTGGCAGCGGACGCCGAGAACGGCACCGTGGCGACGCCCAACTACCCGAACAGGTACCCGGCATCGGCACACTGTCTTCTCGACCTGGAGGCACCCAGAGAGTCCAAGGTGGCGCTGCGGTTCGTCGACTTCTCGCTCGAGCCGGACGACAACTGCACCTTCGACTTCGTCGAGATATGGGACGGGCACCAGGACGGTACGTGGACAAGGAACTGACACTTCTGCGCGATGTCCTAAAGTCATGAGGCGATGTCCTCAGAGATAGGTCCATATAAGAAGGAAAGGCAGGGGAGGTTAACCAGGAATATAGTTCCGGTTTGCTACCGTGCACTGGGGGTTGGTGCCCGGCCACGGTGGTCTAGTGGCTATGGTACACGGCTGCAGATCCGAAGGTCGAGGGATCGAATCCCGGCCGCGGCGGCTGCACTTAAATGGAGGCGAAATGTTGAGGCCCGTGTGCTGTGCGATGTCAGTGCACGTTAAGAGAACCCCAGGTGGTCGAAATTTCCGGAGACCTCCACTACGGCGTCTCTCATAATCAGAGCTGGTTTTGGGACGTTAAACACCACAGATCAAATCAACTAGGAGGTTGGAAGAGGGAAACAAAAAGGGATAGAAGAGAGGAGGCAAAAAGAAAAACAAAAAAAGGGAGGGGGAGGAGTAACGGGAGCATCCCTCTAACACGCCAAGTGCCATCGAGGAACGTCGACAAAGCTTTGACCGACTTCCGCTGCCACCTTTGGTCGGCATTCTAATACAGTCTGTTCAGACAGCGCCCTGTTGTCAAGACAGGCCAGCGTGGCTACTATAGTGACAGTCTCTGCGCGCTGTAGCGAGTAGAGACTGTCACTATAGCGAAGAACGTCTCCTCAAGCAGCACGGCTCCTGCCATGTTCGGCCTCTTATCCGAACCTTTTCTGTCGACCGCTACGCTTCCGCTTCCTGTACAGAGAGAGGGTATGACACATTTCATGGGAATACGTCGAATTGCGAAAAGAAACACTTCGAGCGTATCGAGGCTCGGAAAGGGTACAGAGACGGTATTCGTGGCAGATAACCGGCGGCTCACGAAAAGGGTCCAGGTTAAGTTGAGGGCCCCGCAACAAACGATGGAAAGAAAAAGAAATGATAAGTGCAGCGTTAAGGGATGAGAGAAGAGCGGAGTTGGTCAGGGGACATGCACGTGTTAATGACATCCCATTGAAAACAAAGAAGAAATGGGCACGGACAGGTTATTTAATGAGAAGGCAAGATAACCGTAGGCCATTAAGGGCAGCCTAATGGGCCCTAGGAGAAGGCTAACGGGGAAGAATGTCGAGTTAAGTGATGTACCATGGTACCTTCTTGAGGTAGCTCACCTCAGCAAGTGATGTACCCCTTGAGTACCTCACCAAGTGAGTACCATGGTAGCTTCTTGATGTCATCGTGCACGGTGAGATCAAGAAGTTGACGGGTAAGTTGACGCAGCTAGCACGTGACCCGGTTAACTGGGAGGAACAGAGGAAGGGGTCTTTGCCCTGCCGTGGGCTGGGAGCTGTGCTTGTGATGATGATTATGGAAGTCTTGTAAGTGTATTCGCAACTAAGGAACTTGTGAATGTAATTAGCGAGTCTACTAACATTACCTGAACTGCTGCATGTTGGCATCGAGTCGTATGCTTAACGAGCCCTTCGATACGTGAAAGGCTTGCCGCGGAACGTCGCAGCCTTGTCCTTGGTCAGGACTTCCCAGAAGGACGCGATGAGAGCGTCCGCAAAAACGAAAAAAAATTTTAAGCCAAGCATATCGGTCACAGCGGCATCCAACTCGCGGTTAGCAAAGAAAACGGTCGCAAACCCGTTGCGGGCGGTCGTATAGAGGCACACGTGGGGACGAACTGCGCATACACAAATGATCCGGGAAAAAACACGACCATTGCGTGACTAGTGGTCTGGAAACAGAGAAAGAAAAAAAAGGAGAAAGAATTAAATGTGAGAGAGAGCTTGAGTGAGCGAGAGAGCAGCTATCAAAAGGTGTTTCCGCGCTTGGGTAGGTGATGAGCGAACATAAAAGAACAGAGCGGCCGCCAATAAAGACCCCCCGCGAAGCGGTGGCTATCGAGGAAAAAAAAGAAGAATAGCACGATGGGACTTCCCCTGAAAAAAAAGAAAGGAGGAATATCGAGACATAAATGCGACAAACGGAAAACTCGATTCGTGTCCCGAGCGTACGGGAGAGAAAGTGGTCTCCTGCGTGTTGGGTGTTCAATGTTAAAGAGGTGAATGAAAAAAAAAAAAAAGGTGAAAGAGCAACCTTGTATGGACTAATGCGGCACGAGGCAGCGCTATACTGTTTCACTAGTTCCGTGCAGCAGAGCCGATGCTACGAGGCCATCGAGCGCAGAATTCCTTGCGAAGCGAGACGGTAACTGCCATTGTTAGGGCACGCAGATGCGAGCCGCTTCTTCCATATTGGGGCCCGGTATCTTCATCCTCCTCCTCGTTCCAAGGCTGCCGCTGTCGCTGCAGCGCCCTCAATTGGCAGATGCCGTGGCGCGGGAAGGACACGTTAACGTGTGTTCGCCCTCCTGATCGGCCGAAGGCGCCTGTAGCTTCCGCCGTGCTGCATGGAACTACTAAAACAGGAGTACACCTTCCTTGCGTCGGGACACGGAATGCTCAGGTTTTTGCTAGGCTGGCGGGCAGCAATAAAACTACAGCGGTTTTTATGTATGCGTCATATATAGTACAGGATAAGTCATTGCCTAACGAGACTTCTCCAGCGTACCACTGCTTACAAAGACGTACTATACCACTGGTCTACCGTGTTTTAGGGAAATCCCCTAAGGGAGGGTGTACTTTTTTCTGCGTGAAGAAGATTTGCGCACACTTCTGGCCGCTGCGTTAGAGATAAGAGGACGAACTTTCAATACGTGTTCGTTTTTCAGCCTTAGTTTTCCCGCAACTAACAGTCTCAGTGTTGCCCATATGGTTAGGCTTTGCTATGTATAGCCTGCATGGAAGTTATAATGCTCATTATGGCTGTTCCCGTGGCATTATTTCGCTCATACAGCCGAGATGAAAACGTTTTGTCTCTGGACGTGCGTGTAGAAATGAACAAGAACTTCCTTTGCGACAAAAGTTCTTCATTCAGAGGAGATGGAAAATTATTCAGCGGTACCAGCTTCTTCATCATCATCATCATCAGCATCGAGGGATCGGAAAACGCGGGATCGAACCCGCGTTTTTTGGGTGGCAGCCGAGCACCATAAAGACCACACAACCACGGTGGACTATATTATTACACTACCTTGGAGAACATATAATAATTTTTTTGAGATTATTGGACACTGGGAGATCGTCGGGAGTTTCTCGTTCCATTGCTCAATGCACAGCCCTCGATTCAAGTTGAACAGCCTTTAGTAATCCTCCAAGCTTCTGCCCCGTGGGAAAGTACCGGTAGGATGCAGCTGTTGTACGCTTTCTTTTTGGGGGACAATAATAAGCTGCCATTCGTTATCTTTTTCCTTTATACTCCTCTTAGCAGCCTATAAATTTGGATAGAAGAGATCGTCGGTATATAATGGAAGCCAACGCTTGATAGAATGGCATGCTATTCGATTTTCGCCTTTCGCATTAGCTAATACTAGCGATTTTCGCACTGGCTAATGCTAGCTAACTGTTTGCGAACGTTGGCTGGCTGTTGTCATGACCTTTGGCTAACTGTTGGACGGCTGTTTGCCAATGCTTACTGCTCTTGGCTAATTGTTGGCTAAGTGCATGCCGATGCTGGTCAACTGCTTGTTAACGTTGGCAGACTGCTGGCTAACTATTGGCTAACTGCCATCCATTAACAGCGTAACAAAATTGCAAGTATGTACCCCTGTGCTTCCGGCTCACCGCATTAAGTGGTTCGCAAAAACTACGACAGTTACACTCTGGGAAATTCACTACAATTTTTTTTGTGACATTGCTTCAGGATGGAAATCGCTGGGACGACTGTGCGGAGACAAGGGCGAAATGAAGGAACTGGTGACGTCAGAGAACCGGATGCGAGTCAAGTTCTACAGCGACAACTTCTCCGAGTTCCGTGGCTTCTTCGCGAACTTCTACCTCGTGTCGGCGGCTGGTAAGTAGCACGGTGAAAGAAAAAGAAGAATAGAAATGAACAGCTGGCCTGACTCAATGGCTGCTTGTAACTGGATACTCTACCTCTTTGTGTCCCTGTTCCCCCTTCCCCCAGTGTAGGGTAGCAAACCGGACGCACGTCTGGTTAACCTCCTTACCTTTCCCTTCCCTTGTTTCACTCTTTCTCTCTCTCTCTCTGTTACTGGATACTTACGGTTGCAGTGGTGGGGTTGCTAAAAGCGTGGTTAGCCAGGTAGGCGTAGCCAGCAAAATTATTGCTTCAATGACACGCTGGTGAAGCAACCAGAAAACCGCCAAGAGTGCTTTGTTACAATCCCACTGTAGGGCATAGCGTGTGTAATTTAGAACTGTTTTCGAGCGTGTGGACAGATCACGTATGATAATGCAGATTATTGCTGTACGTATGAGGGAATAGAAAGGACACGGAAATGATGATGTGGCACGGGCTGGGGCCATGTCTGATAACAGTTCTTTATGGGCCTTCTTAGTTGCACTGTGACAACATATACATACGACCTTACCTACGCCACATGTTTTGGAGGTGGTGAATAGGCAGGCAGTAATTTGCTTAAAGCACCATCAGCGAACGAACGACTGTGGTGCCCAACGTACGAAACATTGCAGCTTGGCTGTTTTCCTTTTTTGCACCAGAAAGTTTCATAGGTATATGCCCCGCAAATCAAATATCGCGTGTAAGACGCAGTTGGCGAAGTATAAGGTATTTTGCAAAGAGCAGGTCGAACAGAAGAGCACGCGGTCACTGAAGCCGGACGCTAAATGAATGAAGGCACAATGAAACGATGAAAAGGCACGGACGTCTGTTCTTTGGGATCTGTCTTTAAGTACGTGCGAAGCATGAACGATACCGTAAAGCAAAGGTCCCTGCCCTCTCCACTTGTTGACCAGGGTAACCATATGATTATTAATGTTTGTCGCCGACAGCAGACAAGCCAAAGACTCGAACGCCAAACCACTATGGGTAGTTATAGTACTGCAGTAAAGGAATGCTTCTTTCGAAACTTACGTTGCGGGCACTCCTTTGCGAGTTTACGATTCACCAAACAGCCTCAATCGCCATCTCTTTTGGCCAATGTGCCGTTACGAACGTCGACCACAAGTTTCTAGTTGACGTGCTGTTGACGTTCTTTCAAAGCTTGTACACAACCAGCGCATATGCTGTGCAGGCAAACCGGAAGTCGAAGACGCCAAGACCGTGATCATGCGGAAGAACTCGCTGGTTCCCGCCCGCGAGCTGATCGACGAAATCTCACCCGACGAGACGGTGGCAGGGGACGACCAGAGAATCCTCAAGTGCATTCCCAAGATTCCTGGATCGCAGGTCAAGTGGTAAGCATTGTTTTGTGCAAAAGTTCCAGCCGCCGAATTGGACAAGCTTTTCGTTTTGAAGTGCGACAGGTTATGGACCACAGTCATGTAGTGACGTTAACGATAGGTACGTAAATAAGGGCTAGGTATGTAACATAATCTTGTCAGGTGCAATACCTGGTGTGAGTAAGTGCCGTTTGTTATTGGTCAAGAGTGTTCACTTAACAATCGGCTGGTGCTTATTACCAGAGAAACGTAGTGTGGGTCTTATATCCTCTCCTGGATCTGCGCAGGTATGTGCGATGTGCTTTGATGCCGTTGAGAAAACTTACACAAATAAAAGAAAAGAAAGGTGTAGCGACAGATTTTATGAGACTGCAACAACTAGACGTGCTAGCCTCTTTCATCCCTTGTCACTGAAGAGAAAAACTTTTGCGTGTGACAATGGGCGCATTGGGGCCTATGCGCACAAGTCCGTTCTTTCAGTGGTTGTGCAGTCGTTTTCGTGATGGTGAAATAACACCGTCAGTTTATCATCGTAGATCGCGCTGCGACAACAACTCGGTCTTTTCGATGAACGGCGCCTTCTGGCCCATACTAGGACCTGCATCAATCTGTAAATTGGCTTGCTGCCCTAGTCCGGCCTGGCCAGTTCGGCAAAGTCATTGCAATAACCAGGTCGGAACTGTGGGAAATAGATATTGCTGAATGTTCCCATGTATGAGGCGAACTTGTAACAGTGCCCGAATATATAAATTAAGGAAAAGAAATACCGGAACTATAGACGTGTATGTGGTCTGCAACGATGGCACAGTGGAATGTGCAATGCTCAGGCTACTGACTCGAAGGACGTGGGTTCAATCACAACCGCGGCTGTCTCGTTTTCGATGGAGGCGAAAGTGTTCGAGGCCCGTGTACTGTGCGTTATGAGAGCACCTTAGAGAACACAAGGTGGTTAAAATTTCTGGAGCCCTCCGCTACGGCGTACCTGGCGGTCATATCGCGGTTTTGGTACGTAAATACTTTAGTAATTATTACAAACGCAATGTGTTGGTCGTTTGCCACCGATGGCGCAGGGTGAAGAACGAGACGGTGTTGAACGGAACCATGCCCCTGCCCCACCTCTACCTGGTCTCGCCGAGCACCCTGTGGATCCGCCGAATGCACGCAGACCTGGCAGGCACCTACACCTGCCTTGTGAGCACCGAGGACAGGGAAGCCATGGCGACCACACTTGTCGTAATGGCAGGAACGAAGCCACGCAGCAAGTGCAACGTCTGTGAGTGTCCGCCTGTTCCAGATGCGTCGTTTTTGTAGCTACCACATTTTTTTTTTGCGTGCAAACTTTTTTAGTGCGAACTGGCATCGTGTGTCAGTTGGGTTTTGGTTGCGTGTTCCGCGAAGTTTGGCGGAATAGAAATCAGTTGTATTAGTGGCCGCTTTCTTGCGGAATAGAAATCAATTGTAGTAGTGCCTGGAGCCCTTGCCAAGACACAACAATAGGAAAGCTGATTTTTTTCGTGATAAGTTGTGCGAATTCTTGTTAAACTTTCTGCTGATTTCCATCTGTCGCCAGGACGTATGCCGATTTATACATCGGATTGAAGCCCATGAGAAATCCTTGAAACTTCACCTCCTGTACGAGCAACCCGAGTAAGCCTTATGGCGTTTGTAAGGAGACGAACAGAGTTTGTGAAAGTTGCGAAACGAACAATGCCGCCCCATGCTAGAGTGCACATTGACACCACAGACAGCCATTGAAGTCCTTGCAGGTCGGCTTGCAGGCTTCAGGCATGCATTTCTGGCGCCTCACCGAGTGTCACGTCGGGAATTCACCTGAGATCGACAATGGAGCTAGCGAGAATGAGTCGGTCACTACACGTCGAAGGCTTAACCGAATTTAAGGACAGAGAACCTCTGTGTGCGCCAGTTATCGGAGGAATACGTACCCGATTGCTTCATAGAAGACCTATTATGTGAATTGCTATAAGAACGTCTTATTAAGGCGAAAGCGCATTGTGTCTCGTGCTCAGGTGTCCTTGAAAAACAGTGGCATAAAAATGTGAGACAAAAAAAAAATCTGATACAGTTCTAAGTGCAGCGAAAGCTGTACGAATTGCGGGTCAGCGATTAGCCTTGTGTTTCCCTTGTGCTTATGTTGTGTTTGTCGTCGGCGCTTTGGAATTATTTTCGTTTAATTTGACCACATTATGCAATTAATTACCCGTGATGTGTATCTTTTTATTTCATTATACTGATTTGATCTATTTTAACCATTATTAATATGGGTAAATTCTAACCTGTTTTGATCAGTTAACAGCATTTCCTGGCCCTGTTTGCAACTGCTCTTCTCCGAGCGTGTGCACGACATGTGTAGACGCCTACAGCCCGGGCGTATAAAGTACTCCGCACTTTATTGTGGCACAAAATTATGGTACAAAAAGAAAATCTCGCATCTCGTTCAATTGGTGTTCACCAAAATTAGCGTGAAAGGGTACGAATGCGTACTACCAAAATGACTGATGCATCAAGCACTTCAAAAGCTTCACATCCTTGCAATTTACGACACCATTAACGATGACGAAATGACGTGCGCCCCTTACTCGTATTGTATTGAATGCGTGATCCACGGGTATGCGGATGCGAGCTACGCGTGGTTGAATGTTACCTTATACAGCTACTCGATAGTCGACGGCCAGAGGTTCCGGGTTCGAATACCCAAGGTATTTTATTTATTGTGTTTATTTTATCTATTTACAGAATTACTGCAGGCCATATGGCCCAAGCAGGAGGGGAAATAACAAAAATCACTAGGAACACGCACAAGAGCAATGATCGCAACAGAGTTCAAAAAAAAAAAGAATAGAAGAAAAAAGGCGGAATAATACCAACGGCAAAAAGGCAACATGATGTGCTTTGATACCGCAGGCAAACAGGAACATTGCAAACACTAACAATCAAATTTAAATACTATAAAGTTGAACCAGAGTGGAGAACAAAGCTGCGCACAAGGTAACCTAGAAAGAAGCACTAGACTGTACAAGGGACAACAGGCGATCCGGTGACAGGTTATTCCAACCAGTAACTGTTTGCGGAATCAGTAAGTCGCCTTTGTGTCTCTCAAGCGATAGCTAAGCACTGTAGGAAACTTTGTTTCTGTTCCTGTTTGACCTGTTCGTGTTTTAAATGCGAAGCATTTCTTAGCGAACTTCGGCGAGCTTGAGCGTATCTATCTATCTATCTATCTATCTATCTATCTATCTATCTATCTATCTATCTATCTATCTATCTATCTATCTATCTATCTATCTATCTATCTATCTATCTATCTATCTATCTATCTATCTATCTATCTAGCCGCCTACGATTTTGTGCTCTCCTGGCCGTTTCGATAATCGGATGTTTACGAAAATTGGTATGCCACGTCATGACTACATGACAAACATAAATGACAAGTCATAACATGAAAATCATGATATGCATGTCATGAGCGGCATGATTTACATGCCACGGTCTTGGTGCTCTCCTGGCCGTTTCGCTAATGGGATGTATGCGAAAATTGGGATGGGACAACATGACTACATGGCGAACATAAATGACAAGTCATAACATGAAAATCATGATATGCATATCATGAGCGGCATGATTTACATGCCACGGTCTTGGTGCTCTCCTGGCCGTTTCGCCAATAGGATGTATGCGAAAATTGTTATGGCACAACATGACTGCCTGACCAACATAAATGGCAGGTCATAACATGAAAATCATGACATGCGTGTCATGAGCGGCATCATTTACATGTCACAGTCTTGGTGCTCTCCAGGTCGTCTCGTTAATAGGACGTATACAAAAATTGGTATGCCACAATATGACTGCATGGCGAACATAAATGACAGGTCATAACATGAAAATCATGACATTCATGTCATGAGTGACATGATTTACATGCCACGCGTTTCGTTAATGGGACGTATAGGCAAATTGGCATGCCATAAGATGACTGCATCACAAACATAAATGACAGGTCATAACAGGAAAATCATGACATGCATGTCATGAGTGACATGATTTACATGCGACGGTCTTGGTTCTCTCCTGGCTGTTTCGTTAATGGGATGTATACGAAAATTGGTATGCCACAACATGACTGCATGACGGACTTGACAGAGTGTTCACAACATGAAAATCATGATACGCATGTAATGCTCGACATGATTTACATGCCACGCGTTTCGTTAACGGGATGTATACGAAAATTGGCATGCCACAAGATGACTGCATCACGAATGTGAATGACAACTCATAACATGAAAATCATGACATGCATGTCATGAGCGACATGATCTACATGCCACGGTCTTGGTGCTCTCTTGGCCGTTTCGCTAGAGGGATGTGTAGGAAAATTGGTATGCAACAATATGAATGCATGACGAACATAAATCACAGGTCATAACATGAAAAGCATAACATGCATGTCATGGGCGGCATGATTTACATGCCAGGCGTTTCGTTAATGGGACGTATACTAAAATTGCTATGGCACAACACGACCGCATGACGAACGTAAATGACAGGTCATAACATTATAATCATGATACGCGTGTCATGACCGGCATGATTTACATGCCATGGTCCTGGCGCTATACTGCCGTTTCGTTAATGGGATGTATGGGCTCCGTCTACTGACCAGAGGGCGCTACGTAGCTCTGGTCGGACGGCTCAGTATTGCTGACGTTGGCCACTTGGGTCGCACGTATGAGACGCGCGCGCACGGTGGAAACCGAGGCGACAGCGACGCGCGCGTTTCTTCGCTGCTTTCCGGGCGTGCTGCGAACCACACGAACGCTCGCGGCGTCGCCCTTTGGAACAGTTTGCCGCAGGTTTGGAGCGCGCGTCTCAAAGGAAATAAAACGAAACAAGGTGGGACGGGCGGTCGGTGCTGCTATAGAGTTGGAGACGCGCATCGCGTTCGCGTATTTTCCTGTCACAGCCTGCCCAATTTTGCTTCTTCTCTCCGCCAGCTAGGCAGTGCATTCTGTCACTGATGTCGCACATGGAAAACTCGACTGCACGGAGGCTATACGAAAATTGGTTTGGCACAACATGACTGCATGATGATCATAAATGGCAGGTCATTATATGAAAATCGTGACATGCATGTCATTAGCGGCATGATCTACATGCCACACGTTTCCTTAAAGGGATGTATACCAAAATTGCTATGGCCCAACACGACTGTATGACGAAAGTAAATGACAAGTCATAACGTTAGAACCATGGCATGCGTGTATGAGCGGCATGGTTTACTTGCCACACTCTTGGTGCTCTTGCGGCCGTTTCATTAACTTCATATGTACTAAACTCGGTATAGCGAGACAATGCAAATCCATTTTACGTTCCTTATCCGAGCTTCGCATTTCCTTGATTCCCACTGCACGTGGGATCTGCCCATTTTTTTCCTCTCTAAATATCGCAGTTTTTCGCAAAAGTCCCAAGGACCAGGAGATCCCTCACGGCGAGACCGCCATCATGCACTGCACGGCCCAGGCACCGCAGAGGCCCTCCTCCGACGTCAAGATCAGCTGGCTGCGCAATGGGCTGCCGTTCCCGACGAGCAACCGCTACCGAGATCTCGGCAACGGGCTGGTCTACATCAGCGACGCCATGCCCAAGGATTCTGCCGTGTACACCTGCGTGGCCACCGACCGCCGTAACAACTGTACCGTGCAAGAGTCTGCCCTGCTCAGGGTGCTACCCAGGGTCAACATTGAAGAAAGTGAGTCACGTGATCCTGTCAACGTTAGGTTAAGCGTTATGTCGAGGTCTGACAGTACACTGTGCCCCCCTTTAGGGAATTTCTGAGCGAGACTCACATTTGTCATCATCGCAGCCTTGGTTGAGGTCGTTTTCTGTATGTAGAAGCTTTTACAGTATTGACGCTACATGAAAGGGTTTTATAAGAGGTAAAAATTACCATTCACAGACTTGTAACATGATACTACAAGAAGGTGGTACCAAATTCTCAGAAACGGAAGCCCTTCTTGTTCACAAAAATTTCGTTCTGGTCCAGGGATTGAAACCGGGGCCATCGCCTTTCCGGGGATGTCGCTATACAAACTGAGCCAATTATTACCAATTGCCAGCCTCCTGGTACAATAATTATCGACCCTGAAATTGATATCGCGTTTGCTTTTCTTTGGCTTAAGAGTAAAGAGGTACTAGGACAACAGGAATGATGGAGCCTTCCGACCATTTCATTTATTTCCCGCCCAGTTATCGAGTGGATATTTTTGTGGGTTCAGTGCGGCAGCACGATGTCAACCAAAGTCTTGTTGGTTCTCAATATACTTGGATGCTGTCGGCTACCATTTCTTCATCTAGAAGGATTCATTGGTTCCGTGGGAGTCCGACAGATATGTGTTATCGCTTATAGGTTTCTAGGAGTCAGTCCTAATTCACACTGACAAAATGAAAAATACATTACTGCTTAATTATCCATGTTCAAGCGCTTCGTGTGCTTTTCGATAATTACGCCTTCTTTCCGCACCATTATTACGGAAAGCGTACGAATTCTGCGTGTGCTTCCCACCGATTTGTAAATTTACTCGAAAAGGATACGTTTGAATGGCATAATGAATAATACTGAGTGGCATACGGAGCTTTGCAATATGCCTTCCTATCTGTGCTTGTAACGGCACTCGGGAAATGTTTCTGCGTGTAAAGTGTCCGAACATTTAGACGCCAACAAACGAAACATTCCGCAAAGCAGACAAAAAATAACAAACTTCTGCCTTTTCACAGTTTGCGGAATTCCGTTCGTGGGACGTCCTAACACGACAAAGCCGCACGTCGAGCATGGGAAAATCGTCGGCGGAATGGATTCCATCAAAGGGGCCTACCCATGGCAGGTGAGTTCAATGAATCGCTCTTCCACACTACGCTGCAACTGGAAGCCTCGCGTACTCACGGCAAACTAGATGAACAAAGCTCCAGGGAAACTTGAACTAGTGCATTTCGAGCGATTTGGCTTCTGTCGTGGTCATAGGGATCTACCCACGGAGATATGAAGCTTTTTAACGTGAGGGACCACATTGGTGGCCCCTAAAATGCCTTCACGGAGCCAGAGAGCAACGTCGCGGCAACCTTGAATGACATATTTAAGTGCAAAGGTACAAGACAGAATGCAGAGACTGCACGTCACAAAAAGGAAATGACATTCCGAGGTTTCTCAAGATATAGTTGTGAGGCACAGGATAGTGGGGGACGCCTGGCTAACATTGACTACCTGGGGTCTTTAACGTGAACCTGAATCTACACACAGCTCTATATTTTGCCCTCATGAAAATTTGGCTACACTTGTTGGCAACTGAACCCACGCCATCGTCCACAGCAGTTCAACGGCACAGCCACTGTAAGCTACCCCGGAGGATGACTTTCGTGACTAGTGTGTATAGTTGTCCGCCTTCTCTGCGCTGGTGCCTTCAATTCAATTCAGTTAAATTCAACTTTATTTCATTAGTGGGAAAAGCCAGAAACAAATGTGTTAGCACATGTTGGCTGAGGTACTATCTCCGATAAGGATGCAGCAACAAAACGTCTACAAAATGTCTACAAGATTACTACAAGATATCTAGAAATGTCTACGCTATGTTTCGTGCTGCAAAGTGCCTTTAAGTTCAGGAACATGCCATTGTGTCCAGTGATCGTCATTTGCGATGGAGTGGTTGGTGTTCACGTGCAAGTTTGACCGTACATTTGGTGCAGGTTATGTTCTGGACTGACCTGCGCAAGGCCTTCTGCGGTGGCAGCCTGGTGAACGACCAGTGGGTGCTCACGGCGTCCCACTGCTTCAAGCGGGACGAGATTCGCATCGACGAAGTGGAAGTGAGGCTGGGAAAGTACGACCAGACCGTGGTCGAGCCGCAGCAGATGGTCACCAAGATCGCCGATGTGCACTTCCACCCGTAAGTGTATTGCAGGGAACGAGATATGTTTGTGAGGAGCTGTGTGATAACAGGCAAGGATAACATCAATACGTTAGCGTGAACGCACTGTTGGATTTTGAAGAGAGTGATCGTAGTAGAACGTGTTCTAAGACGTGGGGGACATCCGCTGCCAAAAGGCCAGGATCCGTGTTCAGGGAAAGCTCGGGCATGCTAGGAGTGTCGGGAACAAATTGTAAGGAGCACAGAAGTTATTATTAGCAAATAAGGCTTATAAATGGCAAATATCCTTTACAGTTAAACGCAGAAAGCTTAGCTGGAATACGTTCCCACACGAATGCCGATAAGATTCAGTGACCATGCTCACAGGGCCGCCACCGCTGAAGTTTGTGGCATTGGCTGCTATATCCAATTATGTTGCCTTTGTCAAGTGCTAGCTTAAATAACGATGTTCGCATTTCACCATAGCGGTGGATGCGGTACCGGAAGTTTACAAAGGTATGTTGGAAGCATTAAACGACATTATGTTCATGTTTACTGTCGTTTTTGGTGGCAGTAAGTAGGCAGATTAAGCATACAAGGATGCAGTCCTCAGATTTATTAACAATCGTGCTCATTTGGTAAGTATTCCAACAAAATTTTCGCCCACTCTATTGCTAATGTAGACCTTGAAGCAGCCTGAACACTATTAGCATACGTTACGCCATGTTACAGTATTATAGCTTTTACACTTAGACTGCATGTCGCTAAAGCTCGTCCTGGCAGAGTGTACAGTATAAAACATTCATATGGGCCGAGAATCATTTTTTTAAAACGGAAAAGCTTGAACCAGCCTGTTTTTGTCGATCTGATTGTGAGGCGACGCTGGCATGAAATGTGGCTCTGGCTATTCCACGGATCTTGAGCAGATAGATCATGTAGCATAGTTTTCATTTGGACATAACCTTAACAGCTGTTGTATCGCATCTTATTATTCTTTAAAGTTTACTCCTAGGCCTGATGGAATGGGTGTCAATCACACAAATTAGATTCGTGGGGAGCATAAAAGCGAGAGATGAAATCGTCTGTGAATTCAGCGATGGAGGTCGAGTGGTCACTCATTCCGTAAGCCTTTTTCCCGGAGGCGGCGAAGACGGCTTAAATGTAGACCTCGGTGAAGTACACAGCAAGCGTGCCACTGTCATGTTTCGGATTGCACACGAAACGGGCACGGTTTGCCGTAGGGGCAGTGGTATACCGTGGTGGCCCGAGAATGGTCACAGATGGGCGGAACGTACTTCAGACACGAAACTTCCGTAACGTAATCTTCTCTTAGCGTATTAAACCACCACGAGGAAGGTTTCACCCACATGGAGTTATAAGGGCTCTAGTGGTGTCAACATTGTCACCGTGAAACACCGGCATTCAGTTAACCACATCTGCCACTGCTCCCCACTACTCGCAGGAACTTCAACGTGAACACGTTCGACAACGACATCGCGCTCGTACAGCTCGCGGACCGGGTGACCTTTACGGACTACATCCTGCCGGTGTGCCTGGGCGACAGTGCGACCATTGAGCGAGACTACTTCAGCTCGGGTGACGTGCAGCTGGGCACCGTGACCGGCTGGGGTCAGCTGACCGAAAGCGTCAACACGCTTCCTCGCTTCCTGCAGGAGATCAGGCTGCCCATCATCGACCACAAGACCTGCCAGGCGTCCACGCAGTACCCGGTAGGCATTGGGCAGTTCTCGAGCAGCTCTTGCTGTTGTAGCACAAGGAGTATCTAAGAACATTTAGTGTTGCGCCTTTTTTCGTGCCGGTACCGTACAAAACCTGATTGTGAAGCCCTTCTTATATAGCAGGACACAACAGACTCATTCTGACTGCCTGGAGTTTCGTACATGTAAACCCAAGTGTTCCAGCAGTTATGCGTTTCTACCTCAATTAAATTCGGCACCAACGACCGAGAGTCGAGCCAGAAACATCGGGATTCGCACTACGATGCCGTGACGAAGGCCATTTGTTGGCTGTCATATACTGTTGGAGGATACAGCAAAACATCTTGCGATAAGGAAGCTTCTTATGAGGCAGTGTTTAAGAAAATTGCGGTAATGCCTGTCATCACGAGGTGGTCATTCCTGCGAGTGCTGTTGTCTTGTCGCTTTAGATGAGCAGCTTTTATTTTTCTGGAATTCATTAATATTTAATTTAGTTAGTTTGTAGAAGCGTGAATACCACGGGACTGAGTTTATGTTGTATTATATGGAAAGACGATACTGGTGTCAGCTGACTAGGCTTTGATCCCGGAGGAGTGCGTGACACAAAAGCGGATGCCCCCGAAATGTTTGAAAATGTATCTCATCTGGCCATTGTCCAACATGTTCTAAACGTTTCAATGTCCTTGGACCACACAGGTGACGAGGAACATGTTCTGCGCCGGCTACAAGCAGGAGATCGTGGGTGACGCCTGCAAGGGCGATAGCGGCGGTCCCTTCGTGGTGCAGCGAAAGAACCGCTGGTACCTCATCGGTATCGTCAGCTGGGGCGTGGGATGCGGTCGCAAGGACCACTACGGTTACTACGCCAAGGTCAGCAACTACCACAGCTGGATCAAGGAGAAGATCCTCTACTAGACCAACGTGTCTGTTCTCTGGACCTTTTGTCGAAAGGGGATCGCCTGACCTCAGGACTGGTTGCTCAACGATCATGAGCACCGTGTGACGTGTGAACCTGAAGATACGCTTTCCCACGAGAACTGCGCTGTGCTGTGTGCCATCAGTTCAGAGGGTTGACAGCGTTAGCAGTGTCTGGCAGGGCACCGTTATCTTGACTGATAGGCGTGCGATGTTCCTGCTGAACCGATGAAGTTGCTACAAACAAGCACAGCTCTCGGCCCATGACAGGTGATTCAATGACAGACTGATACAATGGCAGTTGGTTGTGATTGAGGTTGGTTACGCCGTAAGTGATGCCGGGGTCCTTTAAGACGATGTTGAAGGATTCTGGTAATATTTAATCCTGGAAAGAATGATGACAGTGGTCAACGCTACCACATGTCTGGAAAGATTTACAAGAACAGATCAAGAGTTCGTAAATCGACCATGTACGAGATGGTATGACACGACAATGTAGAAATTTTCTGACACGAAAACTCAATGACGTTTGCGAACTGCCATGAAGTGATGAGTTTAGTGGAGACACCGGCATATGCACAAGCGCTGGTGTAAGGTGAGGCATTACGAGAAAGGGCATCATGTTTACAACATAGACGTCTCAGAACTTTTCTGAACATCATGCCTGAGAGCCTGATTTTCTTACTTGTCTTTGGGCATTCATGTTTCATGTGAAATGAACTACGTTCGGCCGAAGCGCATGTTATAATGATTCAATGGCCGGATTGATTTTTTTTACTACCCATAATGCCTATAAATGCGATCGCAAATAGGTGTTTTGTGAAGGTTGTGCCATGCCGTCCAGCTCTGAACGCCAGACTAGACATTCGATTAAATGTTTCAGGAAGGCCTACACTGGGCTTATGTCACTGAGAAGCACTCACGTTTTTGCTGATTAATAAAAAACGAGTCGATCTGTGCAGCTTAGTAATTTCTCTCGGCAAAAAACGTTTTTCACACCTACTCACAGCAGAACTCAAGTGCAAGTTCTAAATGTAGTGGCGCGACAGACGCTGCTTGGCATCCTGCCTTTTATAATTTATTCGATGAGTTTCCTTAAATGTCGCTGTTGCTGTGTTTTGTTTGTATGTTCGTGTATGTGTGCATGTTTTTGCTTTACCAGTTTTGAATGGACCTTCCTAGGCGTATTTTTCGGCCTCACTAGAAGATGGCGCAAGCGGTTAAAGTGGCGTCGGCCTTTGTTGTGCACTTATCTTGCAATGGAACAGCATGTGCTTCATTATCACTCTTGCGCTGTTGAAGTTATCAGGTCAAGTTTGTTGAATTCGCGGTGTTATCGCGTCCATATGCAGTAGTGCTTCCACAATCAGGCCTTTGTTTACAAGTAATCATGAAAATGATCGTCCACACATCGACATTTATGATAGGATAAACAGAGTGAGCTTTTCCATTACACTGCATCGTATGTAGTTTAACATCTGTCTAGAATACCATCTCAATTCTATCAAATAGGTTTTCTGATTTTCTAAGGCGGGCTTACGGCAGTACTTAAGCGAACATATTTATTCTGTAGAGGTGGCCTCAAAGTCAACGTAATCTACGACGTAGGTGAAGTCACTCACAAGAACGTTCACTTCTATAACTTCATCGTAGCATCTTTAGTCCATGTGATATCTTCTCTCTCTATATTTGTCCTTTGCCAACTCACGATAAAAGCTCAAAGCCAAGAGTCTTTGAAAGTAAAGAGTCATGCTCATGCTTTAGGATTACGTGCAGAATTACGGGGATCGCTCCAGCAAAGAGTCAATATTTTTTGAGCAGAGGCGATTCTTTTCCCGTGGCGATGTATTCAATCACTTTGTGATGCCTTGTAGTGTAAGAAGGTCACATGACGAATAGTGACGTCATCGACCAGCGTAGTCGTGCATTCACGGTGGCGTAATAGCTCTCGACCTTTCTGTTTTACATTTTTTATACACTGGGCGTGAAACCGGTGTTTGTAAGCGTACATTGTAGTCAGTATTTATATCTGTGCGCAGGACGCCTTTCGTGGTACTTGAACTTGCTCATTTTCTCGGGTGTCATCTTTTGTTCGTCCTCGCGAAACATCGTTTATATTCATACTCATATACCAAATGTCACCGAAGGTTCCTGTGACCATGTTGTCATGCCATAAAATAAAGTTTTTTCCTTTTGCATTTCTTGTGTGTGTTTTCTGCATGACAACCTCTTGTACTGCAACAAGACGCCCTGTTCTTCAGTGTCTTCAGGCTAAAACACACACACACACACACACACACACACACACACACACACACACACACACACACACACACACACACACACACACACACACACACACACACACACACACACACACACACACACACACACGTGCACAGAGACTAGAAAACAACAATAAGCATAGATGTTGCTGTATTCATAGCAATGTTCCAGATCAAGTTTATTTTTCGCTCTGCCTTACTTTGTAAACAGGCGTGTAAACAGGTACACACAGTGCAGTGTTTTCATTTTGTGATAAACCTTTCTTTCGATGTGGACACACTACAGCTGAAGTGACCACTAAAGGAGGCTCCAGGATGTTGCAAAGGGTTTATTCATGTTTGGTTTGCCTAGTGAACTGTGCGACTCGAAATATCCACCACGACCTTGTCGCATTACTTGGTTATCATTTCCCTTGTTCCCTCAATGGGCTGACTGCAGTCATCAACCAACAGCGCTAAATTTAGTCAAGATTTCTCCTAGAAGAAAGACTATATACCAAAATTTAATGATTTTTGTCCTCTACAAGCAATTTTCCTCAGGAGTGTGCCTCTTACAAAAGAGGTCCAACTAATGGGAGAGATAGGGCCGCCAACCAAGTGACTTATACCCAATTTTATCTAATATCAGTATCTCTTATAAAGGGGTTCAACATATATATGAAGGGGTTCACCATAGTTATAACATATTGGACAAACTTTTGCCAACTATAGCAACTCATCAGACTGCGCATTGCACAACGTTTGCCTCCCAGTGATGAAAAGACGATAGAAATGTGCGTCAGGTTTCTCTTGGCCTCTCGCTTCTCGGAGTTTATGCTCCTCTCGCAAGAGTCTCATGCATATCTCGCATGCGCGCATAATACGCTCTTTACAGATACCATTATCCTCTGGTTCTTGCCAGGCCCTCCGGCAAGTTAAGCAAAGACACCAGGAGGAAGGCAAAGATCTAGTTCATGTAGACAAGCGCAAAATTGTCTCAATTGGACCTGTAGCAACACTGCCGATACAGCAAGGAAAAGGAAGCAAAACAGTGATAAGAGCTTCTTGTTCACCATAATGTTGGACTGCCCCCTCCTTCCAGTCTCCTCTTTTTTCGGCCTATTTGCTGCTCCGCTTGACGACGGTTTCGGTGACGCGGGAGATGAGCACATTGCCACTTAGCTAGCCTCGGGCGTCCTGATACGACGTGCGACGTCTGTCAAGCTTAAGGCGGAGTGCAGACTGCCGCTGGTTAGATAATGAAGCGGGCGTCGCCTTGATAAACGCCCTTTCCATCTCTCTTGCGCTCGCATTACCTTCTCTATATCTCCGCGCAGAGGAAGTGACGACGAAATTGCGACTTAGTCAACAAAGTCTTCACCAAGGGCCTTTCGAGGCTTAAGGGTGCTCCGCACATCTCACCGGCTTAGGCGCCAGTATGAATACTTGTTGCTCGCGGTGACTTCGTGTGACAAGGGAACACGGAGTTAGAGGCCATGCTTGGTTTGATCAGCGGTCTTTCGGACGTCGTTCACACAAAGAACGGGAGCGTTCATGTCCGGCAGCAAAGCGGACAGGTGGCACCCGGAGGACCTTACGTGAGTAACGGGAGTACGCGACTATGGACTGTGCTCATCGCGGCGACCGTCGTGATGTTGGCCAACCAAGCCACGTGAGTACACACATGTTTCAACCAGAACGTGGTACGTGTGCTTGCTAGGATCCTTATAGTTTCGTAGGGTGGTTAAATATTCGGTAGTTTGTATAGCGTTTGCTTCAAAACTGTTCCCGCATCAGAGTTTTGTTTGGCGCTGCCACTTTGGATACGTTCCGACTAGTCCGGTACTTCTGAGAAATTCAAGTGCTTAGTGTCGGACAGGTGCTTAGAAAAGCTGAAAAAGGACATGAAGAAACCAGGATAAAGCATAGAAATGTTCACTGTCTCTACGTTGTCCACTGTTCCTGGAAGGTAACTATCCTGGTGTCACGGGAACACAAGGCAAAAGAAGACACGATGAAAAAAACATCGGCCTTGCGGAGACTGGCAACACGTAGGCTATGTAGACTGCGCAGACTACGGAAGCTATATCGCTGGGCAGACAGGGTACCGAAGCCGACTCGAACTGACAAAAATGTGAACTCGGACACGTTTCTTGGTCATACACTGCATGTTGGTCCGTAAGTTGCGTTACGTCACGTAAGGAACGCACCGAAGGACGAAACACAATTCATTATCACAGAAAATGAAGCTAGATGTTCAGCCTCGCATGTAAGTGAAGGGAAACGGGCAACACGAAAGTGCTCTACGACATCGTGAATCCTGTGTTGGACTAGATGGTGCATAGCTTAAGCGAGAGGTGCGGACCAGCGGTAAAATAAAGAAAAAGAGAACAGAGAGACAGAAAGAACTCGTCTTTTTTTTTTTTACCGCTGCACCGCTGTCTTTCCTATATAGGATGTCATGAACCCATATCAACCAGCTGTACCTTCTGCCTTTTACTAAATGACCTGTCGCACATTGGGCCAATGAAGCACACCTTCGTGTTTGGGTTGGGGACATCTAAAAGAGTACGGATCTCAGAAGGGACCACTAGCCAGAGGCACACTCTCAGTGCTGGACGAGGGAAGCGCCTTGCCCGTCTTCTAATCTCGACACCCGGCAAGTTCCGCTTTGGGGTGTCGTGTTGCGGAGTTGGACTCCGGGGCTTTAGCTCAACGCTGTCAGAAAGGCTGATCCGATACGGTAGTTGGTCAACGTAGCCGGCATATATAGTTACTCTAAGTACGAAGGGTCGTCGCAGCGCAGTCGCACATGTGTCGACTTACTGCCGCTTTGGCTGTCGCATGCTCATCCGTTCCTGCGCAAGCATCACCACTCTTTAAAGACAGTGCGTTCCGAAGGAAGGACAGAACCCATTAAAGAGCTGTTTACAAGGATGATTTTTCTGGGCGAGCCGGTGATACCGTCTTGGCACGGAAGATGACCTTTGTTACCGACGTTTCCGTTTACAGTGGTCGCCAGTGTAGTCCCACTTTACTAGTGAAAAAAAAAATGCGTGGCGCCGGAGTCCCGCGTCAAGAGCTCCGCAAAGGTCGTGTAGACTCCATGCTGCACCTAGATAAAATTAAGACTCCTCGGGTTACACCTGCAGGCAAACGGTCATAACGGGGAGACGGTGCAGACTCTGTCCTTCCGCAGATGACACGATCCGACTATTCCGTCGACATCACCATCTGACGTAACGGCACGCGCAAACGCTGCGCTATCCGTCTTGTACAGGCATACGTGATAACCCGCATAACATACGTTGCCTTGTACCTCAAGTTGCTACCGTCGGAAAAAAATAAGATCGATCGCATGATACCAAAAAGCGTTCGAGAGGGCGGTCGCCTTTCCAATCAACGTGAGCACCGACAAGTTTCTAGAACTTGGCATTCACAACACACTCGATGAATTAATCGAGGCGCACAATGTTGCGAAGCACGAAAGATTATCCGGGTCGATG
Source organism: Hyalomma asiaticum (assembly GCA_013339685.2). Lineage (NCBI taxonomy): Eukaryota > Metazoa > Arthropoda > Arachnida > Ixodida > Ixodidae > Hyalomma > Hyalomma asiaticum. Next base: position 17,713,213 of record CM023490.1, read on the forward strand.
CCAGGTCGACGCATCCTCGTGTCCCTCGGAACCACGTGTCCCACTCAGCTTGGAGAAGATACAGCGTTTCCGTCATAGCTCCGAGAGCTCCTGATCGTCCCGCCGCTTCCAGAGAACATGCACCCGACGCGCCACATCGGGCTACGCAGCAAATGTGCTAGGGACGTTCAAATGAAATTTGGAAATAGTAACGAAGTGTTCCCTGCCACGGTGGTCTAGTGGCTATGGTACTCGGCTGCTGACCCGAGGGTCGCGGGATCGAATCCCGGCTGCGGCGGCTGCATTTCGATGGAGGCGGAATGTTGAGGGCCGTGTGCTGTGCGATCTCAGTGCACGTTAAAGAACCCCAGGTGGTCGAAATTTCCGGAGACCTCCACTACGGCGTCTCTCATAATCAGAACTGGCTTTGGGACGTTAAACACCACAAAACAACAACAAAGTGTTGTACGTAGATGCCTCGCGATATGAAGAAGGGAAAAGTGCATACGCGATCGCGGTTGTTGACCGCGCGGCAAATGCGTCTCGTGCGCCACAGTGACGACGGGACTCAGGGAGGCGGCCGAAGGTCGGGGGACGATGACCTGGTCACATTCGGATACCTCATTCAACACTGCAGAAGATTCGAACCCCGGCGATTCCGGCCACCGCACGCTAAATTAAACAGGAACGCGGCCGTCACCTTATGCCGCAACCACAAACCCATTCAAGCCTGGCCGTCTTACGACATTGTTATCCCGCCTTGTACGCTATTGATGCCTGTACGTGCTGGACCTGAGAAATGTAGCGACATATGTTCTGGGAACGTATTGGCAACACTAGTAACGAAACCGCCCCCGTTATCGCCGCATGGAGGCGGCCCTCAAAAGTTCGGAGCTGGAGGAACAGCCCTGGGCCGTCCGGCAAGTCAAAGATGCCGTCCGAGTCCAAGGACTTCAAGCCGCCACCTGAGGCCACCAACAGCCCGCTTATAGCAGCGAAGTTAGTTTCTCCCTTCTCTGGACAGCAACGTTAAATGCAGGATCACTCATAAACATGGACAACGTTTGCTTGGACTGTAGCACGAGTAGCATGACATGACAAGAACATTTATTTGGATCCTTATGAACTGAGATCTACAGGAGCCGGGCACCCCTAGATCAAGGCGGTGGCTCCACCCACGATGGGAATGGAAGATCAAGTTCCGCCGCGATGTCGTAGTCCCCCTGGAGGACCTGCAGTTGTGTGTGAAGATAGTGGCTCTTGAGGAACTACTCCACTACTTCTTCGTGATCATGGCGGAAAGGCGCAAATGGGCAGGGCACAACCAGTGATCCCAGCCAGTGATCATGTGATCAAGAAAACATGAGTCATGAGCACATTTGGGGCACAGCTGTGATCGCTCAAGGTCTCTCCTGTTAAAATACCGAGGAGTGGGATACGAACGGCTTTGCAGAAGTCTGTATGAGATTTGTTTTGTATGGCACAGAACATGCACTCGTTCGTTCTTCGAGATGAATGTGCTAGCTCCGAACTTAGCTCTCTGAAGACTACCTGGCATGGCGTGTGCACCTGCACCCTGATATTAGTACATATCTTACGTCTTTCTTCCGGTAGAATTGCTAGTTGGCTCTTGTGTTGTGTGTTTCTAAGTTTATTCTGCACTTTCGTGCTACAACATGACATTGAGATGACGGCAGATATGGACAGGTGGTTCCATTCTTCGGTCGAGATCCACACATGGACAAGCTCGGCTTTGTAAAGGGCCGTGTGTGGGTCGAATAACTTTGCCAATATCTATGGCAGCCATCAAACCGTCACTAGCAATATCTATGGGAGCCGCCATCGGATAGATAGCGTGTGTCAGCAGCCATGACTCCGTTGACGCAGCTGGTAAGAGTGACATCACCTGTGAACGTGAATGCTCTTGACCCTACGCAGATGCCTGCAGTTCTCCATAGACCCTGCGAACGGCTCCGTTAGCATTCTGAGGGGCAGGAAACCGCACATGACGACGCCTGAACCTGGATCCGTGCGTGAATTCAGGGGTGAGTGACAGTTCACAGGCCACGACGTTTCTAAGGTAGTTACTCTCTGAATATTAAGTGTGATTTACTGACGGACGTTTACTCAAGGACCACCGCGTACTCCGTGCATGGCCTCCAAGATTGGTCCGGCGCTGCTTGATAGCGAAGTCTAGCCCCGCCACGGTGGTCTAGTGGCTATGGTACTCGGTTCCTGATCCGAGGGTCGCGGGATCGAATCCAGGCCGCGGCGGCTGCGTTTCGATGAAGCCGAAATGTTGAGGCCCGTGTACTGTGCGATGTCAGTGCACGTTAAGGAACCCCCGGTGGTCGAAATTTCCGGAGACCTCGACTACGGCATCTCTCATTATCATAACGTGGTTTTGGTACGTAAAACCCCATAAATTAATCAATAGTGGGGTCTATGCTTATGGTAGGGCCGTGCGAGTTTCGTGCACGGTGTAGGTCTCGCGATGTTGTTTGGGGTCTCCTGATAGGCATCCTTAACGCGAGCCATGTCTACGGTATTTAACTAAGAGCGGACCGATTTGCGCATCACAATGCACATTATCATGATAATAAATACATTGTTCGTCTAAATGTTGTTACCCTCCTCCTTCTGTATTATTATTATTATTATTATTATTATGCTCTGGCTTTAGTGAGAAGACTGGTCCGTACTTCGCAGACTTGAGTTCGTAAATTAACCAGTAGTAACAAAATAGCTCATTTTAAATGAAAGAATTTCCACTGATAGCAATGATTATGCCTGTGGACAGATGCTCGTTACCTTGTTTCCAAAATCTCGCAGTTACTTACAAAATGTCGCAGACAGATAATAGATAGAGAGATAGGCAAGCCAACCTGTTAATTTGTCGTGCTCCCTATATCATGATTATTTTTTTCCGAAAAAATCTGATGGGAGTGACTTTCCTTTCTCTATAGTCATCATCACTGATGCTGGAAATTTCAAGAATACTTAGGAAAATATTTTCTAATAACCTACTGCAGCGCTTTTCTGCTGAACGATCCACCGCTTATTCATGCAGTGGCTTCGGATCTTCAGATCATGCTCAAGAATGTATATATGGAATCCGACATCAAACCGACTGACCGAGCATGTTGCTTTGCTAAACGAATTTGAGTGTTTGACGTAGCTAGTGTTATTCCTCCAAAAAAAGTGGTGATCGTTTAAATTTTTGCCTTTTCCTGTTGCGCAGACTGCGGAGGTAACCTGACGGCGTTTTCAAAACCATCGAGGTTGTACTCACCTGGTTTCCCGAGGACGTATGACTCGGACATGCTGTGTCGTTGGTTCATCACCGCCGTGGAGGGGAACGTCACGCTTCGATTCCTTAGTGTTCAGATAGAAGAGTCAGATGACTGCGAGTACGTCTGCAAAGAAAAAAGAAATGCTTTCTTGGATGATGTGGTAGTTACGTTTCGCATACTCAAGTGAAATGCGCGAAAAACAGGGAACCAGAAGTAATGGGCGTTGTCCACGTCACAAGGTCCCTCGTTTGGGTGCCTTGCTTTTCGCGCCTTGCCATTCAGTATGTATTTCTGTATTTCCAGCTCGCGCACTATTCAATACTTTTCACGATTCGCAGCCAGAGACTAAAGAGTGAGGCCTGTCGCACCCCCCTCTCTCCCTCCCTCCCCCACCTTCCTCTTCCCCAGGAATGTTCCACACGCGAGCTTCAGTGGCCTTCGTCTTACAACACATCAATTAGGCGATCGAAAAAAAAATGCCAGAAAGCGATGAGAAGCACGAGACATCGCTATAGCCCACGTTTTGACAAGTGGACTTGTCTTAGTCAAAGCTAAAGGTCCAGTTCCTTAGATGTCGGCCATGGCGACATTCCCAGTTTTCTTTTTTTTGTTGTTTTCCAAAAATGTTTCGTCACTTTGAGCCCCCATGACCCCGTGGACTGCGGCTCTTGATAAACATACACGTTAAATCGTTTTAATTAATGAATTGCGCTTTCAGAACTGTTTACAATTATTGGAAAGAACACGATAATCAGAAGTTCACTAAAATTTGAAACTTCAGCGTCATCGCTTTTCTATAACGACAGGCATTTCACGACATCTTTTCACAGCCTAGCTACTTAAGCTTTTCGTTTCGCCATCCATCTCGAACAAACAAGCTTCCCGCTTCCCTTTTGCTCATGCCCACAGAGGACTACTACATAATGGCGAATGCGTTTGTCAGCATAGCTTAGATTGGTATATTATAGCGAGGGAGTGGGAAAGGGAAGTGAGGGGCAGGAGGAAAAGAAGGAGGGGGAGGGTGAAGCATAGCACAGGAATGTACAGTATAGTACAGTAGGGGGATGGGAAAGGAACGGGGGGGGGCATGAAGAGTGATTTTGAGAGTGAGGAGGTGGGAAATGAAGAGTAAAGAAGGTGAAGCACAGAACAGTCCTGTACAGTATAATGCTGCGAGAAGTGGGAGAGGGAAGTGGGGGTGAAAAGGAGGGGAATGCCACCCGCTACGCTGTATCCTCAGTCTTCGCACCTTTAGTACGTTACTGCGCGATTTCTTTTTCTGTTTTATGGACCTTGATGCTTATCAGAGCTTCTTCAACCGAACTATGGTATCGTTTTTTGAGCACACTATGTAGTCGATCTTTGTAAAAGAAGAAGGAAAATGCATGGCAAATGGGTTCTGCTAATTTCCCCTTACACATTTTGGCTTGAGTGGGTTCTGTCATCGCATAACGTTTACACAAAACTCTCCTTCAGGTTCGACAGCGTAGACGTCCTGATCGGCTCGAGCCAACAGTCTGTGGGCAGGCTGTGCGGTGCAGTGACGAACCGCACGATTGCCACCAACAGCTCATCCGTCATGGTGGTCTTCCAGTCGGACAGTGCTTACGAGGAAAGAGGGTTCTCGCTTGAGTTCCATGCGGAGATTGATGCCACAGGTGAGTTATATCCGCGCGAATGTTACCGATGCTAATCAGGTGGCGTAGAGACGAACTGCAACGGAGTTTCAGGTTGTCCATGTTGGTGTGAGCACGATTGGGACTTTACATGTGCCCCGCCACGGTTGTCTAGTGGCCATGGTACTCGGCTGCTGATCCGAGGGTTGCGGGATCGAATCCCGGCCAAGGCGGCTGCATTTCGATGGAGGCGAAATGTTGAGGCCCGTGTGCTGTGCGATGTCAGTGCACGTTAAAAAAACCCCAGGTGGTCGAAATTTCCGGAGATCTCCACTACGGCGTCTCTCATAATCAGACCTGGTTTTGGGGCGTTAAACCCCACAAAACAACAACTTTACATGTTTGTGTCCATGGTTGTCTTTACATGGCTGATTGTCCATGGTTGACTTTACATCTGCCCACGGTTGACTTTACATTTTGAGCAACGTGGTTGTCCATGTTGTTGTCAGCATGGTTGGCGCTTCACAACGCTTTTCTCTCAGTGCAAGAGCGCTTGAAGGACCAGATGTAGTGGTCAATGTCTCCCAGTTCATTGCACTCCGTGCACAATGCCGAAGCAGCAACGCTCACTCCTCCGCTGTGCTGCAGTTCAACGTTCTCGGCCTTTCAAAACGCAGGTCTCACCGCAGAATGCGGGGACAAGCTGGTGGGAGAGGAGGGCAACGTGACGAGTCCGGGCTACCCGTTGCAATATCCGAACAAGAGCAGCTGCTGGACACTGATAAACGTCGAGCCCGGCCGAGTCATCATCATGAGCTTCAAGGACTTGGCGATGGAGGCGGACGACCTCTGCACCTTCGACTACGTCGAGATCTTCGACGGTCCTTCCGAAGGTGCGTGTTCCAAGCGTGGCCCGGCGGGGTTCACGGAGTTTCTTACGATTACACGTGTATTACAATCGTTCAATGACTCCTCCTTAACCCGAATGCATATAAGAATGAAGAGCGATGTGGTGCGTTCTTCTAAATCCATTTCATAGTGAGGTCTTGAGATACACGTATACAGAATATGAAAGGCAACGCCTGCAGTCAGTGTGCCTACTCTACTCGGCCCTTCCCCTCACTCCCACTCTCGTGCAGGGTAGCAAACTGGACATTTCCCTCCCTATTAACCTCCCTGCCTTCCGCCCATCATCTCTCTCTCTCTCCCACTCTCGTCTTCCCTCCGCCCCCAGCTTCCGATTTGGGCCAACCTTATTAAGTCCATTGAAACAAACAAGACAGCAGGTGCTACTATCCTTGTATAAGGTGCTATTAGAGGCTCTCTAAGAAAATTGCCTAATTATAATGAAATGGATATGTCTGATGCATATAAGCATATGGTATCCTACTAGCTGTAATCAGTGCAGTAAACAAAGTGAATACGCATACTAGATGTATACGTATACCGCCTACTATTAGCTGTCACAAGCAGCGGGTCGTGCATACCATCTCCGGAAAGAGAGGGAGAAAGGTAAGAATATTTATTTACGAGTTATATAGCAGAGTCTTCCTGGCTAAATCTGGAACGAACTTCACGACATCCAGCGCCGCAACGCGGGAACGAATTCGCGTTCCCGAATTTATGAATTCAGCGACATTTCGCTTTGTTTTTTTTTTTCATTTTCTCTCTTACTTGTAGGCTCTCCCTCGTTCGGACGGTTCTGCAGAGACTCCCAGAGACGGATCCTGAGGTCTACGACCAACAGCGTCCTGGTCCACTTCAAGTCGGACGAGCTGACCAGCGGTCGGGGTTTCCTGCTCGAGTACGAAAGCGGCAACGCTGGCATCAAGGTCAACCACGAAGGAGGTAAACTGCCAGTGGCAAACGATGGCAGGTTGTGACGCCAGCGAGTATAGTAGGCGTTTACAAGCCTCGCATCTCATTGTGTTCGGAAGTTTAATATCTGTACACACTGTTCTGAGAGCAGGAACAGAGTCACCACTCTGCAGCTTCTGTGCAGGCTGTACGGTGACGTCAGGACTTGAGAACGGCACCGTAGCGACGCCGAACTATCCGAACAGATACCCGGCTTCGGCTCACTGCCTTATTGACCTGGAGGCACCGAGAGGGTCCCAGGTGGCGCTACGGTTCTCGACTTCTCGCTGGAGCCGGACGTTGAGTGCAACTTCGATTTTGTGGAGATTTGGGACGGACTGAAGGATGGTAAGCACACAACGGTACTTTTCGAGGTCGTGTCGACATGCGTTTAGCTATAATAACAGCTTGTCGACGCGTAGGATAAATACGTACGATACCGTCAAATGCCGCAAGAAAGACACCGTGACCTTCAGCTTATAATGCGGTCTCTAATGTAGCATACAAAAATAGTGTGTTAGGGTCACAAAGCTGGAGAAAAGCAAATTTTAGTAGAAAACAGTGGCACACCTAAACAACGATGGTTCTGGTAAATACAGTGGGAAAAAAAATTGTACCTTTATGTTCTGACCTCAAATTTTCGTTTAGAGTTGTTTTAGTGGTGTCACGCTGCTGCGTGTCTAATTTTAGATAAGTATGTGAAGGTGCTAATTTTTCCCGCTGGATTTACCAGAACCCTCGCTGTTTAGGTATGCCATGCTATATGCGCATATGCATGCTACCGCATTTGAAAAGAGTAACGTAAGCAAGTAGTTGATCACTCTACAGTAATTTTTCGAATACATTTTTGAGGCTGTAATTGCAATGGTCATCTATTACTTTTCTGTGTTAATCGATGAACAGATCGCTAAAAAACGACGTAGAACAGAGAATGTTGGTGGAGCCAACGTTTCGACAAGTGGTCTTCGCCCGGACTGCAGTTTTCGACAAGTCCACTTGTTCAAAGATTGGCTCCAGCGAAACTCCCTGTTCTACATCGTTTTTACAGATCTGTTCATCGATTCAAGCCGCCATCTTCCCTGAACTTCTAGTTTTTTTGTGTTTTAAGTAATTGTAACGGGTTACAGTTTTTCAGTAACGTGCACAAGCCTGACTACCACTTTCACAGCAAACTGTGCCTTGAGGCCCACTTGCCTCATCTCTAATCTTCGTTTCCATGGTCCCTCGCGTCGCTTGACGCCGTACGCTGCACCGAACCCCAGACTGGCGATCCCTGGGCCGGCTGTGCGGAGACAGGGTCGAGAACGCCGAACTGGTGAGCTCGGAGGGCCGCATGCGACTCAAGTTCCGTAGCGACAACTCGACCGAGTCGCGGGGCTTCCTGGCCAACTTCCGCATCGTCCTCCCGCAAGGTACAAGATCTGTTAGCCCACGTACGAGTACGCTTCATTCCACAAATGTCACCCGTCTCTTCGTGAGCCCTCACCACCAAGGTTCTTTAACTCATTTCTAGTGGCGCTGAGAGGTAGGGTTTGTGACTTTCATTACGGTTAATTACATATATGGTCTTGTGCTTACACGAGATGGCTTTGACTGTGTGTGCGATTTCATGATTTTTATGATTTTTTATGTGCATCGGTGGTTTTCACTATTTAGAATTTTCTGCGGGAAAAATAACCGGACCCCATCTGAAGGTGTCAACATTTTCTGATCGTCATGCGTATAGGAAAAAAAAAATACAGGGGCGATCAACCACGATATTCACTGAGTGCGAAGTTGCGTCATGTGTTTGCAAGTAACACTCAAGGTACTAACAATATCTGATAGATAGATAGATAGATAGATAGATAGATAGATAGATAGATAGATAGATAGATAGATAGATAGATAGATAGATAGATAGATTTCATTTCGTATAGGCTCTTATTCCGAGTAACCGCCGTTAAAGCCGATCAGACTTGAAGCTTTGTTATACGTGGATCTACACGGACGATGCCCAGCTCTTCCAGGTATAGGAAGACGAAGGTGGCAGGAAAGATCGACCAGTGGGAAGAGTAATCACTTTGAGGTATCTACCACTGCCTCCATCATTATCTATCCTTACTCTCGATTGAAGTGACAATATTACGCTACTCGTATTCGTGTACATTATAAAATCTATTATGTACTCACATTACAGAAATCCTGTGCACTGTTGTAGACAACGCCGTCTCTGTTTTAACACCCATTGTTGATAAAAATCCATGCCCAAATATTTATCTGAATACTTGAACTTTAAACCCCACCAAACTACGAGATAATTCGACAGAGATGATTTACGTTCCTCTGGATATAAGGTAGAGCATGAACCAGGGATGTGTTGACAGCAAAGGAACTGCTGTAACTGGCAGGTTTGGCTTCGCAGCTGTCTTCGCAGCTGTCTTGGCAGCTGTCTTGGCAGCTGGCTTCGCAGTTGTGGCACTACGATATCAGAGGTATTAGCTGATCCCGTGCCCATTTGGATTTAATTTTTGGCTTGAGGATATTAGTACTCACTGTTTGTCTGCCCACGTTTGTCTGTTTATTTATTAGGAATAATACCAGTGAGTGGTTGTCAGTCAATGAATTTCTTCGGCCTATTTTCTCCTCCTTAACTCTCCGTTGCTCGCAGACAGACTGGAAGGAAATGGAAGCAACGACACCACTACGACGCCCAACAGGACGCTGGTGCCGCCTCATCAGCTGATTCAGGAGACTCCCGTTGACCTAGCCGTCGCCCGCGATGACGAGGCGTTTCTAAACTGCATACCGAGAGGGCCTGGTTCCAGCGTGACATGGTACGAACAAGGTTTTTGGAATGAAACCCCATCTGATCACATAAATCGCTGAAGTGCAGCGTGGATTACTGTGGGGACGATTACTTCTGCAAACTGTCTGTCCACCACATTATTAAAGGGATTGCGCATGGATACACTGAGCTATTCGGCACTTTCTTTTTCTTCACACTTTTCGGATGTGTGTTTCCGAAGGTGCGTCTCTTCAGAAAAATTTTTCATACGGAACCACAGAAAATTTGCACTGCAGCGAGCCTCTTCTTTGTGGGTTGTTACTTGCAGGACCAAGGACGGGATGAGGCTTAATGGCAGCGAGCCCTTGCCAGGGCTTTACTTGGTCTCTCCGGGCATTTTGTGGATACGCCGGATGCACTCGGAGTTGGCAGGCAGGTACACCTGCCGGGTCGTCGCCAGGTACCTGGAGGCCATGTCCACAAGCGTGGTCGTCATGAACGGGACGAAGGCGACAGACGAATGTGACGTTGGTAAGTCGGCCGGATGATCCGCGCTGCGAATTACTGCGAGCTCTGGGACAAAGGCTAGAATAGACAAGGACAAGGGCTGTTGACTTTCCATTCTGCAGCTCTTCGTCTTTCTTGATCTGCGTCCCGGTGGGCGCCGTAAATAAAAGTGACATCTGTCGCTGACTACACTCTCTTACTACACAAAGCCTTGCTGCTGGTGTTGGTGCAGGAGTTCTGTCCAGAACACCTAAATTTTTTAATCATGGCATATTGAGTCAACTGGGGAGCCCGCAGCGGCCATCTGGGCCTATCAGAGCGGCGAAGATGGCGAATTTGACACTGTCCGTGACAGCAACTCAGTTCACCGTCAGCTGTGCTAACTTGCACTTGAAGAAGGTACAAAGGAAACGCGAAACTCTGGTAGCAAGTCCAATAATGGCCTTCAAGGAGAGACACTACAGAAAGAGGTTTAATGAAGGACTCTATAAGAGGAAGATACGCGGCATGGCATTATATAAGAACTAGGGATGTGTGAGTGGTATTAAAGTTTTCAAATACGAATAAAATACGAATATCTAAGCTCGAATATCGAATATCAAAACGCAAATGTGCTTTAAATAATATATCTAATTTAACACACAGTTATATTAAGAAAGTACATCAAGTCAGCCATTAACTCAAATGTATATTACTATCAGGAACACACTGTCTACACTAGATTGCCTAATTGTAACTGTTTTGGTAAAATACCACAGCATAAAGCAAGTTGTAACAAGTACTAAATGCTATCCTGAGAGAATATTATTCGATATGGGTCGTTCCGCATGGTCAGGCCGCTGCATTGAATTCCGAAGAGAACACGCACAAAGATCCGGCAACTCGCGGCAGCTTCACATTTTGATTGCCTGTTAAAAGCGCTCCGTACAACATCGTACGGCGCCGTACAACATGGGCGCCAACAACACTGCCGGGCACGTAGTTTAATGTGCTCACCGTGATAGAGCATGTTAGTGGCGACGAACGTACTTACTGGCGCACCTTTCGTTGGCCACCATCACACCTGAACACACTACCAATTGCTTACCCTGCAGCGGCACTGGCGGCGTTGGCTCCGTGCGTTAACGCTGATGATCAATCATTTTTGGCAACATGATCAGATATCACGTTCATTCTCTCGGAACATTGAATCATCTCGAACGTCCGACAATTTCGAAGACCTTCTTCGCATCGAACACGGATATTGAAAATGTAACATTAGACGAATATTCGAAACGTTCGAATATTTTAACACGAAACCCGTACGTCCTCAAGTTAATGTGAGGTTGTTGGGCACGAGTATCACTCGGTATGGTAGACTGTTGCCTGTAAGGAATGCGCCAGTAGTGAATGCTCCACTGACAATCGACCAGGCCTGTCTTCATTCCGCAACTTTACGTGATGTTACAGTATTCCGCAAGAGTCCCACGGACCAAGAGGTTCCTCAGAATGGGACAGTGGTGATGCAGTGCACCGCCCTGCTGCCCCTGCGGCCGTCTTCGGACGTCAAGATCACTTGGCTACGCAACGGCCTGCCGTTCCCGACCAGCAACCGGTACCGGGACCTCGGCAACGGGCTGGCTTACGTCATCGATGCCATGCCAAAGGACACTGCCGTGTACACGTGCGTAGCTACCGACCGCCTCCACAATTGCAGCGTCCAGAAATCCGCTCTGTACAGGGTGCAGCCCAGGATCAGCATCGACGAGAGTAAGTCATTCTACGCTCAAAGTTGAGATGAAGATTGGTGCTTGAAGGTGTGAGGAGCTTGTCGAATAGGGAATGTCACTGGACAATGCAAGAACATGGTCCTTGCTTGACGCCTTGGTATGACGACCTCTTCAGTGCTTACCAGACAGTCCTATATGAAAGCCTGAGACAACTTCTCAATGGCTGCCACTTGGTTTTGCTTCAGCTTTTGACGCGGGTATAAAAAGAGTGCTGAAATAGTACAGCCGCAAAAAGACACAGGACGCGCAGGGCTGCTTTTCTTATCTCCTGCCGATTTTCTCTCGTGTTCCCGCGGTTAACTTAGCCATCGTCAATCACCAACCGGCTCTCACCGGAGCCCGGCTGCTTCTTTTGATGACGACTATCAACAACACATTTTCGTAAGTTTCCTTAGCAGTACCATTTTTTCACTTGGTTGCAGCGCAACATACACGAGGACAATAGAAGGAAACGCACAACGCTTCTATTGTCCTCATGTATGTTGCGCTGCAACCAAGTGAAAAAATGAATCCCAACCAACTAGCCCAACTTGCCGTTTTATTCCTTAGCAGTATTTGCACGAAGTATGGGACCACATATTTACTTTCACTAATACGTTATACTGTTGCGTCGAAACCCGAGGGGAAAATGAAGTGGCGTCAGTTTTCCTAGAGTTCATAAAGTACGAGGCTACACTACGGAAAAGCTGGCGTGTAAGTCCTGCTTCTATTTTCATAGTGTGAAATCCAGTGCAAAATGCAGTTGAAACATGGAACGCAGAACTCAGCAGCGCTGGGGACATAGACAGTGCTGAGTTGTGTGTCGAGCGGGATACAGGCAGCAGTATTCATCGTTGAGAAACACAAAATGCAGTGCGTACTGCATCTATGTATGCGCCCGCACTTTTTGTTTATCATTATCATGAGCCAAACTTTCCCCAATTGCTGTCCTTGCTGTTTCGTACCGTGAGAGTGATGGTAGGAGTGTGTTAAGTTCATTTTACGCTCAAATATACGCGGCTTCGAAAGTAGCGTTCTTTATAACCTGAGAGCAGGAACTTTTAAGAATAAGAATATTTAGAAGTTCTCGACCTTCTTGGAGAGAAACTACTTTTGTACTTTGAGGCTGGTAACCAGGCATACTAACCGTAGCAGGAAAAAGTTACTGGTCAAACAGGGGAAGCTGCGAAGGCCCCTATCCACCGCCCATCAGCAACCTGAAAGAAACCGGAGGTGCCTGTACAGTCAGACCTCCTTACAACAAATTCGATATGTCATGGAAAATGGCTTCGTTGTATCCGATAATTCATCTAAAAGTACAGCGTCAGCATTATTTAATTGACAATAGTATTCTTCTGTTTTTATTATAGACAATAAACTGTCATGCAGCTATACATCATTATAGTGACTGCGAATATAATGAATTATCGGTTGTAAAGAAATAAATGAATTCGCCCTCGCGCTGTCACGTCGCTGGCCTCCTCGTTAGCTCAACTAGCAGAGCGAGCGCACCGCACAGGCGTTGGTCTCTGGTTCGAACCCCGGACCGGGACGAATTTTTCGTCAAATAAGCTTTCATTTCTGAGAAATCCATGTGGATTTCCTTGTAGCATTGTGCTCCAAACGGATGGATGATAATTTTCTATTTATAAACGTTACTCCACCTTGCGGGTTTCCACAGAAAGCATTTTATAAATTATTACTATTTTCACGAAAGTTGTGTTGGGAATACGTTTTTTTGAAGAAACTGTCGGAAGCTACTTTTATAGTTTATCGGTGTCTAATCAGTCGGCTTTGAGTTATCCACGCTGCACAGCCGTGGTAGACGACACGTGATGGAATTGGTGGCCAATACCGCTATTGGCTGTTGGGGTGTGACGACTTAATGCTGTGCGCGGGCTATTGGAGATGCGTAAACGGTCATTTTCTACGTGTTGTCTTTGTTGTCTCTTAGTCGCTCCTGATATGTTTACAAGTGCCAACAAGCTCCTATTTTGACCATTAATGCTTCAACGGAAGCCTTTGTATTATTTTTAAAACCGTCGTTTCAATGTTTTCGCATGTAAATTAAAAGTACCCCCCTAACCCGGGACACCATTGTTTTACATCAAAAAGTCCAATCATATATAAGCGTTAACTCCTACCACATGCACGAAATGTAATCAAGGCCAAGGAATCGAGCGCGCGACCTTATGCTTAACTGAACGTTATTGCCACACAACTATCAGAACACTGTCATTGGAGCCACATAAGTTCCCTGAGGAACGCTTAAAAGCATTCACGGAACAAAGCATATGCTCTGTTGCCCTGTTGTCTATTAAGGTGCCTAATAAGGAGCTCAACGAAACGCACTGTTTCTTTTCAGTTTGTGGCAGTCCTGTTCTAAGCCGTCCCAACGCGTCGAGGCCGCATGGACCACAGGGCAAGATTGTTGGCGGAGAAGACACAGTGAAGGGCGCCTATCCGTGGCAGGTGAGCGGGATGGTGTTCCAGTCATATTCCTGTCACATTTCACCATTTCACCCGGCAAAGTAACAGAAACGAGAAATACACAAGACTGGAAGTTCCGTAAGTTACCGAGAACCTTCTGCCGTGTGGTCTGGACGTGCTATTAGAACCCACAGACAACGCCTATCCACTCATCAACCAAAGAATGGTGGGTGGCTCAGTTGACAAGCGCGAGTGTCCCGATGACCAGTTAGAGCAGGCGAACAGCGCTAGGCGGTTAGTTAGTCCAAGGCCACAGTTACCTGGAATGAGGAGGCCGTCCACCTTCGTGCGTAAACAGCCTGGTCAGGAAATAAAGTCCATTCTATCTCTCTCAAACGAAAACAATCCTACGAGGTTTGATACTTCTGTGACTTGGATAAGATCTGCCTGAGGAAAGCAGCTATGTACTGAGGCAACAAAAGTGCTATCGGTCTCTCCAAGTTGGGAAAATCCGATAGCATTAGCGTGTCCGTGTAGAGTGAAGCATTCCTTGCTGAATTTCTATACGTTCTGTGGCCATAGCGCTGTTACGGTTTGCTTGCGTGTGCATCCAACACGTGATTACTGGAACAGCTGCAACACCCTCTCTCATAGTAGGCGACCCTAAATCACTCCCACTTGTTCCAAACACACTGAGCTAAACCAGCACTGCCACGATACGGTGGAATCACCCCAGATCGCTCACCTTCATATTGGACACAATGTAAATGGAAGGGTAGTGTAACATCGTATGTCTGTCTGCCTGCCTGTGGTTCATGGTAGCGCTATGGTGCACGCGCACGGATTAACACGATTCATAATCCAAATGCGCATTGAATTCGCCCATTGCCATAATCGACCAAAACGACAATGATGATGATGATGATTGTGGTTAGGTTAAGGAAAGGACGCTAATTTCTGCAGCCCATGTCGGTAGCATGGTTAAGCGTTCACGGGGGTCGAGGAAAGGATTGAACCATGAAAAGTTCAACTTAGCGCGAATTACGCAGGGACACAAGCAGACACGAAACAGACAGGACGGGCGCTTCGTGTCTGCTTGCGTCCCTGCGTAATTCGCGCTAAGTTGAAATCTTCATGATGCATAACCAACTAGCCCAGCAGTCTGTCCTACTAAAAGGGATTGAAAGAGATAGAAAGGAGAGGGAAGCCATAGTGGAGGGCTCCGGAAACATTGGACCATCAATGATGATGGTTTTTGTGTTGGGCATGGTGCGGACATGCTGGTTCACGAAGCGTGCCGCACTGAATGCTCAGTTAATCCTGTTTAAGCCGTCCCGTCGTCTCATGCGTCTGCGTCCAGTTGACTACCATTAATCCGAATGGAAGTCGCAGTTTTCTGCGCGATGTCTATCCCCGTTAATACTATGTTTAGAACTGATAGATGCCGCACTATACGTGTGGAAAAGAAATGCTAAGGTACAGATTACCGACATTGCTAAATAATATTCTCTCTGCCACGGTGGTCTAGTGGCTATGGCACTCGGCTGCCGATCCGGAGGTCGCGAGATCGCATCCCGGCCGCGGCGGCTGCATTTCGGCGGAGGCGAAATGTTGAGGCCCGTGTACTGTGCGATGTCAGCGCACTGCGTAACTTTGCTATAAACTGGCCTCAGAAACCCACATCTTTTCACACTCAAATAAAGAAGCAACGCTGCAGCGAACAACAAGAAAACGAGGTTGTCGACTCTGCATGGAACGCTGAATAATTGCCGGTTTTTAGGGGCGAAGCTCCTTAGGGTGTGGGTCTGACCCTCCTCTGTATGTATGTAGCCACCTCTAGTTTAGTTTATGAATGGCTCAATAGATGGCGTTGTGTGTCCAGGCTGCTACCTGGACAAACGCATCATCATCATCATCATCATCATCATCAGCTACCTCTTTCCTGAGGCCATGCACTACGCCACGAAGCGCACATGGAAACATGCACCACGATGACACTAAATACCCAACATTAACGAAAGACTGCCCGTTTCTAACGATGATGATGATGATGATGATGATGATGATGATGATGCGTTTGTGCTAGCGCGTTACGGCGCGTGTAAGAAGCTGGTGTAAGACGCTGTGGCCTCTCCGCCTTATACTCTTTCAGCAGTCATGTGATGGTGTCGGCAAACGCGGTGCGCGTTCCGGCTTGTGTAAGGGGCTGCGTAAGACGCTGTGGCCTCTCCCCCTTACTAGAGTGTACTGCACGTTTCTAACGCGTTTGTGCTAGCGTCACCTTAAACGCGAGATCCCAGTGTTCCAATACAGTGTTTCTCACGTCTTTACATGATGATCGACTGGGCGAATTACACGGGAGATTCACGGTTTACCGATGATTCACTCCGGAGCTTCGCCCACTCATCATCATTCACCCCGTGGATATGCTGTGATTTTTTTCCTTCTCAATCTCCCTGGCAGGTGATGTTCTGGTCTCCGTCCTTGGACAGGGCGTTCTGCGGGGGCACCCTGCTGAGCGACCAGTGGGTGCTGTCGGCGGCGCACTGCTTCCAGCACGAGTTGGTGCAACCGGACGAAGTCGAAGTGCGCTTGGGAGAGCACGATCGGCTCCAGGTCGAGCCTGAGGAGGTCGTCACCAAGATCGCTGACGTCTACTTTCACCCGTAAGTTCGCCCGCCCTGCAGTTTAGTTCCTGTACTCGCCGCGAAATTTTCAGGTGTCCCTAGCTATCGCCTAATAGGCGACGCAAAGACGGAAGAAATCCTTATGGCGTCCATTGCAGACGTTAACCTACATCGTGATCCTCTTGACCCTACCTTATTCCATCCTAATCGACCTTAATTCGCCTTAATCCACATGAATCCACCATTATCCGCCATTTTGTTCCAACTTAGACCACCTCACCCTACGTTTACAGGCCTTCCAGGCAAGGTTTTGAGTTGAGTACAAAGGGCAGTCCCCGCCAGTCTTAGGAGGTGACGGTTTCGTGTCACAGAATATCGGGGCTCGACTCCTACCAAGGTCTTGGGTTCGCATGCCACATAATATTCGCATTCATCATCATTCATCATTCACGTGCAGTAATCAATCATTGTTCAACATTGATAATCATTAATTATTATAAATAAAATGCTTAATAAGATAATCATTAAAATAAAAATAAAGTAAAATAAATTAGCTCTTATCCCTGCTGGCGTGCTCCGGGTCGCTTATGGCCTTTCCTTGGCCACGTGATACTCATGGGAGAGAGGGAGAGGCCTCTTTACTGAGATGCAGAGAATTTAGCTGGCGTAGAAACATCGCTTAAACAAACAAACAAACAAACAAACAAACAAACAAACAAATAAATAAATAAATAAATAAATAAATAAATAAATAAATGGATTCTCGGCGGAAGCAACCCGAGTCGATCGAGGTCGATTTCTCCGCGTAATCCGTGATGTACCCGGAGACAGCCGTCTGTCTCTCAGCAACGTTAGCTCAAGGGCCACTTTGGCCAATTGTTACAGCATGGCTTGAGCGACTCGCCAAATGCCATAACGAAAGGGAAGGGGTCAAGGGCTCGTTCTTTATTTGTTAGAAACAACTTAATCTGTTTGCTCATTAAGTTGTTTCCCCAAATGCCAGTAATAGTCGTAGACAGCCCAGTGAGCGTCGTTCGTCTCGTCAAATTGTCGCAGGCAGTTCGACGCAAACACATTCGATAACGACATAGCCCTGCTGCTGCTCGCCGACCGCGTGAAGTTCACGGACTACATCCGACCGGCGTGCCTGGGTGACAGCGGGACCATCGAGCGCGAGCAGTTCCACTCGGAAGGTGTGCGCTTGGGCAAGGTCACCGGATGGGGACAGCTCGCCGAGAACGTCAACACGCTGCCCCGGTACCTGCAGGAGATCGAGCTGCCCATCGTGAACCAGGAGGTCTGCCGAAACGCGACGGTGCACAAGGTACCTTAACCACATTGTCGTAATTTGTGTCGGTGGCCTCGCTGCGGTGCTCTGGTGGCTGTGGTACTCGGCTGCTGACCCGAGGGTTGCGGGATCGAATCCTGGCCGCGGCGGCTGCATTTAGATGGAGGCGAAACGTTGAGACCCGTGTACTTTGCGATGTCAGTGAACGTTAAAGAACACCGGGTGGTCGAAATTTCCGGGGCCCTCCACCATGGCGTCTCTCATAAGCATAGCTGGTTTTGGGACGTTAAACCCCACAAATGAAATTAATCAATACGTCCAAGACCGAGGGGCATTGGAAAAGGGACGAAATTTGAATAACTATCTCGTCATGTGGACAGAATACATCTCATCACAAAGGCGTGTTTTTCTAATTCATTGTCGTGCCACAGACTCTCGAAACATGTTCACGATGTGATTATGAGGGACACCATAGTGGAGGTCTCCGGAAGTTTCGAACACCTAGGGTTTCTTTAACGTGCGCTGACATCGCACAGTACAGGGGCCTGAACATTTCGCCTCCACCAAAATGCAGTCGCCACGGCCGGGATGCGATCCCGCAACATTCGTATCAGCAGTCGAGTACCATAGCCACTAGACCGCAGTGTCGAGGGAGTTGCAGGTACAACTCTTGGTGCAACGCTCGTAGTAATTTAACCAGGGCAGCTTCACTATGCGACCATATTGAGTATAAATGGGCCGATGATATGTTTTTAAATCTCGCTACGCAGGTCACGGAGAACATGTTTTGCGCGGGCTACGCGCAGGAGATCGTGGGCGACGCCTGTCAGGGAGACAGCGGCGGTCCCTTCGTGGTGCAGCACAAGAATCGCTGGTACGTCGTCGGCATTGTCAGCTGGGGCGTCGGATGCGGTCGCCGGGGCAACTACGGATATTACACCAAGGTCAACAACTACCACAGCTGGATCAAAGAGAAGATCATCTACTAGCGGGCGAACCCTAATGGCGCCCTGCAACATTTCTTGAACATAGCAAAAAGAAAAAGAAAAGGAGCACTGCCAAATAGTCGTGGGGGCTCCTGTTGACATGTCAGCCAAATTCCCTCGTGCTTTCACGCACTAAGGAATTTGCAATTTGGCTTCAATATACAGCTGGACAACGCGTCACTGGGCGGAATTCATCTTCCTCGACGAAAATAAGAAAAGAAGGCATGCATCTTTCTGTGGACTGAAACCAGGGAAATGTTTACCTAGCCCTTAGCTCGCGGCATTCAAATATGGCGTCAGAGTAAACCATGAGGATAGTCGCTTGAAGAAATCGTTGAAATAACCGCAGAAATAACGGTAGAAATAAAATAGCCCACTAAAATCTCTGTCACATTTGTTTGAGATCGCGCTGCTGCCTTATCGATGTCGCAAGGTACGATAAGGCAGCAGGGTGCGATAAAACGCCGGAGATATTGTTCACATTCGGAGCTCTTACACAGTCGTACAGGCGCTTCGTACATCTGTGCAACTACGGTAGTTCCTAGGGAATGCAAACGGAGCAAAGGAACACCCTTTCTAACGCCTTCGCACACTCGAACTACTTAGCACCGTACCGCAAAGATATGAAGGTAGTCCCACGGCGAAGGAATAAAGGAAGAAAGTAAAACAAGAGGCTAATGAAGAAGGCGTCCTGTTACGCAAGTGAGTAGTTGCGCACTCCTAAACAAAACAATGGTACGCCTTAGTTAAGCTTGTTTTGTACGTTTTCTGGACGAGGTCGCCCCTATCGTCGACGGCGCTCCAAGGTAATCGTGGGCATAAACCTTCATTCTGGAAATGCTTTCGATCGCTCGTTTCTTTTTTTTTTTTTTCACCCCTCGATCTCTACAGATTGAGCTTGCGCCGAAGCGTGTTTTTCCAGTACGCCGTCAATGATTTGTAAGCTACAATAGCGTCGTCTTATGAGGGCTGCGTGTCGTGACTGAATATTTTTTTCTACGGTGGAAAGTGAGAGCGAAAAAGAAGGCCACTCAGCATTTGCACGAAAACAGGCAGGCAAAAGAACTGGGTCGCATATGTTCCCGGCCTTTGTTTTTTTTTATAAATTGGCGCGATGCAAACGTACGCCTTGAGTGTTCGCGCCCAAAATAACGAAAGGCCCCCTCAGAAGGAAAAAGGAAATAATCTTATGGCCCTTCCTAGAGACATCTTGTTAATCGGTTTGCGCAGCGGCCCAGACCTCGGACTGGATTAAGCGTTCACGCCACGCCGGGCGTGGTTGTAAGAATGAAGGCGTGGCTTCAAAGGCCTTGTTTCGCGCAACCTTCAAGAGGAAGATTCGAATCGACGCTTTTCTGCCGGAGTCCCGAGAACAAGAACAGACACTGGCATCAAACAGCGGTATTCTTGTACACGTTCATTTGTGTACCAGTCAGCCAAGGTAATGAATGTGTGGAGCTAGAGGAGGAGGAGGCGGATGTACACCCCTATTGATTATATATATGAAAAAAATCCACGCATATCCACGGAGTGAATGATGATAAGTGGGCGAAGCTCCAGAGGTTCATCGGTAAAAACTGTGAATCTTCCGTGAATCTTGCCCAGTACATCATCAAAGACGTGTCAAACACTGTGTGTCGCCATCTAGCGCTCTCCTATCACACTAGAGCACGCAGCGAGCGCTTCCGCGCCATCTATTGATCAATTCACGTACTAGCTAAGCAGCACCGCAGCGCTCGCACGGACGGACGCACAGACAGACAGACAGACAGACAGACAGACAGACAGACAGACAGACAGACAGACAGACGGACGGACGGACGGACGGACGGACGGACTCCCATGCTATGCGTTCCCATACATCTGAATGAAGCGAGCACCGCGGCGCCATCACGCCATCTAGTGAGCACTTCATAAAACTACAGGTGGCTACATACTACATCGGAGGAAGGACAGACCCACGCCCTAAGGAGCTTCGCCCCTAAAAAAAACGTGGGTAAAAGAGCTATAGAGGGAAGCCCTCCAAGCCTATACCTTTTATCACTAGTTGAGCGCGCAGCACTGCGGAAGCTACAGGCCAATCAGGGCGGCGAACGCATGTTAACGTGCCCTTCCGCGCCATGTCGACTGCCAATGGTGAGTGCTCCAGTGGCAGCGGCAGCCTTGGAAGTGGGCCCTTGATCGGCGCGAGCGCCTCGGCAGGTGCGCCTCCGAACACTTGCACTACGTCTCGCTTCAGAAGAGCTCTGCGCTCGATGGCCTTGGCTCTGCGGCAACGAAGTAGTGAAACAGAGCATGACCTGGAAGCCACCTCCTCCGCTTCCTTTTAGTTGCCCGGGCCTGGATGACCAACTCCGAGTACTCCCAGAAGCCTCGACGCTAGCCTGAGGTGAGGGACTGGCTAGGAAAATGAAGCTATGTCTATATGAATAGCGTCTGACAGCAGTGATAGGTGAAACGCGACACGTTGGACAAATGACACACCACAGAAGACGGAGAGCTTGCTACAGAGGGACTTACCGAACCTTAGCGCGCAAATAATTATTCCAAGAGCGGTCTGCCGGACTACTTGGAATTTGTACGTCTCATGCACTGCGAGCCGCGTGTTGCCAATGAGAAGATAGCGGATAGTTCTACCTATCCGCTATCGCTATCGCTACCTATCCGCTATCGCTAATTATAAACACAGATTACGTACGCCCAGAGGTGACTTCAAGCGAGACTTCGAATACCTGTCGCACTCGCATAAACGTAAAAAAGTAAATAGACCAATATTCACTCATCGACATCCTACAGTGGGACAGAGTTGTGGGTTGATCCCACTGTCAGAGGAATCGGTATAACACGAAAGTGAAACCTAGCAGGGTTCGCGAAGCCGTGGCATGCATAAGCAGCAATCTGGCGAATCGAGGGGCGGGAGATTGGTTGGGTACTTTGGACATGTGAATCTGTTACAAGTAGACATCAGCGGCACCTCGACACTGCACAGAGATCCTGGGCAGTTGTCCATAAGTGAAAGTTCTCGAACGACTCGCATTTTTCCGGAGACACTACACTGCGCGCGCCAGAGACCTGCGCGAAACCTGCCGTAAACCAGGAGCGTCCACAAACGGTGAAACCTTGCAAGCGAAACCGAACGGGACGTCAACGGATTGTTTCGCGAACACAAAGTACGCTTTAGCGAAAGGAGCACAATTTATTTGCAGACGGTCGTCATTGCGTTCGGGGAGCAGAGCGCATCGGAATAAACTGGGCACACAAGACAAATTATGTAGCGGGCGTTGCTGTACTACACTGCCCAAGCAACGCGCCTACGGGACGCCACCACGCATTACGCCTCTAAGGTACGATCGAGACGCTGAGGGCGCGCACAAGTACGGCAATCTGCTTCGCTTCATCGTTCTTAGATGGCGGTACTATCACTGCGAACCAAGAATGCAGTGAAAAGGAGGCGATGCTAATTTAAGTGTGGTTTTGCTTGCTAAAAACCTTTGCTTTAACCGGAGACCTGTTGGATGCAAATTGTATAAGGGCGAAGTGAAAATATAAGGCCCGTATGTTCCTTATGTCTCGAAAATGTCGGGAGTGTATCCAATAAAGAAAAAGAAGTGACCATGGTGCATCGTTAGAGCTTCCAGCTCAAACCGTCGCATCCTGGGTTAATGTGGGTTTGAGTCCGAGTGGGTGATACTTTTTCATTGTACACGTGTTTTCACTTTTCCAGACATCCACTTCCGTGACGGAAGTACGTCAGTGATTTCTTGGCGGAACTTCGCACAAAATGCTTTCGTGTTAAACAAGCACGCTTTCCTATTGTGTTCGCAGAACTAGCATTTCAGCGCTGTGAAGTACATTGGTCAAATCATCAAAGTGCACCCAAGCCTGCGCAGGTGTAAAGCACGCTCCGGTGCAATCAGATAAAACAGAGTGCTTGTGATGTTTTATGCGGGAGCAAGTGCTTGCTCCTATTTTACTCCTTTTAGAGAGTTCCCATGCTCCATGTTGAAGTAAGTTCCGTAAACTTGAGTACGACGTGTAGGAAACCGCTCCATTGGCAGCAAATGAGTTCACACTTGTGCTGTGGGAACAAATAGAGCGATGTTGGGGGAGTCACCACTCCCGTTATTGACACTATTTTCGACAATTATGTACTTCTTAATGGAGGTCGTCTACACTATTCTGATTCTGACATCCACGTGGCACCTTAGCGGTTAAGGTTTAGGCTTTCTAATTTACAAGTCGCAGGATGGAATCTCGGCCACGGTGGCCACATTTAGGTGATGGCGACAAGCAGAGGACACTCGCGTGCACAAATTTCGCGTGCCATTAAAGTGCAGTTTGCATGGTCAAAATTACGGCGGAGCCCTCTTCTACGGGGTGTGCCATATAATCATAGCTCGGTCTCGGCTCGTAAAGGCCCAGCAATTATCATTACACTATGCGGACACAAGAGCAGCGAGGAAATGCCGTAGGTAGTACTTCCAATACAAAAAATTACAACTGACATGGATAAGAACAGCGTTACTGCTAGCTACGTTAGGTAGCTCGGTACCGCTCATGGGCTTCCTCTTAGCGGAATTCTCATGTTTGTCAATGAAAACCTTTCCCTCTTCGTCGA
Organism: Hyalomma asiaticum; assembly: GCA_013339685.2. Taxonomy (NCBI): domain Eukaryota; kingdom Metazoa; phylum Arthropoda; class Arachnida; order Ixodida; family Ixodidae; genus Hyalomma; species Hyalomma asiaticum. The sequence continues at coordinate 17,736,929 of CM023490.1, forward strand.
AGCTGTTTTAAAAAAAAGCATACCGGCGTTTTATTCGTGGCCTTGAGAATCCATATTTCCACCGAACACTTAAAATTAAAGTTTGGAAAATATTCGCAAGACGCTATAGAAATGCCAGGCCGAGAAGTGAGTACTATGGGTATCGCTCACAAGCTCGGCAGGAAGCTAAGCGTCGGCCATTTTAATTTTCTCAGCTCAGTCACTGCTTGCTTATTCAAGCACCCGATAAGGGATGTGGACATTTATGACTGACCTCGCTAACGTGTTAGGTGGAATGCTTAAAATATGCAGAAGAAACCGGACAGTGTTTTGTGCTTGAGGGCCAGATCTGTTAAATGTCGACGGAGACGGTGGTTGGCAGACCATATTGTCGCTTTCTTCCTCGGTCGCCGCTTCCTGTAGTGTCCGCACTGGAAGGCCACCGTGCCTTAGATATCCTTTTGAAAGCACGACCGTGGGACGAGCCAAGAGTTTCGCTCGACCAAGGGCGACGCCGTATCTTCGTGGCAAACGGGCTGAAAGCCATGTGTAATTAGGGTGTTCGCTTTGAGGCGCTTTTTTCACTCGAGTCCGAGTGCGTTTACCGTGACTCATATAGACATGCTTCTGCTTTAGATAATTGTTAATCCTCAGAGGCAAAAGGGAGGCTCTAGCAGCCAGGTATAAAGAAACTTCAAGGCTGTTTTCATTTCACGGAAAAGCTATTTTAGTTTAAGTAAGGTTTAGGACCGGCAGGCAGTACTGCAGCCATTTCTTACACACCGATGGTTAAAGAGAGAAAGACACACAAAAAGAGCGATGGAACTTAACCACTTCATTATGTGAAAAAAAGTTCGGATGCCTTCACCCCGGGACGTCGCTTGCGCCATGCTTCGGTGCCACCCCACGAAAGACCTCGAAGAAAATCTGGCCGTGAAAGGTAATTGCGGTGGTAAGCTGTAGATAGCAGAATCAACCGGTGTAATGGATAGCGAATTCAGTAATCGCAGTAGATGTCATGGCATGTGGTGTGTTTGGGGATATTAGCTTCGATGACTTGCAGTAACAGGGGGTGTTCAATGAACGGCAATCCGTAGTCGGTGACAGAGCGTTGTTGTGGGCAATCTGGTCTTGCGCGCTTGCCGAATGGTAGTGCCGTCTTGTTTTGTAAGGTTTGTGTACAAGTTACGGAGTGCTACCTATAACTCTGAGTCCTGAGGACGTTCAAACAGCGCCCTATGAGATCATAGGGACAGTCAGTACGTTTCGAATAGTCACTGTTTTTGTCGTCATCAGCGCCACTTATTTGTCAGGAGCACCAATTACACAACGGTGGATCGTATCAGTTCCGTGCGTCATGTTGATGATGGCGGAACTGAAATGTCTTCGTTGAACTCCTTATATACTCTGTACTCCCCGTTGAATACAACCACTGGTTCAATTTTGTTGACTCCTGAATTAACAGCGGAGTTATTTAAGCTCGGGTCGGGTGCCATCCTTTCCATGCACGAACTTCCTCCACGCTCGAATGTCTTTCATGCCGAATTCAAGACGTCTGCATATTTGCCCCGAATTAGCGTTCCAAATTCTGGCCCACATGTCTATCCTGGCAGGCACCCCGTGGAACACAACCCACTCCACAGGGTAGAACAAGCATGTTTACCGTCTCATGACGCATGCTTATACGCATGCGCCGAGCGGCCCACATTATTTACGAACTCGACCGTATAGAAGCACAGTTTTTCCTATACACGGACGCACCTGCGGACTATACATGAACGAAACCGGCATTCAATTTAATACGTCTCATTCCAGACCAGCGCTCGTCATCGCGACCGCGCGTGGACGGTACTAAGCGCCTAGCGGGATTGACCAGCTGTTCTTGGCACGCAGCGGTGTGTTTCGCGAGGCGTTGGCACGCCATCAACAATACAGCTGTCTTAGCGCCGCCAATGCCTATACTTCACCGCTTCGGCGCAGGTCGCTGTCCACTTACTCCGGTCCACACGCTATCGAGCGGCCAGCCTCGGGTGGCGATTGACCTCCACACTACTTGCGTAGGGGGATAGCACGTGCTTGTTTGTTTTAACCCGATAGCGTGAAGGCACTCGTGTCGAAAAAACAAAACAAAACAAACAAACAAACAAACAAACAAACAGCCAAGCAAACAAAGCTACAAACAAACAAATAAAAGCCAGTGTCCGCGTGGGTGTCCACGGTGAAACTAATCATCTCGAGCTGCCCGCACTGCCATTTTCCGAAGCACCCGACCACGTAAAATGAGCAGGTGTGTTAGCGAACGAAATTCAATTTCCGAAAGTAAAGTCTGTCTGAAAAACCATGAACTACTACATAACTATCACTTGCAGACATGATAGCCTGGAGTGCCATTTGAGTGTACGTGAAAGAACTTCTGTTACGAGGAGGCGATGCGAACAGGGTCCAATGGCGCTTTACCGTTCAGCTTTACGTACGATGCTTAAAGGGACGCTGAAATAAGCAAGACGGTTTTAACACGAAGGTGTTTCATGCCGGTGTCCACCACGACCCACCACGTCATTTCCGTAACGGAAGTGACGCACTTAAACATACATGTAAGAACAACAAAGAAAAACGCGCAGAGATATTTCCGTCGATGCGCTGGGAATCGAACTGCTAAGGACCAGATAATTATCCTCTGGTGAAACTGAACTCTATTGTATTCGTACGTAGCAAAAGAGTTAACGTAGCAAGTTTCATGAAAGTCCATGTAACCGTTGCGGAGAAAATACTAAAGACCTTGAAATACGTGACGCCATATTTGCGGTGACGCGCAGAGCTTTCGCGCTAAATTCACAATGAATATTTGACCTTTATTTGCTCCTTTAATGTGGAACCAATGACAATGAAATCAACTACAATAAAATTGTCAAGGAAGAGTCTATCAGCATAAACTCATTGTGCGCCACTGGATGTGGATTCGTCTTGGCAAACGCTCCGGAATGAATATTTGCAAATCGGATGTATAGCCCTTCCCCTAGTACTTTCTTTCTTTCTTTCTTTCTTTCTTTCTTTCTTTCTTTCTTTCTTTCTTTCTTTCTTTCTTTCTTTCTTTCTTTCTTTCTTTCTTTCTTTCTTTCTTTCTTTCTTTCTTTCTTTCTTTCTTTCTTTCTTTCTTTCTTTCTTTCTTTCATACAGACCGTAAAGGTATAAGCATAGGTTGTAAAGGTTGACGTTCAGTCAGTCACGTATGGGTCAATTCCGCATACGCCTGTCTCATACCCGCTATGTGGTATCTCTTCGTAGACAGAATGAATGCCCCAGCCACACAGAACCTTGGTTTAAAGGACGGAGCAATGAATGAAGTGGTCGGTAATTCGATTTTTGAAAACAGAACAGTAGAATGTATAAATATTTCATTCTACACGGTTCGTGGTGCTTGTATACTCTGTCTGGTGTCCCACAAATCGCGAATTCGACCTCTCCTGAACCTTGTCACACGTCCGGTGAAAGTGAGTGGCGAGTGAAATGATCGAGGAATGCGGCAGCGGCTAGAGGGACATGTCTGGGAAGCGATTAGTAACTGCGACCCATTTATCTTTCAGTCCGCTTATATGGTCCTGTTGCATTCGACCTTGCGCGACCCTTTAAACGCCGGCGCTTGATAGGAGCGGGTTTTCCCCTGCGATTGAATTTTTACCCCCTCGTGTGTCTCAAGGGTGCGTGTTGGTGACTCACTGCCCATAGTGAAGCAGCCCGAGAGCTAATGACACGTGCTAATGACATCTTAGTGGAAATGAAGAAGGAGCTTGTGCAGAAGGACAGGGTTTAAATGAGAAGGCTAGATAACTAATGGTCATTAGGGGCAACACGCTGGAACCCTAAGAGAAGGAAAACGCGGCAGGGGCCGGCAGTAGGTTACGCAGGTCCGTGAGGTTAAGTAGTTTGAGAAGGTAACGTGGCCGCGGTTAGCATATATCACTGGGTGAATAGCAGAAAACGCGAACGAGATCTGTGCCCTTCAGAGGGCGTAGACAAGCTGACGATGACATGACGACGACGACGAAGAAGAAGAAGAATAAGAAAAGAAAAAGAGGAAGAAAATGAAGAGAAAGAAGAAGAAGTAGCAGAAGAAGATGGACGAGAAGAAAAAGAAGAAGCAGGTGAAGAAGACGAAAAAGAAGAAAAGGAAGAAGAAGAAGAAGGAGAAGAAAAGAAGAAGCAGGTGAAGAAGACGAAGAAGAAGAAGGAGAAGAAAAGAAGAAGAAGAAGAAGAAGAAGAAGAAGAAGAACCTTACTGTTTAGAGTTCCAATGATGTCAACTTTGGTTCCGTTACTTTCGTCATCCGTAAGCCCCATCTTGGAACTTGGAACACAGAAAGACTAGTCTACGATGTCAAATGTACTATACTGCCAGACAGAGAAGCGTTCATTTGAAACTCCGCACCGCCTTGACATCCCATCTCTTTAGAGAGTTTTATTGCTGGGTACCCGAGCGGCTTAGCTTACGCATGGTGTTGGGTTCTTTTGCGCTACCCCCTGGGGGTAGGGAAACAACAATAGAACGCAAGAGCGCGGGGACTTAGTGCCTGGAGGTCCCAACACTAAAACACTCTTTTATCTTCGCTCTGTGCTGATGGTGGCAAAGTATTCGAATGTCCGAAGTATTGTACGGCATTGTTCGCACGCAACCTCAAAGGTGCACTATAGAACTGCTTAAGACCCACCCTACAGATTGAGTGGCTGCGACAGTTACGAAGGTGATATTCGATTGGGACTATGGTTGGCATATCGGAGTGTACGGCACGGGGCTGCGAAATGCTTCATAGAAAAAAAAAGCCCCAATGTCTTTAATAGCAATTTCAATGTCTTCTCTCTTTTCCGATCTAGTACGAAAGCTTCATTTACACCATGATCAAATTATGACCATTACTAGCGAGCTACAGCTATGGTATATATGCGGGAGAGGTGTAGAACGGCATGGAGGGGGGGGGGGGCGCTGATTTAACATGTGCATCTTTTATGACCCCTGCGACAAACTTAGCCAGGTCATCTAAAAGAAGCTGTCCAAATCTTACCAGATGGTCAACTGTATAGAGTAGAGTGTGCCTGGACTCTGCAGTAAACCATGTGTATCACTGAGTCCAATGCGTGATGCAGTGTGCTGTATGGAGCATATATTAGTAGCATGGCAGTACACTTACACAGAAATGCTTGTTTGCGAGCTTCCACCGCTTAGGGACTCTGGGATTCAGAGCAAATCGGAGCAATAACTGGTCAGCGGTTAAGACAGACGAGGTATACGTTTATAGTACTTGTGGAAAAAGCAAAGAAGATATAGATAAAACCGGATTTGCTATAGTTGTGCATAATGAGTGTCTTTTTTTTTTTCTTCTTCGATGCACTGTCACGCTATGTGCCTTGTAAAGGGGGTCCGAATCCCCGTCAAGTGAACACAGTTTCACATTTTGTTCGGGCCTGCCCCGTTCTTTTTTTGTGCGTGTATCGCAAGAAAAATGAAAGTAAACTGAATTGAATTTAACTGAATTGTAAGCAACAGTACATTGTACATATAGAGGCTTGCATGAAGCAAGAAAAGCGGAAAGTGATAGGCAGGGCAGTACGCTGTATTAGAAGAAACAAAAGCTGTATATAACGGACAAGACAGGCTAGGTGCCTATGCATTGAGTTAATGCTAGGCTCCATGTCAAGGCGGGCATCAGTAAAGCTTCATATATAACCGACAGGCTACATGTAGAATAAGCCGAACTTCTAGACTTACCTGGACAGGTACAGCGCAACAATGTAAGCAAGAAATACACAAGGCTACCAGAGGAAGGAGCAGAGAGCCTGCGATGTAGCGAAGAGGTTTAGACTTGCGTTTGAAGCAGCATTTCTATGCTACGGGCAAAACGCAGGCGACAACCGTCTACTGTGGCTCAGTGGATGCAGCTACCGCAAGCCCCTATAAACTCCACGGCCGTAAAATTCAAAACGGGCCTGCCATAAGCCATCGAGATCTCGCACAGATTCTTCCACTATACCGTGCGCTGGCTGGTGGCAAGCCTCGAGGACACCAGAAGAAAACAGACGACCAGGAGGATGTGTGAGCAAGCAGACAACCGCTGCTTTAACGCTCTTCGTGTCAGGACGGCCTTCTGCCGCGAGCTACACGCCGCGAGGCACCGAGGTCGCCTATAACACAGCGTGTAGAACCGACAGAAGCTGCAAGAGCGACGGTATCGGCGAACGAACCCGCTGCGAAAAAAAAAAAAAGAGAAATCCCCGGAGAAGCAGTACAACCCGGTCTCCACCCAGGGCGGCATGCGGGAGTCTTAGACCGCGATCCCTCATTGAGATCTAGGCCTAACTCGTAGCCGTAGCCAGCGGGCGTGCACTGGCGCCTCCTGCCACGAATTCGGGTCTCAATGCATCATCGTCGGTTCACCCTCTCGCCCACGTCTCGCGAAGCGGACGAGAGAAAGTGATTCGCTGTATTGCCTATGGGCACATATATATACGAATACCCCTATAATCTGTCTCGCTGTCTACTCTTTCGCAGCTCCACGCTTCCTTTCAACACCCGATGCCAACGCGAACGCTATGGGCTGTTTTTAATGACATGGAGCGTTCGTATCGGACGCGACGCTAGTGAGATCCTATCTTCTGCCGCACAGAAGCTGCGTGGCAACGGCAGTGTTGCTCGGAGCAGAGGTGACACGTGCCGGCACGGGGTCGCGATCGTGCATAGCGCCTCGGCGAAATGGCGGCAGCTCTTTCACGATAAAGATGTGCGGGATGGGGTTAAGTGCTCGAGAGGTGCAGTAATGCGGCGGTGGAATTCTTTCGGCTATGCTTCTTGGTTTGTCTTTAACCCGTTAACACCTGTGAAGCAAGTGGTGGTACGATTTTGATTCGATCGGAATTATGGCGGAAACGATTTAAGAAAACGAAATCTTTCCATCGTGGTTGGAAAACCTTTGCGGAGCAGTAGATGATGAAAAAATCCATAGCGCGAAAAACAAACGTCAGCTAGAAAAAAGATGGGAAAGCGCGGAGTCCTAAATTTCGAATGAAGAATTATGGACTGGCCAGACATGCTTCAGAATCGCCGATACGTGGGAAAGAACTCGTGCCCTAATGCGTTGAAACATCCGTAAGCAGGACAGTAGTGATGGAAGAGGAGTAAAGTGCCGACTATCTGTCATTAGAAATAATTGACCCGAGGTTTCCTGATAAAAAGAGCCTTCAGGTTTGCTCGCATGTGTTTGCCTGTGTTCGCGCATGATGATAGCATTCTTGCATGACTAACTGGTTAAAATTCGTCATTTGACGATTAGTGCTGCGTCGACATAGTATCATCAATTTTCCCATAATCTTTATTTTAACTCTAGAAAGTACATCGTAGCGAAGGTAAACGCGCCAACTAGCCAAAATTTCTTCCCCCCTTCCGATTAAGAACTCCCAACTATTTTTTTTTATTGATATGAGATTAGGAGATGTTGGCGCACAAATAAGGCGCCGGCTACTCCTTGGCTCCTGGGGTCCGTACAACAAGCATGGTGCTAAGCAGTATGCGAAGCAATCTGGCATAATCACAAGAATAGTGGTTTCGTCAGAAGATTAACAAAGAAACACAACGTATACAAATATAAGTTCAAACACATGGCAGTACTTTCGAGTAAAAGTCTCTAATATACTATTTTACAAGGACCACGTAGAGGCTCCTGCTCCTGCTGACGCTGACGGTAGCAGCAAGCGAAATCTTTCTCACTAGGGTTAAGCCATAACTTTCCAATTCAAATACATAAGAGACATACAGACCATTAGAGTACCTGCTGAACAGAACGAACTTCATTTCCCGTCTTTAAACAGCTTCGTTTGAAGTACCACTATTATTTGAGGAAGATTTTGTCCTTATTCATCGATTCGCGCATACAATATGGCATACGCCTTTATGTCATAACAAGCGTGTGTACAGCTAAAGGCAGTAACTTGTAGGAGTCTAAAGGCGGACATTTTAGGTCGGCTGATAGCGCGGATACCTTGAATGCGTCAACAACGACGGCGTGGTGACGACGTAGCGTGACGACGATTACGCGATGGTCGTGCGAGGTCCAGAACAGCAACGAAGGCAATGACGGCCGCAGCGGCACGAAAGCACGACCACGACTGACACCGACCAGTACAAGCGCGCAAGGCGACATTTTCGTCACCATGACCGCAACGTAAAGACACGAAAAGAACGATATGAAATCATGACAACGTTGCCGTGAAGGCGGACTGTTTCTGGATCAGATGTCCGAGTGACGACCCGCTTCTTTCCTGGTGACCTGTGCTATGGCAAGGCTATGATAATCTAAGGTCGATAATGCGCCCAATCGACAGGACATGTTGGAGATGAAAGTCCCTGAGCAACTATGACATAGAAACTCTTTCACACCACCCGAAAATCTACGCTCCAGGTAGCCGTCCAAGAATAGAATTTCTTTCAAGTTGGTCTCCACAAGACGTGCAGGGGAAGTCGGCGTGATTGCCACTAGGAACAGCGGTGTACAGCGGATGGTCGTTGGTACGAGTTCAATCCACGGAGCAGGAGAAATTTTTACGTCGAAGCTGTGTTTGCCTTACGTGTGCCGTCGTCGTAGTCTGACTCCGCTGGAATGCTACTGGACGAGCAGGCAGGTCACGCGACCTCGTTTTGACCAACCAGATATAAGCGCGCGTTTCACATCTGCCGGTGGATTCACCTCACATACCGTATGAGTGCCTTAGATTTATGAGCCGAAGGAAGAAAAGAAAGAAGGAAAGAAGGAAGAAACAATATTTGTTGCCGGTGATGTGGTTTGAGCTGAAGTGTTCCCCTTCAAAGACAAGAGTCTCAGCCACTCGACTACGCGCCCACGCTAGCAGGATGTGAACATATTTGAAGCATATGAATGCCTACTGCTTCTCTATCCAACCGTCTTCATGAAGCGGATTCATATTAGCTTTAGGGAGCCAAAAGACACGAAGAACGTCAGAGTAGACGGGTCCAAGGGCCCGGAAGAACTCTGTCCCATGCACTATCTCGTGTCCTTTGGCGCCTTAAAGCTAATATGAAGGCATACCAACTATCCCAGCAAAAAGTTCTGTTTAATCACGGAGTGGATGGGCCGGTGATTTTTCGTCTACATTAAAGAGTTCATTTTCTGAGAAATCCTTACGAATTTCCTTGCACCTATACTTTACGAACGAGGAGATGTCTATTTTTCTTTTCAGAGGCAGTTTCGCAATTGTTTCTTTAACTTATTTCATCCAATGCCGATGCTGTTGGAGCCAAGGGATAAAATAGATAATACGACCCCAACAGGCTGAGGTGGTTAGCGTCTTCCGGGCAACGCCGACGCTGACCAATGACGTGGAAGCTGCCAGTTGTGACCAGATCTCTCTGGCCAAATCCGTTCTAATGAAATAATCTCTCCTTTCCTTGCGGTATTAGGGAGCTACGTCGCAATAATGAGAGACACAGATATTATGCTGTTCATTATTGTTATCCCCCTTTTCTGTGTCTTCAGTGTCGTATCACTGTTATTACCTTTTCCCCCCGTATCGTCTTGTGCTTCCGATTTTGAGAAATATCTTAATATTTGCTCCCCACTAATTTAATGCATTCCTGGGGCATTCAAGAATGAGGAAATAAGCTTTATTGGGAAGAAGGAGCCGACGGCAGGATCGTCCAAGGTGTGCGGCGTGCAGTCCAGGATGCTGTGAGCCTGAGCCGACAGCTTGGACCTGTACACCAGACGCTGCATGGGTCTTTGAGCATTGTGCTTCTCAGTTGGGCTGGGCTTCCCATTGCCCGTTGGTTGCCCGAGTGAAAACTGGGTCATTAACTTACTAAGGAACGACGGGAAAGCGGCTAATTTCGGTCAATTGGCGAGGCGATGACCCACTGTGGTCACTGTAGTTGGACTCGTATGCACGTCCAAGTGTGTATGAATTGAGAGTAGAAGTTGGTACGTGCAGAAGACGAACAGGTGGCAAATAATATGTTTATGGATCACTCGTACAAAACAAAGTGCGAATGAGCAATTAAAGAAGCGAACCCTGGGCCTTGCGCTCAGAAGGCGGAACTCCGTTCCCACGAAGCCGTCACAGCAGTGAAACGCCATAATTAGTGCCGCAATGCCGCGTCTACTGGCTAAACAGTGCGAGCCAGTGGAACCTGACAAAGGCGCACGGAACGTGCAACGACCGACCGTTTTCCATGAGGAAACAAACAAACAAAATGCACAGAACCACTTAGCGCTTAAGGACACAGCCTGTGTGTTGGAAAGGCCTGCGTCCATACATATACAACCGGGAGTCGATCTCACGTTTCAATATTTCAAAGACCGGTGCTGCTCCTAGACAACAAGGAGGCAAGAAACCGCCTCAGGTCACTCACGTGCGGTGGCAGCGATGAAATGAGCCGTCTACTGTATATATTTATCGTTCCACCGGCAAGCGCATAGATTCGGTCACGGATGTGTTCGCTAGGGTGTATATAGTAGCTGCCTCTTTCAAGACGGTTCCGCCACTTTCACGATTGTTTATACATGTATGTATCTATCTGTACGGCGCGGAAAGAAACACAAGCTCTCACGTTTGCAATCTTCGAGAGCTGCGCGCATGCCGGCGCCGGCGGCGCTATGGCGAAGGAGCCAGCAGGGACCGAGGCTGCTCAGAGAAAAAGCCCCAATTGTACCCTCGGGCGTTAAGCCTTGAGTGTATGGAACTTGAGTGTACATAACGGTGCAGTAGCTACCGGTCCGTTGCTCCTGTTGCCCGTTCCGTGGCCGCGGCGATGGTCAGCGTCGGTGTTATCGGGTAATTTATGGAGGGTCCCCCATGGAGACAACCGCCAGCTCAGTAGACTCGGAATGATCTCTCGCGCTCTCTCTCTCTCTCTCGGATGTTTGGTGTTCTGGCTTCCGCAGTGGCGAGTAGAATCGACAGAAGCCAAGGTTAAAGGCTCGCGAAAAAAAGGAGCCTTTCGTTCCGCGCGATCGCGTTCCGTTTCATCGTTGCCATCGGAACGAACGCTTGAAGCTACGCCATACCCGGGGACAGGGAAGGATAAGCAACTTTATTTTAGGGAATCGGAGCGCCTTTGCAGGAGCGCACTCGTTACTAGATATCTAGAGCTTGGAGCAAGTCTTGGCCCCTCGCGACCAGCTGTAGCTTGTCCTCGTCCATGCTGTTGCTGACCCAAATCAAGGCTCTCTTTCAAAGCTCCTTTTGGTGGCAAAGGCTAGGGAATGGTGGGGATGGATTTAATGATTGATTTCTGTGGTTTGGTTGATTAGCTGTAGCTTGTCCTCGTCCATGCTGTTGCTGGTCCTGATCACGGCTCTTTTTCAAAGCTCCTTTGGGTGGCAAAGGCTAGGGAAGGGTGAGGACGGGCTGATTGATTGATTTCTGGGGTTTGACGGATTTCTAGGGCTTAACCTCCCGAAACCGCGACACCTCCCAAAACCACACTACATATCTAAGCGACTGGACCACTCTTTGAAGGTCAGGGAATTTTCTTGTAGGGGTGATGCTTTTCCGATACTCTTTTTTTTTTGTTAGAACCGATCGAGATTGGAACCGTTGCCATCGCGCATTGCATACATCACAGAAAATGATGCTTTTTACCGCGCATTGCAATAATTTGTTGTTGTATTTTGTATAGTTTGTAACCTCCCTGCTGTAATGCCCTACGGGGCGATGCAGGTAACTAATAAATAAATAATAAATAAATATGATTGCGAGAGACGCCGTAGTGGAGGTCTCCGAAAATTTCGACCACGTGCGCTTCATTAACGAGGACTAACATCGCACAGTACACGGGACTCAACATTTCGCCATTTCGCCTCCGTCTAAGTGCAGCCGCCGCGATTCGATCACGCCACCTTCGGATCAGCAGCTGAATTCCATAGCCACTAGACCACCGGGGCGGGACACAAGGCAGCCCCGCTGCATTGTGTTTGTACTAAGAGTGGACGACCATGTAAATAACAGTGAGCACGTAGCAGTAATTATGATGGAAACAACAGCAATAAATAAATAAATAAATAAATAAATAAATAAATAAATAAATAAATAAATAAATAAATAAATAAATAAAAAGCAGTGATAAGGCGAGCTCTCGCTTCTCTTGCGGTATTCGTCGATGTCACATATTGCAGGGCCTGCGAATGTGGATGCTTGTAAGGCCACCAACAGTCGTTGTACATGTGTGTGTGCGCATCATGCCCTCGCAGGGTTCAAACAAGGCTAAGTTTGTCGCCATGGCTACCAGTGGCGCTGGAAAAATGCTCACATTTCATTTAAGTTGGTCACTTAGGAACCCTATTTAGAAGCAGCTCTACGTCTATTTAGGAACAGCTATTTAGGAAGTCTATTTACTCAAGTTGGTCATCAATCTATTTAGGAACAACTCTACGCAGCTATTTTATAGTAAAGTACCACGTACTCTGAATCGTTTGACTTTCGTTCTAAACACACTATACACAAACAACAATTTTGGTACACTGATGTCAACACACAAGCCAGAGGAGGCAGCTGCTACGGCTCAATGTTAGCACGTGACACGGATAATGTGGGAGATATTGGATAAGTTTTCACCTGGGAGAAGTTGCTCCCATAGCATGCTCATTGTAACCCTTTCACATTCACTGCTTTGAAGTTTCAGTTCAAGATAATGCATCTTTTTCCACACGCCTTCCCTGTCTTCATGTTCTGCTGGGATCACGTGGTTGCAAGGTACAAAAATAAAGCCGAGTCGCTCACGCCTCTTAATACGATAGCGCTATGGAGCTTATGCCACAGAAAATCCGGTGTCGGGGTGGGCGTAGGCGTTAACGGTGGCGATAACCATCTCGAGCTACCGCCGTGTTTCCCGAACCACGAGACCACGCAAACGCTCAGCCATTGCACAGGTGCATCAGTGAACAAAATTCAATTTTCTCAAAGTTAAATTGGCCAGGAAAGTCGCAAACCACGACTTAACACCTACGCACACGACAGTTCGGATTGTAATGCGAATGTACGAGGAAACAGGATTTTTGTTATGAGGAGGCGATGCGAACGGCGTCCAATGACGCTAAAGCGTTGACTCTTAATGGCAAAGCATTAAGCGCCCTTCAACATCTTTCAGTCTTGTAGATAGCATAACATAAACAGGTCACAGAGGGACAAGTATTCCATCAATGACGAGCGAACTGTTTAAATCACCGCTGCCTGGAGACAACGTATCGACCGAGAGACGCTTGTTCTGCCCAGCCTAACCTCGGCCGCCCATCAGGATCGATCAAACCATTAGACTTGTGGATCTCGAAGCAGTATCAGCGTAGCTTTAACGAACTTGAAGGACCCAGAGCAGTGAGAGTAACCACTCCTGCTCGCAAAAAGACACGCGGGAGATACTAGAAAACCCGACGACAGCTCACCCATGCCTCACTGAACCTTACATCGAGCTTCACAAGGACAAACTAACGGCGCCTTACTCCCTTGATCTGCATTTAACGGATACATTCGGCCGTATTCATGAGCTGGTTGTAACGATATCCGCTGCCTATATAGTTCACCGCACTCAATCAGTGCGAAGTTCTCAGCCAAGAAAAGGGCCGGAAAGCGGCAAGCACGCCAGTGGAATAGTCGGTGGAATCAGCCCGCGCTGATCCTATCTGGCGTTATCTAATTCGTTGCATATACGATCCGTTCGAATGCACGCCGCTGGCTTTCGCCACCTGTCCCCGCCTCTTCGCGCAATAACTCGCACACCCGCTCGTCGCGCAGCTTGGGTCGTTTCAAGCACGCTTTCGAGTTCTTGACGTGTCGTCGTGAGTGAGGAAGTCGGATAGAACTGTCGAGAGCCTAAACAGAAATAATCAAGCGGGATACGCCGAAACGGGTCGCCGTGTTCCGTATGTGCCAGGAAAGCGAGAAAAACGTTTAAACAAAACAGCAACACCGAGGAAAACTTCGTTCCCCAAGAGCCTGGAAAGCGAGTACTCTGAAAAGTAGAAGCGCGCCGCTCAGAATAATAATGGCGGCATCCTTACGACCCGAAAGCAATTACATCAAGGGGCGGCGGCTGCGCGCGGGACATCCTGAGGCTGCAGGACACCGCTCTTGAATTCAACGGGAGATTCCTCGGCTAAGTCAACCGGAAATATCTCAGTCGAGAGAGTTATTTATAGGAACTTCTTCTCTTTTACGTAGTCCGGCCACATTCGATTAAACAAACAAGTCCTCAACTTTTCTTGTATCAGCCGTAGGCTCCATGCGACGCGGCGGGCTTTGCTAAGTAGCGTGTCAACACTAGATATGGAGCCGGTATCCGCACATGAAGATTCGTCTAGACGCTCGCGCGGGACTTCGGACTCCGAAACTGGCGCTTCGCGCCCAATTCTGGCTGTCTCCCACTTCCGGTTCTTCGACTTCCGCTTCCTAGAGGTTTACCCTTATGTTCGGTTGAAACAATATCTAGCCGCAAATATTAGGCAGCAATATCCAAGCGGAAGTTCCTATCAGCAGGAAAGCTTGCCAGGAGACTACAGAGAGCGTGCTTGTCATCTTGACATGAACAACTCCTTTGTGCATACCAGGACGCTAGTGAGGAATAAACGCATTTGGGTTCCGGTGTGGGTGTCGCGTAACGTCCACAGCTGCCGCTCAACGCAGTCAATGTGCTTGGTTTTGTAAAGGCTGTACAAAGAGCGTCGTCTAACGCTGAAGGCTTGGCGCAGCAAGCAAGCTGATGATACCAACGACTTGCTCTTGTATTGTTCCCCCCTTAGTCGTCAATGACGTGTGGTTTCAAAATAAAAAGAAATTGAGTGTTTCCACGGAGAGTTGAAGCAATAAAACGGTGGTTCCTCTTGGTATTTGTCGTCGGTGGTGGCGGCCACATGAGCTATAGGTGGCAGATTATAATTGGTCTATAACCAGTCATTCGTTAAAGGTAACAAGTCTAGCGGGTTTACGGCAGCTGATCACAGGTCTTCGTAAAGGCCGCATTACGTTTTGCACCGAGCAGAAATGCAACTACACGCGTAAACTGCGGCACGAGAATTCTCGAGTCTCGAAGCAAGCGAACCGAAACCGGCCGCACAGGTGCCCGTGGCTCCACATCCCCTCGAAGCGGTTACGCATTGCCGAACTGCTGGCAAGTCAGGGCTCGGTGATTGCGTGAGGATCACGCGGTTCAGTCGTCGGAAGTGTGGAGCGATGCTGTTCTTTATGACAAGGACTGTCTGCCTTCCTCTCGGTGGTGTAAGGAGCACTGAAGCCTCGGAAGGTGCGATCACGCTTGCGCTTCTGCAGCTGGTTTGGGTTTCGTGTCCTCCAAGACCGAAGTATTGATCTTTGCCATAGTTCCATGGGTAATCGCTCTCTTCTAGGTGCAAAAGCCGATATATATCTTGCAATGAGCTGGACTTCTATTGCCAGGTTACGACAAGCCTGCTAAAGGTATTGCCTCAGAAGGTCTACAAAGAAGTTGTTAAGGCGAAATCAGTAGCTGCCTCATTAGAAGGCGTCCTTGAAGAAGGTGTGGACCTGTGAAACGTCCAAACTATGGAATACTCGCGTCTCGTTCAATTGGTGCATGCTAGATTTGAGATGAAAGGGCACGTACGAGGTCTGTTAGAAAAGTATCCGACCTTTGGCCGAAGAAAAAAAAGCTGGCATAACTGGAGCGTTGGACACCCTCAAGGTACTCTCCTTTGGAAGCCACATACTCCTCCCAGCAGTGCTGCCATTGTTGGAAGCATTCCCATAAGGCCTCTTTCGGAATGGAGTTTAGCTCAGCTGTCGTTGCAGCCATAATGTCCTCTCTTGTCTGAAATCGCGCTCCTTTCAATGGCCTCTTGATTTTGGGAAACAATCAGAAGTCACAGGGGGCCATATCAGGAGTGTAATGAGGCTGTTGAACTACAGGAGTCTGGTTTTTCACCAAAAAAGTCTGAATGAAGTGCGAGGAATGTGCAGGAGCATTGTTGTGATGAATGCGCCAATTTCGTGTTGACCACAATTCCGGTCTCTTGCGCCGCACACCATCACGTAGGCGATGGAGGACATCCCTGTAGTACTCTTTGGTGACTGTTTCACCCCGTGGTGCGTACTCCTGGTATACCACACCGTGGGAGTCAAAGAAAGCAGCCAGCATCACTAAGACTCCGGATGAGAAGCATCGTTTCTTGCTTACACGCAGGAACTCACGTGACGATAATATCGGGCCTCAGGCTGTCCCGAATGCCGTGACAAATCCTGGTGCGATGAAGTTTATGGTTGGCCTGTAGCAACTATGCCCAAGGCATACACGAACTCAACACCTTCCTTTCCAGCTCAAGCATTTGTACCTCTTGCACGCAGCGACTGTCGGTTGATAAAAAAAGGCCGTCAATTATGCCCAGCTTCCGTGCCGCAAACTGGATTGCTGATAGTGAATCACCTGTTGAAACACGGTTCGCGCCACCGATTCCTCCTACAGCGATGCACTCGATAACATTCCGCTCGTCTCCGAACGCTGCTTTACTCGTATTTGACAGTACTCGTACTGGTTGGTTTCCGCACAGTACTGCCGGCATGGGGTTGGGCGTAGGGTCGCGGGTACGATTCCCGGGGACAAATAGCGGTGATAATACTTTCACAATGGGACGAAGAGCTGCAGCGAAGAACCGCTTACAGGTATATTGCCGATTGCCCGAAATGTTCATGGTCGGGGCCAAATAGAATTCTTTGGTGCTCTCATTTGGAATGACACACCGACAAAAGTGAAAGCAGCATACAATTTTTCTGGGTCAACGAAGCGTTTTATATTCATCGGATAAGGTAGATAATTTGATATATAGTAAATTCATGTGGTATTTCTTCCTCTGTATAATTGAAACTATGTACATCCTAATATCTCTGTTAATTTGTTGAACCATTGAACCGCTTACTGAATCATGTAGGCAGTGTAATAATTGGTCCCACACTATAGCCAGTATGGGACCAAACATGTTTTGCAAGGTTCTGTACTGTACGACGAAAGTGACATTAAAAAAGAGCGCTCGTGGAATGAATCTGAACGTACACCCATGAATGAATGAATGAATGAATGAATGAATGAATGAATGAATGAATGAATGAATCCTCAAGTGTGCCTTCGCAAAACGGTCCTGTATGTTATCAGTCAAGTTCGGCTGAGCATGTGTCTACCGCTCTAGTCTCCGATTGCACGAACATCAGCAATTGGGCACCATCATTTGCTGTGTCATAGACACGCTAGTTATGGGAGCCTATTTGCAGAAACACTCAACTGCAGCCATCACTCGCTGTCTTATAGTTGTTATCAGACCATTTGACTGCACTTCGGGATTAAGTAGCAGCCTTTGGAATATTTGGAGCATATTCCTTAAAGGGCACTTCAGGTTCGTGCTTGTTAAATAATAGCCTACACCTCACAGTGTATGTCCCATTAAACTATACGCTACTTAGCAGTGCATAGATGCTTGTGCAGTGGAGAGAACGGTTGTATTAAGAAGATTCAATTCTGAAGTCTAACCTCACAAAACCGCGATATATTTGATGCGCATGCTACAGCCTTTTTCTTTGTATTGGTTTGAACCACTTGGGGTGTTTCATCGGACAACAGAATCTGAGCGCACAATTGTTTTTGAATTTCGTCCCCATCAAAATGCAGCTGAGAGTACAGAATGCAGCTGAATCGAATATGTTCATGATTAATCATGAACCTGTTCGATTGCTTGTGCTGAACAATTTTCAACTAATTTACTAACATACACGCACGATGTAGGCATGTAGTTCTTTGTTTCAATCCACCCGCATGGTATTGTTGACCTCAGTTTTCCTAAGTTGACCACAAATAATAAATTGCCTCTGGTGTCACACTCATACTCACATAAACTCACATATACGCTCTCTTCCAGACCTCAGGTTCATCTTGTAGCAAATTAGTGGCAGCCAGTAAATGTCATCGTCTGATATTTTTATAAGACAATGAGAACTATTATTCCTGACTTCACATTGACGCGCCTAGCGCCTAACTTCGCAAACAACCGCTCACCAAAATCTAGCCAACCTAAGCTCCGCAAGCAAGGTCGTTCTCTGCTCAAAGATGTCAACGAACTCTGCGCGTTCCGTGCTATGCACGACGATCTCTTTCCTTGTGCTGAGCCATTCTTAATCCCAGAATTAAGGGTCATCCCTCTACTTTATGAAAGAAGCACTTGTCGTAATATACCGGCCTGCCACTTCTGTCAGGATTTCGGGTTGCGTGGTCCAACACGCATGCTACGGATGTCTTCGTGGCCTCCCATCAACCCAAGCGATCCCCGCGCCAACATTTACCCCCGTCAGCGTCTTACTCGTGCGCAGGTTGGGTTGCACCAACAAAAGACTTGCGCCAAACCTGTGGCAGTGCCTTCTGTTGTACCGGCCAAGCATCCGCCGAGTCCAGTGGTTAATGAGACCTCGTGAAGGCTAGTCACCACTGAGTGCCAACTTCGAAAGACAGGACGACTTGATCTAGAACCACCCTGTAATAAATCCTTCTCTCTCTTGTTATCCATGCACACGAATTACCTCATTGTTGCAAAACTGCACTGAGGGCCTAGTGGTTAGAGCGTCCGCCTCCCTTGCTGGAGGTAGTGGATTCGATTCCTGCTGCCGCCGGGCACGCACCGGTTTTTCAAATGGGGCGATAGTTACCCTGACCTGGCGCTATGTGCTGTGTGTAATCTCCAGTCTTGTGAAAGTGGCCTCTCCTTTCTTCTAATCCACTACCCCTTCCCCAGACGCTGAGCCATGCTCCCTTAAGGGCTGTAGAAAATAGCGTCTTTCCCCAACTCCAAAACCACCACTACTACCACGTGTTGCAAATGCACGTATATAGGTGGTTTAGGGCTTATATAACACCGGCCTACTTGGAGCGCGAAAGAAGCCAAAAAACTGGGTAAGGGCGCCTGAACGCCAACGCCGACCTCCGTCTCAGAGCTCGCGCTTCGACGTCCTTGCCGTGCTCCTGCTCTTTCCGTTCGCCGTGCAAGTAAACACGCGCTGGTACCGACTCGACGAACCGCAGCTGCGGTTCTTACACACAACCTCGCACGAACGGGGGCTGTACAGATCCCCACTTATATTCGGCACTCACGTTATGGTGCACGGATTTCCTTGGGACGCGGGGTGGCCGCACGCCCAAACACTGATCACGATCAGCACTCAAATGGCTCGCGTAAACCGGACGCCCCGTGCGTACTGCGACCTCAAGTCGTTCGCCGTAACGATGGATGATGAAAGCGGTGCAAGGTGCCATGGTGGTGAGTTGGAGGAGAAGGTGGGAAGGGTGTCAGGCACGAGTCGGCCGCCAGCGGTCAGTCAAGGCCAAGCAGTGTGGCGGTGCCTCCTTTGAAAACTGGCCGGAAAGTGTCTCTGCTTGTATGCAAATGGAACGGCAGGCTGGTAAAAAGAGTTATCGTCAGTGGTGCGAAGGCCACGATTCCATATAAAGGCCACGGACTCCACGCTCTTTTCTTAAACAAAGCAAAACAAAACAAAGCAAATGCACTTCGACGTTTTCTGCTTTCAGTTATATAGCTGTCACGACGCCGTAGCAAGCGTTGTAACGAAGAATAATGGGCGTTGCATTAACAGACGGAGACAGGATCAGAGAGCAAATCGATGTGAATATGTATCTTATAGTTGTGATTGAAGTGGGACTACAGCCTGACAGACGGTAGGCGGTTCTGTCTTACAGCAATCGAGCGGTTGCTGCGGTAACAGGATAAGAAACTCATGGATGGTAGTGGATTACTTGATGTGGTGTAAAGCTGAAATGACTCCGAAAGCACAGATAACAGAGGAACGTTATGCAGCGCATTACGGAAATCGTCTTTCCTTTTCTGCGTTTCTCCCTTCTTTGTTTGCTTGTGTGCTTGAGCCAGCTTATCTTTGATATGTAGTACTACCTGTATGAGTGAGAGGAGGTCCCAGACATTACCCTTAATGCCAACGTACTCCTTATCGTTGCGGAGGTGTAGTGGTTACGGTGCTGAGCAGCCTCCTCCCCCCCCCCCCCCCCCCCCCCCTAAAAAACGCGGGTTTGATCCCGGCCGTGGCGAACGCATTTTCGATTGAGGCGAAAATGCCAGAGGCCCGTGTATTGTGCGTTGTAAGTGCATGTTAAAGAACTCCAGAGGGTCAGAGCCCTTCGCCACAACGTTTCTTTCCTTTCTATCTCTTTCGATCCCTTTTCCCTACTCCCATGGAGGCTTAGCCATGCTCCCGACATGGGCTGCAGAAATTTGCGTACTCTCCTTAACCAAACCACAATCATACACTTAACGCCCCGCCACGGTGGTCTAGTGGTTATGGCTCTCGGCTGCTGATCCGAAGGTCGCGGGATCGAATCCCGGTCGCGGCGGCTGCATTTCGATGGAGGCAAAATGTTGAGGCCCGTGTGCTGTGCGATGTCAGTGCACGTTAAAGAACCCCAGGTGGTCGAAATTTCCGGAGACCTCCGCTACGACGTCTCTCATGATCAGAGGTGGTTTTGGGACGTTAAACCCCACAAATCAATCAATCATACACTTAACAAAAACATACCCGCGGGCTGAACATAGGCCGATGAGAACGATCTACGACTTCCTCGCGGCCCTTCTTTTGAATATGATGATTTCGCTCTTCTGCTTTTCATGTTGCGAACAGTTTTGGGCGCTGAGCAGAAGACGTTGCTGGTTAAGAAAGCTGGCCAGAGACCTCGGCTGTGACTTTTCACGTACGCTGAGCAACTTCTGAGCAATCACAACGTAGGCACGAAGGCATTATTCTCTCCCATGTTGCTCAGACCCTATGAGCGAATGACATTGTGAAAGCCAATGCCCAGAAGGGTGCTGTTACGAAGAGAATGATAATGACAGTAGCCAAAGTCAGCTGAGAGAAGAACCCGGATTAGAGTGCCGATGTTTGACACTTGGCTCAACTGTGGTGGTAACTTCACGGAAACCAAAATGCCACCTTCCACAACAGTGCGGTCATAAAATTACCAGGAATCGAACCCACGGCCTTATTTAGGCACAGCAGCCGGACGACGTCGTCACTGCATCACACTGGCTAATGAGGATATGTGCTACAAAACTGAGAAAACTACGAAACTCAGTTGATTTATTTCTGGGATTTAACGCCCCAAGATCACTACGGAACTCAGTGTAAATGTTTATTATGCAGATACGACTTCGGTATGCATTTCGCGGAGATTTCACGGAATTCTTCTGCATATTACACATAAACTTGAGCAACCTTTGTAGGAGTTACACGGAAATCGTACGTCGTTGTAGTCGATGCGGAAACTATCAGCGCGTAAGGCGGGACAAAAAAATGTTCGACAAATATGCAAGTTTGAACACTATAAAATGATAACTGACCGTTACAACACCAGAACAATTAGAAGACCACCGAGTCCGGACAACATCACTCGGTGTTGCCCAAGCAACACAGGTAAGCCTTCTCGGAGTTTCTTGCGAATAGACGTGCAAGCCTACACAACGCAAAATTGCTGCAAGCACTTCCCGATAGCTCGACGCGTTGTTTACATGGAAAGGGAGGAAAGCGTCGGGAATTCGGTCATCGAAACGGTATACGTGCCGGTGTTGCAATGAGAGGAGTCGCTTGAACTGCGACACGGAGCGTGAGGCGCACGTGCGCCGAGACTGCTCTCGCTGAATCGGACACCTTCGATAAAAAGGAAGCGTCGGAGAGACTTCGAGAGAACGTTTAACCGTACGGAATTATCTTATCAGTGGAATAGAACGAATATAAGGAAAAGAGGCACGCGGCGAGCAAAATGTTGTTGGCTGGCTGCTTGTGGAAGTTTCACCCCGGGGTACACGCAGGGGGAGCCACCGATAGCGAACTCGCAAAAGCGGAAGAACTTATCGCCGGTAAAAATAAGAGGGGAGGTCATAAAAAGCAACGATCAGTGAGTCCAGTCGTTATTCCAACTGAGCCGCAAAGCACCAAAAATAAGCTCAAAAGGACAGAAAGTTGAGCGAGTTGGTAAGGGTCCATAGTCAAAAGAAGAGGCGTGCAAGACACGGACACAAGGGGAGAAGTGAACAACACGAACGGTTAGTCGGCGTTCGTGTTGTTCACTTCTCCCCTTGCGTCCGTGTCTTGCACGCCTCTTCTTTTGACTATGGACCAAAAATAAGATTCACAAAAAGACTTGTCAGTACGGCAACGTTGTCTTCGTTAGGACCTTGCCGTCCTGACGAAGACAAGTCCGCATGTTGAAACTTGGCTCCAGAGACATTCCTTGTTCTACATCGTTTTGAGGGATCTGTTCATCGATTCAAGCCTCCATCGTCCCCTGAGCTTCTCTTCTAGTATGAGCCAACAGACAATGAAGCCTAGGAAAGCATAGAGGAAGTTACTTGTAGTATTGTAATTGTGGAGTAAGTAGAAAGGAATTAAAGTGGACGAAAAGTCCACTTTTATTCCTTTCCTTTAATTCCTCTAATTCCGTCCACTTTAATTCATTTCTACTTACTCCACAATTACAATACTACAAGTAACTTCCCCAATGCTTTCCTAGGCTTCATCGTCTGTTGGCTCATTAACTTGTTCCTAACAAAATAAAAACGAGCCCTTGACTCCTTCCCTTTCGTTATCTTCTAGTATGGGGTAATCAAGACACTCAACAGCACCATCGCGACTAAATTGTAGGCCATGGTACGACGTAGCGCTGGCACTGACGTTAGAGCACAGCACAGACGCCTGTTCTTCTCGGAGAGAAATGCACGCTACAGCCCGGAAATGCGCCTATTATGAGCGTCGTTTCTTGGGCTGTTCCTAATTGATCGAGTAAAGTTGGACAAAAGCATACCGAGTGCTAGTGGGAGAAATGTATCTCGTTGCTCTGCTAAGAAGTCCAAGTGACGTTACACAAATGACCGCGCAACCAGACCAGAAACTTTTAGATGCAACCTATATACTTTACGATTCCTTCGAGTCTTTTATGCTACCATCGCAAGAACGTTAGCTGGGTTGGAGCCGGAGTCGAACGCAGGACATCTGCGTGGCAGCCGGCGGCTGACGCCAGCGGCTGACGCTGCTTCGAAAAAGAGCCCCTATACGTGGTGAATAGCAAAGCATATTCATGTGTATTATGGTACAGCAAGGAGATGGGAAAATGAAGTGAGGCTGAGGAAGAGGAAAAGAAGGAGGGTAGAGAGTAAAGTATAGTACAGCCTTGTATAGTATAGTATAGCAAAGGGGTGGGAAAGGAAATTGAGGGTGGGGAGGGGGGACGCGAACGCGAAGTAGAGGCAAATGAGGAGGAGAGCTGGATGAAGCGTAGCGTACCCATGTATACTGCGGTGTAGCAAGGAGGGGAGAAAGGGAAGTGAAGATGAGAATGGTGAAAGGAGGAGGGGAAGGCCACCAGCTATGATGTGACCTAGCCTTGCGTCCCCCCCCCCCCCCCCCCCCCCCCCTAATGCAGGCATGCCTACAATTTTTCATTGCTTGCTCTGACGTCTTCAGTTTATTGCTGAAAGGCATTCCATGAGCCTCCAGGTTCCCGTCACCGGCTCTGGGCGACCAGAGCCGAAGACGCACACCCTCACCAAATCAGTATCGACCACCCTGGTGCAGTATCGGCCCCAACGTCCCACGAATACGCCAATTCCTAGCAATAATCAGTTTTAAAGCTTGAAGAAAGGACGCGATCAGGCTGGTGCAAGCCACCGAAAATCGTGCTACGCATTGCTCTTCGAAAAGGGGCGGAGAAGAGGAAGCAGTGCAAAGCGAGAAGAAGGACATGGCAGTGGCGCAAACGAAGAAACCAGGTACATCCAGCACCAGGGGGCCACATTTGCAGGGCGCTCCATAAAGATTGTGCATGGATAGCTCAAGCATGTGCGGTCAGAGAGAGGGATAGAGAGAGATCACTCGGAGGCAGCGAATCAATTCCTCTCTGTTTCGGCCATGCGAAAGATAGCGAATCGTGGAAGAGGGTGACCTCGGTGCCAACGCTGAAGCTTCGATAAGCTCGGCGTGCCCGCTGAGATTTATAACGCCGCAACTTAACTGGATTGACAAGAAGCCAGAAGATGCGGTTGTGACCTGACACCCTTTATTCAAATATCGACTGCCAGTAGAGAATAAGATGTCCACGAAGAAAAATACAACGCAGAAACGAACAACTTTGCACAGGCATAACAATTTCTTGAGTCAATGATGGACAATCTAAGCTCAAGCAGAATAGAGTACTTAAATTGTCAGTGTTTCGACGTCGCTCGCGCTTATGCTTGTGAAGCGGTTGATTATAGAGGTCGCCGTTGGAACTCATCTACTGAAAGACGCTGATGCTTCCTAAATATTCTTAGGCTATGTCGCAACGCTGCGCAATCATCCTGCTAGCATTCCCGCCTCCTAACTTTTTCGAAAGACTCGCTTCGGAGATCGCGCGACCGCAGAGCACCACCAAGGTTTAAGTATGTATATCCTAAACCGTGTGTCCCACCAGACGAATTCCCTCCCTCCTTACCAACAGGCCACACAGCCAGGGACCATCAGACCAACAGCCACAGAGCAGAAACAAGTTTATTCGAGTCGATCACACTTGTGTCAGTCCGTAGTGAACCACACGTAGTCGAAATTTAGGGACCCATCTAGCACTACAACGTGCCTCATAATAATAGCCTTCTTTCGGCGTGTGAAACCGCAGCAGATGGAGAGTCAGCCACTAAAGTTATTCTCACCATAGATTTGTACCTTGTGGTGTTGATGAAGAATCATATGTCGAGCAAAATTTATATGCTTCGTCACCAGAAGCTGCTGACGACGTGTGCATATAGCACGCGGAAAATGGTGAAACACAAGAATGAATTCCGCGCGAACTGTACCTTAGAGATGGTCTTTGTTGAAGCCAGTACATAAAGGCCATTTACTCCGCAGTCTTTCGGCCATCACAAGCCCTGTTCAACACATTATACCGTGGCCCTGGCATGCTTCGTACTTGAAGAAGGCAATCGTATATGATTTCTTGCTGCCACCGTAATCATTATTCTTCTCACCTCGGTAATCGGAGACATCTCTCTCGGAGGCCACTTCGCTACATGTGAAACTGGCTCACCTGTAATTTCTTTTCACCGTATCGCAAAATGAAAATCGATGAAGCGTTTCGTCGTTTCATAATGGGTTAGAAGCGGGATGAAAATGAAGTCCTCTGAAGAAGAGGATACGGGGCCACATGAAAATATGAAGAATTAAGCACATACACCGGAGAAAAAACGCTCGATTGCTGTCGGGCAAAAGAAAAAAGAAAACAAACAAAGTCAAGGTTGCCCGCAAAGTAGCCCGAAGGCGTCCGCCGCTGAGCTACCGTGCACACCGGGGCACGGCCGCCAAAGTACTGGACAATCGGCGAACACCTCCAGATGAGTACAGAGCTGCAAGGTGAGCTAGTTGATGTTCGTAAATTCTTAAAAGGGGTCTAGAAACACTTTCGAAACGTAGAAAGTAGTGCCGGTCAGTCGTAGAGGCTTCTGTGTACATGTGAGGCCAAATATGTTACTGAAAGAACCAGGTAATTTACAATTCGGCTTCAAATATAGCTGGAAGGCAAGCGTGGCAGGGGGCGGCAGCAATTTAGGTGGGCAGATGAGATCACGAAGTCTGCGGGGATAAATTGGGCACAGTTAGCACAGGACAGGGATAATTGGAGATCTATGCGAGAGGCCTTTGCCCTGTAGTGGACGTAGACAGGCTGATGATGATGATGACGACAAGTGGAAGGCACTCGTTCTTCTTTAAACAAATCACGTCAGAAGGAGCACCCTCTACGTCACTTGACAATATTTTGTGTGTGTTCTTAATGGTACATATATGCAGTTTATTTTTTAGACTCGGCACGAACAAATAATTCATTACTGAGGATGTTTTCGCGAACAGAAAATCATCGATGCTAGTTCTGCTTCAAGTGACGTAGTCGGTGCCCCCAGTGACGTAGTTTGTTGAAAAAGGAGCAGGCGGATTCCAGCTGAATTTGCCAGCGAATTTCGAACTTTATGGTGAGCGCGGCGCAATAATATTTGCCTCACATGTTCACAGAGTCATTGACGACGGATCGGCACCGTTCCGTATGCTAAAGAAAAAGTCAGAAACGCTCGCGCTATCTCTGTCGACTTCACGCAGTTGGAGTGGTTTTTATGCTTAATAGCACAGCGAAGCGACACAGGCAGGCGTTGTTATCGGGTCGTACGACGAGACTGCGAATTGGACCTCATTTTTCGAAAATTCCATCACACACCATATACACGGACGCACGCACACACAAACAGACGTTATTTACGATGCCGTATATTTAGCGCTGAGTTGCTATCTCCTCCCCCGAGTAAGCCAAAACCATCCTCCAGCCTTCCGCTATCGCATCCCTTTTTCTTATCTGCTCTACAAGACGCCAGCTTTCCCTGGCACCGACATAGCGGCAAGACCTCCATCAGGCGCCACGGCAACGCCTTCGAATTAAAATTTCGCGATTGCAACCCCTTCGCCTTTTGGGAGGAAATGTAATCGGCCCGACCGAAGAAGGACAAGGAGACGGTAATGAATGCGGACCGCGCGATAGCTGATGATTTCATCTCCTTATCGACAGGCCGAGCGGAAGCCGAGAACTGGGAATCTGTTGAGAAAGGGACAGAACTGGCAGATGGAGGATAGCAAATCGGCATTTCGTCTGCCACGCCGACTATGAACGATTTCGTCCGCTATGCCAGGCACGCTCTTCAGCGTCTCGATGGCAATCGCCAAGCCGAGAAATTTGGGACCGCGCGGAAAAGAAAAAAAAAATATTTCCCACCGGTGCCACCCCCGGTGAAGAAACGGACTATCGAGTCGATTCGGTTTTCGGACGCGACACGCATTGTCGAGCCAGAGAGGAGAGGAACTCTCGCGCAAGTTGTACAAACTACAAGAGTCTTTCTCCGCCAAACCGTTTCCCACCGCGGCCAACACTTCGCCAAGCTCTCGGTCTTCCAGCAGGTGGTGGAGGAGGTCGGAAGGTTTTACTAAGAAACGCAAACGAGCCACGCTAAAGAGCACCGCCCGTCCCGCCTCCTTAACGCCAAAGGCACGGACGCACAAACGACCGGCGATCCGCCGCTTCGATAACCCACTTTCAAGAGCGCGACCGACACCGACGCGAAAGGTATATCAAACTATCCCCGCTCGACGCGCTTTCAGCGGGCGCGCTTGATGAGGGAAAGGGTGATGACGTTTCGGACCACCGTGTCAGTATCCGTGCAGCGCACGCAATCTCTAAGCACCAAGATAGGAGAAGCCGACGAGAAATACAGCCTCCTTGCACAATGTCAAATGTTATACCGGGGGTACCGCCTTTTGTCCGGGCCGAACTCAAGGTGCCCGCGAACACGCGTGGGGTATGGTCACCCCTTCACACGCGGCACGTCTTTCTCCTCACCCCCGTTGCTGCCAAAGAGCGAGGAGGTGGATGTTCGAAGGGTGAGGTCCCCGATCAGCGCGCGTACGGGACAGTGAAAGGGCCCGGGGGGCACCGAGGTGTATATAAGAGACCGCCGGAGCCACCGGAAGCATAAGCACATTTGGTCTTTCGACTCAGCCGTAGCCGGAGCAATCATGCTGGTAAGTTGTGCCGCCCGCCACACGTCCTTCACGAGAGGCCATCGTCCGTCGACCATCGTCAGTCCCCGGGTTGGATTATAACGGCGCGACTTGTCATCCCGTACTGTAGCGATGATTCGGCGATGCTACCGGTGTCGTCACAGGGAAGAGATTTCGTGCGGAGGATGCCCTAGGGCGGGAGGATCTTCTAGAGCGTTAGGGTTAGGTTTGATTCCGCAAGGGGAAGTAGTAGACCGGTGAAGTAGAAAAGGTAGACAAAAGGGAAGGTTCCTGTAAGACAAAGAGCTCCTGGAAGAAGTGACGGTTCAGAGTGGGAGGCAATAGCCACCGAAGACGCAGACTCGGTTCATCCCCAATTGCAAAAGACGTCGTTAGCAGGTCACGTCGTGGAACCTATGGGAGGTAACTGACCACTGTTACAAGATGTTTGCAGGAACCCGCTGCAGAGGGGGTGAAGACCACCTCTGCAGCGAGTCCATATTGTAGATTCGCCCAAGACGTAGACAGACGACCATATGGTAACAAACTAGAGCGGAGGAAGACTTCCTCATTCCATCAACTGCAGCCAGAAATGACAAGTGAGCTTCAGAAAGTAATGGATTTGGGGAATAAATAGCATTTTCGGTCCTGTTGAACGGCTAGGTTGGTGAGCCTTGGAATTTTCATCACCTGATATACCTTCACTTCGACATCTTTGCAGAAGCTTGCCGTCTTCCTCGGCCTCGTCGCCTCCTGCTTCGGCGGATACGTCGGTGGCTACGGCCTCGGCTACGGTGTTGGCCACTACGGCCTCGGCTATGGTGTCGGCCACTATGGACTCGGCTATGGTGTCGGCCACTATGGTCTTGGCTACGGTCACGGTCTCGGCTATGGTCTCGGCTACGGCTACACCGGCCTCGGCCACGTCTTCGGAGGTGCCGTCGCCGCTGCCCCGGCCGCCGTTGTCCACCACGCCCCTGCTGCCGTCGTCCACCATGCCCCTGCTGCCGTCGTCCACCACGCTCCTGCCGTGGCTGTCGCCGCGCCGGTCGCCGTCGCCCGTCCCGTCGCTGTCGCTGCACCCGTTGCCGTCGCTCGTCCCGTAGCTGTCGCAGCCCCGGTTGCCGTCGCCCGTCCAGTTGTCCACGCCGTCGCCGCCCCCGTTGCCGTGGCTCGCCCGGTGGTCCACGCCGTCGCCCCCGTTGCCGTGGCCCGCCCCGTCGTCCACGCCGCACCAGTGGCCGTTGCTGCTCCCGCTGTTGCCGTCCACCACGCTCCGGCAGTCGTTGCCGCTCCTGCCGTTGCCGCCGTCCACGCTGCTCCCGCAGTGGCCGTCGGCACCTACGGACTCGGCTATGGACACGGTCTGAGCTACGGTCTCGGATACCACGGAGTCGGCTACGGCCTTGGCTACGGCTACGGCCTCGGCGGATTCAACTACGGCCTCGGCGGTCACGCCTACGCTCTGCGCAAGAAGTAAACTACTGGAATGGTAGGTGAACGATTCAGCCGGATTCCATCCTGTTGGTCATTGCTGTCCAAGCTTCGATGTGCGCTGCCATAGCGCCCGACAACCCAGCTAGCCCACCAATCAATGCAAGCGTTTCCCACTTGCATGTATAACCGACTGCAAGAAGGACACAAAGATATTACTAATAGAGGATGCTACCTGAGCCTGTTTAGGCACAAATCGTCGCAGGTCCCTTTCTTGTCCTTACGCGTAAATAACACAGTGGCTTGTGCAGAGCGCTACCAACTGAAGGTATCTTATAAGGAGGCATTGCAGCACGAAGAACGAACTTCACGGAACGCGCCTCAACCTCCTAACTTTGGTTCCTTTATTTAGAGCTGCGCTGGCAACTGCACGTCGTTGTCTAAAGCTCGAAGCAATTCATCGGCCACACATTTGAACAGCGCACACTTGACCTGTGCACTTGTTTCACACATGCCAAATTACTGTTATCGTTCGAAACATGGATGGTGGAAGCCTTTATGGAAACACCTTGATCTTGACTGACTTTTGGGTGACCATAACGATAAAGCTTTCTGTAGCAAACGAGAATTTCATAATGTATCGGGAGCAAACAAGCAACACACATGCCCACGGAACGTAAATTTTCTGGAAGGTCACAAGCTTGTTGCTCCATGGCACATGAAATTTGATGGCAATCGTTATTCTGAGTATACTACAAAATGTTATAACTTCATACAAGGTTCACATTTTGTTACAGTCCACGCATACTAGATCACGGCTATTATAAAATTTGAAACAGAGTTAGAGAGGAAATAGTAGTCGGTAGCCGAATATGCGGCAACAATTGTTGTGTCTGAACAATGCTCGCAGTCTTATGGCACGAGGATTGTTTCCGGGCTTCACGCGTTTCACTTTACTTGCCTCTTTCAGATATAACACCGTGGAGCTCTGTCGCCGGGCACCCGGATGTCTCGAAGACTTCGGCCGTTCCATCAGCATCGGCATCCATGGGTACGACAGAAAATCTCCCAAGTCTGGAGGCGTCGCAAGCCGTCTGGGAGAGCGGTCATGTCTCACAACGCGCGCCTTTCAAATGTAGAAATGTTCTCATGTCAATGTGCACGTCAACGTTCTGGTTGTCACATAGTTTTGTATTTTTTTTTGTCTTTGCAAATACAACCAGAGTCTCGTCAGACTCTGCACACCAATTGCTGTATTCTCTGTTTTCTATAGCACGCTTCATTGGAACGTTGGACACGGCTGACGCCATGTTCCTTCGCAAAATACGGACAACTGTTCAAACACATGCAGCCTTCAAGATGAAGGTGAATCTTGAGATAGGCAGCGGGATGACGATAGGGAGACCAGTGATGTCTTCTCTAGAAAACTATGTTCTTGAGGGCACAGAAACCGAGAAAATTAATCAAGTCTGTGTACCGTGCTAAGAAGTGTGATCCACAGCTTTAGATGTACAAATGAGGATTCATTTCTGAGAATGCATCAAAAGAAGCAGCTTCAGCCGTACTTCAATGCGAAATTTTCTGCCGTCCAAGGAGCTTCAGGAACTTCGCGGACTCTCTGAAACTACCGTTCGTCCCACGGGCGATGAACTATGTTCTGGTTAATCTAGTCTCAGAGTTACGCAATAACGACAATCATTACCACGCGTGATATCGGTGGGGTATAATGGGCTCTTAGGTAAATAGCAAAGAGACCCTTGGGATAAAGGCAAACACATATATAACACAGTAGAGCATTCTGCGACTCCAGCAGAGCAAGACAAAACCATTTCAACAGTGCGCGTGGCATCATAGATTAAGGTTACTTGAGGCTTTAACGAATTCTAGCGCACCATATAGTCTTCAGATTCCAGAGGTAGTCTTTAGACAAATACCACCTTACATGGAGAGGTAATAAATATTTTCACTGCATCCGGCAGAACTGGCACGTATAGGGGCAATCCACTGGCCAAACTCCTCATGACCTGGATCGACTTGAGCAACCCTTTACGAGAAAGTTACGCAGGCGCACTCCCTGCAATTTTTGTCACTTAAAATATTCTGACACTCTCACACATCTCGACCGATGAAATGTTTGACATTGAAGTATCACCATAATTATCATATTTACATCCCAGTAGTGTCTACGACGTTCATGCAGGAAGTTCTGAGGGCCATCATTGCATTTTATGACGTAACCATTTCTCAGGACCCGGATGACACAAGGAGAGATGCCTCTCGAGAGAAGAGAGATGCTGCGACCTCCAGTGAGCGAGCATTCTTTAGACATTCATTGATAGTGGCTTCCATTTGTAGATTAACTGGTGCGAAGTGACGCTACGCAGTTACACCGCACGGGAGCCGGCCCAGTGCGCTACGGTGCCGCCTGCCACGTCGTACAAACCGCTGGCACATCGCTGTATAAACATCGCTGCCGACTTCTCGCAGAAAAGCTTGTTCAATGCCGTGTCCATGCGCCTCCGCGCCACGCCCCTACAAGCTGCGACCTTTATGGTCCAATCCGCCTTAGGCAATCGGTAATTGAGATGCTTTCTTCTTTATTTGCTTTCTCCGCGGCATGTTCTCCTTTCCCAAGGAACTCCAGGAAGGCCAGACTGACCGATGACTGAGGGAGAAATGCAAGGTGAAACAACCATGAAAAAAGAAAGTCATAGTAATAATGAGTTTTAGCGCTGCGTCAGTGACAGCCGATACGCGCGAGCCGATCGTGGAGTGAGGCGGAACGCACAAATTTCACGAAATCGCTTTTAGAACACAACAAACTAACCACTGTGATTATGCATTGATTTGTGGGGTTGTAACGTCCCAAAAGCAGGCTCTGATTATGAGAGACGCCGTGGTGGAGGTCTCCGGGAATGTCGACCACCTGGGGTTCTTTAACGTGTGCACACTGACATCGCACAGCACACGAGCCTCAACCTTTCGCCTGCATCGACATGCAGCCGCCGCGGCCGGGATTCGATGCCGCGACCTTGGGATCTTCAGTCGAGTGCCATAACCACTAGACCACCGTGGCTGGGGCCTGTGATTACATAGATGAAGCGTTTTGTCTAAGCACGAGTGCGTGAAATCGAATCCCAGGAAGAGCTGAAACGAGGGCCATGGTTGGCCACACGTTCCTTGTACAAGCACGCTGCAGTGTGAGGAGACGGATATGTGTGTGTTTTGTGTTCACTTAAGTTAAACAGATCCCGCGATATGCACAGTCAAGCAGCGCGATTATCAAATACATTCGAATCCAACTCGCAGATTGCCTTAATCCAGCGGGGCTAATGCAGGAACACTAGCACATCGTGATGTGGCTGCGCGCAAAAGCACACGGTGGAACAAAGTAGTTCGCAGTATCCGCTACGGTTTGCCCCATAACGGACTGAGGTATGAGAAGTCATTGAGCAACATGCTTCATGGGCTTGAACAAAGAATGTCGTCGCAGTAAGTCTATCGACAAGGGAAGTTGTGTTATACAGGATAGCGAGTACTGCCCTGAAGCTGTGCCCCGAGACGCTACCGTTTCAGAAAGCTCTGCTGTGAAGCAGCGCCGCTAAAGGTTGCTATGAAAGCGTATTCCAATCCTCGATGAGGCAGGGCCCCCAACTGCTGACCTGACATCAGGTACATCAAGGCCGCTACGTTGGTTTAGCAGCAACAACAAACCAGACAAAGTGCCCCTGACAGCTGCTCCGATATCACATACAAACATGAAAAATTCCCCCAAACTGCTGCCCTGACAGAAACTATGACTTTGAAGAACTTACAATTCTTAGAGGACTCAAATATAGCGTAAAGATACTAAACTACACAAAGTTGTAGCCTGCATCGTTATTATTAACAGGCACCATATGTTAAATACTTTTTGTATCTTCTTTTTGTTGCTGTGGACATGTCTGCTGTGGTTAAGGTGCGGTAAATAAGAGAGAGTTTGAAGCTCACCAATATGCGTTACGTGAACATGTTGAACCCTACTGTGTGGAAGGTGCTATTACGTGATCATTTGTATTCCATGACTCTCTCGTGTGATGAACAGTTATACTGGAGAAGTGAAAGAGTATGTGTCCGTGTGCTTATTCGCTCACTATTGCGAATTGCTGACAACTTTGTGACGACAGCTACCTAGTAATATAAAAGGAGTAGCCGGCGTCACACGTGGTCACAGATTTCTCTTTCAATTACATTTAATAAAAAAAAAACCGCCAGCTGCTGTCTGGACAGAAAGCGCTGCCCTGAAGCAAAGCCGCCAAATGCTGTTATGACCGCAACAAGATCTACGTCGAAGTGCCCCTGACAGCTGCCCTGATATCACATAAGACCCTGAAGGAGTTAGCCTAACTGGTGCCTGACAGCGAATACTGCACTGAAGGAATCCCTCTAGCTACTATACCTTGATCGAAAGCACTGCCCTGAAGTAGAGCCGTAAACTCTGCTATGACATAAACTATACAAACCTGACGAAGCGCACCTTAACCTGATGTAAAGAAACAACAACCCTGAAGCTCGCCTATCTTCTCTGATGGAAAGTACTGCCATGAAGCGGGGCCCCTAACCGCTTCATGCAAAGAGAGTACTGTTGTCGAGACGTTGGCTGCAGCGACATTCCTTGCTTGACTTGCTAACAACTTGCTAACAACTTGCTAGCAACTTGCTAACACCATTGAACTTTACGTTGGTCCTGCATCACATTCCATTAAACGTCGCTGACGCACTAATGCCAACGGCGCTTTCAGGGCACCCTTCCGAACCTCGTAGCAGCAGTAGTAGGGGTTATGACAGAAGTGACGATTACTTCGGCAACCTTTGAGGAAGCCTCGGAACCGTTTAAAACATAGCTCGCTCATAACGGTGGCCAGCGGAAAGCTACAGGTTCAAAAGAAGTCACCAATCATTGCTGCATATATACAACGCTGAATATAGTGTGCGAATGGTGTACGAGGCGTGTTGTAACTACAGCTTTTGCTGCACTAAAAGTGGCATAAGCGAATTTATGGGTTACGTATGCACTCTTTAGGCGCCCACAACGCTGCAGAGAACTGTCAGTAGCTAAGTGTGCGTGGGACCTTGGATATGCTGTGCGAGAGCGCCAGTTCGTTGCAGTGAGAACACAGAACAAAAAAAAAAAAAAAAGGAGATCTAACGGACCACCGTCGTTTACGTGGACCGTGTCGCCGACACACGAACGCTCGAGATAAGATAATCTAGTTAGTGGGTAAGGAGTAGCACGAGCAAACGAGAGTGAGAAAAATAAAACAAAACAAAAGCAAAAGAAAGCAAAGAAAACAATCGAACGTGTTTCCAAGATCAGAATGCGGACGCGCGTTCCATAGACCGAGGTCGCGAGTGGGACGATAAGTGGCGCGGAAGGACATTAACCGATGTTGTCGAGCGTGCTAGGTGTATGATTCACCTGCGCGACATTATTAACCGCCGATTAGTCGCCTATGAAGAAGGAAGTCCATTGCGCGTCGTAATAAGCCGCTGTTAAGAAGGACGCTGTGAAAGATATCCGAATACCTTACAAGGACGTGTAAAAAACTCGGCAGCTACCGCGAATGGAAGTTCTTTTTCTGGCTGGCGCTGCATATTTCGGATGGGTGGATGGTACAGCTTCCGGTCTGACGTTATGAATACGCACACACGTGAATGACGTCACAGATACGAACGACGTCAGCACAGCGAATACGTCGGTATGCCGAAGAGACGACAATGTGCACATAATAAATGAGCTAAAAATGTAGTTCATCTCTCGGTCATAGGAACCGGCCTAACAAGAAAGCGAAATCTTTCTTCGCAAAGTTGTGGAATGCACAAACGGCGATCTGGCAATCGAGGGGCGGGAGACGGGTCCGGTACTGTGGACATGTGAAGACGTTATACGTAGACATCAGCGACACCTCGACGCAGCACGGGGATCCTCCACAGTTGTACACAAGGGAAAGTTCTCGAACGACTCGCATTGCTTCGGAGACACTGAAGTGCACGCGCCGAGGCCCTGCGCAAACCTGCCATAAACAAGGAGCGTCCGCAAACGGTGAGATATTGCAAGCGAAAGCGAACGGGTTTGCAGCGAAAGGCGCATCATTTGCTTGTCAACGGCCGTCTTTGAGTTCCAGGAGCAGTGCGCGTCGCAACTCAACACGCCTGGCCAGGCAAGGGAAAATGTTGCAGCGGCCACGTTCCTGCTTTGCCCCAGGAACGCGCCCTCACGATGCTGCCACGCCCCCTAACTTCCGCAGAGATCGAGGCGCGAAATATACCGAAGCGCCGACTGCCGGCGCGCGTTAGCACGACAATCTGCTCCGCTCTATCGCTCCTAGATGGCGGTGCCCCCACAATGAGCCTAAGTGGACCAAATGTGCAGTGGAAGGGAGGCGATGTTAATTTACGAATAATTTTGCTTGTGGGTTACTACACTCCATTGTACTAAACATCTTCATTTTTACCGGACGGCAGTTTGATGCAACTTGCAAAGCGCTGTTGTGAACATATAAGGCTGTTCCCCTGCATCCCTGCATGAGCAATATTGCGGTGTTGTATCGGTAGTTTCCAGATAATTTCGTCAAATCCCGGGTGAATGTAGGTTCGGGTCCGAGAGGGTGTAACTTTTGTTTTGTAAATGTATGTTCATTTTTTCAGAGGCCCACTTCCGTTACGGAAGTATACGTCACTGATTTTTGGTGGACCCGGCGTAAAACACTTTCGTGTTAAAATGGGGGGCCTGTAGTACACAGGCACCCTAGTGACATCGCATATACGCTTGCGCACGTGGGCATACTTGCGCATCTCATCTCTTGATCGCATCGCTGTGCATTTGTGGACATCTCTTCTCATCATCACCCTATATACGCAGGTCAAAAACCTCCTTCATGCTTCGCCAGTGGACTCAATCCGCGGTCCTATGCTAACTGCGGCGACACCTAACTGTATTTGTAATTAGATCACGAATTTACTAAGGTGCGTGCAGTGTAAATGACATTTGACTGACACTTTCACAGGAGCCTCGCCTATTGACTGGCACTATTTTCTACGCATGCTCAAAAAGTGGTGAAGGGTCCCTGTAAGAATGTTCCGAGCGCAAGAAATCGCATTTGACCCTTGAAGTGTTTGGCACAACGCTGTCGGTTTTCTGAAATGTTTCCTTCGTCCAATCTAGAATGATTGACCGATTTACGCGTCTTCACAATGATGATTGAATGCTGATAGTGTCGTCAAGTCGTTGTTATCTTTTCCCAACGATCAGCTACCCTTTAGCATTAAAATCGCAAATACCGTCTCCGGAGGAAATAAGATCGTTCGAATTGATGGAACTGTTGACAAACCGCGAGGGATCTGTGCCTCACAAATTGAACTATTTTCTCCAAATGGGGTAACCGGCTCTATTTATTTATTTATTTATTTATTTATTTATTTATTTATTTATTTATTTGTTCGTTTGTTTGTTTATTATTCAGATACTCTCCAGGCCATGAGGCATTGCACCGGTGAGCAGCCCGAAAAAAATAATAATAATAACAATAACAACAGCTGGTACATTTGCTGGCACATGCCGCTATACAGCGAACTTGAAGAATGTTCGGTCTCTAAGGGAAAGAACAGAGAAATACACGTGATTCCAGTGGCTGGTAGACTTCAGACGTTTATAACGTAACAATCGCGTGACAACTTTACAGTGAATGGCTCTGTGCGCGATTAGACGCAAATGGGGCAGGAAATAGCGACTGTTTCAGATTTTAGTAAACAAAAGGAAGTGTAGATTTTGTGAAGCGCGTGCAATCGTAACTGACGATGCGGTGTAGAGGGTTAATAAAAAAATAGGTTAGACGTTTCTGTTAGTCCATCTGAGTTACAAACGATTCACCTAAGTTGTAAGGTATGATATCAAAGACGGCCAAGTCAAGGACGAGACAGTCTCATTTCGCCTTCTTCATGGGCATTGTGAATTATTGAAATAAATGTAATAAAAAGGAGTTACCACCATGGAGGAAGGAAAAAAAAAAACTAGGAGAGGGCGTCACGAGAAAATCTTGAAAGCTAGTCACAAAAAAATTTAAATGAACGAATCATGGGAAGTGGGCGCCGGTCACGTGGTAGGCAAGCGGCAGCTCAATGCACGGACAAGCGCCACTGAATCTTACCATGTCCAAAACAACCTCGAAATGTCCAGCAACTATGTGAAAAAAAATCCACAGCATATCCACGGAGTGAATGATGATGAGTGGGCGAAGCTCCGGAGGTTGATCGTAGATCGTGCCGAGTTCCGGATTAATTTAGTCAACGCGCACGCTACGAATTCAGCTACGCACAAGTGAAATCTCCCACCGGCACTTCATTGCAAGTCAAGATCCAGCGCCTCTATATATATATATATATATGGGTGGCCGGTGAACGGTTCTCCAGCGCGAGCAGTCGGTATTTTTCAATCAAGAAACTCGCTAGAAGACGCTGCCTGCGCCAACGTTGTCTTTCGCGCGTGAGGGCGCGTTCTCCTTTGCGAGCTGGTACAGCATTCATGATGATTGTGGTTCGGTTAGGAAAGGACGCTAACTTCTGCAGCTCATGTAGGGAGCACGGCTAAGCGTCTGTGGGGGTGGGGGAAAGGGAGTGAAAGAAATAGAAAGGAGAGAAAGGCCGTAGTGGAGGGCTCCGGAAATTTAGACCACCTGGGGTTCTTTAACGTGCACTGACATGCAGAAATTAGCGTCCTTTCCTAACCGAAACACAATCAATCACTGACAACGCACAGTACACGGGCTTCTTTGCGAGCTGGTAGCGTTCCTCTAAGAAAGAGCGTTTCCATAGTGAACGCACGCCTTTCACTCTCTCTCTCTCTCTCTCACAAGACAGCAGATGGCAGAGTGAGAGAGCTCGCGCGCCGGGAGGCACGCGCCGAGGGCGATCGCGAGCCTCCCGGCGGCGCGAGGTGGCTACATACATCTACTACTACTAGAGAGGAGAGAAAGACCCACCACAGGTCGGCGCACTCACTCATGAGTGCACTCACTCGCACTCATTTCATAGACGTGAGTGCGAGTGCGAGTGAGTGCCAGTGAGTGTGAGTGGAAGTGACTGTGGGTACTGGAAAAATTATGGTGAGTGAGGTGAGTGAGTCTTCTCCCACACTGCCGACCTATGCGACCGACACCCCAAGGATGTTCGCCCCTAAAAAAGAAAAAAAAAAAAACGAGTGACCTTGATTGTAGTCCGGCAACTATGCGGGCCAAATCATATCTGAAAGCAAGGAGGTTTAAAATGAAAAATTAATAAAATAATAAAATAAAAATTAATACCTCTTCGCCTGAAAGGCACCGCAAGCACAAGGAGGTTTAAAATCAAAGCGGTCAGCCTTGCTAGACAGATACTGCTTGATGTGCCTCTTTGTGATACGGGCGCTGGGGTGAAACTTGACCATCGCGAAATACTTGTGTGCAATATCGTGGCATTTATACTCGGTCAATGGTACTTTGTTGATCCAAAACAACGCGCTTTTACGTTACAATTAGTCTAGAGTTTACTTGAGCAGATCAAGAACGCTTGAATTGATACTGGTTTCTGGACACTTTGGCAAGCTTTTAGGGCTGAACCAGAGGCAAACGCCGGCTTCACCCGTCGCGTAAGGTTCAGCGGGCGCTGCCACTCCAGCATTTTTTTTAGGGGCGACGCTCCTCGTAGTCTAATCTTGTCACGCGTCAGTCAGGCGTAACCAAGGAGGATAAAAAAAAATGCTGGAGTGGAGATTTCTCCCTAAATGTGAAGCCGGCGGCCGCCATCTTACCAGAGGCATCGATTAACAGCATCCACATTGCACAAAAGAAAAAGCGCTTTCCTCACGATTCTTATCACCTTTAATGTGGTCATCTTTGCTACACAGAAAATGCTCGATGTGCCTGTTTCTGCTCCGCGTTTTTGGCTGAAACTTGAACGTCGCAAAAGTATGTGTGCCACATCGTGGCATTGATGCTCGGTCAGTGGTAGTTTATTAATCCAAAACAACACGCTTTTATCTTACAAGTACTCTATAAAATATATTAGCAGATCAAGAACGCTTGAATTGATACTGGTTTCTGGACACTTTGGCAAGCTTTTAGGGCTGAACCAGAGGCAAACGCTGGCTTCCCCGTTGCGGCAAGGTTCAGCAGGCGTTGCCACTCCAGCACTTTTTTTTTCATCCTCCTTGGGCGTAACCGACACCCCCGGGGGTGTCGGCGTAACCCGCGTGCCGGGAGGCACGCGCTCGCCCTCGGCGCGTGCCTCTCACTCTCTCTCTCCCGGGGCGTGCCTCTGCTGTCTTGTGAGAGAGAGAGAGACAGAGAGAGAGAGAGCGAAAGGCGCGCGTTGGCTATGGAAACGCTCTTTCTTAGAGGAACGCTACCAGCTCGCAAAGAAGCGAGAACGCGCCCTCACCCGCGAGAGACAGCGTTGGCGCAGGCAGCGTCTCCTAGCGAGTTTCATGATTGAGAAATACGGACTGCTTGCTTCGGAGAAGCGTTCATCGGCAACCCATATATATATATATATATATATATATATATATCAAAAAAAGTTCTTCCTGGCTATCGGGATAAATATAGTATCAGAAAGACACAGTGACAAACATAAGATTTATTCTGACGTTTCGGCTGGCCTCCAGCCGAAACGTCAGAACAAATCTTATGTTTGTCACTGTGGCTTTCTGATAGTATATATATATATATATATATATATATATATATATATATATATATATATATATATATATATATATATAAGACTGTATATGCAAAAATAGCTTGGGTTGCCGCTAGTTTATAACAGAATTGACGATGCGCCTTTTAGAGAACGACGGTTTATTACATCAACGGTCGGGCTCCGACCGAAACGTTGATATAATAAACCGTCGTTCTCTAAGAGGCGCATCGTCAATTCTGCTCTCTCTCTCTCTCTCTCTCTCTCTCTATATATATATATATATATATATATATATATACAGGCACTGGATCTTGATTTCCAATGAAGTGCCGGTGGGAGATTTCACTTGTGCATAGTTGAACCATGAGGATTCGTAGCGTGCGCGTTAACTAAATTAATCCGGAACTCGGCACGATCTACGGTGAACCTCCCGAGCTTCGCCCACTCATCATCACTCACTCCGTAGATATGCTGTATTTTTTTTTTTGTGTAGGTCTTTGATAAACGCGTGAAGCTTATCTTTCGGCCCGCCTGGTATTGGTAGTCTGGTGCATCATTTGTCGTTGGCGGCAGTGTCACGTGTATTTATAATGTGTGCATACTCGCATCTGATTGGTGCTGTCTTTGTACCTACTCGTTGTATATGTGTCTGTGGATATGTAGAACGCTGCATTCCTGCGTTGTGTAGATGTGACGGAACCCTGTCTTGTGATACTCGTAATTTGATGTCTTATGTTTTGTATGAAAACGTGGTGTTGTAATGTTACCGGTGCTAATCGTCTGTGACATAATAAAGTTTTCTAAACACACCTCCTTGCGCGCACAGAACGTCAGAGGAGATTGGCTTGCCGAGCCTATCGGAATCGCGTAGCTCTGGCTCCTAATTTTTGTTCCTCTATGGTTAACATGTATAGTATACATACTTCGCGCCAACACAAGACCTCCATTGCCAACGGAACGCTCGTCGCGCCACCCATGGAAGGCCCTGCGTACTTGCGCGTTTGGTTGTGTCCTCATTTTGCCGCTGGAAGCGCCACGTGCGTGTCATAAAGAGCGCCCAGCGGGAAACTTGATCACCTAGACCGGTTTCGCGAGGGCGCAGAGCTTTTGCTTTCTATTACGCACGATTCGAAGCGTGTGCATTCTGGCATCTGCGACTACAGATAGCGTAGCATCACCGCCTTCACCGCGGTCACGCGTGAGATTGGAAGAACAAAAAAATTACAGCATATCCACGGAGTGAATGATGATGAGTGGGCGAAGCTCGGCATGTTCATCGTAGATCGTGCCGAGTTGCGGAAAAATTTAGTTAACGCGCACGTTACGAATCCTTATGGTTCAACTACGCACAAGTGAAATCTCCCACCGGCACTTCATTACAAGTCAAGATCCAGTCCCTATATATATATATATATATATATATATATATATATATATATATATATATATATATATATATATATACATGGGTGGCCGGTGAACGGTTCTCCAGCGTGAGCAGTCGGTATTTTTCAATCAAGAAACTCGCTAGAAGACGCTGCCTGCGTCAACGTTGTCTCTCGCGGGTGAGGGCGCGTTCTCCTTCTTTGCGAGCTGGTACAGCGTTCATCGAAGAAAGAGCGTTTCCATAGTCAACGCGCGCCTTTCGCTCTCTCTCTCTCTCTCACAAGACAGCAGATGGAAGAGTGAGAGAGCTCGCGCGCCGGGAGGCACGCGCCGAGGGCGACCCGGCGCGCGAGCTCTCGAGCGCGAGCCTCCCGGCGGCGCGAGGTGGCTACATACATACATACTACTACTACGAGGAGGGAACGACCCACACTCTAAGGAGCTTCGCCCCTAAAATCCACGCATATCCACGGAGTGAATGATGATGAGTGGGCGAAGCTCCGGAGTTTCATCGGTAAAAACCGTGAATCTTCCGTGAATCTTGCCCAGTACATCATCAAAGACGTGACAAACACTGTGTGTCGCCATCCAGCGCTCTCCTATCCCACTAGAGCACGCAGCGAGCGCCTCCGCGCCATCTATTGATCAATTCACGTACTAGCTAAGCAGCACCGCAGCGCTCGGACGGACGGACGGCCAGACAGAGAGACAAACAAACAGACAGACGGACAGACAGACTCCCATACTACGTGTTCCCATACATCTGAATGAAGCGAGCACCTTAGCGCCATCACGCCATCTAGTGAGCACCTCACGAACTAGAGGTGGCTACTAGAAACGGAGGATGTACAGACCCACGGCATAAGGAGCTTCGCCCCTAAAACCAAACCAATTTTATTTATTTCCCAGTACATCATAATATACTGTACATAGCCTTCATATGCCCATTTGTGTGTTTTCGAAAACCCTGTGGAATGAGACGTGTATACGTGGATGTCGTAGTTCCACTATTACTGGGGCCGTATTCTGAAATGTGTCGCCAAAGGCGATGGTATCGCTGGTGATGTAATTGTGTCGCCTTTTGTACCTCTTGCGGTGGTGACTGGCCGGTTACACAAACCGGGAATGTTCAACCAGCCAATCACACCGCAGGAGACAGCAAAGCCGACACAATTACGTCAACAACGATACTATTGCCTTGGGCGACACATTTCAGAATATGGCCCCTGTTGCTGTACCATCATTCTTTACGTTAATGGCGTTGAACGT
The DNA here is from genome assembly GCA_013339685.2 of Hyalomma asiaticum. Lineage (NCBI taxonomy): Eukaryota > Metazoa > Arthropoda > Arachnida > Ixodida > Ixodidae > Hyalomma > Hyalomma asiaticum. The sequence continues at coordinate 17,779,349 of CM023490.1, forward strand.
CGGAAAGAGAAGAAAAAAACAACAAAAGCAAATACCTGTTCCATGCCTGTGAAATCTGAGAAAACGTCGTAGCGGGCGTTCAGCTATGCTTCCCTTGTGTTTACCGTGTGTTCGTTCTTGTGATCATCTGTTGTAACGTGTAGCAGTGGGCATCTTTCTTTCTTTCTTTCTTTCTTTCTTTCTTTCTTTCTTTCTTTCTTTCTTTCTTTCTTTCTTTCTTTCTTTCTTTCTTTCTTTCTTTCTTTCTTTTCCTTCTTCCTTTCTTCCTTTCTTTCTTTCTTTCTTTCTTTCTTTCTTTCTTTCTTTCTTTCTTTCTTTCCTTTCTTTCTTTCTTTCTTTCTTTTCCTTTCTTTCTTTCTTTTTCTTTCTTTCTTTTTCTTCCTTCCTGTTTCTTTCGCACAAGTTCAAGAAACGTTCCAAAGGGCAAATTCCTTATCGGCGAATGCCACCGACGGTTGATTAATGTACATTTTTCAGTGCACCTCGCTGTGCGCAATGCTTTCGTAATTTCACCTGCTAGTTTGTCCTTATCAGAAAGCAAAATATCGGCACAACGACATATCGTATTACGTAGACATATTACAGTGACTAGATTTGCTCATGCTCAGTGCGGACTCGTGGTGCTGTTATGTTCAGTCGCCTTACAAAAACGCGTCTTTCCGAAGGAAACCCTGAGGTGATGCGAAGCATTGGGGGAGGGGGGGGGGGGGGAGGTTCCGTTGTTTTAATTGCGTAGACGAAGGTGAAACGGTTAACGGAGGTCTTGATTGAGCAGCGCCTAGCACTTGAGGTGTGCACTTTGCTTTGATGAGGGTGGCTTTGTGGTCGCTGAAGTGAACCGTGAGGGGATCTTTGTGCAGTGGGTGGATCTTGAAATTGGTGAAGACGTGATCAATGCATGTGCCGTGAATGAAAGTTGGCTGCTGTTTTCGGTCGTCGTGTGATACGTGTTGCAGCGAGTGGTGTGATGACATGTACTCGACTATCCAATCGCTCTTCATCACGTTGACATTAAAGTCGCCAATGAGCATGAAAGGATGCGTGTCTGCGTATTGCTTTTGGTAGTCACCCATGGCCTCGTCGATGTATGTTTGCACGGCTGTGCGTGAGAGGTTGGGTGCGAGGTACATTGTCTTGACGTTAACGCCGTAGACGGTAACGGCATAATGCTCGCCGTTGCTACGTTGGTCAGCGGTGGGGCCCAGTTGTAGGACCCACGCGTTGACGGAACGTCATCGTACCATCACGCTTCATCAGAAGCATCAACGGAGTCGAGCGGAGTGAACCGAAGCAAGCGCTGAACACAATGCGCGCAGCGCTTTACCCGCTTTATATACACACTTGATGGAGAGGAGACAAGAGGAAGAGAGTAGCGCATGCGCCGCGAGAGCAGAAACGAGAACGCACGACAAGCGCAAGCAGGTGGTAGGAGAGAAGTGGAGAGAGGGAAGGAGGAGAGTTGCGCATGCGCAGTGTGAGTGTGGACGCCGACGCCGCGGGACATGCCACGGCTAAGAAATGCTTCGCATTTGATAAAAATTAAAGAGGATAAAAGGGCAGCATGTGTGCATGCTTCGCTGCAAAGTGACGTCGAAAGAAGCCGCCCCTGATACGTAACAGCCTATCTTCTCCCTCTTCCCACCCCTCACGCAATTTCCCTACCCTCTCACTGCCCCCATGATGGATGCACCGGAGGTTTGGCTGAATCCAATTCAAATTTCCCGCGTCCGCCCTGCTCTCGCGAAATGCGTTGACTTGTGGGGTTTAACGTCCCAAAACCAGCTTTGATTATGAGAGACGCCGTAGTAGAGGTATCCGGAAATTTCGACCACCTGGGGTTCTTTAACGTGCACTGACATCGCACAGCACACGGGCCTCAACATTTCGCCTCTATCGAAATGCGGCCGCCGCGGCCGGAATTCGATCCCGCGACCTTCGAATCTGCAGCCGAGTGCCATAACCACTAGGCCACCATGGCGGGGCCGCGCCATGCGATGGGACCTTTTATTGTTGTTGGCTTAACGCGTACCGTCTTATCGACATCACCTCCAACGCGTTCATTTTTCATATACTAGCGTAAAAATCAGCCCACCTTGTCTTCTTAATTAAGTGGACGGTGCGGATCACGGTTATGCACGTACATTTCGCCTCAAATAGTCCTGACGTTTCCTTTGCGCTGTATAATGTTGACCCGTATGACCCTGTGCCACTAATGCTAGCAGCTCGCTTGGTTTTGGCGGCCCGGTTGAATCGCTTTTGGCCGGGCGTTTGAATCGAGTGACAGGCAGGCAGGCTTGCAGGCAGCAGGCTGAGTCCACTGCTACATTGGAATGAGCGGGCCGAGTGTGGGTGGTTGCCGAGGGCGAGAGTGGGTCGCATTTTCCCACTTGCGTCAGGGCCAGCGGATGTTTGGGGTGGACACTGTGGACCCTCAAAGAGCCGCGCTGTTAAAACAATCCTTGTAACACATGAAGGTGAAAACGTGGTGCAACTTAAGCAGTAGACCACATTGTACTTAAAAGCAGCGGGTCTCCACTCCATGTAAAACCAGATGGGTCGCATACCCGAATTTCCGGCTCTGGGATATGTGCCACGGATGATCAGGTATCCATCCGATCATCCATGACGTTTCCATATTCTTCCGCTGGTTTGCGCCCTTTCTCCGTGCTATTAAATATCGATGTTTTCTCCCCGTAGTTACATTATGTTTACATGGCGTCACCCGAGAAATTCGCCATCAGTACGATCACACGGAGAATATCTCGGCAATTTAAGGTTTACAGGCGACATTGTGCTCTTTAGCAATGACGGTGACGAAGTACAAAACATGATTGAGGACCTAAACCGGAAAGTCTTAAAGTAGGACTATGAATGAATATGCAAACGACTAACATTATGCGCAACTGTCTAGCTAAGGAACAGGAATCCAAAATTAACAATGAACCCCTGGAATGTGTGAGCGAATACGTATATCTGGGGCAGTTATTAACAGGGACGCCTAACCACGAAAAGGAAATCCTCCGTAGAATAAGAATGGTATGGAGCGCGTTCGGGCGACATTCTCAAATTATGACCGGAAACTTGCCGCAGTCACTAAAGCGAAAAATATTGAATCATACATTATCCCGGTGCTAACGTATGGTGCAGAAATATGGAGGTTAACTAAAAATATAAAGACAGAGATTAAATTAAGAAGCACGCAGTGTTCAATGCAGAGAATGATAGGTGTAACGCTAAGAAACAGAAAACAAGCGGAAAGAATCAGAGAACAGACAGCAGGAGCTGATATTCTTATATCAATTGAAAGAAGTGAACCTGTGCCGGGCATATCACGCGGAGGACAGATAACAGATGGACAGTAAGAGCGACGGAATGGATACCAAGAGAAGGAAAACGTAACAGAGGCAGGCAAAATGTTAGATGGAGCGATGAAATTAAGAAGTTCGCGGACGTAAAGTGGAACCAACTCCCTCAAGATAGGGCAATTTGGAAATCGTTGGGAGAGGCCTTCGTCCTGCAGTGGACTTAACAATAGGCTGATGATGACGATGATGACGAGAATTTTTTTGAACTGTCTTAAGGCGGAATCCTTATTGTCATCTTTCAAGCACGCGTTGTCACGCACCAAATATAGGAAAGCGCGTGCGGACATCATACACGTGGAACGCATCTCTCGCTCTACTGTGGAGCCTATCGAGCAGGCTCGTCTTGGATTAAAGTTGAACGTGTCTCGCCAAGACGCACTTAAAGATATAGACCCGAGGTCTACGTAGTAGTTTCCTGCACTGGCTTGGAACGCTGTTGTTAGTGTGCGAAGCGGATAGCCAGGTACGCTTAAAGTCCCTCGATATTTTTTACCGAAAAAAATATCTAGGGACTTAAGGTACGCTCTGCTTCATTGGACGTACAACGTCCTCCAATCGCGGCCGCTGAAGACGTAGCGAGTACGCAACCGCGTAAAAGTCTAGAGCAGCTCGAAGTGTCGATAATCGTAACCGCCGTCGGGAGGAAACGGCGTGCGGATGAAACCGCGGCAGTGGTCCCACGAGAGCAGAAGATCAACAAAGGTCCAACCAGGCCTTCGCCTCCAGGTTCATAGGAAGTTCGTACCATATCGAGTAGTTCTTAAAGCGACATCTTTAAGCGGCTTGTGTGGCAGAAAATCCAGCACTGACATGCTTCAGTGGTAATAACAGAGCCGAATCACTCTGACCACGCATGGTACAGATGAGTTAGTGAACATAATTGGATTTATCGATGTGAAAATCCGTTATAAAAATTGTAGACAACGACTCAACTACCACCTTCACACGTGATAGCACGGATTGTTATTTGACTGCACGAGAGAACATAATTCGGTTGCGAGGCGAAACTCAAGTACCAACCCCTTTCCCAGCATTTCTACCATGCTAACGGAGGCGCTCCCGGGCAGCGTCACCGGAAATATCCACCCAGGTGTACGTTTGGGCGCTACCCTACATGAAGCCTTGGGTTTTAGGGAGAACAATGGAAAGCTCAACATACCGGCAATTGAAATAAGTAAGAGATGGTTAGAATATTGGTGGCAGAAAACTAGAGAGGACGGACAAAAATAATAAAGGGAAAAATTGGATTAAAAATGAATAGGCAAAAGACCAAAGTTATGCTCAATAGCTTAGCTAAGGAACAGGAATTTAAAATCAACAGTGAACCCTTACAATGTGTAAACGAATATGTATATCTGGGACAGTTAATATCAGGAACTCCTACCCAGGAAAATGAAATTCTCCGTAGAATAAGGCTGGGCTGGAGCGCATTCGGAAGGCATTACGAAATCATGATCGGACACTTACCGCTCTCATTAAAGCGAAAAGTATTCAATCACTGCATTCTCCCAGTACTAACGTACGGTGCAGAAACATGGATAATAACAAAAGAACTAGAGATGAAACTAAGGAGCACGCAACGTGCAATGGAAAGAAAAATGATAGGGGTAACGCTAAGAGATAAAAAACGAGCGGAATGGATCAGAGAACAGACAGGAGTAGCCGATATTATCTTATCAATTAAAAGAAAGAAGTGGACCTGGGCAGGACATGTCATGAGGAGGAAGGATAATAGGTGGACAGTAAGAGCGACGGAATGGATACCACGAGAGGGAAAACGCAACAGAGGTAGGCAAAAGGTTAGATGGAGCGATGAAATTAAAAAGTTTGCGGGCATAAAGTGGAACCAACTCGCTCAGGATAGGGTGGATTGGAAATCGTTGGGAGAGGCCTTCGTCCTGCAGTGGACCTAAACAGGCTGATGATGATGATGATGAAGGACTTTTTGCCATAAGGGGCAGATAACTGGGCTATGAATTTCCGTTTTTGCTATAGTATAATCGATTTAATTGAAGTAGATTTAAAAGACGTGAGCGCAACTTAAAAAGAGAAGGAAAAAAAGAAATGTTCTTAAAATTTTTTACGAGCCCTGGTGGCGCACATGTCCCCGCCCCGTTATAAAGGGGACGCTCATAGCATCCATCCATACATCCATCCCACCTGTACAAAGGACGCGTTGGCTTGGTTAGGTTACTTGTGTAAACATTCACGGCGCTAGCTCTATGGCGTTCCACTGTTAAAGGCGAAGCTCGAGTGTTCTCCCATTACCTTTGCTTTCTTTATCACGTGGGCGTGCTCGCGTCGACCGCCAAGTCCTTTCTACCGCTGTTGGCATGGCAACCGGTCCTCCTCGCACCCCTTAATTTTTCTTGTCGCCGGAGGGAAATCCTCCAAGCAAATCACAGCTCCACTGTGAAATGGGAACGTATCCATAGGGTCTATACCCAATCACGTGTTGCGCAATCCGCATCGGCACATTGTGGCTTCGTACGATCGCTTTGAGGTAGGTCCTCAACAAAGCTGCTGGAGCCGTGCTACGAAACACAATTCACTGATCTCCTCAATGTCTACGACTCGATCGTTTCGAGCCCTGGCGGATTGCAAACTTTCAATGACAATGACAATGACGTTTATTTTTCCCATCAGTACATAGTAATGATACGAAGGGGCGGGCGATAAAAGCTGTCGTTCAGACAGCTTGACGAAGCCTCAGGCCGCCTCATTGGCGACGACAGCAGTCATGTCACCACAATTCAACAACAAACATTGAAGATAAACATTCAGGTGTAAATTAAACATGCAGGAGTACAGGTGTAATTAAACGTGCATGTGTATATTAAACATGCAGGAGTACAACAAAATACGGTCTAATCAATTTTACAAAATACATCGCGTTAAATCTGGGTGACGTCGAACAAAATGAAGAAAACAACAAGAAATCAGCAAGCGTAACCACGACTGACGCAATGATCCGCTGGCCCCACTTGAATTCACGGCAGGGTTTTTTTTTTTGTCTGCAAGTACAGATGCCCATCTTTGTTTTAATGTAGGCCGTGCCAGGCAAGGCGCATCCTTGAGAATACACTGCACTAGAGGGCTCGCGCATGCTGGCGGCGGAAAGAAGACCGCCGGGAAATATAACGACTGTGCCTTAATGCCGAGGTCGGGGCCTCAGGGCATCGGCGTACTTCGTTCAACAGAACGCAAGAAAAGAACATATGTACAAGAAATACGAAGACGCGCGAAAGGAGAAATGCAGGTCGATGTAGGTAGCGCGCGCGTTTACGGTGACTTTAGCCGCCAGATAACGATGCGAGGACGAAGTACTGAAACGGTCGTCACACTGCGAATTGGTTCTTTCTAAGCCGTGTCGCCTTCTTCCTGCGACCTTAAGAGGGTCTTAATTTATTCATCTCAAATGAACGCGACGAGTGCCCCCCGTATTTCACGTTTTGTGTATACGATCAACAAAGTACCGCGATTTGCTTGAGGGTTAGGGTTCCACAGGTCATAAAAGTGACTTGGTTTTCTAGCTAAAGCGAACCCTAGTCTATCTTTTCGAGTACTGGCGCACACTAAACACGGACGAAGAAAGGAGCAATACGGGCGCTGTGTCCCGTGTTCAGTGTGTGCACCATTGCTTGAAAAGATATGCTGTACCAACGAGCCCACCAGTCTGTCCTTTCGAATCCTAGTGACGGGTGATTTCATCGCCTTTCGGTTTCCGATTATAGGCCTTAGTATTCCCGAATGCCTTGAAAGATGAGTATAGTGTAATGAGGAGAGAGAGACATAGACACAGCGCCTTTGCCGCAGGCCGGCTGTTCTATTCTGCCTTCTTCCTTGTCCTCGTCCTCCGCTCCTAGCGCCAGCGCCTTAGTCATGGCGAGCTCTTTCCTATTACACATTGCAATAGTCGGTTTTATTTGTTGACTCCGATATGAAATCAGTCTCTGGAAGCGTCAACATTATGATCACGATCAATTACCCAAGAGTGTTCACATGCCGTGGGATATGTGCCAGTTTGTAGGACTTGGTTTTCTTGTCTTCGTTTCCGTCTGTCCCTCGTCAAACTTATCCGGAATCCGGTCTCGCACGGAGCGTCTTTTCTATCTCTGGGTAACGGTCTGCAGGTTCACACCACCTCGAGCGGATTGATTGATTGATTTGTGGGGTTTTACGTCCCCAAACCAGCTCTGATTATGAGAGACGCCGTAGTGTAGGGCTTCTGAAGTTTTCGACCACCTGGGGTTCTTTAACGTGCACTGACGTCGCACAGCACACGGGCCTCAACATTTCGACTCCATCGAAATGCAGCCGCCGCGGCCGGGATTCGATCCCGCGACCTTCGGATCAGTGGGCGAGTGCCATAGCCACTAGACCATCGTGGTGGGGCTCCATCTGTACACTCCACAAAGTGGACTGTTACGAACCGTGCGAAGCGTATGCAGTAGATGATCAAAACGATAACATTAATTAGGTCTTATTTATTAATAGAGGAGCAGGAACCTATCAGTTGCAGGAAACTTCGTGAAAAGAAAAAGTACAATCCCCCTCTGACAGGAATCACGAAGCCAGAACAGTATGGCCGTAGTGAAGTCCTTAAACACCGGAGCTGTCTAGGGTATAGCACGCGCCGTCTCTCCGCCGTGCCCGTCCGTCCGTCTGCCGGCATCACGAAGGAGGGAAAAGCGGACTCCATCCTTGCCTTCGCCCCACCCCATTGCTGAGCTCGACCAACTCTTACCTTCAGCCTGTATTGTATACCTTCAGCCTGTATTGTAAACCTTCAGCCTGAAATGTATTGTAAACAATTTCATTGAAAATAAAGCATTCTTCTTCTTCTTCTTCTTCTAGTGGCACATTACAGTGCATGATCTTGCGAGGACAATGCGCGATAAAGGGTAGAAAAGGCTTAGCTCGAAGTCGTAGGCCATGCGTTTGTATAATCGAGGCATAGGAAGTACGCGGATAGGGGCAGGAGTTATGCTTCGGCCTCTATTTTTCGGAGAGCCAGAAGCTTTCCAGAACTTCGTCCACATAGTGTATTTGTAACGAACAACTTTTCCATACATGAACGGCGTTAGTGCGGTTCAAGTTGTCGACTAAAACGGTCTCGCTTTGTAACCTGCTTGCCGCCATGATTTCCCTACGTGGAACTGCGATCGCTGTAAGGAGATGTTGGTCGTCCGATTTTCGAACAAGGCCGCGTTTCGAGAACCGCGAGAACTGATAAACCCCATTCGTGCTTTCTTTGCAGCATAAAATTAACGTGTAGGATCGATGACAATCTTCTTTTTTGAAGTTGCCTATTTAGTTTGTGGCAACCAAAGCAAGGAAACTAAGCCACCACTTAGGGCATATTGTCCAGCTTAAAAGGGGACCTGCAACAGCTTTTGCACGTAGTCGCAAGACGGTGTCAATAAATCGTGGAGCTTCCTATGAACGTGTGAACGAAGTAATATTGTACTGCATTCACCGCAGATTTGTCAGTTGCGTTTCAGTACAGCTGGAAATCGCCTGCGGGAGACTTTGAACAAATGAAGTGAGAGACAGCACCGGCTATGCTTCTCTACGTGCTCTACTTTTTTAGCTGTTCTTAAAGAAAGATACGTACATTTTCTTTATTTGTTGAACTAATCACCAGGAAGTAATCAATTAGTGATTATGTCTCTGTCATCGCTGAATCATTAATGCCAGTTCTGCCTTAATCGAAATAGTCAACGCTCCTTGCAAGGCAGGTCGCTGGAAGAAGGTCAGCTAGGTGGTTTCCAGCTGTATTTGAAATCACATTGCGATCGAATGTCAAGTGCGTACAGTCCAATAATGTTTAGCTCTGATGTTCGTAGGGGCCACGACGACTGATCGGCGCTGTTTGCTGGTTACATTCAGGAAGTGTTGTAAGGCCACTTTAAGCGTAATTGTTTTTGCTCTGTCTGCGTTGAACACATGTGGATAGGTTTGCTCTGACCATGCTAAGCTTTCCAGAAGCATTTAACCAACACGATGAGTGGCACATTCAGTGAATAGGGATTGTAATTCACCTTAACTCTGTACATCAGAGCAGGCCAGCCACGCGCCGATGGAAGAGCGTCCCGTGCATGTCTGATTGGCTGTCGTCCTAGAAAGCGTAATGTCCCTACCGCCCGTGCGAGTCGGTACTACGGACGGTAGTCGGGATCAGAGAGCAAACGAGCACAACTGATGTTCTAGTTGAGATTGAGACGTAGAAGCAGGGTTTGGCAGATAACGTAATGCCCAAAGGGCAGCCGAAGAAGTGGTCTGATAGGAAAGCCACATGCATGCCATGAAAGCAAACTACGCTCAATACAGGGTCACGCGATATCCCATGATCACTGAGAACGTATCGTATCATACAACAGGGCCCCTCTCTGTGATCACGACCCTTGTTTACGATCCTACGACTGGGATCGTACGAGATCTCCGAAATTTCATTCATGTCATAGAGCCTTGAGGCGAACGTAAAAATGTATTGAAACCAAGGCGTGGTTAGGCGGTGATCCGGATTAGAACAAGGTTTTCCCATCAAACCCAACTAAACAGGCCGTGTAATGCTTTGAGTATCCTTGAGGATAGTTTCAACACAAGGGATGCCGAAAGCGGAGAAATACAGAACTGGATGAAGCAAATTTAGCTGGACTGATGGTACAAGACTTCGTATTACAAAAGAACCTAATGGGAGCGGTCGACTCATGCAATCATAAATCGAATATACTTGGGGCAGTCGTCCAGTGTCGAGAGATTGTCCTAAAGGTCGACTCATGCAATCATAAATCGAATATACTTGGGGCAGTCGTCCAGTGTCGAGAGATTGTCCTACTAAAGTTGTCCTAATGGTCGACGCAACGATGCGGATAAAGATAACGAGAGCACAGGAAAACACTCCTGACCAAGCTGATACTGGGAACTCACGTACCCCCATGAACAGCATGTCTCCAAACACCTCCATTACGGTATAAGCGTTACCAGGGAGAGGACAACGGTTACTTTCGAGGAAAGAGCGCCGCCTAATTCTTACGACTAAACAGTTACTTTGATTCCTACGTGGTACATAGGCAGAAGAGTAGAGCAGCTAAGTGCGTCGAAGGCCGAACGGTGTGGTACAGAGATAAGCGTAATCGACTGAGTGGAATTTTACGGGGCCCGCCAAAAACGTTTCCATTTTCGGAGTCTCTTCTCTGAACGATCAAGATTTCGCGCGAGCCGCAATGCATGCCGAAAAAGAAGACGCTTTTTTCCACCACGTATCTAAAGAAAGTGGCGATCGCGGGGGGACAACAAGTCACCAGGACAAGGATACTTCCATAGGAGGACAAGAAAACGCCAAGAAAATGAGAGACATGGAAGAAGGGAGGGAGGGAAATCAGATCCTCACCATGGAACATCGCTCGCGAAACAATCGGAAGGCAATATCATCTCCCGCCAAGACCCCTGCCGTTGCATCCGGCGGAAAAGAGAGACAAATGTGGCTGGTGGAAAAACAAAAAGAAACACACAGGCTTGTCGTTGCTTCCAGAGATCTTGCCGACAGAAAGACACCAGGACGCACCGGGCCGTTAGGACCGAGCATCGCCCATGCCCGGCACTGCCTCGAGGCACCTTTTCCTCGATGACGCCGGCGCAGCAGGGGGAAAAAGAAGAAACTTCGATCGACTCAGATAACCTATTTCGGCGACGCTCTGCCAGGCCCCTTTCGCTGCAACGGAGCCGATAAAGAACATCGCGAAGACGCGGCGCGGGACCGTTAAAACCGATCACGGAGCAACCAGAACTCTCGCACCCTTCCCGCCCTCTCCTTCATTTCGGCACGGGCACCCGTACCGGCATTACAGCTTACGAAAGGCTGACGTTCACAACCCAAGCGGGTGGCGCCGCTGTACATGGCGCAAGGGGGCAAGGGCCAACGTTAGCCCGCAGTCACCGAGAATCCCGAATCACAACACCCGCGGTCCCGCTCGCGGTGGTCACGTCTCTACTCCTCTTTGCCGCGAGGGTGGCCGGAACAAGAGAAAAAAAAGAAGAGCAGCCGGTGGGCCTCGTACAAGGGACCCTTGTCGATGCTACTGGAATCTGAGAGGACTCTTCGGCGGGGCTGAGGAGGCGCTGTGCTGCCTGCGCAGGGCTCTACAGAGGAATGGGCGGGAGATTGCGAGCGAGTGAAATTATGGTGGTTTAGTGGAAGGTGGAGGAGAAGCGAGGAAGAAGTAGTTTGTGCCATCGGAAGCGACATCGGCGGGCGCACGCCACCCAGCCGCCCACCCACCGCCCGAAAAACGTGCGATATACGCAAGAGACCCCCCTCTCACCCCCTTAACCGTCGCGTGAGTTCATTGGCTTCTAGAACGCTCTTCTTGTCTCGGATCTCGCAAGGCGCGCTTGCTCTCTGGCGGCACGCTAGAAAGACGCCTCTGGTCACCGGAAGAAAGAATAAAAAAGCGGAACAAACGGAAGCGGTTCGGCGGGGGGGAATCGTGGACGGGGCGCGGCTTGGCGCGGTTTATAAAAGCGCCAAGTGGAGCAGTCGACTTTTCAGTTCCGTTTCGGATTGCCGCGGACTGCAGCAGCTGCAGCTTAGGTGTTCGGAAGCTTTTCATCATCCAATTTTTCCTCGGCTTCTCGGGACCTCGCTAACGCGACGATGATTCTGGTGAGTCTCGGGCCATCGGTCGCGACGTCGTCAACTCCATTCGCCGCTGTCAGTGGTGCAGTTGTGTAGACGCGACAATTTGATTTATGGCTTTAGCTTCTTCAACAAGGGCTTGAACACAGTGCGATGAGTGTTTCGAGACCGTTATATGTATAGTTACACAGCAGCTTCCAACTAGCGCTGACTGGAGGGGGCTTGTGCTTCTAGCTTATCTTGAGATCCGGCCGGGGGGGGGGGGTCAGGGGGGGCGGAAGCGAGTGCCGTAATCGGTAAGATAGCCCTACGTTTCGCAGAGCGATCGGTGAAAATACGTGCGAGAGAATACGACATCCTAAAGGGAAGTAATGGATCTGATCTTTGCGATCCAAAGGGTTGCTGCTGGACTCACGCAGGAAAAGCCGGCCAATGTCGTAGCTTAACCTTCTCATTACTTAATCGGATTACAGCTATTACTAAAGCGTAAAGCAGTGCCTTGCCTGTCTTAGGTTCATGCCCTTGTACAGGCGTTGTTTGTACAATTATTTACTAACAAGCAGTTCAGGGACAACCTTGCCTTCGCTATGGGCTATGCTTTCGATCTAACAGTGGTTATCCACCGTCTGTTTGCAGAGGGTACCACTGCTGCTGAGCGCCATCGCCGGTGCGTTGGCCGTCCCAGACGACGTCTCTTACGCCTTCACCGGCTACGGTAACGTCCTCGGAGGTGGAATTTCTTCCCCCGGAGCTTCCACCTACGAACCATTGGAGACGGCTGCCGCAGAACCCGTCCCTCAAAAGGTGGCTGCCGCAAGACCTGCTTCATCGGTCACCGTCATTGAGAAGCCGTCCAAGCTTCGACTAGCCCGCCCGCCAGCGGTGACCGTCCTGCCGAACGCGGCTGCCCCCGCCGGGCATGTATCGGCTCAACCCGGCGCCACGACCGTCACCACCTTCCCAGCTGGTGCACCTAGCCGTCACTTTCCAGCGACCGCTCATCTACGCCGCTCCGCCACCGCTGCAGTATGTCGCCGCCGCTCCACACCATCAGGTGGTCTTCACCCAGCCGGGCAGCGTCGGCGTTGCCGCGGCTCAAGCTCCAGTGACAGCTACCAAGACGGTGGTGGCCGCTTCAACCGCGCCAGCAGATGCCGCCACCGGCAAGGCCAAGGCAGTGACCGCGACTACAACCGGAACCGCCGCAGGAGCCACGGTCACCTCGGCTGGTGCCGCAGTCGTCACTTCCGCTAAGCCTACGGCCGTCACCGTCTCCCGGCCCCTGGCCGTCACCTACCCTCCGGCTCAAACGTACCTGTTCCAGAGACCCGCCTACGCCTATCCTGGTGCCGCTGCGGCCGCAGGCGTTCAGGCTCCAGTACAGGTGACCTACATGAGACCGCTGTACCAGCCAACAGCGTACGGTCTCCAACCAGCCGCCGTTGCTCCTGCCGTTGCTCCCGCTGTTAGCTCCGTCTACCAGAGGCCGCTGGTCGCCTACCAGCACGGCGCTGCGGCCGCTCCTCTGACCCTCGCCTATCCGGGCGCTCTCAGGACTCTCACCGGAGCGCCAGCCGTCTACGCGGCTCCTCAAATGGCCATGCCATTGGCGGCCGCCGCTCCTCTGGTCTCTGCTGTTCACGGAGCCGCTGCTCCGGTCGCAGCTATGCCGCCTTACGCGCTTGCCAGGCAGGTGATCGCTCCTTTCCCGGGAAGCGTGGCCGTGGCCAGGCCTCAGTTAGCGTATCAGCCAGCGGCGTACGCGCAGCCTGCCTACGGAGCGGCCTTGAACTATGCGCACGGTGCGCCCGTGACCTATGTGCAGGCTGCCGTTCAGCCGACGCAACTCCTTAGGCAAGCGAAGTCCAAGAAATAAGTCGATCTAGGCGTGTAACACTGAAAGGAGGGATTTACCTAGAGTGTGGGTTTTCTTGAAGGAAGCTAGAGGAACGGAGGGCTTTAAGCAGCCACGCTAGCGGGGACCACGAAGGTTAGAGCGGTGTGCGCAAGACGAACATTACAGCGAGCTGATTTTCAAGGGAGAACTGAACAAAGGCCGCTGTAGAGTCGTGTGCGAGGGACAGCCGACGACAAGCGTAGTCCACCGATGCGATTAAGGTCACTGCAGCCGATGGAGCTGAACCGTAGAAACCGCGGTTCGAACGCCTCTGCATGCGTATCAGATCCAACAGCGGTGAATTCGAACGAAGTTGCGCATCTACCCATCGTTGCGAGTCTTTTTGAGTTGATAAACACCGTATGAAGTCGTTAGCTCGGACTTTTACGGCCACGGTGACACCCGCTTTACTAGAGTCGTAGCATGAAGTTCACATGTCGACTGCTGGAGTGATCGCTGTTCGGAGGCAGCTTCAAGGGTGAGATTGAAAAATGCGCATTTCTCGCGATCAAGACGCTGCTGAATGTCTGCTGAAGAAAGGAACGCGCAGTGAAAATTTGCCCTCCCTCCGAAAACATTGTTTTGGATGAAATCGGCTGTGGCTTTCATCACCAGCCACCGATAAGGGTCCGTACCATGACCGAAGGGATCAAATCGCGTGTTAGAGATTGAATTTAGAAGTCTACGCATCTATTTTGCTCTTTCGTCTCGTTATGTCCCGTGGCGTGTTGATCTGTCCCCTTAGTGCGTAGCGTTGCCCGAAGGTACTCCATCTTCGTGAGCGCAGTGTTCCATGCATCCCCCTTCTACTGTTCAACTTCACATCATGTTTGTGTTTTTACGGGTAGGACATACTTTAAGAGCACCGTTCGCCTCTCGTGGGCTACAAAATGCCGGCTATCGGTGGAGAAAACAAGGAAGTTAGTAGTTAACACTTCCTCTCATATTTCGCGCCAAAACGTACGTAGCCCTTAATCTTAAACTTTCGTGTTCATTAGCTATCTGAGCGCCGAAGAAGTCTCTTAACATTCCAGGACTAAGCGTCAGCTTCCTTTGTAAGGTTACAGTGCAGAAAATATAAAGCAATACACGATTAAGCGATAACGAGAATGCACTGTCGCTCTTCACGACATCACTGGAAGGCTGGTGAGGCAACACTGAGATATCTACGTCACACGCCTAGCTTGCATTCGCTTTGCTTGCCTTGCCGAGCTTATTGTCTCGTGACACCATGAGTCTTCTGGTCTATCTGTGTATCGTATTTTACTGTAACCTTAGTATTATCAATGGGTCGGTTCCGGAGCGCTTCGGTTGTGCTGTAACGTTCTTCACTGAAAGCACTCAAGCCGCACTTACTCCATAAACAAGCTATAACGCCGATAACCACGCTTTGTTGTACATACAGAAACAAAAAAAAGGCTTGGACTCATAATGAAGCTTGCTTGCTGCTTACCCGGACTTTACAACACTGGCCGAACGCTCTGGAACGACAATCGCGCCGTACCGAAGGTGTCTGTGCCTACGTCCGTTTAAAGCCCGTAAAGACTTACGTTGCTTGCACGTGACGTCACGCACTGAGCTTCCTACAGCGCTGCAGGTTCTCTGACGCGGTCGCCACAATGACGTCATTGTGAGCCATCGTACCTGAGATGACTTGCACATGAGGTCATGCATTCATCTACCCAGCTTCCTGGTCCTACAACATGGCGGCTAAAATGAGTTCGCTGCAAGCTCTCCGGAGTGGCCAGACATGTCTAGCGATTGCCTGATATATCGTTCTTAAGCCCCATCATGACAATCCTGTCCAGACGAGATACGAAGTGACACCACCAAAGGATGCTTGCCTTGAAGTGCGCATTGTACGTTGCTGCCGTCTCGTAGTTTTGTCCGTTCTGCCCCTCATCATCTATGTATACTATTTGCCCTGTATGCCGCGGAGCACTGCTACGCAAGAAGGCGCACGCGATTCACTGACTGCTTTCGTTTGTACAAACGGGAACTACGTGTTGTTTACCTTGTATCCTCGTGCTTTTGTATTTATTCCTTCAGCCGGATACAACATTGTGTACTGTATAAAAATGCCAGTCTTATGGAAACATCTTCAATAAATGTATGAAAGTGCCAAGCAACGTTCTCTCTCTTTTTTTTCGCAACGATGACCTCATACCCACTTCGCAGCAGAAAGCTTAGAACTTACGGCAGATACAAAGCTGAATCGCGTTGATGCGACCATCACAGAAGGTGGGAAGGAAGGGTATCGTTCCAGAATCGTATTATTCAAAGCGCCCCGCCACGGTGGTCCAGTGGCTATGGTAGTCGGCTACTGATCCGAGGGTCGCGGGATCGAATCCCGGCCGCGGCGGCTGCATTTCGATGGAGGCGAAATGTTGAGGCCCGTGTGCTGTGCGATGTCAGTGCTCGTTAAATGAACCCCAGGTGGTCGAAATTTCCGGAGACCTCCACTACGGCGTCTCTCATAACCACGGCTGGTTTTGGGACGTTAAACCCCACAAATCAATCAGATCCTGTCTTCGCGAAGCTGTCTGTTTCCCGTCCGCGTAAGAATTGTAATTGCACAGAAGGTGTCCGCTGCCCACTTAGTGTCTATATAGCCGTCTACGGTGAGTATTGGAACACACTCATACGTAAGCGCTTGCTATTGTCCACTTCTGTTATGTCGTCGTCGTATGATGCTCTGTTGAGGAGAGCAGTGCGTTTTTTTGCTCCTGAATACGGCCGGTATCACATGCGTGTAAATTCCTGGTTCCTAATATCTGGTTACTCTCCCTGCCTTTCCTCTTCCTCCTCCCCCCCACCCCATCTCTCTCTCTCTCTCTCTCTCTCTCCTGCGCTTGTTCTGCATTGCATCCTTCCCTGCAAGGTTACCAGGCGGCGCCGGAGCGGGCTTCTTCCATCTCCGGATTAATTTTCAGCATCTGAGGTCGTTTGGGGCGCACCTGAATCTCAGTACACGAATGTTCATAAATTTCACCTCCGGGCCGGTAATCGAACCGGCGACCAAGAATCGCTAATCTACCGCAGCTGGTACCGTAGTTTAGCTTCAGTCAGAAAAAAAAAAAACAAAAACAAAACGAAAGAGATCACAAGTGATCCTCTCGGGTATTTGCAGTCCTGCGGGCGCAATTGCATTCACGACGTAGATTGGATCTTATCCCCGGTAGAAGGATTAGCGAGAAGAAAGAAGGCTTTCTCCGCCGCGCGGCTCGGATTATACCTCTCCACGTTTGTTTGCATATTCCGGAGCTTATCTCGATTGAATTCCATCTCTGTGCCAAATGCGATCGAGCGCGCGGCGCCAACGCGCTTCGCAAGGCGACGCGGAGATACATATTCGCAACACGAATTCGAGGTATAAAGCAAGTGTTCCCTCAAATGGGTACAACGGAGCCAAATAATGCCGTTCGAAAAAGTAATCAATGACGTTGCGATTTCGTAGCCCATCTGATGCCCACGCAATCCGTCAGCGCAGACACTTCATTCCGAACATGCGCTGTTTCATCGTTAGCCATATGTTGGCCAACCTGAGCCCGCGATTTCGTACTCGGAAGATGTCATTATTTTCTGGGGTTTTATTTTTTTCTCCCAAAACATGATTTGATTATGAATGACGCCATAGTGGAGGTCTCCGGAAATTTCGACCACCTGGGGTTCTTTAACGTGCACTGACATCGCACAGCACACGGGCCTCAACATTTCGCCTCCATCGAAACGCAGCCGCCGCGGCCGGGTTCACATATTTGACTGTCACTTATACCTTTCATACACTGTACTGATTTTTTGCAGTGCCCTCCTGCTACGCTCTCAGCTGAGAGCAGCAGTTTTTGAAAGAAAGAAAGGTAAGGTAAAATAAGTAAGTGAAATAAATAATTAATTAAGTAAGTGGGTAAGCCCCCGCCACGGCGGTCTAGTGGCTATGGTACTCGGCTGCTGATCCGAAGGTCGCGGGATCGAATCCCGGCTGCGGCGGCTGCATTTCGGTGGAGGCGAAATGTTGAGGCCCGTGTTCTGCGCGATGTCAGTGCACGTTAAGGAACTTCAGGTGGTCGAAATTTCCGGAGACCTCCACTACGGCGTCTCTCATAATCAGAGCTGGTTTTGGGACGTTAAACCCCACACAATAAGTAAGTGGGTAACTAGGTAATTAAGTAAGTAAGTGGTTAAGTGGGTAAGTAAGTAAATAAATAAATAAATAAATAAATAAATAAATAAATAAATAAATAAATAAATAAATAAATATGAAGTCCTACTGTCAACGCTTAAGCTCTGCGAGCTCCTGTTGTAATATGCTAACCATGCAACCCAACAGGAACTGGCTCCATAAACTTGTCTTGACGATGCCCCCTTCCCCCTAGCTTACCCACGCGCATTGATACACGAATAGAAAGATGAAAAGCGGCTAAGATGCCTCTGCAAACGCGGGTGAAGAGTGTTGCCGTCATCCCCAAGCTGCTCACGTTGATTGTGGCGCCCTTTACGAGGAAGACACTGCCGGTGCGTAACTTACAAATTGTTTACGCGTGAAAGAAGCGCTCACGAAACCGAGGCACGCGCTCGACACTTACGCGCTGTTCAGGAAGTGAGAAGCGTATTTTGGGGAAAATCAGCTGGGCGACGATAAGCCGAGGCATCAAAGCGTAAACGGACGGGATGTGAATGATCAAATGTTTAAAGCGCGAAAGCGGGAATGCTCAAGTCATTTCCGTTCCATCTCCTATCCTGGAGCCGTAAAGATATTTATGTCATTTCATATGGCCCCACATTCCTTCGAAAGTCTGGAGGTAGCGGGAAAGTTTCTTGATAAGAAATGAATCTAAGCATTCTCAAGGAAATAGGTGGATCTATATATACAGCGAAGAACGCGAAAAAGGAGCGAGTTGTCGAGTTGTTCAATAAATGTACGCGCAGCACGGACGCACGCACATTTCCCTTCATTTTTTTATTTTACAATTGGCTTTGAACCCAATATACACTTGAATGGTGGGGACTACCGCCCCATTATTTTAAGTTTTGTTTTAAATCACAGGGGGACATATTTAACACACGCACACACTTGCTAATTGATATGTTTGTAATTGGGACTAAGTGGAATCAGAATGGCTGATAATTCTGTGAGTAATGTCTACGGATGCGAAAAGATCGCTGAGGACTTCTTTTTGCCACTGTCCACAACCTGAAGCACGAAAGACTGCCTACCACTAACTCATTCAACGAACTACAGACTTCCTCTGAATGAACAGATAATCTTAAATACCCTCCTCATCGATCAATGGCTCAACAGGCAGTGAAGACACTTTGGGGATTTCCGAGATCTTCTGGACGAAACGAGCGCCTTTGACACTGTAGGACTGCTAATGTACACTTTACATTGCCTCTGTCTTCTTCCCTCTCCTCTTTTCTGTCCCTTCTTCCTTTCCACAGTCTAGGGTTAGCCAATCGTACTCCTGACTAAATGTCCGTGCCTCCCCTTCATCGTCTCGCTCTATCTTGCAAACTATGGCAAACATAGCAAACCACGTGCACCGGCAATTGAACTTTCCGTCAACTTCTGGCTGTCATCGTTCCAATTCATCACAGTGGATATGAGAGGCGCAGCGCGTTGAAGAGCTGTCACTAATTCAATAATTTCGATCCCACTGATTTCTTAAATAGTCCTTCCGTAGGCGTTTGGTTAACCTCCTGCCTTCTCTTACTTCTTCTCTCCCTGTCTCTTCCGTAAAACGGTAGACACAAAATGCCACACTGTGGCATCCAGCGCCACGTTTCTATATGAGCAAATGCTAATACATCGGATTTTTTGCTTTATAATGGAATGCTGGCCGTAGGAGCTAATTCGTCATGAGAATCGTAGCCGGGCACGGTGTAAGAATAAGTTATTCTTACACCGTGTAGCCGGGGTACCCAGGCTGAACATCCTTTCTACCATATAATTTTAGCTTAAAGTCAAAACGAAGCCTTATTCATCTTTCAACATCACACCGCCACCATGCTGCATACTGCTCCACAAATGTGTGTTACCCGAGGGGTCAACCAATACCATTAGACAGCAGTATCTTAACGCGAGACCGTTAATGATCTCGCGTTGGAGAAAATCCGGCGGTGGCATTGGTACAGGCATCCAGCGTAAAATAACTATCTTCAAATACACCGTTACCTGGACCACCCAACCACACACGTCCACCGCCATGGTGCAGGCGTTTTAGCGAATAAAATTGAATTTCTCGAAGTGAACTCTGTTAGAAAAGCTGGAATCTACGACTTAAATAATAGATAAATACCTGATAGCTCGGACTGATCTTCGAATGTACTTGAAAAAATAATTCGATTGCAAGGGAGCTCGAACAATTACTGCATTTCATAGAGAAGGTGTTAGTCTTAATGCGTGTTCCATGAGAAGGCGATGCGAACGGGGTGCAATGGCACTTTTGCGTTCCACTTTTAAAGGCGAGCCTCATGCATAATCGAACTTTTCAACGGTATATTCGGAACTCAGTAGCCAAGTGAGTGATAATCTTAATTAAAAAAAATGAAAGTATGGACCACTACACCCTTTTAACGAAACATCGATATCGCGCTGCGTTTCTTCGACTCGGGGTTCACCGCATCTGCGCTAATAGAGGTGGCTTATTGCATTAACGTTTTATGTGGTGTTCTTAGAAATATTGGCCTCGGAGTACCTGAATATAGAAACGTTGTGTTGGCAAGATAACGGTAAGGCTTGGTGCCTTCCAACTGTTTCTATTTTGTAGCCGTAATAAAATAGACAGTGGCGCAGCACACGTGGCGGAGTTGGACGTCGACAACAACGTCTATTAGATTCCTTCGGAATTTGCGAAGTTTTATTGCACCTTTATTTCAAAGCTGAGAGCCAGTAAAACAGGGAAGCAGCCGGAACAAGGAAGTTAGTTCACGGCCGACCTTCACATTCCTTAGCACACACGAACTTAGTGCTCACACGAGCAGCGTAGGTAATGGACGAGTTGGTATATCCTCGTCATCAAACAGCGCACACACAATTCTTGGTGTCTTTAAGTGCGTACGCTGTTTTATGATGATGATTAGTGCTCACAAGCTAGCACGCATGTTAACTGAAAGCAGTTTTATCACTTCACTGAAAATAGATTGGCCGTACCAAGTGTCGAAAAGCTCGGTTGTAACTGAAACAAATGTCGTCTATATCGAAAGGGAAGGGGCCAAGGGCTCGTTCTTTATTTGTTAGAAACAACTTAATGAGGAAACAGACAATGAAGCCTAGGAAAGCATAAGGGAAGTTACTTGTGGTATTGTAATTGCGGAGAAAGTAGAAAGGAATTAAAGTGGATGATAAGACAAACCTGCCTTCGGTGGGAACCGAACCCACGACCTTCAGATGACGCGTCCGATGCCCTACCGCTGAGCTACGAAGGCGGTCGTCCTCCCCGTCAACTTTATTGGGTATTTATGTACGTATTATCCTGGGAGTGTTAGGCAGCGCCACTCGTAGCCATGGCGGCCTGTGTGGAACACACTTTCTTGCCAGGAGGCGTCACGTAGGCTTCCCTAGGCTTCATTGTCTGTTTCCTCATTAAGATGTCCTCTATGTTAGACAAAAGCGCGGGCATTACTACTGCAACAAGTACGTTACACCGCATCAGAGTCCCTCAGCGCACTAAACCCAATGAATTCTCGTGTAATTCGGGACCTGCAACTTTCGAGACCGGAATGACCACGTGGTTCCTGGTCACGTGATGCTAGCAATGATCGACCGAGGCTTTCGATATCGCCACGTGTGTTGCCATCCCGCGTTGTTGACTCGAACCGTTGGACGGCCGCGTCATTGTGACCTTAAAAGTGCAGGCTCTTCGACGCCCTGGCTATCAGCTCCCTTCTGAAGGCATAACGCCAGTGGAGTTCGTGACTGCTTTGCTTGAGTGAATCTGGGAGTTGACCTTGGAGACTGTCGCCATGATGTTCCTCTATCCTGTACTTTAGCGCTTTCTCCCGCGCGGATACGTGAAGGTTTTGTTTTATGGTGTTGTCATATCCTAACGACTGCATAAATCTTGCATCTCATGTTATTATACCGCCGTGAGCGCGCGACAGCTTGGACGGTACCGCGCATGCAGTGGTCTTGCCAAGAGAGTGTGCACTCTTCTTCACGGGCGTTTTGTTTTCGCTTTCGGCCTGGTTGGCGAGAAAGCCAAAGCGTTCCGAATGGGAGATGAGAACGCTGAATTACTTCCAGAAACGAAGTTACAGAGACGCGCTTAGGCGAAATCGATCTCAGTGCTACACGAGAATAATATCAATCAATCAATCAATCAATCAATCAATCAATCAATCAATCAATCAATCAAAGATACACTGCCGATTTAATAAATATGTATGTTAATTTCTTTCTTCTTACCAAAACTGTAGGAGCACCAATGCACGATAAAGCCACCTCTTCAATCTGCCGAACTCCAATGAGTTGACGTGCTGTTTCAGCAGAAGTTGTCAAGAACGAAGCACGCTCACAAGCCTCACCGTTTATGTTAGGTGTTTGTCATACTCGGCCCATATTTCTACGTATATTAATACGAAGCGTAAAGACTGGACCGACGCTCCGCGTTAGCAATGCTCTGAAACGGAAGTATCCTGCGCAACAAAATTAAGAGGATCGCGCGTTGGACGATGAGGAATTTGTGACAGTGACTTCCAGCCAACCTATAGCTCATGCTTCATTCATGGGGACACCTTTGTGTTTACAATTGAAGCTTGTTGGCAAGGAAGCGTCGCGCAGAGAAAGAGAATTAGGCCCCGAAATGCGATGGATGCTTGCCACATATCCAAGCGGCTTGAACGTACGGATGTGCCGTTTTACGAACACGGGCACACGACCAGGCTAGCGTTCTCAAGGTCATTTAAGGCCCACCCTGTGTGCCTAATTCCCCCGCGCAAGGGGTTTCCGGCATTATCGGCGATTCTTTCACGATAAGCGAAACGAGTTGCCGCAAAGAGAAATAGGAGAGAGCGTAATTCGAACCGTGTCCATGGCAAGACCGAGCGAGGAACTGTTGCTTTGGGACTCTCGCAATCGGATCGCGCGTTTGCAACGACTTGTGCCAGTAATGATGGTGCACCAGTAATGTCTACTACTACTTAAGAAGTTCACTTACCTGGAAAGTAAACGCACGATACAGTAGTCCCAACGTACAACTTTAAAAACCATACATTTTGAAAAAATAAAACGCATAGGAAGATGGCAGGACGAAGAGGAATAACAAGTAAAGAAAAAAGAAGAAGAGAAGACAGTGGAAGACGAAGGTGAACAGTGGAAGCAGGAACGAAAGATGACCGAAAGAGAACAATGACAGAGCACGCAGCAAACCCTAGCTTCCGCTGCCACTGGGCTGCCTCATCTGCGCAGGCTTTCGAGTTTTTCATCGCTAGAAGCCTGCACCTTCAAATCCCAAACAAATCTCGCTCCGAAAGGACATGTGTCACTTTTGTATGACTTTATAACTCAACGAAGGGACACCTAAACAAGCCACGTCCTCAAGAGGTATCGCCAACATGGTTCTTCGTTGCTGCCGCCTGCCACTGTGTCACCTACCACACAGCACTGCGTCGAAACGACGTACGGAGAAGAATAACAGTGCACCACATTATTCTGCCTAGGGATTACTGCACAAAACCACGAGAGGTTGCCGCAGGCGAGCGCACCATCCACCTATCAAATCAGACCATCGCCAACTGCGGTGGTCTGATTCGCCAATCACGCAATGCGACGTGTCCACACGCGTCCCATCTCAACGTGTAGTTTACAAACGGGCACGCAAGGTATGGGCCAGTAGTACTCGATGTTTACGGGGCAGCGGCAGTGTTGTAACACTGACCTAACGTAATTCCAGAGCGTTCATTCGCTCTGCGTTCCGCATAGTCGCTGGAGACTAAGTTGCAGTGTCGAACCTTGTGGAATGCTGGCGCAACAACTGCTTGAACCCCTTCAATTGCTGCTAAGTGTAGCATCAGTTTCAGCAACGGAGCGGCGCTGCGCTGAATTCATATCAATTCAATTCAATTGAATTCAATTTTATTCTTTCATAAGATTGGTGAGTGCATAGGAAAGAGTTATACAGAAAGAGGTCCCACAGAGACACACTATAGACCCTTTTCACAAACTGCAAGCTAGCTTTCCTGCAATGCAGCTTGCCCTACTAATGGCGGCATTGGCCATCCGGCAAACAACGTGTGCAAGCGCAATTTGCTTGCGATAGGGCATGTAAAATGTCGACGCAGCCCTTCTGATACAAATTAACATCCCCCAAAAACGGGCCGCAGCATGTGCAACTTGAATTTTAACAGCATTTAAATAAAGCTAGCTGTCGCCATTAGTAGGGCAAGTTGCATTGCAGGGAAGCTAGCTTTACAGTTTATGAAAAGGGTCTATAACGGGACCTCTTGTTATTAATTACAGGAGATCATGTAACTAATAATTAGCCGGTCGAAAACAAAAAGTATACTTATCTACCTTAATATTTGGGAAGATAAACACTTTTTGCATACACATAATGTGTACAACCGAATAAGGAAAACAAAAATAAAACATTACACTGCACAAAACAAATGGTTTGCAAGGAGAGGATATAGTCTTTTACTGAACGCTAGTACGATGATAGTGTAGGTGAACATTTTACATGAAACGGTACGTTATTCCACATTTTCACGCTGGAAAGACCAACAGTTACTTTTCCGTAGTTGGTGCGACACTTGGGGAATAAAAGACTATTTTGAGGAGATTATTTTGTCAGTTCTTTGGACTTATGTGTAAAGAAAAAATAGGATAACTATAAAATCATTTTGCACTCGGAAAATAATTTTTGTTACAACCATTAAGGAGTGGTACAGGTTGCCTCAAGTGCAAGTGTGCTGTAAAAATGAAGGTCGGCTTATGTCAGCGCTGTAACTCTCCAGCTGTAACGGATTGCCTTCGGGCAATCCGTGTCCACGTTACGCCTGAGGTCGTAAAACGGAAGTGAGAGCCGTATAGTTAGAGCTGCGTAATTGGTTCGAAGTGGGGTTGGCCTGGGACTGGTAGTGTGTAGTAGAGACGACAGATGAAAAGAGAGAAGACACAATGCCAACCGGCCTTCCGGCCAGCCGGCCAGCTCAGCTGAGCTCCGGCCGTCGCCGACGTGGGAGCGGCCCCCGGCTGCTCTTCCCCTGTAAGGGGTTTTCAGTCTCTCCTGAGGGCCACAATAACGTGCACTGTCTGTCTGTCTGTCTGTCTGTCTGTCTTAAAGGAAACGTGCACTGCAAAAGTTATGCACTAGGGGTGTGCTTCTGTTCTGCATCTGCCACAACGACCATGCACCAAAGAACCCTTTTCAGGCTGAACGGTGAAATGGTCTATCGGTGTTTACTTACAGTTCAGTGTTCTCGCAAAAATACCGCGTCATGGAATCACGCAATCGGCGTTTTTTGCTCTGACAGAAATGTCGGGTCGTGAGCACTTGCCTACAAGCTGGGACCGAACATGGCGTTCTCCTGGCCCTAGGGGCACCCCATAAGGATGCTGTCAACACAATCCCTAGCTCAGAACAATCACGCGCGTGGTTCTTCGAAACTTTCATAATTTCATTTCTAGGACGGCTGCTAGAGCTCTCTCATAGTAGGGCGCATTTTTGCCCTAAATAGTTTACATTTGTTCTAAATATGCATTGAGGTCGTGTCCTACCAGTAGTAATAGGGGCAACTCTAGCGATCTCTCCCGCACTAGAGCACGACGTACCCTGAGTAGTTCGGAACACAACCCTTAATCTTTTAGATGCGAAGCAGCTTATGGTCGGGGCTATGTCACTGCCTCCCTCCATCCATCGACCCACCGTGTGGCGTCCACACCCGCACTGCGCATGCGCATCCTCCTCCCCCTCCTCCCCTTCTCTCATATCCTCTCCTTTCGGCGTTCCTCCTCTCCTCTCCGAACGGCGTGCGTTGACTTTGGAAACGCTCTTTCTTCGATGAACGCTTTACCAGCTCGCAAGGAACGAGAAGGCGCCCTCGCCCGCGAGAGACAACGCTGACGCGGGCAGCGTCTGCTATAGCGTCAAACCGACGCAAACGCGACACCTAGTCAAACCGATGCAAACGCGGTGTGCACCCCCCGTGCTGCTTCGTATCGCCTCATGGTGCCCTTTAGCGGGAGATGGTGTAATTTTTTTCTTATTTATCTATGTGCAGTTGCATCGAATTTTCGCTCACGAACAACGCTGATTTTTCGCTCCAAACCAACGACGCCGACACCGACACCAGAATTTCTGCGAAACGAACTCTTTAACGCTGTTGCGTTAATATTAGGCTCACATGTTTACGTGAGCCTCCCTGACTAATCCGCATTGTTTTCTATGTTCAAGAAGTGTTGCAGAGTCCCTTAAGTGCTGCAAACCTGAGTGGAAACTAACTGAAGTCAATGGTGCCTACGGGCGAGGGTGTTAACTGGTAAATCTTCAGGCCACAGGGAATATGCCTCACTCAGCCTAGAAGCCCCGCCACGGTGGTCTAGTAGTTATGGTACTTGGCTGCTGATCCGAAGGTCGCGGGCTGAATTTCGTTGGAGGCGAAATGTTGAGGCCCGTGTGCTGTGCGATGTCAGTGCACGTTAAAGAACCCCAGGTGGTCGAAATTTCCGGAGCCCTCCACTGCGGCGTCTCTCATAATCAGAGCTGGTTTTGGGACGCTAAACCCCACAAATAAAATCAACCAAATCAACTCAGCCTAGAAAACCAGCCTCAAAAACATCATTCTGGGCATCCTTGTTGCCAGTCGGTGTTATCAGAGCACAACGGCTACGCGACTGTTCCCTACGACTACACACTTAGTTTCACAACGGTGCCAGAAACGACAGTAGATGGAAGAAATATAATAAAAAATGATTAAAGAAACAGAAAGTCGAGACAGGATTAAGACACATTGATCCTGCCTCAACGCCATTTTTTGTCTCGCCTCGTTTCTGGCGCTATTGTGAAGCGACGTTCAAGCGACCAATCCGAGAGGAATACATGTTGAACCGGAATGCACGCAGACGGAGGACATGAGCTAAAGATTGCTTCCACGGCACTACCGCCTGCAATGCCTGCGTCACATAATGCACTGCTTGTCGCAAATTAAGCCAATTTCTCCAATTTCTCGACACTGGTTGGCTAACTGGTTGGCTGACTGACTGGCTAAGTGACTGGCTAAGTGACTGGCTAACGGACTGGCTACTGGACGGCACTGGTTGGCTAACTTGACACTGGTTCGCTAACTTCTGCATCGCGAAGAGTTGCAGAAGTTAGCCAACCAGTGTCGAGAAATTGTTTTCTCTTTTGCAGTTCTTCCAGCTGCAGAAGAGAAGCCAATCAAGACAGAGAAATTCGATCACGATAAGGCCCGATCGCGATCGAAAGTGACGCCGTGCGACACCGGTACATGGCCAGTACGCATCGCGATACCGCTAATCGTGCCTTTCGAACGATACGGAGCCGACACCGGCTTAAAGAAAACTGACTCAAAGAACGCCACGGTGATCCACCCGCTCCTCCGGCGCCACGACGCCCGCGACGAATCGGAAATCAGAATGGCACGCTACGGCTTTGTCTCTCATTTATATACGGTTTTCCTTTATCCTTCCAAGACTCGAGAGAGAAGGGGAGCGAAGCGAGGTCCTTGTAGGCAAAAGACAAGGCTCGCCATTAATTAACGAAGCGCACCGCAGATCGACCGAGATTACAAGCGCCTCCTCTTCGAAGAAAGAACTCCACTCCGATAAGGTATCGATAAACGAAACAAAAAAAAAAAAACCGTGTGCTAAGATATTTGTCCATGCACGTCGTGAAGAAGCCTAAGAACCTCAGGGAGAGAACGTTGGAATCGAAAAACGAATAAAGAAACTTAAAAGGGAGGGAAAGATAGAGAGGGCATAATAAAGGCAAGCATATAGAGATTACAAAAAAAGTCGAGGCCGTAGGATGAAACGAAGAAAGCGTATCCAGTATCTCCCAGCGTTGCGCATAAATGGGCACGAAGCTGCGCACCGCATCCCACCGTACGAATGGAAGGCGGGAGGGAGGGGGGGGGGGGAATCTCGCATTTTCATCAGTATGGCTACGTTTTACAATCCTTTCGATCTCTCATCCGGTCGCTGGATTTCGCGACTCGGAAAAATAAAAAAAAATACAAATAAACTGCGACGCCGTATTAACTGTGGGCGAGCGAGCAGCAGCAGCTACCGCGGTTGAACTGTTTCGTGCGAGCGAGAGTTTTTTTTTTCTTTGCACGCTGCTCGGCTTTTGTCTTATCTTTGCACTCGCGTCGACCTTCTCTTATTTTGTTCGATCTCGCTTTAATATGCCCCCCGCCTTTCATTGCCAAATGGATCAAGGATTTCGCTCCGAGTCCCGGATGGAGCCTACCGCACGCTACAAGTCTTCTTCGAGAGATGCTTGAAATACATAATAATAAGAAGAAAAAAAAAAAAGAAACCGACGCGCATGCGCGATGCCTTAGAACGATGAAGAAGGGCTGTTCGAGACCTTACAGGCTGGAGATGAAGAAGACAAAAGAAAAGCAGACGAAAAAAAAAAAGAAACAAACAAAGGAAAGCAGACGGAAAACAGACGACAGCGGATGAGCTAAGCAGACGAAAAGAAAGAAAATTAGGCGCATAAATAGGAGCGGCCTAAGTACAAAAAAAAAAAGAAGCTGAAAAGAAGGGCTAAGACGTACGGAAGGTCAGGACTAAGAGCGCAAACGGGCTCATTTTAAGACACTACATGCGTGAAGACAAGAGCGAGCGCGAGGAATATGAAAGAAGAAAGAAAAGAAAAGAGAGAGAAAGATCCTGTTCGCGGGCAAGGTGGTGATTTACGCGTTAAAGAGTGGTTTCCGCTCGCGCTGGCGCCACGACAAGGAAATCAGGATGCATACTGAATTGTTTTGGAGTTGGATAAAAGAAAGAGGACGTGTTGTTATCGCGGTGTCAAATCGGAGAAACGAGTGGGGACAAAAAAATCAACATGCGCGACAAGTGAAACGGCGGGAATTAGCACTGTCAGCGGAAAACAAACCACAAAATTAAAGCCAGCCAGCATGGAAGCAAATAAACACGAAAGCAAGCAAGCAAAGAAATTACCAAAACAAACAAAATGAGCGAGCAAGCACAGAAGCAAAGAAGGAAGCAAGCAAAGAAGCAAACAAACAAGAAGCAAGCAAATAAGCAAGCAAACAAGCGAACAAACAAGGAAGCAAGCAAGCAAGCAAGCAAGGAAGGAAGCCAATAACCAACCAATCAACCAACCAACCAACCTAACACACAAACAATAAGCAAGGAAGCAAACAAACAAATAAACAAGACTAAATAACAAACAAGCAAACATGCAAGGAATCATGCAAGCAAGCAAAGAAGCAAGTAAACAAGGAAGCAAGCAAACGAACAAAGAAGGACGCACAAACTAACAAAGGGACAAACAAACAAACAAACAAACAAACAAACAAACAAACAAACAAACAAACAAACAAACAAACAAACAAACAAACAAACAAACGAGCAAACAAGCAAACAGACAGACAAACAAAGAAGCAAGCAAGCAAAGAGGGAAACAAGCAAGCAAGCATCAACGAATCATGCAAAACAAACAAGGAGGCAAACAATGGCAAGCAAGCAAGCGAACAGAATAGAAGCCGGGGACAAAGACGAAGCACTCAAATGGGTACTGTTCCACTGCTGCAAAGCTTTTCTTGTATATCTTTCCTTGCAGGTCGTAAGTCATAGCCGTATTTACGCTTTCTTCGATACAAGCTGAGCTTGGCACTCTCTACGGGGATCCACCCGTGGAACGTGCTCAAACATGCGAAGAGAAAGTGGGTTAGCCGGAAAGAAATCGCACCACACGGACGACCGATTGCAGGTGTGGTAAGGTTAGGTTTTGACGGTCGGAGATGGCGGCGCGAAAGCGCGACGCTAGAGCGCCCTGCCAACTCTTCACGGACGCAGGGGAAGTGGGGAAAAGGGGAGGGGAGGCGCAGTGAAGGTAAACTAGTAGAAGTGCCGATAGGCAGTGTTGTTATGCAAACGTCGACGACCACCATGGCGAGGTTTGTTTACCTGGTCGCTTACGGAGGTCGAGAAAAGAGAGGTGAAACTATTAAAGAGGGTGAGGTTAGGAGGATTTGAGAACGACACCACCCCGGACACGATGCATGGCTTAGAAAATTTTGTTGCGGATGAACGCTACTGATGGCAGCAAAACGAGGCTTACAACTGGAAAAGAATTCCCACCGCCGCAGTGGTTCACGCAAAATCAAGAACTCAATCAACATTTTAAATAAGGTCGATGATGATGATGATGATTCTTTATATATGGCGCATATCACCTCGGGGAATGCAGCGATTTTTATCGTTTCGTTTGTGAGCCTGATCGCAATTTAGAGAACAGCCACTGGACAGCGACGCATTCTCGTAGTCACAAAAAGCAGTGCTAACGTAAGGACTTCAATAACAGTAGCCAGGAATTTGTTGCCCAGAAGTGTCCGCTCTTTACCGCTTCAAGAATTTCTAGAAGCATGTTCACGAATGTTCATTTCGTTGTTTTTTTCCCCACTCATGCGACAGTCTCATCGAGGCTGCAGAAGAAAAAAATAAAATAAATAAATAAACTGTGTCTCACGGAGCTCTACCGAAGGTAGAGTCTACTGCGCGCTCTGGCCACTCAGTTTCGGTTTTCGGGCACAATTAGCCGCATTTGATGGACGTGAAAAGATTAACAGCATCATTCTTTCGCAAATATTGGCGTAGATATAATTCCCTGTAGGTGTTTTGGTTTAAGATTAATTAGTCTCATTTTGTTAACTACTGTTCATACACTCACTCCTACACATTTTACAGCGCATGCCACCATGAACAAAGCACTCACGTAAAAAGTGCGCAAGGCAATATCTGCTTTTCTCTATTTTCTGGACCATGACATTTTTCAAGACTTCCTGTCATTATTTTCGTCTCAGATTCGTAGTGTTATAAAATAGCATTATCCACTGTATGTTCTTTTTTTCATCTTTAGCTCGTGTAATGCTTTGACGTGAACTGATTTTATCATTGCCTGACCCTATTTTTAATGATGTAGCCTGTCTTGTCGTCCCGACTTTCGTTTGTTGTTTTCTCACATTTGTTTTCTCACAGTTGTTTTCTCACATACGAAAATGAAGATCACCGCTTCATCCACTCTGTGAATACGGTAAAACGGCGAAGCTGTAGGCATTCATACGGTTGAAATAAGATGCGTTCACATTTCGTCAGCATTGGTGTGAAGTCCAGTGGTTAACACACTTGACTTCGAAGGGTGGGGGCCCGGGTTCAAGCTTAAGCAGTGGCATGAAATATGACTTCTTAACGTCTTTCTGTCTTTTTTCATTTTCTTCTTTCTTCGGTGGAAAATCCAAGGCAGTCATGTGGTTCACATATATTCGCCTCTCACAAGCGATAGTGTGTGGTCTACTGTTCAAACTCCAGCATCGATAACAAGTTTTTTTTTTCGACTTGCATTATTTCTCTAGGAACTGCGAAGGGAATCCATAGCTACAGGCTTGAAACGCGCGCTCTCGCACCTGATTGTTCAAACCGTGATCACGTGGTCTGCTCAATCATTGGCCCTTTAGCAGCCACTGACCACTATAGTTCGATACAAAAACAGCAGTTGGCAACAAGGGCCGACGGACCGCGCACGTCGGTGTTACACAGCCAGCCAATCGCAGAAGCAGATGAAATCGTCATGCGACTTTTTCAAAATGGCGCCGTGTTTTTGCCTTAGGTACCTGCGGAGCATCTGCTTTCTTGAGTCCTTTTATAGGTATAAACCATTAGGTCCTCGAGAAGCATGGACACGAATGTGTGGGGTCTCAGCGTCTCCATCTGCAAAAGGCCGCGGTACAGTTCATTTCGCTTTCGAGCCCGTTTTACGCGTGAAGCTTCACTGAAGTGCGTTGAGAAACTCCGCTGGCGGCGCTTGTGGCTGGCCGGGTTTTCGCATTGCGAGCGCTTGATTTCAGATCAATAAGGAATAATCCCTTCCATGTTCCACTCCAATAAACGAATGATGACATAAAAATATATGCACCTATCCATTACTGTTTCCGCCCTCGCTTTATTTTAGTAACATGGGAAGTTCAAAGAAGGCACTATTTGAAGCTTCGCGGAGGTACAGTGGCTGGCTGTTATAAGGGCGTAGGAAGGGCTTCACTGCAGACTTGAGTTATATCCGGCTATAGTAGTACTGCTATGCCGGTACATGTGAGACAAAGAGAGTTTCGCTGTCAAAAAATTCAGGCGGGCTCCTCAGGAAAAAAGATTATTTTTTCTAGTATGGACAGCAGACAACAAGTGTATTTGTCGCCGTACCTCACCAAAAGAAACACGTATGCCTGAAGGTCGCTCGTAGCTTCGATCCTAATCAGCAAGCCGAAACAAAGAGAAAGCAAGGTACACAAAACAAGGTCTGACGTCTAAGCAGTTGCTCTTTAGAGGCAAAAGGCAAGGTCGGCGAGAATGGAGCCACATTCTTCGATCTATATCGAGGGCTTTTTGTTCGGGCAACATTTCGCATTCGTTAAGAAATACATCTCGTAGGCATTCCACGACTTCCGCTGAGACGCTTGGATAATCCCCCCCCCCCCCCCCCCCTCCCAAAGGTACACACATGCACAAATGGAGGCACCCAGCGCAGTCTCGGTGTTTGCATGAATGGGCTCTACATAAGTGGGTGAGATTGGGTGAGCGAAAGCGAACATCATGTAACATTCCTACATTTGTGCCCAGCTCTATACCTCCAGCTTCCTCCCTGAAGAAAATATGAAAACTATATCCTAAAATATAAACAACGCTCAGAACAGTCATTTACTCCTTACAGTCGTGCAGTATAATGGTACGTGGTAAATATGACGCATCTTGCTTGTTCTCGTACTTCAAATGCTATTCGTTTTACATTGGACCCACAACTAGCCTTGAGTGTGTGCCGAAGCTGTCTTGGTATTTCTACGATTTATGTATGTAAATAAAGAATTGAATTGAACCGAATTGAACAGGCCTCCCAGGAAAATCGGTTGTTTGAATCTGCGGATTTCTATATATAGAATGAGGAAGAAATATTGTTGTGCCATCAGCACAACTTGTAGTACTGGACGCACATACAAAACTGTTACAAAATCACCGCCACTGCAACTGACATTGGATGAACACAACCCCGCAACTAATGCTGGACAACCAATATCGCAACAGCTGACGTAATGTTCTTAATTACTATCGGTACCGCGAAGGTTGGTTGCTGTGGGCCACTTATAGCAGCCTCTTCTGCCAGTCTGATGCCTACACTGAAATCGCCTTCTGTAAAAACGTCCCTCTTTCTCTTTCCAGGCCTCAGGCAATCACACTCCCAATGCTGCAAACTAGGTCGTATCCCAGTTTAGCTCTACTCAACATTATTGCTCCGGACGCCTTCGAGTCTACCTGCCTGGACTGCGTGTCGGTTAAAAACTTGGAACATATGCTCTGGTGGTGCCCCTCGTTACATGGGCCCAATCAAGTCGCCGAGGAGGAGCGGAATTCTGCAATCAAGAGTTCCGAGTTTATTCCACAACTCCGGGCTGTCCAGAGAGCCCACGATGCGACGGTGAGGCTAGGCCTCCCTGCCCCCACGTGGGAGCGGCCCGCAGTGCTGCTCTAAGGGCGGCGCTTCTCAGGACCTAATTAAAAGTTCCTTGTCTTTCTGCCTGTTTCTCTTGTTTCAAACACGCCTGATGCATTGTCATAAGAATTACAAAAGGTATCTTCGCTCTTGCTGGTTTGGTATAAGATGTAAGGATTAACATTTCATCACACGCGGTGCCCACCCGCCTAACCCTGGCTGTGGCATGCGAGTATGCGCCACGCGTGATACGGGTGGGGATGTCACGCATTATTATTAAATGCGAGGCAATCAATGGCGAACTCCAGCGACTTTGACATTATCTATCTATCTATCTATCTATCTATCTATCTATCTATCTATCTATCTATCTATCTATCTATCTATCTATCTATCTATCTATCTATCTATCTATCTATCTATCTATCTGTTCCTTTGTGGAGTCCGGCTGGAAGCTTAGGTTAGTGGAACGCCGGACACTGGGCTCCAGCCATAGTGACTCGATGATCACCCTTCCTCCTTTCATTTTGAATAATGCCCCGCCACGGTGGTCTAGTGGTTATGGTACTCGGCTGCTGATCCGAAGGTCGCGGGATCGAATCCCGGCCGCGGCGGCTGCATTTTGATGGAGGCGAAATGTTCAGGCCCGTGCTGTGCGATGTCAGTGCACGTTAGAGAACCCCACGTGGTAGAAATTTCCAGAGACTTCCGCTACTGTGTCTCTCATAATCAGAGCTGGTTTTGGGACGTTAAACCCCACAAATCAATCAGTCAAATAATTCATTTTGAATAAAGTTCCTCTGTCTTTCTTTCTCTCTATCACAGGTACGCCGACACGCTGCAACAAGTTTACCTTCAAGAACTTACGCTCCAACTTGCCCTAGCTTAACTATAGAAGATGCAGCGATCTTCAGAAAATTGCTAACAATCAGCTACGACAATAGCACCATTTCAGCGCAAAATACAGAAATACAACAGGAACAGAGGTTTTATTGCATTTATTTTCGCGCTCAAGTGTTACCGTCGGTACGTACCAACTACACCGCGTACACGTTGTGTTGAAACAACGACGTCCAAGCATTCATGCCTCACCGGATCTCGTCCACCTAGCAAGAACACGTAGGCACCTCCTTTGGCGCCCTAGACAACGTATGCCATATGTCATGCGGATGTCGATGAAAACACGGACCATACCCACCGACAAACTAATTGAAAGACAGTGGGAGCCCAACCTATTTGACCGCGGCCCGAAGACAGAGAGAGGCCTAGCGGAACGGGGAGAGCAACTGGCTATAACTCATGGCTGTGTACATGGAATAAGGAGGCCAGCTAGCTAGGGCGCGAAAGCATTTGATCAAAATAATTGCTCATTGTTCTTTCTTTCAGCTTTAAAAACTACACCTGTCGCATGCTGAGCATTGACCTGCAGTTGTAAATGTGATTGCGGTAGCAGCCACAGACACTATGTTTCTTGCGTGGCGCCCTCCGTTCTCCCGTTACTAAACCGAAAGTTGAGGTTGTCCATAGTATAGCACAAAATTCTGACAGGTCCAAAACACGCCTCTCGATTTGCTGGTGTAAACCAAAATTAGCGTGGAAGAGTACAAATGTATGACTAACACGAATTGCAGGTCGTGACATGAATAACGTGAAATCCTGCAAGTTACGAGACGATTCCCTGAAGCATAAGGTTATATTGCATGTAGGGTACCTTTAGACACTTTGAAAAGTATGGACGTACAAAACAAAAAAGGCATTTTGAAAGCTCTTTATTTTTGTCTTTCTCTGTTTAGTTCAAGGACACCTTGCAGTTATTCTGTGAGTTGGAGGAGGGGGGACGTGAGGTTGGACAACGAAGGAACAGATAACGCACTCAATATCGTTCGGAAATTGCAGGCATCCTGAGTACGAAGGTAAGGCCAATACAACAGTGGAAAAATAATTATAACATGAGGAATTTCAAAATAAAAGACCGCGTGCAAGGATTTACGGTAATGTACGTAAATGAGCGTTACCCCTATCATTTTTCTTTCCATTGCACGTTGCGTGCTCCTTAGTTTCATCTCTAGTTTTTTCGTCATCCTCCACGTTTCTGCACCGTACGTTAGTACTGGGAGAATGCAGTGATTGAATACTTTTCGCTTTAGTGAGAGCGGTAACTTTCCAGTCATGATTTCGTAATGCCTTCCGAATGCGCTCCACCCCATCCTTATTCTACGGAGAATTTCTTTTTCATGGTTAGGAGTTCCTGTTATTAACGAGCGGAATGGATCAGAGAACAGACAGGAGTAGCCGATATTATTATATCAATTAAAGGAAAGAAGTGGACCTGGGCAGGACATGTCATGAGGAGGAAAGATAACAGATGGACGGTAAGAGCGACGGAATGGATACCAAGAGAGGGAAAACGCAACAGAGGCAGGCAAAAGGTTAGATGGAGCGATGAAATTAAAAAGTTTGCGAGCATAAAGTGGAACCAACTCGCTCAGGATAGGATGGATTGGAAATCGTTGGGAGAGGCCTTCGTCCTGCAGTGGACCTAAACAGGCTGCTGCTGCTGCTGATGATGATGATGACGTAAATGAGAAAAAAAGAAATGATAGCTACTAGCTCAAAACAATTTTCTGCGCTTGCGTTCTCGGCTATCGACGTCGGGATGTAATTCCGCTAATTAACGACCAGCACACTCGTTGACAACAACTAATAATGATCATTACCGGCAGACTCTTCCAAGACCAAAATTTTCGGTTCTTTCTCTGACAGGTAGCGTCCCGATTCACCGCTTTACCGAATAGAGGCCGAAGGCACGAAGTTGTTTCTCTGAACCCATATAAAGGTGCCAGATAGACAACCTACGTACAAAAAGGGCAGAAAGCTGAGCTAGTTGGTAAAGGCTCATAATGCAAATAAAAAGCGTGCAAGACACGGACACAAGGGAAGAGGAGTGGAGAAGACGAACGCCGAAATTAACCTAGCCAGAAATCTCTTCTCCTGCTGAGTAAAGAAAAATAAATAAATAAAGAGATAAATGTTTACCGACCACAAAAGTCTCAATTTGGAGAAGATGGGCGAAATGCATAAGAATACTCTTCTTGGAATGTCTACACAGTGACAAAAAAGAATCTGCTAGGCTCCAAGCCTATGATGCTTTGTTGTACAAAATCACAAATGGTGAGGACAAACGGTCATTCTGTCGTAGCATGTCTGAGAGCGCCAATGTCCCAGCACACAAGCGCCTAATCACGTGGTAGTTATATCAAATGTCGCGCACTTTCCTAGGAAGTGCGCGACATTTGATATAAGTACCACGTGTTACGAAAGTTACGAGACTAGATCATCAAGACACTAATCACCACGCTTCACAAATTCTTCACTAAACATTCTTGCGTTTGAATCAGCCCTTTAAATGTTGAATAATTACTCAACACTATTTACCTGATCTCATTTGAAGAATACTTTGAGGCGCTCAAGACGACTGTGAACGATACTAAGACCTGCATTCTTGTAACGCGCACGTGGAATTTACTTTTAGTGTAGGGCGCAAGTTAACCGAATCACCCTGTATAAGAACTTCTCACACATCTAGCTCGCAGATATTAAGCGAACGCTATTGGCAGGTTAGCAAGGCGGCTAATCCATCCGCCAGAGTGATACATTTCGCCTATCGATCACTTTAATTGGAAGCTCACGCCAGGACAGCGATGACAAAACGGCAGCGGAGACCCCGACGTAGCCGCGTCCTTATCGGCTGTAATCTCTGCGCCCGTTGCAATGACCTACAGACATACCCGTAGCCTCCGAGCCGTTGCATCACGAACGAGCGAACTCCAGCGGTGTATACAGTTCGCCGCCTTCTCCATCAGAGACGGGGCGGGAAAAGAAAGCGAAAACGAAGGGTTGCACGGAGTGAGCTCGATGCATATCGAATTCCCACGTTACGCCACACCAATGGTCGACATTGCTCGTTCAAAAAAATCGTTACGTCAGCGCGTTATCTTAAGCGACGAGCCGGCTCACGATCCGTTCCGACCCCGTGAGCTGGGTTAGTGTGGGCCGGCTGTAGATCTGCCACCGCACGCGCCGACATAATCAATTACGGGGCCCCTACCACACCCTTTTGTCTTACGAGATATCAGCAGAGTCCAATTGGATTAGACAGCTCGACTCGATTGTAGTCATCGTATTATTTTCTTTCCCGCCGTTTCGCTTCGCTTGCCTCGCGTTTCTTCGATGCGGTCCACACGGCGTTTGGAAAGAAACACTGAAAGACCTTTCGCCGCGGGGGGCTTGGCACGCGCATAGAAAACGTGAAGGCCGAGTTTTAAAAGTACCGCACTGTGCGTGAGCAGCGTGTATGAGAGGTCCCCCTCCTTCTGCTTTAGCGGCTGTCCAAATCCTAAAACTAAAGGTCACGCGGGCATCTGGGCGCTGGGGTTCACCGTATGCTCCGAAGGACTCCCGGACCGCCCAGAGTGCAGTCACCAAAGGCTCTCCGGCTGTCCTCGTTATGGCTTCGTGAGTGTGTTCTCACGCCGGAAATTGATAATTTCTTCCGGCTTTGGCTGAGTGAGTCAATAAGATTCAATGATTCCGCTTAGCGCTCATGACCAGAGCCCAAGGGTATCTGCGAGTCAGAAAACACGGGCATGAAATGAGTCACCTGCAGGCGGTGAGTTCCTTTACACTTCGAGGCCGTGATCCATTGGCTTTCACTTATCCGGATAAATTGTTTAACTGCCTCCGGTGTGCTGACTACATTATTCTAAGAGAGCCGGGTAAACTCGCAATAAGGGGTTTTAGAAAGTTCTGGTGTGGATAAATGTACACGTAATTCGTTCGTTGTCGCAAAAGAGATATTCTTTGCTTAAGGTTCGCTTGGACCTGACTTTTCTTCTTTCTGGATCGCTCCAACTCGGACTCGGGAGAACTCTAATCAGCAATGCTGAAGAAGGATCAGACACACCAAATTTTGAACAGTAAACGCTCGTTCGGGCCAACAGTCGCCAAGATTCTACTTAGTCGTTTCACCATGACGTACTCATGGGTCGATGTAAAATAAGAAAGCCATTTGACGAGTGATTTTGCTAATTGACCAAAGTGAGAAAAGTTTAAGGAATCAACACAACAACCATCGGAGAAGCAGAACGATGCGCTTAGGCGCAGAGGAAGAGACGCTGTAATACTGGAATTGAACACGAGGTGTCTGATTAAAGAAGGTTGCGTAATCACCGGATAACGCTTAGCTGCAGTTCTCACGCGAAGCAGGGCCTGCCAGGGTCTACCCCTTTGTAGCTGCATCATCGCAACTAACAAACTAACAGGGTTACTGCATCCTAAAATAAAAGATGCACCTCTCAGTGGGATACAGGAATGGGGGCCACATCTGTCACTTATTTTTGGAATTGGTGATAGTTCAGAAGGAACCTGAATGCAGTGGAACACTGGGAGCACAAGGTACCGGAGACCAACCACCTCAGGGGCCCTGCGAATCGTCACTACCACAAGTACCTAGAACAAGTATCCAGACTGCGGGACCCATGAACTGTCTTCTTCAGAGCTAGGTCCCGGCCTTTGACGAACTGCCACTACCAAGTGATGCTGCTACACAGAAAATTTACCGATCAAGGCCGAAGGGTACGAAGAGAAACCAACACAGCACTTGTAGGAGAACGCTATGAGGCCCCAACTAAAGTAAGGGAATCGAAGAGCTTCCGAATCTCAGGAACCTAAATTCAACGAACAGAAAACACCGGTGCTGGGCCGTCTTAACGTACGAAATGAGCGAAAATTACCGTGAAACGTTACCGACTGCTTCTCACACCGGGCAGGGATTCCACACACGCGAACCCTGTAGCGACGCGGTTAGGAATGCGCACGGGCGATAGTACGGAGATCCTCATCCGGACGTTCGCTCGGAACACGAGATCGCGTCTTCGGCCGGGATCCCCTACGGCGCCGGAGGTCTCCATCGGGATCTCGCCCCCCTCAACAGCTGGCGACCTCGCTCTTGTTTCAAAAAGTGAAGTCCCTCGCTAAAGACGCTCGCACACGCGCCGCACGGAGCAGGGGAATTTGAGAGGACGACGGGAAATCGCGATAGCGAGAATTAAAGAAAGGAAGGAGGTTTTGATGCGTGGATAGGATAAGTGAGCTGCAATTGAAACTGCACCAGCGAGCGAAATTCTTCTCGGATGCCAGCCGAGTGCCAGCGGGATTAAGACGAAAACAGGAAGAATAATAATGAAGAAGCGTGTGCAAGAAGGGTGAGAGGTTTGTGGAAGGCGGCCTGTACTACGGTCGGGCCTTGCAGAAGAAGTTAATAAAGGAAAAGGCGCCACGCGACTGGTGCTTAGCAGAGATGGTCGTGGTTCTCTCTCGAAAAAATAGTGCGCGTGCGCGCGCATAACGTAGCGCGTCCTCACACGTTGCCGAGCAGTGTCGCATTGCCGCGCTCATATCATATGCAAATCCGCCGCCGATGCCACCGCCTCCACTCGATGAACGCCGGAAAAGCATATGGCCCCACCGCTCTCCACCGAACAGTGAAGACCGCTGGCGTGATCATCGACTGGCATCTATACATCCCCCCCTCCGGTTGGAAAGTGGAAAACGCTCGTAAACAAAGGGTGGCCCCAGGGCTGCATCCGTTCCCCCCCTCGTCGAGTTGGGAAAGAAGCCTCGTGAAAGATAATGCTATACTTACGGCGAAACGATGCCAACGTAGGGTGACATTGGAAGCCGGGGAGGAGAAGGGAAGGGGGGGTGGGAGGTATGTACCGTTTTTGCGATCGTTTGTTGAGGTAATCGAAAGACAACCCCCCCCCCCTCCTCCCCCTGGCAGTTGTACACGAAGATCTCGCACCCTTCTTTCTCTCCGAGTGCACATAACAACAGTGTGCACTCCTGGCGCGACATCCCTGGTTCCAAAGGGTAGGTGGGGGAGGACATGTCGTCGCTGTCGCCAAGACCACGACGCCGTGAGCGCACGGTGCCATCTCCTCCGGGGCGAACTGGTGGCGTCCGTGGCGTCACCGATGCTCACTCGCTCGAAGGTTTTTTTTTTTTCGTTCTCGCTTATCGGACCATGCATCGCCCTCGAAGATGGAGACACTGCACGCTCACGCGTGGCGCTTCGTGCGCGACATCTGGCCTCCCCTTTTTCGCTAGCCGGGCGAATCCGCATCCCGAGGGAACAGCCAAGAGTCGTCGTGGTGAGAGGTATATAAAGAGCGACGCGACGACCCGAAGACATGGCACTTGCTCTCCTGGCATCTAGTCGGAAGAGAGAACCAGCATGAACGCTCTGGTAAGTTGTTGTGCGCGCTCCTAAGACGTGGGCTTGTAAGATGACGACGACGTCAACGACGACCATGCAACGATCTCACGGATACCAGCCACTTCGTCGACTTTGCCGATACCCGGTCGCAAACGTCCCGTAGCTGTTCTGTGAGCCAGGGAGGACGAAGTTCGTGCGCTGCCAGGACAGCGAAGCATCCTTAAGAAGTAGAGTGGAACGAGGACTACGACGCTCGAAATGCGTGACAGGGACTTCGGAGTAGAGCCACTTTTCACCATCCAAGTCTATCTGGCTAGTTCTTTGGCGATGTCTTAGCGAGCGGTAATCTTAAGGATAATATCGAGCAAAGTTGTTTTAGCCCGGTTGCGTATGAGGCAGAGCCGTCTCAGAGGTCTCTGAAGGTATGAAGTCTGTGTATGAGCAGAATGCCACCAGCTGTACATTTCCAGAGATTCGATAAAGAACTGAGCTTTATCTGGACTACTATGGGTCGAGTATATATATATATATAAAGAGGAATGAAGAAAAATAGCAGCAGCCAGGTACAAAAGCAATGAAGTTTACTAGATTAGCAACCTACTCCATTTAACATCCTTTTCTAGACTTGGGACATCATGCGACCTGCTTCACTCACGCACAACTGCCGGCGGGATAGCGTAAGACAGCCTGAATTAATCAACAGTTAGAGTAGGCCGTCGTTCACGTCATGTTAACAAGCTCTGCCCAGCTAACCTATAATATTAACGTCTCCTAACTAATGACGAAGATATGGATATTTACAGAGGGTACCTACGTAGCAGTTGTAACCTAGGTCCATCAGGTGCGAGTCACTTAATAGCTCATTTATATGAAACCCACTTTTCCGCCGTTTTCGAATGCATCACAAGCTTTAAACCAAGAGGATAACAGTGTGCCAATCGAGTCTCTGTGTATTGCTTCTCATTTGCAGAAGGCTGTCGTGTTCCTCGGCCTCTTGGCCACGTCCTTCGCTGGCCAAGTCGGCTATGGATATGGAGGTCTCTATGGTGGTCTCTCCTACGGCACTGGCGTCGGCCACGTGCTCGGCGGAGGCCTCGCCCTCGGCCATGCCGTTTCTGCGCCAGCAGTGACCACGGCAGTCCACCACGCCCCGGCAGTCTCCTACGCCGCTGCCCCCGCCGTGGCCACCACAGTCCACCACGCCGCTCCGGCCGTCTCCTACGCAGCCGCTCCGGCCGTGTCCTACGCTGCTCCCGCAGTAGCCGTTGCCCGCCCCGCTGTCACCGTCGCCCGCCAGGCCTACACCGTTGCCTCCGCTCCGGCTGTTAGCTACGCCTCGTACGCTGCTCCCGCCGTGTCGACCACCGTGCACCACGCTG
This sequence comes from Hyalomma asiaticum, assembly GCA_013339685.2. Lineage (NCBI taxonomy): Eukaryota > Metazoa > Arthropoda > Arachnida > Ixodida > Ixodidae > Hyalomma > Hyalomma asiaticum. The sequence goes on from CM023490.1 coordinate 17,821,595, forward strand.
CACCGGCCGTCTCCTACGCCGCCGCTCCGGCAGTCTCCTATGCCTCTGCTCCGGCCGTAGCCGTCGCTCGCCCAGCCGTTAGCGTCGCCCGCCAGGCCTACACCGTTGCCTCTGCTCCGGCTGTCAGCTACGCCTCGTACGCTGCTCCCGCAGTGGCTACCGCCGTTCACCACGCTGCTCCGGCCGTCTCCTACGCCGCCGCTCCGGCCGTCTCCTATGCCGCTGCTCCTACCTACACCGTCTCCCGCCCAGCCGTTACCGTCGCCCGCCAGGCCTACACCGTCGCCGCTGCCCCGGCTGTGAGCTACGCCTCGTACGCCGCTCCCGCCGCCGTGTCTACCACCGTCCACCACGCAGCTCCGGCCGTTTCCTACGCCGCTGCTCCCGCCGTCTCCTACGCCGCTGCTCCCGCTGTTGCCGTCGCCCGCCAGGCCTACACCGTCGCCCGCCCGGCCGTCAGTTACGCCTCCTACGCCGCTCCCGCCGTCACCTACGCCCGTCCTGCTGTGGCCGCTGTCCACGCTGCCCCAGCAGTGACCGCCGTCCACGCTGCCCCTGCCGTGGCTGCCGTCCATGCTGCCCCAGCTGTGACCGCTGTGCACGCCGCTCCCGCCGTAACCGCCGTTCACGCTGCCCCAGCCGTCAGCTATGGCTCCACCTTCGGACACGTCCTCGGAGGTGGTCTCGCCCTTGGCCACGCTGTTTCTGCCCCAACTGCCGTCTCTACCACCGTTCACCACGCTGCCCCATCTTTCGCCACAGCCCCAGTTGCCACCTACGGCGTTGGCTACGGCCACGGTCTCGGCTACGGCCTCGGATACCACGGTCTCGGCTATGGTCTGAGCCACGGCTATGCCCTTGGTGGCTACAACTACGGCCTCGGTGGCTACACCTACGCCCTCCACAAGAAGAAGTAAATAATGAGAGCAAGGAATTAGACGTAAGTGGACATCTTCATGTCTAGGCGTTTGGCATTATAGCGCTGCGCCCCAAGCGTACTAATAACGCCTACACTGTCTTATGCTTTCAGAACACCGCTAGGAAGGACCGCGTCAGGACTGGCTGGCAAGACCTGCACTTCAGACTATTTATGCTGGTTCTCCGTGTTCCGATAATAAAAGAAAGTTGTCAGAATGGAAACAATGCGTGCTGTCTTATGTTTCTTCTTCCGACACGGCTTTCTCGACACAACCGTCATATGCGACGGATAGAACGAACACTTCTGGTCTTGGTAAATTACCTTCGAAATCAGCACTGCACGTATTTAGTGCTGTCACTATGACTGACGAAAGTAACTGCAGTGAGCCGTCCTGCTCCAACGAGGTTCTAGGAACCACAATTATACTCACGGTCACAAGCATACGTGCTTCACGACGCGACATTCCTTATTGGTTTGACCACCGCCCCATTCATATACATCACATGGGGTCTACCTAGATAAAGCCTGCTCTACCGCACGGTCTGAGTTCCGGCTCGACATGATAATGCTGTATCTAAAGGGGTCGTGAAAAGAATTTGGAGATGCCGGTTTGTAATTTTCACTGCTTCAATACGCATTCGACAAGCCGATTCCGAAATATTTCGGCGAAATATTCAGTGCACATTTAACAACGCCCGTTTTAAATCTCAGCTTTCTTGCGCACCCGAAACGACTATGCGACACTACCGGCCGGCGTGGTACTCTTTGGTGACGTTGAGTTAAGATACTTTTAAGTTCAAAGGCACAGTGAACTCGCGTTTGCTCTGAAGGAATCGATTTACTTGAAAGCTAGAAAGGAAGAAAATACTTGGAAACCGTGCGGTGCCACCATTCGGAAGAAAAGCGGCAGCACGGTTTGTTTTCCCATGGCCTCCGAGGGCGCGCCAATCTCGGAGGTATGACGGCTACTAAGATGACGTCATCTGCAGAGTTGAGGGAAACGCGCGCAGTGAAACCGAAACCGCGTTTTTTATCGCTCTAAATCAACGCACACGGTGCAACGGAACAATGCATATTGTTGATTGGAGGGTCAGGATCCCGAATGCGCACTTAGTACAAAACGTTCAGAAAACGTTTCACGACCCCTTTAAGGCTGGGAGCCATTGTGCTCACTGTGGGCACTGACAAATCTCTAGGTGTACGTTGCTCCCCTACACCGTGTTCCACACTGAAGGAAGTACGCTGCAGTCTGCAAAAGTGCCTGATGGCCAAAAATGTCTACGGTGAGCACTGCCGGTGCTTGATACGCAGATGTGATGGTGGTGGCTTGCAACACAGGTTCACGTTGGGGCAGTGATGCTGTTTAAACTGTTGATTGATTGACTGATTGATTTCCTTATTCAAGACAAGTTTACAGAAATTTTCTTTGGAGACACAACTAAAGGCTGTGAAAGCGCCTGATTTGGTCGTGCAACCCTGGCAGCAAAAGCAGTTGTAGAATGAAAATAAGCACACAAGAGCACCCATTATTTACACAAGGGTAAGCAAGAAATCATACAAGACAACGAGATTGAATGTACCTATACATTGAACATGACAACTTGAGAAAATTTGCCGATAGCTCAGCAACCAACCTAATCTAACCAATGTAAGCCAGCATGTGATAAGAACATATTTATCCCTTACATGCCAAAACACATAAGCAGGTGGTCACACGAAATTTGAAAAAAGAAAAACGACATTTGCCTTTTCTCACCGAATAATAAGGAAATCGAAAGCTCAACATATTTCTCTTACGGGATATGGTCTTTCTTTGCGAACGCAAGGAATCAGAAGGTTTCTTCATGTCTCCAGAAACATATCTGTTCATCGCTGACGTGTTGATACACGAGCGGAAGAATATAATCGGACATCGGTGGATCTTAGACCGTGCGTTCAATGTCCCCTTACGGTCGGTTGAAAGTCAATGGAAAGACCGGAACTGTGCGGGGAAGACGAACCCGGAACAGTATTCCCTATTCCGTGGAACCGTATAAGGCTCCAGACCGACGAGGTTTAACTCAATTTCCCGAATATCATACGTAGCCCCTCATCGCAGGGGCGCATGAAAGCGCCCTTCTAATCGTATCAGAAACCACTTATTCATAAATGATTACACCATTCTACCGACCAATTATTTAATCAATCATCTTATTTACGTCACCTTCCCCGGTTCGCAAAGGTAAAAAAAAAAAGTGACACATCTGCCCCGTTTGACAGGGGCCGTGGGTACACCCGAACACGGTCAAACAAGGCACGCAGAAAATACAAGACTAGGGACAACTTGTGCGGAGCCTGCGCACCTCCAGGGCCTAACTTGTGTGGCTCGGTAATAATTAGGGAGCAGCAGGTAAACCGATTAGACTCATTACAAGCGATGACGTATGCTATCAATGATTTCGTTTACATCCGGGTCTCGCGAGCCTGGGGTTGCAATAAATTACCGAGCAAAACAAGGAAAGGGGGGGGGGGTGATAAACCTGCGCACGATCACTAGGCACTAATGTACGCCGCTCGGATAATAACAAATGAGGCAATCAGTTGCTGATTCGGTAAGGAGCTGATGTACTCCGCAATTACAGAAACATCGAAGTGATTATGAGGGTCACAGCGGGAGAGGAACACCGGCGTTATAGGAGAGGGTCGGACCAGCATCTCTGCAATCTGCGTTATAATAGGGCAAGGACGCGAGATCGAATTTAAAGACGGTTTTTAAGAAGCGCCGTACATTTTGCTTTCGCTCCGGAAGATCGGAGACCGCGGATAACGCTCGTGTGAGGGGGTCCCAATGTCGACGGCATCGGTAAATGGCTCGACGGGGTTGATTTGATTTGATTTAATTTATTGATTTCCCCTTACACACACGCACTTACAGAGGAGTGGTAAATGGAGACGGATGAGGAAAAAAAAAAGCCGCACTGACGCGTCTTGAGGGAACCTCACCCCCTAGGTATAACATGGCTGCATGGGTCGATGAAGAGATCGCTAAAAACGATTGAGAAGAGGGAATGTCGCAGGAGTCAAAGTTTCGACAAGTGGACTTGTCTTCGTCAGGACAGCGACTGCCTCCTCCAGCGCACGCTGCAAGCCTCCATCTTTCCCTGAGCTTCTCTTCTAGTTTGGATGGCTACATGGTGTAACACCTGTGGTTCGGTGTCGAAAGACGGATGCAAGCCTAACACGAGGTTAGCATGTTGGGCTTACGTACTTGAGGTCGACGTGTATTTAATCTCGTGACGCTTCGTCAACAAACGTTGCTTTTCGGCACGTCCTTCTTTATAGCAAACATAATGTATGGAATACTAAGTGATATGATTTCCTCGGATGACATCCTTCAGTATCAAGAACGCCATCTTTAGAGATAAGAACTGTGGGAACAGCCTCTCCTTATAGGAAGTAGGACAGAGAACGTACCGCACAACTCTATATTCGGGAGGAAATGCGCGCGATGTATACGATAATAACCACGCGCGATTTTATGAGAAGCCTGTTCTGTGAAATCTACGAAATTCACCGGCACAGTTTCAGTACTAGGTAATATTCGCCAACCGCTTGCTAATGTTATGCAGTGCTGGTAGCTGTTGGATAACGCTTGTAAGTGTTGGCTCGTGTCGGCCCATTACTGGTCACCAACTTAAGTCTCCCCTCTAAAATATGGGAAACTCCGTGCCCAGTTCTAATCAATTTAAATCAAAGGTTGATTACTTACTGCACGGTCGTGTTACATGCGTTTAATATACGAAAGGTAGTCCGATTGTTATTAGACTGTATAGAGACTTCCTGTATGAAAGCGTTTCATGGCAATTTATAAGTCAATGCAGTAGCACTTATCATAGTAGCGGTAAAAAAAAATAGAATGGAAAGCAACAAAGTTGACTAAAATGACGACCCAACTGAGTGCGAACGTAAATACAGAAGAGACAAGAAGAGAAGGCAAAGAAAAAGACAACATAAAAGAGAAAAAGAATTATCCCATAATTTATCACAGAACCAATTGCATAAAATAACAATGGTTGAGCATATCAGAGGGCTGCACATATTGGCCTTGAAACAAGGACAGAAGTTTAATCGCATTGTTACGAGGTCGTACCTTGAAGCCTGCAAATCTATCCTGTCTGTATGCTCTCATGTATGGATAGAGGACACAGTTCTTCCCACGTGTCGGCTAGCACGCACACGCGCACATTGTGTCACATACCGCGAACCAACTCACGTACACAAATCGCTTTATCTTGCGCCATGGGACCGAGTCGAACCACGCTCGCATTCAAGAGCAGGCGGCAGGATAAAGATAAACGTTCTACACCGAATACCTTGCGGCTAGAACCTGAGACAATACTGAGCTCCTACTCGCGGTCACATTAGACCACATTGACAGAATGCCTATATCAACGTTTTGTTCTTACAGAGATGTGGGCGGAGATAAAAAGGTGTATTACGTGGAGGATAATGAAAAAAAAACAAAAACAAAAATGAGCTGAAACTCAGGAGCACGCTACGTGCAATGGAAAGAAAAATTATAGGTGTAACGCTAAGAGATAAAAACCGAGCGGAATGGATCAGGGAACAGAGAAGAATAGCTGATATTATTGCATCAATTAAAAGAAAGAAGTGGACCTGGGCAGGACGTGTCATGAGGAGGAAAGACAGCAGATGGACAGTAAGAGCGACGGAGTGGATACCAAGGGAGGGAAAACGCAACAGAGGCAGGCAAAAGGTTTGATGGAGCGATGAAATTAAAAAGTTTGCGGGCATACAGCGGAACCAACTCGCTCAGGGCGGATTGGTTGGGAGAAGCCTTCGTCCGCAGTGGACCTAAAATAGGCTGATGCTGCTGCTGCTGATGATTACGTCACAATACACCTAAATCGACATGAAAGCATATGGAAGGTACTTCTTTACGATGCGTAATTAACGCCACCGACACTCGAAGGCTATCCCATATCTATAGAACTAATTTACAAGCACAGGCTATTAGATGTACATAGCACGTGCATTGCTTCATGTTCCTTGGGCCATTCCTTGTTAATGGAACGGGAAACGACCTTTAGGAATTTCAAACGTGGCGGGATTTGTTGAGAACTTTTTTTGTCGGCCGCGGGTGTTCAGCCTTGCCACAAGAGGCGTGAGTGACTTGGTACGTGCCATAGGAATGTCACCACATAAATGTATTGTAGGAAGAAGTTGTTCACCGTAGGTGGTGCTCGCCGCACATGATCTAATGGCAATATTTGAAATCTTGGTCTGATGATTTATCGCGGTCCTAAAACGAATGTGCTTTATGGTGCTAGAACCTAGATGCACTCTGCTTCATACGGAGTACCCTACTTTCCCCTCTAGGAAATTGGAAGTTGAAGTTGTCCATAAAACATCACTAATTCTCCAAGAAATAAGGAAAAAAACTGATATGAAGGCAGCAATAGTTCACTTTAACAGTTCTGTAGAGTGCATGTGATAACATCGCGTAAGTTTAGTACACAAAAAGGCCAATTAACCTTCATGATACTTATTTCAAATCATTTAATGGAACGGAATTGGATACTGCTCATAATGCAGGTTGTCGGTGCACGGGTTGGAGCCCTGTAAACCCAGTTATATGCCACAAGCAGAAATAAATAAATAAATAAATAAATAAATAAATAAATAAATAAATAAATAAATAAATAAAGCAAGAAAGAAAGAGGAGGAAGGAAACAGAGAGGCGGGGAGGTTAACCAGAAAGCGTCCGGTTGGCTACCCTGCGCTGGGGGATTTGGAAAGGGAATGGGAAAGATGAAAGAGAGAAGAGCGAAAGAAAAAGGTGGCGGAGATGGCAGATAATGAGCTGACGCATGCGGTATTGCACTGGTGCTCAAAGGCGTTCACACACAAGCCCGTCATCCTCAAGACACAAAACAGTGCTTCCACTGCCTTGTGGGCTGATGGGCGATGGGGACGGTGTTCCAGTAGCATCTGTTCTGAAAGCGGCCGATTGTCTAGTCGTTGGAATGGCGGAGTTAGTGTTTTACGTTCTACGGTAAATCGAGGGCTGTGGCTTAGTATGTGGTCGATGGCTTCGTCTGTCCAGCAGACGTCGCATGCTGCATTGTCGGTCACTCCAATTAATGTAGAGTATGCCTTCATGAAAGCAACTGCTAACCAGAGGCGACAAAGAAGCGAAGCTTTACGTCTAATTAGTCCAGATGGAGGGCGGAGTTCCAGGTGTGGGTTGAGTTGATGCAGTCTTGTGCGTCTGATGCTTCATCAGCTCCACTCCATCAGAGAGAGACTGCGTGCCAGCTGTCGAAGCTGCCATTGCGGCGTCAGTCCTAGACAGCGGAATCGGAACGCTATGCGTTTCTTGGTGTGCTGTGCGAGCAGCGATATCTGCATAATCATTGCCGCTGATTCCGCAATGACTAGGAAGCTACTGAAAGTCAGCCTCGTGGCCTTTTTGACAGAGGTCGTGGTGAAGCTTCACGGTGTCGTACGTGAGTTGTTCGTGACGTCCACGTCTCAGAACTGACTGCATGCACTGTAATGGAGGCTTTGAGGCTTTGAACACAGCCCATTTCGCCGGTCTCTCAGAATCTATGAGTTCTAGCGAGTGACGTATAGCAGTGGGTTCGAACGCCATTGGTGTCGTGACGTGCGATGTCTTGAATCCCAGTGTTATTCGTCGCGCCGGTATGATCACCGAACCGCCAGAACTGGATGACGTAGTCGAGCCATCATTATAGATGTGCACGTGGTTGCTATAATTTTCGTGCAGCAGAAGTAAGCTGATTCGAAGAAAGAAAGAAAGAAAGAAGGAAGAAGAAAGAAAGAAAGAAAGAAAGAAAGAAAGAAAGAAAGAAAGAAAGAAATGAAGTGTGACTCATACCTTCCTTTGAATATGTGGGTATCAGGCTCTCGTGGATGAGTTGACTTAATGTGTACACAAGTCAACGAAAAGGTCACCAACCTTTATGAGCTAACGCTGTCAGAGACAAGGCCTCTTGAAGTCTTTTCCTCGTGTGTTGATTCCTTCGTTTCGTGCGAGAGTAATTGGCTTCGTTTACTTTCCTCAGGTTCTCTATCTCACTCGCTTTAGCGCCCTAGGCGTGACGGGAAAAAGTAAATAGTTTGAGCAAGGTGAACAGGAAGAGATTGTTCGGTTTGGTACGTCACACTCCGACGATAAGAGGGCGTTTCATTTTGTCGCTGACCTCTCGCCCTCCTCGGCTCTGCAGCGATGAGTGGTTGCATTAAGTTGTCAAGGCGGCCTTTCGCAATATGCAAGCGCTATTGTTAATTCTCATTAACTTAACGTTCCTGCCGACACGCTTCCCACGCGAGGTGCGAACGTTATTACCTGTGCGTTCTCACCGAAAGACTGGCGGTTGTCCAAAAATGTGAATAGTCCGTTACGGCGTTCCCATGACTTCGATGGTGCGGTTGGGTCACGGCGTCTCATAAATAAGTACCCAGCTGAAAACAAGAACAAGGATAGAATAGCGCACACGTATTCGACACATATATGTGGACCCTTTCTATAAATATAAGGGAAACGAACAACGGGAATTCAGAGCCATTCCACGTTGTGAATGTGGATGACCAACGAAGATGTCGTGTTACCTGACCCAATTGGCCTGACCGACTGATATGACCGGAACATTTGGCTAATGTGACGAAGCTCGAAGGATTGGGCAATGCTCTGCTTGAAATATTTAACAGAACTTCCTAAAAGAAAACTTCAGAACTCGAAACCAGTTGCGTAGTAGTGAAGCACAAGTTCAGCGGCGCAAGGTCAAGTGTATACTCGTGGCGAAGTTTACGCGAATGCTTGCTTACTGCGATGATTAAAAAAGTGTAGAAAAGTTCCACAAGCTGCTTGAAATACGCATTTCTATAACCCCTGAGGTATTCAATACATGCTGTATCAACCCGGGTGCACACTGACCTGAAATAAAAATTTACCCCTTTCTCGATTGGTTGAAAATGTTTAGAAAATGAGGCACGTACTACGTGCGAAGGCGGGTCGACTTCTAAAATTCGCGAACACGCTGCAGCTATATTTTGGTTGTTACACAAACTGACGACATGCTCTCTTGTCCTACTGGCGCTAAGTACTCACGCATCGATATGATAATCAGGTATTGTAAACAAGATAGCGCAAGGGTTTTTTTTTTGTCCTCTATGGTTGGCCAACCAACGGCTCAGAAGACAATGAAAGCGCTTTTGGGCCTTTTTAAAAATATCTGGCCTTTCCAAGCGCCTATGATACTATATAGGACTGTCCTGTAGGCAATCCCCCTCTCTCCTTCTCTTTACTTTTCTTCCCCTTTCCCATCCCCCAGTGCGGGGTAGCAAACCGGACCCTGACTGGTTAACATCCCTGCCTTCCCTTCCTTATCTCTCTCTCTCTCTCTCTCTATGGTGCGCCCAGCGCTTATCATGCTTACGTTTCTTTGTCATTGTTCTGATTTTCTGTCACGATTTGTGCCGACCGTGCTGTCTCGGTATAAGCATTGCTCCAGAGTGTGATGACAACATATGTCAACTGCTGACATGAAGTTTCTCTTTAACGCAAACTGCATTTCTTTTCGCGCAAACTACACGATAACGTGGACCACCACGCTGCGTGGAGGGGGAAGACAAAATTCATGGCCTCCCTCCACAATGCCCTGAGGGGGTTGGGACACCAAGTCTGCCCTGGGGCAGATTAGGGCAGAATGTAAAGGTGTGGGACACCTTTACATTGCTCGAAATGGCCTCAGCAGTGGAAGCAGGTTCGTTGGAGGTGGGGGGGCGGTGCACTTAACCTCAGCCCCCATCCTCCTCCCGCGCTCTTTCCCATGGAGAAACCTGCCCACACGTATGGGTCATAGGACTCTGAGTCAGAACAGTCTCGAGTAAGCCTTCCGACCCTCCGGCACATGCCAAGTGAGACAAAGCATACGAGATAGGCATGCGTATCACTATGCACCCCAGTGCATTAGTACGGGTGTGATATTGAGTACGTATGGTGCGGCAGCAGGTCAGTATAGAGCTGTGTTTACGTATGGCTGACACTCAGTCTAGGCTACTACTACAACCCATAATAGGCCACGACTATAGATGTGGTTGTCGCTAATTATACCATCGCACTTAGTTCTAGCCGAGCATTGGTTGGCAGCAATCCTAACCATCCTCTACATGGCCGGCTACATCTAAGTCTGATGGCCGATAATGCGATGTTAAGCAGAATGGCGACCATCACGGTTAGATGTACACCGGCGCCTATCTGGTGTGACATCCGGCTACATCTAAGTCTGATGGTCACTAACGCGAAAATCACGCTTACATGCAGCCAGTTAGCTAGAGAACGGTTCCACATAACACGATGACGGTTCTGATTACATTTCTCTTTAAGGTCCTCCCAAACTCGAACAAGGAGACACCGCCGTGGACATGCGCACGCCCGGATGATCTCCGACGGGTCTGCAATGTTTGCCAGTCGGCGGCGGCGGAGTACAGCAAAGGTCTGCTTGCAAAAACGGAAGAATATTCCGGATGCAAGAGAGATAAAACACGGGGGTTGCGAGTGCGAGCGTGTGTATAGAGTTAACGCTTAAGACCTGGTATATTCCTATGTAGTACGTACACACTATACATCTGCGATCGTCGCTCGGTATAGCCAGAGCGGACCCACTGGCAGTTTATTATTCCAAGGTTGGCACCAGCGTGTACGGTGCGGCCGCTACCTTGATCCTGATCCCGCGCACACAGCGTTAGCGAGAAGCGTAGTCGACTAGTGCAGCCTCTAAAGGAGATTCGCTGTGCGGAGCGGCCATATTGGCGACTGGTACGGAGAGCGGGAAGGTCGGCACGACTAACACCGCCATGAGAACGGGTCAACGAGTGAACGCATAAACAAGTCATTGAAGTTGGTCGTATGGGAAAAAGAAAAGAAAATTAAGAATGGAAATATTCGCAAGTATAGCAGCACGAAAGGCAACGAAGATAGGACGGAGTGCTGGACAGCATTCTGATCAGTGCCTTCCTAGTTTTCGTGTTACGCGTATGTGCTGTCATAATTACGAAGATGTGCACTGAGAGAACGGGGCTTTCGGGTCGACAGTCGAGCGTCATAACCACTAGACTACTGCAGCTTGATTTGCTTCAATGTGCTGCAGTGTCGGTCCCTCCCGTCATTTTGCCCTCCAAGCTCGATGCTGTCTTCCAGGAGAAATGCACAGCAAGATATGTCTAATAGTACGGTGTCACACAGTCAGGGTCATCGGTGAAACAGCTAATCCACCCATATAAAACCTGAAGGTGTCTTTATGCATTCGTTAACTTGTATCGGGTGATGAAATTACCTGCAACCTACCACGTTAATTATGGCGCACAGAAGGCAATGCGTGTGGTTCGAAGACGTTCGCGACCTGCCTAATGGTTTCCGATTTTGGTTTCATGTACGCGGGTACTCCAATATAACCAAATCATGTAGAGCTATCTTCCCAAGCCTGGAGCTTAAGTAAAGAAGATCCTCTTTCGTAAAGCAACGGACATTGCAGACTCACTCGTTCCGACCTGTAAGACTAAGCTATTGATGACACGTGTGCAAACAGCCGCCTGCTTCACAAAGTTTCACATAGTTTATCTTCCAAGTATGAACCAACTCGCCCAACAGCAAGTTTTATTAAAAAACGAACGTGCGCACTTTTTAGTTTTGTTCCCACCGGTATGCTAGTGCGTGTGCATAAATAATGACGCAGATCCGCACAAATTCGACCAACACCGGTTTTCGCTGGACCATTAACAGTATGCTCGACCGCATCGCATACGAACGGATGGAATCGTAGCACTACTAAGCCTAACTGAAGAAGATTCGGCGGTCACCACTCTAACCTCACTGCGGACGAGTCCTCCGTGACTGGCGCAATCGTGGAACTGGGAGATACCAGGACCGAACGTGGTGTCCCTCCTGTTCTCCTACTTATACCGTTTCCTGGCCGTGAGATGGAGTCTTAATAGCCGGTTTCATCTTCTTCTTTGCCGTCTTTCGTTGTAAATTCGCTTGCGTAACACGCGCCAGCTATTCTTCGTTTCCTCGTCTGTAGGCTACATACTGAGGCACGCCTGCATGGCTTCAAAGAGCCGCGCATAGCGGAAGGAACGATTACTCAACGGCTGAATCTATCTCTTGCCTGTTCTAATCGGTCGTCCCCTTTTAAGAGCATACAAGAAGAAAATAGGCAAGAAAGAAGACACTAAAGAAGACAACAACGTAGACGAGAAAAACAGTGGCAGTATTCCAGCAGACTTGTGTATTTCTTTTGTCCTTTGTGGAGGAGTCGCGCTGCTTCGGACTAGTGCTGACTCTCGATAAGGAAGCCTTGCCGTGCATTCTTTTTGCACTTCGCAGTCTCACGCGCGCAATAGTGACGTAAGAAGTGGCGTTCCTTGTTCCGCGCACGTGCATGGAGTGGAGCGCGTAGTGTCAACTTGATTGTGCAAGGATTCCACCAACGGACGTTGCAGAGCGGCTGATAAGGACCGGGCCAACAATCCCGGGCTTCTATAGAAGGAGTAACCAGCGTTTAGAAACGGCACATGCGAGGATTCAGAGCATTTCAGCGGATGATCGTTAGGGCAGTGGTTCAAGCCAATAACGCGGAAACAGAGATACTGGCGCGCTTTTCAAATCAAAAGATCCCGTCACCTGCAAGGTGTTCTGCAACACTTGTTGAAGGTAGCCATAAAACAATGCGGAATACTCGTGGAGGTTCCCGTGAAAATGTGAACCAATTATTATTCCACTGCACATGTCGGGGAATTCGCCATTCGGTTTCAAATAGAGACAGAAATAGTCTGCTCTACTGTCAACAAGTTAGGTCACAATGAGCGCAGACTGCGTCGCTCCAGGCACAAACAGCATCGGGTCACTTCGCGATCGTGTAAACATGCTCAGCGATGCTTCATTTTGTTCAATTTGAGCTCAAAAACTAAAAAAAAGGTATGTATCTATGTTTATGAACACCGGAAAATGGCGTCCACCCTATGCTCATGTGCATCTTCGTTATCCTCTGTTCACGCTAAAGATTTTTTTTTCAATGAACTAGCTCTGGACAGCCTAGCCATGAACTTGTCATGAACAAAACTGGCCATACCAAATATTTCTCTGTCTCTCGTTCAGTTCATCATACAACACTCAGCTGACTTTGAGACAAAGATTCGATACAAAGGACGATATTTTTTTCAACAATCAAAGCAAACAAGTTCGTAATGGAGATGCCGCGAAAGGCGCACGCCTTAATCTGATGAAGCTGATGAACAAGATTGTCACTCACTCACTCACTCACTCACTCACTCACTCACTCACTCACTCACTCACTCACTCACTCACTCACTCACTCACTCACTCACTCACTCACTCACTCACTCACTCACTCACTCACTCACTCACTCACTCACTCACTCACTCACTCACTCACTCACTCACTCACTCACTCACTCACTCACTCACTCACTCACTCACTCACTCACTCACTCACTCACTCACTCACTCACTCACTCACTCACTCAAGCTCACGAAAGGGCGCCACCATCCACGCAAAAGTGAAGCCACACATCTCTTGAACTTTTGTTTCCCGGTTGTTCCACCTCCAGGACCTTAGTTCGCGTGAGGTGAGTGACATGCTCTTCAGTCTTCTTTCTACAGATACGAATTCCACTAATATCAATCTGTTCCGTCATTTGATGTCTCTCTCTCTCTTTCTCCCTCTATTAATTCCGTATCCCATAAACACAGAGGTCGCGGCGTGACAATACTGCAGAATTGAAACTGCAACAAAAACAATTTTCAGATTTGGCAGATAATTTCCGTTTGACAGCTAAGATTTCAGGTTTGGCAGCTAATTATCCTGCAAGCATTGTCACTTTCCACCGTTTCCGCATGGAGCACTAAAACGTTAGTAAGCACTAACCAGATACATTAATGCCCCACTTATTGGAAACGTTGACCGAGAATGTATCAGAATCGCCGCCTGTCCGCAACGAAAGCTGCAATAAACGCTTCCATATACTTGCTCCCGCTCTCATCGCTTATCGCCCAAATCCCATCTCTGGCGACGGTTTCGGTAACGAGGACGACAGCATCACTCCCTCTCTACATCTTCCTCCTCATCCTCTCCGTTTATCCCTCGAATTGCACGTATCGCATCGTAGTCGTCGCGTGGTGCACTCTTCGTCCCTTCCTCGACCACGAGATTCGTTTGTATAACAAAGCGTGCGACGTGAACAAAAGAACTCGCCTCCAGAAAAAGAAAATAGGAAAAAGAGAAACGACCAGACAGGACCGGAAACAGAGTCGCGAAGTGAGAGAGAGAGAGAGAGAGAGAGAGAGAGAGAGAGAGAGAGAGAGAGAGAGAGAGAGAGAGGCAGGCGTAGGGAATATATGAAGGTCTAAATTTAACTTCCTCTGTGACGAAAGCGGCCTGTCCGGTCTCCTCGCGGAGCATCCGAGAGCGTACTGGAACGATGGAATTATCAACGAAGAAAGAAAGAAACAAAGAAAGAACGAAAGTAGTTGCGGGTCGTCCTTCGGCGCCTTTAAAGGATCACCTCTAGAGGCCGCGGCGTTGGCCGTACGCGAAAGTACAACTCGGTCCACTTTTGACGACAATTCGGGCGGGAGCGACTAAAGGAAGGATACGACTCGGTCTGGTCGACTTTTCTCTTTTTAAGGGGGCCGGTGTACTGTATACTTATAAGAAAAAGGCGTGCCGTCATTGCTGCGGGGTTCTCTCTCTCTCTTTCTCTCCCCCCCCTTTTATTTTTTTTTTGCGCCGCCTAGTTATTAATTTCCGCGCTTTTTGTTGACGGAACGACCAGGCATGCCGGAGTGGGGAGAAAAAATTCGAACGCCTGAAGTTCTTCTGCGTGCCCATAAATCTAAGTATACACGGGCGTTTTGTATTAGTGGCTACGATGAGCCTGATTGCAGACCCGAGGTACGCGGGTTCGAACCCTGCCGCGGCCGTGGTATTTTCGATAGAGACAGAACTCTAGTGGGGAGAGAGAGAGAGAGAGAGGGGGGGGGGTGAGGCTGGTGCGCGTTACCCGTTGCATTTCGGTGCACGTTACAGAACTGGAGGTGATCGAAACTTCCGGAGCCCTCCCCTACGCGGCGTGCTCCATGTCCACATCGTGCCTTTGGCACGTAATACCACAAGCACTTATTTAATAAACGGTCGCCGTGAATCAAAGCCACTTGCTATACCTAAGCGACTAGGCTGGCGGCAAAGCTACACGCTGCCAGCTACTTCGATTGTAGGAACATTAAAGCGACGCGCCTAGTCCTGTCCGGGCCTCTCAGAGTGATTAGAACAGCGGAAGTGGGAAGGCTATTCTGCGTAGCGCGCCGCTGCTGCGCGTAAAGATACGCATACCAAGGACGATTGTAATTGCACTAGGAGAAATGAAACAGCGCACACATTACCAAAGGGAAAGCTGGCTAAGCCGACACTGCAGCCTTCTGGCACCAACAAGCACGGATCTGTACTCGTGTTATGGGACGTTGACCACAGCGCTCCCGTAATCAGTTGACCCTATACGCAATTTAATCCGATCGATGCCCCGCCACGGTGGTCTAGTGGCTACGGTACTCGGCTGCCGATCCGAGGGTCCGCGGATTCGAATCCCGGCCGCGGCGGCTGCATTTGGATGGAGGCGAAATGTTGAGGCCCGTGTGCTGTGCGATGTCAGTGCACGTTAAAGAACTCCAGGTGGTCAAAATTTCCCGGAGACCTCCACTACGGCGTCTCTCATAATCAGAGCTGGTTTTGGGGACGTTAAACCCCACAAATCAATCAATCAATCAATCAACCAACCAATCAATCAACGAATCAATCAATCAATCCGATCGATGGTTAACTGAAACGTAAGTCGCAGGTAACAGGGAATCTTTAACGAGCAGACCGAAGAGTCGATGCCCGTGTACTGCGCGATGTCAGTGCACGTTCAAGATCCCCAGGTGATCAAAATTCCCGATTTCCACCACTCCATTCTTCTCCTTCTTCTCATTCGCTGGTCCCCTACCACCATGGAACCATGCTATCGTCAAACGTTGTCCGCCCTTGTGGTGTAGTGGGTATGGTGCTCGGCTGCCACTCAAATAACGCGGGTTAGATCCCTGCCGCGGAGGTCGAATATTTGGTGGAAGTGAAAACGCCCGAGGCCCGTGCGCTGAGCGTTGTCAGTGCATATTAAAGAAGCCCAAGCGGTCAAAATTTCCGAAGCCCTCCACTACGGCTTTTCTCTCCTCTCTATCTCTTTCAGTCCCTTTCCCCTATACCCCCACGGACGCTTAGCCGTGCACCCGACATGGGCTGCAGAAATGAGCGTCCTTCCCTTAACTGAACCACAATTATGAAGACCACGAGCCTAGACGCGCGGCGAGTACGTAATGGAAACGTCGCGACGGACGTCACTGGGGACACGTTGAAGTGATCTGAAGAAGCTGCGGAAGAGTGGCAAGAAGGTGCAGTTGCGGGTTCGATCCCGGCCGCGGCTTTCGCATTTTCGTTGGAGGCGAAAATGCCAGAGGTCCGTGTACTGTGCGATGTCAGTGCACGTTAAGACCCCCAGGTGGTCTAAATTTCCGGAGCCCTCCATTACGGCGTTTCTCTCCTCTCTATATCTTTCACTCCCTTTCCCCCCTCCCCACGGACGCTTAGCCGTGCTCCCTACATGGGCTGCAGAAATTAGCGTCCTTTCCTAACAGAACCACAATCATCAGGTGCAGTTGGAATTTAGTCGCACTAGAGGAGGAAAAATAAACCTAAACGTAGGAAATTAATAACAGAGAGCCTGTAAATTGTTGCTGTTTCTAAGGCTTTACGTCACCAAAACCACGATATTATCATGAGAGACGCCGTAGTGGACGGCTCCGGAAATTTCGACCACCCGGAGTTCCTTAGCGTGCATTGACATCGCACAGTACACGTGCCTCAACATTCGCCCCGCCACGGTGGTCTAGTGGCTCTGACACTCGGCTGCTGATCCGAAGGTTGCGGGATCGAATCCCGGCCGTGGCGGGTGCATTTCAATGGAGGCGAAATGTTGAGGCCCGTGTACTGCGCGATGTACTGTGTGTGTGAAAAACCCCAGGTGATTGAGACTTCCGGAGATCTCCACTACGGCGTCTCTCATAATCACCGCGTGGTTTTTGGACGTAAAAATCCACAAATCAATCAATCAATCAATCAATCAATCAATCAATCAATCAGGGCCTCAACATTTCGCCTCCATCGAAATGCAGCCGCCGCGGCCGGGATACGATACCGCGACCTTAGGATCTGCAGCCGAGCGCCATAGCCACTGCTAGACCAACATGGGGGGCATAGCGCTCATCCACTACACTTGTTTGTTTGAGTATTCGCATGCACTACTACTATGTATCACTATGTATCTGAAAACTCATAACCGAAACCGATGGGAAGCAGTTGAATGTGTCAGGCAGTTTGATTATACCATAACGTGCACACCTGCTTTCACGATACTTATCATTCTAGGATAGTAATGGAATGCACGCTGCCGAGCGAACGCGCCCGTAATGGACTCCCACCGGTAACGGAACTGGCACAAAATAGCTTCAACGTCGCGGTACAGATAAGAGAAAGAAAAATTGATAGCGCAGGGGCAGCTTAAAGGAAGTTCTTAAGGTGGCACTTAAAAGAAGGAGCGAGACAAATCTCTTAATCCGAGGCAATACAATCAAACGCTCGTATCCGCCAACCGGGAAGACCTCCTGCTGATACTAAGTGCAACAAGATGTCTAAATTTGGAAGCCCTGCCTCCCCACAAAACACTAATTGCCAGTGCTTCGAAGTAAACATCAGAAGCGACCGGAAAAGCGATAAAGACGAGAGGCTACAAATAAGTTTGCACTAAACCGCGAACTATTTTCAGTCGATGGGAGTTTGGGCGAGAACTTAAACGTCGATGATAACAATGAATGCGCAGGCTTCCTCTTAAAAAAAAAAAATTCTGCGCCTGACCGGGGTCGCTGAGTGTGTTGACGGCACCTGGTGTCGTGAAGATGTCGCGATGGGTCGTTCTCCGTATTTAGCACTTTCATTGTTCGCTCAGCCCTATAAGCGGATAATAGATAACCGAGTTTCCTTTCGATTCGTTCCCGGTGTGCGCTTCGGTAGGCGTGTAGGCGTTCAAATTTAGAAGCAAGAGGTTATCGATATGGTCTTCAATGTGACTTCGCCGAATGCGACGAGATTAGGGTCTATAGGATCCGGAGTGCAGCTTCCGCAATTTGAGAAGACGACCCCCCTCCCCCTCTCCCCCCGCTCCCTTCATAAAACTTTAGAACGAGGTGTGTCCTACGGGTACATGGTGCCTGCGGGGCACCACAGATAGTGCGCGGTTTGTCCGCTCGCCCAAATTGGCGCAACAGTCGTCGCAGCGCTGACCACCTGTAGTGGTAGTTTGAATCGATGAGCAGATCGCTAAAAACGATGTATAACAGGGAATGTCGCAGGAGCCAGCGTTTCGACAAGTGAACTTGTCTTCGCCAGGACGGCGACTGACGAAGACAAGTCCACTTGTCGAAACATTGGATCCAGCGACGTTCACTGTTCTACATCGGTTTTAGCGATCTGTTCATCGATTCAGGCCTCCATCTTCCCCTGAGCTTTTCTTGTAGTGGTAGTTATGGTATAGAGAGCTTCCGGTGGTTTAGCCAGGGTTCTCTCTGAGAAAGCTCCCATTTGCTACGGGTGGCGTGTCAAAACTAGGTAGGAATGTGCTAAAGAGAGTCCTTTAGATTGAAAGAGAGAGAGATGTAATATAGGCAGGGACTTACCCACAGCAGACGAAGGTATCTCATATTTCAACCGGGATCACGAAGCAGCGAGAGCGGGGCAGTCCCTGTAAAGTGTAGGGCAGATAAGAAATAGTTTATTAGCATAACCAGGGTATAACACAACTGGTGCCAAATTAAGGAAAGCGTACTTGAGATAGATAGATAGATAGATAGATAGATAGATAGATAGATAGATAGATAGATAGATAGATAGCGAAAGCAAAGAGAGGAAGGTCAAGGACGTCAGCCAGGCGAGCGTGCGATTTGCTACCCCACGCTCGGGGTACGGGAAGTGAGACAACAAATGAAGAGAAAAAGTGCAGTTGTGGATGGTATAGAACTAGCTCATGTGATCATAGTGGGGAAATTGACAGGGGTAAGATAGCGGCCGCTGCTCCGGTAGAGTATAAAGGATGACTGGCTGGTGACTTCATCCTGCAAGTGTGCGCAAAACAGTATGGTGACGATGACAGTCCTGGCACTATGGACACAAAGTTATTTCGGGTGCAAAGACAGTTGCCACCAGGTAATAACAATGACGACTTCTGAATCCCGGCCGCGGCGGCTGCATTTAGATGGAGGCGAAATGTTGAGGCCCGTGTATTGCGCGATGTCAGTGCGCGTTAAAGAACCCCAGGTGGTCGAAATTTCCGGAGACCTCCACTACGGCGTCTCTAATAATTATAGCTGGTTTTGGGACGTAAAACCCCACAAATCAGTCAGGGTTATTAAAGTGGCGTATTTTCACACCTATGCTCACAATCCAACAGATCATCCTTGATATGTACGAATGTGGGTGAGACAACGAAAGTTCAGTGTCACCGTCCAGACGGTGTGTAATGTGAAAGGCAAATGAGCTGTGAACTTGAGATGATATACGGTCTCTGACCAGGTCTGATGAAATGATGTGACGTTTCGGAACCGCATACTGGTTCCTTGTTGACTGAGCTAGAATAGAACATAAACGACAACGACTTTCAGTACAGCTCAGTGAACAAGGAACCAGTATGCTGTTCTGAAACGTCGGATAATTTCATCAGACTTGGTCAGTGACCTGGACAGTCTCATCCAGTGCCTGATCAGACGAGCTTTCGTCGAACTTTTGACTAAGCTGTGAACTAGCTCAGCCTATGTCGGCTTCGGCAATGCATGCGCTTCGACCACAGCATCAGCCACACACGTTCGGTATCGCGCTCCGCATGCCTCGAATTCACGAACTCGTGACACCCGGCCTGTTCTCGTACGTTATGAGGGTTATGATCCATCTTCTAGCTCTGAACGGACTCCACAAGCAGGCCGCACGCTTGCCTCCCGCGGATCGATTGATTGATTCGTGGGGTTTAACGTCCCAAAAGCAGCTGTGATTATGAGAGACGCCGCAGTGGAGGTCTCCGGAAATTTCGACCACCTGGGGTTCATTAAAGTGCAATGACATCGCACGGCACACGGGCTTCAACATGTCGCCTCCATCGAAATGCAGCAGCCGTGGCCGGGATTCGATCCCGCGACCTTCGGTTCAGCAGCCGAGTGCCATAACCACTAGACCAACGTGGCGGGGCCCTCCCGCGGATCGAGCGATCGAAAGAGAAAGAAAGTGTCTAATTCTGACCTTTAATTCGGTACATAATATCCTACCTTTATCACAATCTTGAAAGTCGTAGGAATGTGTTGATATGTATTTCTCTATACCCTAAGCGGTATAGTACGCTCTCTTTGAGAGATCAGACACCGTGTTCGAGGAATTCTGAGGCGTTTCGACTTTGGTTCGCTATGGCCTTGATGAAGAAAGTTATTGGGGATGGTAAAGCATATCGAGATTTCTCGTTTCCATTATCTAAACCACCTAAAGGTGCATTGCAACACTTTTTGAACATGTACAGAAAACGCTGCCGATCGATTGTGGAGGCCCCTAACAACATGCGAGCCAAATGTGACTGCTCTGCATGCATCAGAAAATTCAAATTATTGTTTCTTATACAGCTGGCATGTGCCTTTCATCTAGTATGGCTTAGTATCCAACCATGCAGAACAAGCATGGTTTGATTGCCTGATCGCGGAAACACGCTCTGCAGAGCTTTATTTGGTCGTTTTGAGTCCGTCAAATAAAGGTGTAGTGTATGTTGTCATGGACGCCAAGTAAAAAAAAAACAAACAAACGAACGCCGTCAGTGCTCCTTGTGACATAAATTTCTTGAAAGGGGAGTAGGCGATCTCCAGCTATATTTGAAAGCAAAGCGCAAATTCCTTAGTGCGCGCAAGTGCAGCAAAATTTGGGTCACGTGTTCGCAGGTGCATTCACGACTGGTCGGCCCCGTTGTTCTGAGGGCGTTCGAAACGCGCTGCAGGGCTCCCTGAACGCATCACCTTAGCAGAAGGGGGCCAAAGCAAGCAGATACACATTCCGTGTCACCTAGCCGTTGACCTGCGGACCTCTTCGCCTTCATGAGTCACGAGCGCAGTCGCTTCTGCACCATCTCACCCTGAGCCGTTATCTCAGTAAACCGCCAGCATGCAGATGCGTTTTCTGGCTTCAAATATGAAATATTCGTCATGGTCTCACTGCAGATCCGAAGGTCGCGGGATCGAATCCCGGCCGCGGCGGCGGCATTTCGATGGAGGCGAAATGTTGAAGGCCCGTGTGCTGTGCGATGTCAGTGCACGTTAAAGAACCCCAGGTGGTAGAAATTTCCGGAGACCTCCACTACGGCGTCTCTCGTAATCAGAGCTGGTTTTGGGACGTTAAACCCCACAGATCAATGGTCAATGTCTCAGGATCCCACTCGGGGCCAACGTCTGTCCGGGTAGGCAACACTACTGATTGAGCTAATCAAGAGTCCAGCAGCTGGCAGCGAGAGGCAGAATTGATTGACATCTCGAAGCACACTGACAGTGATTTTGACAAAAGCCGTTCTACGGAATTCCGCATAGTGGAGTAAACATAGCGAAAGGGGGAAAATTACGTAACCCAGGAAATTCTGCTTCTACGGCGCTTGCATATCTACGTGTTTACGCAAAAAAACCCTCACTCTTTCGCAAGAGATCTGCCAAGAAATCCTTCCGCAATGTAGTACAGCCACCAGTCCGATAGGTACTGTGCACAGTTGGCAGCAGTGACACGCCGTACACACGGCAGTACCACGCACACCACACGTGTGTCTCCGACACATTTGCATCTCGATCAGACCAGGGGACGCACTGTCCTGGACGACAGAGGAATAGACAGCGATCTCTCGCGCAGCCGGCACGACGCGCCTTTTCGCGAGACATCTCGTCCAACGACGCGTTGGTAAAGCTAGCCATCGGTCGTGCCAGAAGAATCGGCGAAAGAAGGTAAACCCTGAGATAAGAAAGAAGCGAGACTCAGTTCTTCTCGACTGCGCGCAAGAATAAAGCAAACGAATCGCAGTTCCTCCTGTACGATTCCGCGGGCCAAAAAAGAAGTCGAGAAAGTGCGAGCGTACGGCGGTTGCAAGCGTACCGCAAGGGTAAGCAATCGAAGATGCGTGTGTCAGAAGTATAAGAAACGGCAGAGAGAGAGAGATACGATGATAGGATTCCCAGCTCTTCGAGATCCGTTTAGGAGTACTACGTGCGAGACCATAGAGGCCTGAAGCTACCGGAAGACGTTTACGGATTCGGGGTGTGTCCGCCGGCTATCGTTCGGTCGCAGGACCGGCCGGGACGCGAGGACGATCGCCACTAGCGATATAGACACACTGTCTCGAAGTTGCACTGACCCCAAACTCGCTTAACACCCCCGGGCCAATGAAGAGCCCGGCAGTGGTGTGGGCATTTTGGAAGTCGCGCGCGAGCCAAATTCATCCCCTTGTCTTTTATTTTGTTGCTTCTTCTTCTTTCGCTGCGTTTTATCGTGACTTTGGGTCTATGTTGACTCTTCAACGTTCTTCTCTCTTTCGGGTTCGGTCAACGGGCTACGTGCGTGTGAGATCTGTACGTGGGGCAGGCTCGGCTATTGCTGCTACTTTCGTGGGCAGGGTGCGGTGAAAGGATGCGGAAAGGAAGAACAAGGGGGCGAGGACGTGCGACCAGCGTGACACAAGGGGATCCGTAGGAGGAGACCCACGTTTACGTCGTCCTCCATATATAAGGAGCCGAGGAAATTTCGCGGAAAGCACACACGGTCCGGCGGCGCTTCCCAGAGTCAACCAGCCGCAAGAAACAAAGAGGGACGTCGACAGACACCTAATCATGCAGACCTTGGTAAGTCTAGACGGATGATCCACTGAATCTGCTAAAAAGGATTTGCACAGAGTCGTGACCGTAGATGCGTGTAGTGACCAATGTGGTAGGAAGAAAAATCAAGCCTCACAACAGGGGTGCTGAGCCAAGTATGTCTCCGAGGGCTTGAATATGAAACAGAGGGCAGAGTGCCGATCGGAAAGGCGATAACTGGCACTATCGGAACTTAAGAGAAGAACTTTTATGCTGTGAAAACCAATACTGTAAAAAGACACATATATAATGAGCCAAGAAATATGTCTTTAGGTGCGCCTGCTCGTACTACTAGTGGTATCTTGTTAGTAATGCTAGGCAGACGTAAGCAGCAGTTTCTCTCTATCTTAGACATACAAAATCATCCATATGTCTGCCACTGTACGCACAGTAACTGGAAAGCGGCAAAACAGGAAAGTCAATTTGTCGTGCCTTTCTCGCTTTTGGCAAGATCACATTACAAGAACTCATGAAATGGCGGAAGTTTCCAAATAATGCATGCGATCTCAAAATTTTGACAGAAGCTGGCCATCCTCCTCGCCGTCGCGGCCACGTCAATGGCCGGCTATCTGAACGGCGGCGGCCTCGGCGTCACCTACTCTGGCGGCGGCTACGGCCTCGGCTACGGAGGCCTTGGCTACGGTGGTCTCGGCCTTGGATACGGCGGCCTGGGCTACGGTGGTCTCGGCTACGGCGGCCTGGGCTATGGCGGCCTTGGCTATGGCGGACTAGGCTACGGCGGCCTCGGCTACGGTGGTCTCGGCTACGGAGGGCTCGGCCTTGGGGGCGGTCTGGGCTACGGTGGTTTCGGCTACGGTCTAGGAGGCCTGGGATACGGCGGCGGTGTTGTAGCCGCTGCTCCTGTTGCGGTTGCGGTGGCCCGCCCCGTAGCCGTCGCGAGGCCCGTAGCCGTCGCTCCACAGGTCGTAGCCGTGCAGAGGCCAGTGACCGTCGTCCAGCCTGTCGCGGTTCAGAGGACTGTGACAGTTGCTCAACCAGTGGTCCAGAAGGTTGTCGCTCAGCCCGCCGTGGTCGCTGTTCAACGTCCCGTAGCTGTGGCGGCCCAGAAGGTGGTCACCGTCGCCCGTCCCGTCGCCGTGGCACAACCGGTCGCCGTCGCACAACCGGTCGCCGTCGCTCAACCGGTCGCTGTCGCCCAACCTGTGGCAGTCGCCCGACCGGCTGTTGCTGTCGCCCCTGTGGCTGTTGCTGCTGCTCCAGCCGTCGGTGTCGTCGGCTACGGTGGCGGACTGGGCTACGGAGGCGGACTAGGCTACGGAGCTGGACTGGGCTACGGAGGAGGACTAGGCTACGGCGCCGGACTCGGCTACGGTCTGGGATACGGCTACGGGGGTCTCGGATACGGAGGCGGGCTCGTCGGTGTCGGCTACGGAAGCGGCCTCAGCTACGGCCTCGGATACGGCGGGTATGGACAAGGCCTGACTTCCGGTTACAGCCTTGGCGGGTACGGCTACGGCTACGGTGGTTACGACTACCTCCGCAAGAAGAAGTAAGCTGTTGGGACGGTGGTGCGCTGTGCGGTTTGGGTGTGACGTCGTTGAATGAGTCATCATGGACAGTGTGGCGCTTGTGGAATGTGCGTGACCAGGTCATGTGCACCGAGAACCAAAGTGTACAGAAAAATAAAACGTTCGCATGTACCGATGCTGTCTCGGCGCTTTCCTACTGTAGAACCTATATGATGTCTTGCCTGATGTGGCCGAAGAAGTGTGTCTTTAAACGTGTAATTACGTTCTGTCTCATAGCGAGACAGCTCCAGTGTTGCTAGAACCGGACACACGAAAAGGCTAATAACATTGTACTCTTCAATGTAAATGAAATATACCATAAGTGATGAACTGCAGTGTACGTGGCTGTAAATTGACGAAGACCCCAGGATGAGTTATAATACGATATATTTAGGCATTTCGTTCGCTATAAGGAAACAGGAAATGCACCAGCCAATCGTCATTGTAGACAAAGAAAGTGAAGCTCCAGTGTCGCAGGGTGGAAAGCTTTACGATGTCGATAGCGATTCCAAAAATATTGAATGCATCTACTTGCAATAATAATAATAATAATAATAATAATAATAATAATAATAATAATAATAATAATAATAATAATAATAATAATAATAATAATAATAATAATAATATGCAGAAATACAAGACATAAGATTTATTTACACCGCTCACATATACATGATGACAGAGGCTTGCAGAAAACGCTGTCCTGACAGCTTGACAAGGCCGGAGGCCACAGCATTGGCAACCAGACACTGGCAACATACGATGGTGTTCCACAAATTATAAAATTAACACAGAAATTCACACACATTCGCTCTGAGGCATAACATATAACATTTATTCACAATCAATAAGAGGAAGGCATGCCGTGTTAACAATGATAATCTACACAGGCGCTCCACCCCAATACAAAATACACATAGAAAGAAAGCGCGATAATTAAAATGAGCAAATAAATAGCATAAAAGTTTTAAGTATATCAACAACGGAAACAGGCACGAACTTTCTTAAAAAGAACGTTCTCAGGTTCAATATGTTCCTCACGCAATGTATTCTAGAAGTTTAGGGCAGGATGGAGGCTTGAATCGATGAAAAGATTGCTAAAAATGATGGAGAATCGGGAATGTCGCTGGAGCCATCGTTTCGACAAGTGAACTTGTCTTCGTCAGGACGGCAACCGTTAAGACGGCAACCGTCCTGACGAAGACAAGTTCACTTGTCGGAACGTTGGCTCCAGCGGCATTCCCGATTCTCCATCATTTTTAGCAATCTGTTCATCGATTCATGCGATGTATGAACAGCATTGGCAGCCAATTAAAAAAACATTTCTAAACCGTTTACTCTCCTCCATGCGTCAACTACCCATCTCGCCATTGTTTTTGCCACGAATGTGGTAGAGGTGTGCCCTCGGTTTTTCAAGCTGGATAATGTGCCGAAACGGCTGTAATAAACGCAATGCATGCATGCAACAGCTAACACTGAGCGTACCTGTTTCAAGGAGGGAAAGCTAGGAGGCGGTGTCACCTGATTCCGCTAGCCTCGACAAGCCAATGTCCTGTAACCCTACTGGTCTGTGTCCTCTGGGCAGGATATTAGGCCCCGCATAGTTGCCAGACCGCTCGAGGTTGTTTGGATGTGGTAACCTTTACTGGTGCGTGACCACGCATTGCTCTACCGCTTGCCCACCACGTGACAGGAGCCCTTGATTCTCTACCTTAAATTTTTTTAATGACTAAGCTTGAAGATTGTCCTGTGACCCGTAACAGCATAAAAGAGAGTGCTAAAGCAGCAGCACTAAGAATGACACTTCGTTAAATCAATACATGACTGTAAAGTCGAAAACCGGCTCCGCCACGGTGGTCTAGTGGCTATGGCATTCGGCTGCTGATCCGAAGGTCGCGGGATCGAATCGCGGCGGCTGCGTTTCGATGGAGGAGAAGTGTTGAGACCCGTTTACTTGGGCGATGTCAGAGCACATTAAAGAACCCCAGGTGATCAAAACTTCCGCAGATCTCCACAATGGCGCGTCGCTTAATAATATCGTCGCTTTGAGACGTAAAGCATTAGAAATCAATCAAATCAACTCGAAATGCGCAATTTCACGGGACACGAATGAGAAAAAGATTTTTTTCTCGTTTTAGCGAATTACCTTTTCCTGATAAAAGTAGCACAACTTGGGTGGCGAAGACGCTAAATGAACTACAAAACGCGCAAAAAATAGAGCAATAATGAGGTGGCAGCGCCGCTTTGATGCTTCCGCACTAATATGCTTTACGTCATACATCTCTGACGGCATCTGCTAAGGCCTACATGATTATTCACCGATTGCGTTCTAAGGAAACTAGAGACTCACCGTAGCGTACTTGATAAAAAATGAATAAAATGCGATAATTGCTGCTTGCTTACGATGGCGAAAGCGCGATATGAATATGAGTCAAACCGTGGTGGAGCGCCTCGAGCCATTTCGAACACCTGGGGTTATTTAACGCGCTTCTATATCTAAGTACACGGACTTGTAATATTTTGCGTTCTTCAAATGCGACCTCCGCGTTTTGAGGAAAAAATATTATTCAGCCATGTCTGGTCATAATACAAAAAAGAAGCTGCACTTTGTGACGTCATGCGCTCTGTTTCAGGGCAAATTTTTAGAAAAAAAAATGTAGCGATGACCTTAATTTCATGTTCTAACTATGAACATAACAAGGCAAAATTAGGAGAGAAGAGTTCCCGAAAAGTAATTTAACACTCCATACTACTTCAATGTAGCTTCAAGCCTGATTATCCGTTGAAATGGGGCAACGAAAGCAACAGTACGAGTTAAGCGGAACGCATAAGAATGGGCGAACAGAGAGCGAAAAAACAAACAAACAAAAAACAAAGCAAAGACAAACGGATAACAAGTATTCAAGGAAAAGGATTTGCGGAGAGTTGCTGACCCCGTTTAGCGATCGGCGGCGAGGGTCGTCAGAGCGATCCTAGCGCGCGCGCGGAAGCCATCGGAAACTTCAAGAACGCGCTTCGAAGACGCCCCGATAGGGGACGCTGCATTACCGCGAACGCTGAAGTTGAATGTCGAGGCATCCGTCCAGTAACCGAGGAACGACCACGACCAAAGAGGTTTTAAAAAAAAAATTCTTTTTATACCTCTTGAGTCAGACTGCCCAAGACATTAAGGAAAGTTTTGGGAACAAAAGTGGATATTTGTAGGGACAAGCAAAAGAAGACTTGAAGATATTAGGCCTGAAATTCACAAGGAATTTATACACCCCCTACTCATACGAGAAATACTAACCTACTAACTGCCCCGCCACGGTGGTCTAGTGGCTATGGTACTCGGCTGCTGATCCGAGGGTCGCGGGATCGAATCCCGGCTGCGGCGGCTGCATTTCGATGGAGGCGAAATGTTGAGGCCCGTGTGCTGTGCGATGTCAGTGCACGTTAAAGAACCCCGGGTGGTCAAAATTTCCGGAGCCCTCCACTACGGCGTCTCTCATAATCAGAGCTGGTTTTGGGGCGTTAAACCCCACATAACATAACCTACTAACTCGAGAACAACAGGTTTTTCGCTTCTGTGTCTCTTTAACGTACCTCGAAAGGCATCTGCCGTGGCTATGGATCGAACCCGCATCATTGGGCCTAGGAGGGCGACCTCTTACCTCCTAAGTTACCACAGGATGTCTAAAAAAGCATATGTATAGCATCACCATCAGCGGTAACATCTGCATCATCTACATACTGACGATTTAATGAGTCCAGGCCAAGATGGTGCCTGAGTGACTGCGCTGGCGACTAATAAGCGGAAAAAGCAGAGACAGATCTAAATGCACTGACCACACTACGGAATCCGCCATTTCGTTTCAAGTACACCTGGAAATCAAGTGCTTTTCTCTTTTGACCA
This sequence comes from Hyalomma asiaticum, assembly GCA_013339685.2. Classification (NCBI taxonomy): domain Eukaryota; kingdom Metazoa; phylum Arthropoda; class Arachnida; order Ixodida; family Ixodidae; genus Hyalomma; species Hyalomma asiaticum. The sequence goes on from CM023490.1 coordinate 17,850,037, forward strand.
ATAACGTTGCACAGAGCAAGGACATGATCGCTTGAGGCAGAACTAGCACTGGCCGATTTCGCTATCGTGAAAACGCCCCCAGTAATGCTTTATTTGTTCGTTATATGTCACACGACTGAAGGAAATGTATGTATCTACCTCAAGAATACTAAGAGAAGGACAACCGAGGTATCCCATGCTCCTTATGACTTATGACGTAATTTGTTAAGAAGAAACTAAAAAAGTACGCGAGTTCGAGTTGTAAGTGACACCAAACTGCAATTTCCCTGTCGTTTGCGGTGCAACGATATTCGGTTCACATGTTCGACTGATCGGAAACTCACCTGAATACGTTCAAAAAGTGTCGCAGAGTATCCTTAAGCACAACTACGCTATCCAGTCACAGCATACCCAGCAATAAAAAAGACGCATTCTTCCACACGAGACGATGCAACACAAATCTCAACACAAACTTGAGTTCGGACATACAGAAATGTATCGAGAGAGTCTAGCCTGGCAACTAGCTCGTTTCCTGGATACACTTGAAGATATTCAGTATTCCCGCAGACTCAACAGATATGAAAAAAGCAAACAAAATAACAAAACGGGAAACGTTCAGTAAGATAAAAAAAGAACGGAAATCTATGTTACGCTGACAGGGGCGTCCGGTGATTTTTAAATCACGTCTTGACCCCTCCCGTCACGGAGGTCAGCGCTCTGACCTTCTTTCGAGTCACACCGATACCACGGAGACCACAAGAAAAGTTATTTTTTTTCTTACTCTGTAAAATGATAGACACGATAAAGGCAGTACGTAGTAAATTAACCGAATAAAAACTGTGTCAATGCAGGTTTAATTTGACAGAGCAAGACAGAAAAAAAAAGAGGAAGTGACGTGACATCAGAGTTACAACGACCCTGTCAAACAAAAGGGCGCACAAAGAAAGATGCCAGTTTGGGTGAGAGTAACAATGGGTCACCTGTTTCTGAAATACCGCGACGGAGACCTCATCAATAAGCAAGAATCCGAGGCGTTGTCTCGAAACATTGTTAAGTCTTCGGAGACATGACACCCGCATATACGTCATACCTGACACGACAGAGGACGGCGTTGGTGCATACTTGTCTTTTCTTCTCCTTCTCTCTTCCATTACATCCTTACGCATGCGCGCAGCTCGCATTCGTGAGCAACGCTTGACTGCAGGGTCATGCGATCGGTGATTAAATGAACGCCGCGATGCAAAACTTGACACCTAAGTGCTTTGCCAACACCTTTGGTTCACGCCACTCAATCACGTTTTCGACCTGCTTTAAAGGACGGGAGCAGTTTTTCTAAACAAAAGTGTACAGTTGAAAATATAATCCTTTTTTTTTTCTTTCCATAAGGGCTACAAGAGAACTGACGGCAGACATTAGCCAGTGTGGGTTTGGACGTCAATAACTGCTGAGAGAAATCTTGATAACATGCTGCGTAAGCGTGTGACAGAGATGTGTTGGAGGCTGCAATCTTTGGTCTTTATGGCATGAGTATTTTTTACTGTGTTTTGCGTAAATTAGAACAGCGCTTCCTGCCGTGTGCTGTCAATAATTGAGCAACATCACTAATATAGTGCTCGTGACGCTGTAGTGAAAGTTAGTTTGCAGTCTCAGGTGATAGCGTTCCGTTTCCAAGCCTGACAAAGCGCGAATTATAAGTCACGTCCATCTGTGAAGGTCACTAAATATCTGCCGAACATCTAGCTGCCTTCCAAAGCGTCCATAGCACATTCACTAGAAATCGAACAAATTAGCCCCCACATTCCGCCATATTCCATCACACCCAATGCTGACAGCCTGCGGTAGTCCCTAGACTTATGTGTTCTACTCAAAAGTGGGATTACTATCCGCTGAGGAACAGGAAGGAAGGTTGCGACAACGCAGAGCAGTACTGACAACTAACCAATTGGCGCTTATCTGAGCCAGTGTGTGTGATTGTTATTCGTCCTAGGAGCAAGTCGTCAACTGGCCTACACCCACACTCTACTAAAATTGCCCGCACCTATAGTACCAAGCCGAATCTGCTGATGCCAACGTAATTTTACGTGATTGCAGTGATTTGTTGCGACCTTGGCAAATCCTTGCGCGTGACGCGCCTTGGCAAGATCGTATACGTACGTTTGGTCTCTGCCGATTTCCTCATATCCCACCGCACTCGAATGTGTCGTGTTGCAGGCTTCCGTTGTGACAACGCCCATCAATGAATTATGCATGACAAAGCCCGACCGGTATCTCGATCGCCGGGTGTGAGCCTGAGTTTTCGGTCTGTACTAATTTTTGCTGGGCATACGACAGTATGAAACGAAGAAAAAAAAGAAGGGGGCAGTAAATTTTATCGCAGCCTTTGTTTGTGGCGATGCCTTGTGCATACCTATGTGCGTACATTTTAGTGGAGATTGCTTAAGGGTGTAGATTACGAACCTTGACTTACTTTTCCTGCGACCACTTGGGTATGGCGAAAAAAAAAAGTGCGACTGGTCTCACGGGAACATGAGCGTTCCGCTTGATCACGCTTTTGGTGCGGAGCACAAAAGAGTGTGCAAGAAAGCGCACCCTGGTCAACTTAGTATACGATGAAAGCTCACTGCCTCAGGCCCCTTGAGAGAGCATACTTCAAGCGATAATAGCTTCAGCCGAATTGAGCCCCTGTCCATGCATTTTGACTAATGTCCGCGAGTTCTTGTGCGATCTCAGCCTTAGCTGTCAAGGTTTTCAAGAGTATTTCTTGATGATTGGAGCTGCCAACTGCCTTGATTTTCTAATCTGTAAAGAATGACGCATATAGTAGCTCAATTTCCCTGTTCCCAGTAAGGTGGCCTTATCGGTACCTGCCTGTTCAAGTGCAGGAAGGACTCCCCATTTGTCATCATTAGACGGTCCATATCTATTGCTGAAAAGAATTGGTTCGATTTTATTGTTACGATTAACTAAGTCCTATGCTGACGGCGGGCGCGTTATTATTATTATTATTATTATTATTATTATTATTATTATTATTATTATTATTATTATTATTATTGACAGCTGCTGCGACTTTATGCGCCAAAACCATGATATCACTTATGACGCACGGCCCATACGTGAGGTCTCTGAGGTAATTCCGATGCCTTTTTTTTTAACGTACACTGAGAACGCACACTGCACGGGCCTCTATAGAATTTCCGTGTCTATCGAAAATGCGACTACCGCAGCCGGGATCGAACCCACGCCCTTCGAGTCAGCAGCCATGCAACATAACCCGACCGCGCTAATCCCACCAAATTCTCCATTCCGATCAAGCCACACACCTTTCCACCAACTCCTGCCATGTTTGCGTTCTCTTCGAATCCAGTCTGTGACCTGCAATGACCATCTCTTATCTCGCTACATGCCATGCCCCTGCCGATCTGTTCTTGCTGATTTCAGCTTAGACTACGAATGTACGACTAGGATCCACAGGACATGAAGAAAAACAGTAAGGCTGCAGAAGAAGTGTACGAGCAAGAAAAAAAGGGTATAGACAAAGCCCATGACAAAAGAGATTTGAACGTCCTGAGCTACAGCTGGTGTTCTGGAAGTAAGTTACAATTCGGGTACGCTGGCTTCCTGGCAGCAAGTTACACGTGTAGGGCACGCGAAATATCGTGTACATGCTTACACACGGGGCGCGGGCGCACCCTCATACGTAGAGGGACGTGCGCAAATGTCCTTTCCCCCCCCCCCTTTCTACCACTTTCTCCTGAGTGAGAGAGAGAGAGGCACAAACAACGCGCAACAGGAACACAAACAAACGCAGCGCAAAGCAGTAACGACCTCCGCACAGACCCCCGTTCGATATGAAAAATGAAAATCCAGAGAAAGTAGAGGAAAAAATATAACGCGATCCGGATACATTATGTATGTCGGAAGCGAACAAGAGGCGACAGCGAGAGAGAGAGTCGAAGTGAGCAGCGTCGCAAGCATGATTTGCATGAATTGCCTTTGCGGGACCCTTTTTGCCGCACGACTCTTCGAGAAACGAAATCGAGGTCACAGTGGCGGATCAGAGCCCGTTGCGGCGAGACCGTTGCAGCGAGACCGAAAAGCTATCGCTTACTCGCCTTTTTTTCCCACGCTGTTCCCACAGCAGCGACTGGCGACGGAGCGACTGATCGATCCGGCGATTACGCGCATATGGGAACCCCATAAACGAGCGCACACCGATACGATTCCGAGCCCGCGAGCTGAACCATTGTTCGTTTCTTGCACCGATCATAAATTTGCTACGTTGCATATCTCTTAGGGGCTAATTCGTCGTTCACTCGCTATCGGAAAAAGAGGCTTATATGACGAAGACAGCGATACTTTTCGTGTTCGTGCGGGACGCCTGACAATAAGAGCACGGCGACACGCATTTGAAATGGATCTTGCTGATGCGAAGTGCTTCTGGCGGCGACTGGCTGTTAGTCGCGTACGCGACGGCGGCGGTTGTACAGGCTCGTTTCGTTTACAAAATGGTGTGGAAATGATCCCGATAACATTGGTACTTGTTGCAACACACATCAGCCACCGATGGAAAAGAGAAAAAACGCAGAAGCAAGCCAAGGACAGTCAGACTGCACCGCCTTCGGGATCATCCTCTTGTCTACCATGGTTGACAAGCGGATGATCCCGGAGACAAGCACTAACAGCCAGTCCACGCGACCATGCATGGTCGCGTGGACTAGGACATGCACGAATGTTTTCCCAGACTACCTCGTGGAGCCGACGTACTCTAGCCAACATAGATTCGGTGTAGCAATTAGTATGGCGGATGTAAAGTCTCTAGATATTTCTTCCGTTTTTTTAAGTAGCGAAAAGCTTTGATGTGCCGCTGGGGCATCTGACTGGTCGACGTTGCTTTCGGCAGCCATGTTCTTCCTAAGGCTGTTACTTGAATGATCCAGCGAGAGAACGTCAAAGAAAGTTGCGCGTTTCAGTAGGCGTTTCCTTACACATGGCACGTCCACTATCATATTTGATAGGAACGCGTATATTGACGGCTGGACGCCATCTGCGCGCGCGTGTTCAGCTCCACGTGTTTAGGAAGAACATGGCTGCCGACGCGGGCTTTGAGCGAAAGGGTGCCGGGAGAGGAGGTAGTTGCCGCTACTTAAAAACGAAAAAAAAAGGATCTAGGGACTTTAGGCGGATGTACCCAGCATGCTTGAGCAGTGCACTTCGGTGACTGATTTTTGAATAACTTGAAGCTGGTCCGAACTGTATAATTCCAGTTCATAATCTTGACAAGGTATAGTAAATGACTGTGTTTTCATGTTTATAGCGGGATTCTTACTGGCGAATTTCACCCACCAAGTATTGAACAGCCCTTATTTTCACTTGCGGGATACAGCAGGGCGCACTTCTCAGTTTCGATTGCTTACGATATTCTAGCTTGAAACACCGCTCTCGATGAACCAGCTTATAATACACCAGCTGTGCAGAAGCATCAACTCTTGGGAAGTTTTGCGTGTCGTGACAGTTCCAAGATATCGCCATCTTTATCTCTACCGGGACACAAGAAAGAACTAATCCGAGAACGCAGTTGATCACCTTGCCCGAAGCCTTCCGCATTCAAGTATCGCACGAGAAAGGTAAAATGCCTTGGCGATCAGTTAAGAGAGATCTGTAGGTCGGCTACATGAAGTAAACGTAGTTGGGAAGGAAGCACACTGCGAAAGAAAGCACAGCATGAAAGCAGAGTATTAAAAATAAAAGCTATTTGATTTTACTGCGAATCGCTCCTTCCGTCTGTGCGGAATCGCTCCTAAATCGCTCCTTACGTCTGTGCTCAGAAACACCTCTGCGGGTGTGAGCCTGAGATGTGTGGGTGTGGTCCCCTCGTGAGTTATTCAATGTCGATCTTTACAGCATAAGCGAAATTACACCTAATTAAAGAAAGAAAGAAAGAAAGAAAGAAAGAAGAAAGAAAGAAAGAAAGAAAGAAAGAAAGAAAGAAAGAAAGAAAGAAAGAAAGAAAGAAAGAAAGAAAGTTCTGTCGTACATGTAGCCATACCATCCATACAGATCCGCTGGGCAACCACCATCGCAGGGTGCAATGCTTCATGAATTTTGCGGTCAGTTGCACGCCTGTGAAATCTGCGGAAACAGCGAAGCTGGGGCAAGTGTGCCAAGTCCACTATTACTGTCAAGCGGCACTATCATTATCGCTATATCACTATCATGTATCAGTGGGCTGTGGGCAAGGATACGCGTAGTGGGCGGACGGAAAGCGCGGGTCCTGTCTTTCCTTCTGCGCAACCCGAGATCTATCTATCTATCTATCTATCTATCTATCTATCTATCTATCTATCTATCTATCTATCTATCTATCTATCTATCTATCTATCTATCTATCTATCTATCTATCTATCTATCTATCTATCTATCTATCTATCTAATCATTTCTTTGTATGGATCATACGGGCACATCCCTGGCTCGGGATGCGTGACAGCCCCCCTGTTATCTGCGAACGCCACGCCGTACCGTTTTACCTCGACCATCAACAGTCGCCGCACTGTTGAAAAAAAAAAAAGATATCACGAGGTTAAGATACGGACCGGATCGAAAACAGCTAAAAGATAACCGAGAACAAGCAAGGACGTATCAGTCACCTATCTTTGTCACAGGATAGGGCCATTAAATGGAACTGGCAATAAGCACCCACCTATAGGACATTTTGCCCTCTGCGACAGAGGTCATTAAATGCAATTGACAATAAGCATCCACCAAAGGCGGCATCCACCTAAGGCGTCTTGCCCTGTATGACAGCTCATATCTGAAACAATGTGGCGTTCATTACACTCATCAATTCATCGCTGCGGGACAACGTTTGATCCCATTCTCCGAAGCAAGCCCTACTCACCGTACGGCGGAGGGACATCATTAAAACGACTCGACCGTATAGGCGAGCAAACGGTAAATTATACTCGAACGACATCGCGCATGTGGCTCTCGGTGTCCTTCGAGCGACCTTGAAGAAGCAAGCAAAAGCGCAAAAAAACAAGAAATAAAAAGAGAAAGGGCTAGCTGGCCCGCTGTCGAAAGCGTTCTTTCTCACGTGTGGTACATATCGAATGGCCGCGGCACAGTGCCTGCCTCTCGCATCAGCTCGATAAACTTCTTTCACGCTCCTCCGCTCCTGAGAAAATCCCGGATGCGACTCCGGCGGCGACCAGTTTAATTCAAGCGCGACCTTACGGCGACCTGGCTCGTGTGTTTAGAGCGGGCCGATCGGGGATCGGTGATATATGAGTTTGTCTGGAGGTCCGACCGACGTAGCTGCGCAGAGCGCGCGGGATCTCGGCGTATAGCGGCGTCAGCGGCGTGAACTGCGTGTGACGGGGTGAAAGCGTTTCTGTTGGTGCCGCGTACGGAGGTGTACGTGGGGCCTTTGGACGTCATAGCGACGGCGATTTAATACGAAGCCGCGTACGTCCTATTTTTCAAAGCGAGCTCATGCAAATTAGCCTAATGAGCGAGCTTAATGGCGTCGCTGGAGTCATAGTATATAAACGTCAGCAAAGTAAGGTATCGGAATAGTTGGTTCTTCGTTGTCTTGAAACTGTGCTAGAGTTACGGGGCACACAGTGTTACGGAGGACGTATAATTGACGAGGGTGCGCCGAAACCCTTTCCCCGCGACCGTGTTTGCCTCAATTTCGGTCATTTTGCGCACTTCGATGCCGCGAAGTTCGTATAAGCAGATGATCATAGCTGGTTCTGAGGTTTAACGTCCCAAAACGAGCTCTGATTATGAGAGACGCCGTAGTGGAGGGCTCAGGAAAATTTCGACCACCTAGGGTTCTTTAACGTGCACTGACATCGCACAGCACACGGGCCTCAACATTTCGCCTCCTTCGAAATGCAGCCGCCGTGGCCGGGATTCGATTCCGCGACCCTCGGATCAGCAGCCGAGTACCATAGCCGCGAGACCACCGCGGTGGGTTACTCAATGATGTCATTAAACGAAAACCTTACAACTCTCATCGAACGCGTGTCGGCAATCGTAGTCGGCTGCAACACATATGGTACCAAAAATCGTATGACGTCACATAATGCGCGGAACGTAAATTTAGGCATACCGTTACAATAACGTCGACTTACTAAGCGTAATTAGCAGGGTGAAGTAAGACGAATGAATGCGACCTAAAATTTAATTAAGTAATTGAGAGTGGAAATTAAATCGCGTGAACGTGAAGCACGAGGTAATTAGGATAATTAAAGAATCAGTTAACTTATTGTCAGCATTGAGCATAAGGTAAATCAAAGCGAATGAAGGGTGAATCAAGGATGAATTAAGCCAAATTAGGCGGTAATTAAGATAACAAAGCGAATCATTATGTGAATATATAACGGATTTCGCCTTCAGTTAGTCTGAGCATGCGACCAGGGATCCTCTGAAATTTTCTTTTCTCTCCAAGGAAAGAAGAAAAGAAAAGGAAATTTGCGCCACAGAGAGCACATTTTCCCAGTACCTCACAGTTCTCGTAACTGTAGGTTAAAAAAAAAGAGGAAAGTGTCGGCGACATAGAAGTACATGGAAAGAGCGGTAAGCCGCTTCTTATAATCTAGCGAAAGATTCAAATGGTAACTGAGGTTTGCGCACAAGCGTTATATAGTCATAGGCCGAGCAGCCTCGTTTTAATCAAAGCTAATCACTGACTCCGGTGTTGGTCTACAGCCATGTTTGTAGCTTCGAATTAAATGTTAATTTTCTTATGCACTTCTCGAAGGTGTTCCCTTCGATTTTTAACACAAAACCCAAGCAAGAGAAATAATTTCCCTCGAAACCGGAGAATTTTAGCGGAATTCTCGTAATCAAAAACGGAAATTGCCTATACGACTAAGTTCACGGCCATACTTGGCGACGGCAAGGGTACTGAGGTGGGTGGTTTCTGAGGTAAAGGCATGAAAATTCGGAAGGTGATTGGAGCTCCCGGAAATGACCAATGGCAGACCATGAGCGTTTGAGGTTATTGAGGGCTGAAAGTTGCGTTGAGGTAGCCACAGAACTAGCAGCGTCGTAATGCAGTGGTTACGGGGCTAGGATGCTGAGTAGAAAGGAGCGGGTTCGATCACTGCCGCGGCAGTCGCATTTTCGATGGAGGCGGAAATGCTAGGGGCTCATGTACAGTCAACAGCAAAAGTTTACGGGATCCGAAACTTTGGAAAAACCTGTATTACCGCTTAGCTTCGCAACGTAGCGTCAGTTTAAAAGTTTCAGTGGGTAGATGTTATTGCGATGTACAGGCTGTAAGATTTAATTCGAGGCTATGTTCAGAGGATAAGTGACAATATAGATTTTTCTGAAGTTTTGGATCCCGTAAAGTTTTGCTGTTGACTGTACTACGCGACGTCACTGCACGTAGTTAAGGAACCCCATGTGGTCGAAAGTTCCGGAGCCCTCCACTGCGGCGTGTCTGGCTCATATCGATGTCCGGGAGAGAGAGGGAGAGAGATGAGCTCTTATTGAAAGGCAGAGAATTTATCCGGCGTTGAAATATCGCTGACACGGCTACTCTGCGTGGGGAGGGAAGTTTGGGGAGAGAAATACGAGTAGAAAGAAGTACACGATACAGTGAAAAAGAAAAGAGAAGGAAAAATTGGGCTTTGTGTCTCTGACTGCGATGCCTAATTGCGTCCAATGTCGTGGGTTTGGGCCGTAATACCTCACGTATTATCAGTATTATTATCAGAAGCGATGCACAGCACTGACTGACTGAAAGTCAATTGAAAATTCGCAGTAGCTTATCAATTCATGAACAAGGAATTTTCTGCTGCACATGAAGAACCACTATGCGTCCACAGAATTCGAAAGGACGCCATGAATTCCATGTTGCAATGAAATAAAGCAGGGTTTTAAGCTTGACGTTATTTGTCCCAGGAGGGAAGTTTGCTCAAGGAAATAATGCAATTTACATTCCAAGAGAGCAGGAATCGGACGAGTCATTTGCGTCAGAACGTTGCTTGCGCTTTGGAACTACTAAGGGACGACCTTCGCAGACCTTGGTAAATGTTCTTTCCTCAAGCCTCTGATTACACAAACACCCTAACACTTGCAGAAAGACGGTAAGAAAATGGGAAAAAGAATACAGGCTTACGCGCAAGCACACGACCACGCGAGACGCATCGCACGAAGGCGCATGTCTAAAGGAATACTAACTCGATCAGGATTGGCCAATGGATGCCCAGGAATGCCAATGGAGTTCCGTCTTAGCCTCGACCATCCGCTGAAGCCTCCGGAATAGCTGCAGGGATGAAAGACAGGTGGGGTTCCGCCACGGTGGTCTAGTGGTTATGGCACTCAGCTGCTGATCCGAAGTTCGCGGGATCGAATCCCGGCCGCGGCGGCTGCATTACGTTGGGGGCGAAATGTTGAGTCCCGTGTGCTGTGCGATGTCAGTACACGTTAAAGAACCCCAGGTGGTCGAAATTTCCGGACTCCTGCACTATACGGCGTCTCTCATAATCAGAGCTGGTTTTGGGACATTAAACCCCACAAATCAATCAATCAATGAAAGGTGGGACGGCACCACATGAGCCTGTCACCACAGCTGTACTAGACTACAGGGGTGTCAACAGCCACTGATCTGAAGGCCGTGAATTGTTTATGGATGAAGAAAACTTACGCTGCCCTAATAATATGCGACCAGTGGTAACGTCATCAAGAACGCTGTGACTACGCCCGCGCGAGCCTTGCCTGGCTCTGCAAAAGTGCACATGCGTCACGGAGTACAGCGTTCTTTCTTTTCCTGCATGCTGCTTGGCTGTTTACATAATCGCGCAAAACAATGAAGATGCATTGTGGTTTGCCAAGCGGTATTTCGCAAAACGAGAACACACGTCGAACCACACGGCAATATACTGGTTTCTGCGACGGCACGGAAGTTTCTACCACCTGGGGCTCTTCGGCCTCAGGTGTTGTTGAGGCGAAATGTTGTTGAGGCTAAGTGTTGAGGCTCTTCGGCCTCAGGTGTTGTTGAGGCGAAATGTTGTTGAGGCTAAGTGTTGAGGCTCTTGGGCCTCTGCATTTCGCCTCCATCGTAGTGCAGCCGCCGCAGCCCGAATTTGATCCCGCGATCTTCGGATCAGCAGCCGAGTACAATAGCCACTAGACCGCCGTGACGGGGCTATCTTCTGTCTGAATTAAGGTCTTTCTTTAAGGATAATTTATAACTTCACAAGTCTGTGTTTTGAATTTTGCGAGAATAACGTTTGTTTTCACGATCTCAGGGGTCGCCTAACCTATAGTGTAAGCGATAGGAGATAATTTTTGGGATAGTATGTTTGATTGAGGAAAAGAAGAGTTTGTAGAGGAAAGAATAAAGGCAGAGCTTGGTGGCTCGCGGGCCAGTGCCCATTTATAAAAGGGGACGCTCATAACATCCGTCCGTCCGTCCGTCCGTCCGTCCGTCCATCCATCCATCTATCCATCCATCCATCCATCCATCCATCCATCCATCCATCCATCCATCCATCCATCCATCCATCCATCCATCCATCCACGTGCAGTAACTCCAGGAAGGAATGGAGGTAAGCCAAATCTGTCCCACATCTTGTTTCTCGTAATGATTGTACTCATAACGACTGCGATATTTGGTCCCGAATTATTTAATAATAACCATAACTTTTCCATTTGTTAGACACGAATGTGATATCGGATAATATAGTCGACGTCGGGGCTAGGTGATTTAATCCGACAATCTTAAAGCCTTTCCAATTTGCAACAGGCCAAGAGAATAAAGTCTCTGCAACCTTGAAAACCGAGTATGCGAGCAGATGCCAGTGCGAGCTTCTCCGCTATACTTGCACCTTACAGCCGCCGATACCGGAATCACTGCGGATCCCTAAGTCGTGAGGCGAATCAGGGAATCCCAAGCTATTGTATTCACCATGCTGCCCACGTTCGCCGTATTACGCCGTAGGAATAGCCGGCGAGTTCGAAAGGTCAGGAAGAACACCGCGGCTGGAAAAGAATGCGGACCGCGAGGGTGAACAAGTAGATTACACCATGACGCTATTTTAACGACCGTGCGTTTGATTCCGCCTGGGTTACCGTTTTCCCGTTGAACCGCACGAGCTGTGAAGGAGAGATCACTGATGACGTGGAAACGTGAACATGGTATGTTTTATTTAGAAAGAGAGAGAGAGGGGGGGGGAGATGGTATATTTTTTTCAGGTAGGAGAAGTCTACTAGTTAATATGAACCGCTGTGGCCGTGCTTAAAGGGCAACTCCGGCGGTTTTTTCACCATATCTTGATATCTCCGTTTTCCAATGGCCCTGATAGTCCTGTACCAGGCAGGGTGGTTCAGTTCGCACAGAAACTCACCGATAATTTTACATAGGCGGATGAACGATGCGTTAAAACCGAAATCGAAACGGGTAGATGCTTCGTGAAGCGTATGCGGTGACGTCACAAGTGTCCCCGTCATGGGAAATATGGCGCTGGTGCCAGAAAAATGACAGTGGTGAGGTCATCCGACGATGTATTGAGTTATGCGAGCTTTTCTAAACTTGACAGCGACGATTTGAACGCGGAAGTGTTGCTCTTGACAGCCCGCCTGATAGGGTAGGCAGCGTTGAAGGCAATGACGTCAAAGACACGGGGTGGACCGTATGGGAATGCGCTAAAAAGTTTTAAAATTCGTTTTCAGGAAAACGAAATGAGTTGCAACTGTTGGCGTATACCAAGCCAGACAGTTGCAACTCATTGTGACACGTACTCAGGTACGTGTGACAATAAGAACATATACGGAAAATTTAATTAATATCCGTGGACGCTGAAAAACCGCCGGAGTTGTACTTTTTTAAACAGCGTAAAAATGCCAAAAAAAAAGAGAGAGAAAAAGAAAGCCTCTTGTGCACTTAGATTTAGGTGTCCGTTAAAGATTCCCAGTAGGTCGAAATTACAGCGGAGATCTCAACAACGCGGCAGTGTCTCAAGGTGGTGGTTTCGCACATAAAAACGCCCTCAATTATTGCTAACCATACTAATTAAAACTGCGTTTTTGGAGATGTTCTTCATTTTCGAGAAGTACTGCAGCTCAGACCACGCTGAACCACACTCCAAAAGTACACGTCTCAAAGGGCTATGATCGCTACCACTACACCAGCTAAACATGTGCGCCCTGCATGGACTTTCCCAGGCGGGGCACTTGAGATGCCGATCGATAAATAAAGAAATCACACGAGATATGGAACTGCGAAATACAACTACAAATAACTGACGCATAAATTCGGGAAACGCAAATTTTTCGAAACAAAGTTGCGTTCGCTGCGCTGTGTGTTTGAGCTTTTCTTCTATTAGTATCGGCAGTGCAACGCAGTTTCCCTGCACGCACAAACACCTTCGTCCTACTGGTCCCTGTGTTCGGGACAGGTGAGTGCAAAGTAATAAAATTAAGAAATGTGCACTACCGGCTCATGAATTAAAATGTTCCTTGATTTACTGCTTTGAACGGATACAGATAAGTAGTTCCGTGCCCATTGAAGGCTACCCATTTAGATAATGATATGCGTTGTCACGAAATAAAACCTGTCACTGGCATCTCGCTTCATTTCGTCCAAGTCCACCGAGAGATTTCCCTGTGTACCGAATGTCAAGAGGAAAACACGGCAAGGAAACATTGCAAGCCCATCTCACGTTTTTCGGAAGGATTGTAAGTTCGCCAATACAGAAAGCATTGTAATTCTGGAAGTTGAGCGCGGCGAACTGCACGGAGAAAATTATAGCCTCGAAGTCGTTCCGATAAGAAAGGTGGTTCTGTCTAGAATCAAGACGAACCGGTGAAGGCACGTTTGTGCATTCCCGAACCAGCACCGCGGCATTGCTGTTTTGCCGTACAGAGAGAAAACCGGAACTTCTGGGGAGGATACTTTGCTCGAGAGATTTCAAGGCGACGAATGTTCGACGTATCCGACGAAGTCGGGAGCGAGCACTTGTTTGGAAGCATTACAGAGCACTGTTTCATTTTGCTAGCGAATGAAGGGGAAACTTCTTTGAATACTTATATTATTAGCGGTCATTAAGACAGCTGTTTATTCACAACGCCCCAACTAAGCTCCATGCAAAGTATGGTAACATGAGAGAAATCGGGGGACATTACGGTAACGCAATATAATTGGAAATACGAGGCGTATTGAAAAAAGTGAATGGACTTTAGAGTACAAACAGGACGTTTAGAACAGTTTCTCTTTATTGCGATGTAGTCTGGTCAGTCGAATCATCATCGATGGAAACTCAGTAAAGTAATTAGAAGAAAGGAGAAGCTAGCCTAGTTTCTGCGATTGTAGAAACTGTGGTACAGCATCGATTCTTTCAAGCCGAGTGAAGTTCTTTTGCGCTCTTTATAAAACAACAACGTACAAATGATATACGGATAAGGTACGGTAGCACTAAGCTGTAAGGTGACGCCCTGTCAAATGATACGTTTGAAAGTAACTCGCTTAGAAAAAAACAGCAGCATATCAACACGAATATGAAACAATACGTTGCATTGGAAGGAAAACGTTCATCCGAATACAGGTGAGAGCTGCGGAAACGTTCGTTATTATTTTGTGTTTGATACATGAGCTTGGGCGATGGCTTGAAAAGTTAGGCATGCATATCCAGAAGTGATCTGCCTCAGTGGCTCAGAAATGCTGCTTGAGGCACTAGGGGCCTTGGGCGTCGAATTGAGGTTATGAGCTTTTGTCATCCGACTAATGAATTCCCGGGAGTGCTACAAAACTTCCAATTCCGAAGAGCTGGGGGGGGGGGGGGGGGGGAGTGGCAGGAGGTGAGTGGGGAAAGAAATTTTGTTTACTGGCATCTTAGTACACGGCTTCATAAAACAAAACTGCGAACATAAATCTAGACAATATGTCACCTATAAAAACACGACGCCATTTTACACCATTCAACAGCTTGCGCCTCTCTTCACGACCTGAACTACGAAACTCATCTACGGCTGAGAGGCATAACTTTACTACATAGCATAGTTTGCCGACTAGGTATAGATGCGGTTTGTCTACATCTCAACGTATTTTGAAGGTGGTTATTCCGGCTTCTAAACCCAGCCTCCGTGCGTTCTATGATGGACAAGAAAAAAGTGATACGTCGCTTCATGTACGCGATATTAGGTTAGTTTCAAAACGCGACCAGGCATTGTCTCGAAACATCACTTGCGTTGTCTTAGAGCTTGTCGCACACGGCCGAGTCAAATTGGTGCCTGCCAGTGCGGTGATTAAAGCGTGATCGGCAAGATGTAACACACGCGAGAATCACGGCCACTTGGAATTTGACGTCATTCATTCCACGTGATACGAGACGTGTTAAGTGGCCGGCGAACACGGGACGAATCGGGTCACCGCTGATGCGAGAACTCCAGTAAGACGGCGAGCCTGTCTTGTTCAGCTGCTTCTTTTGCTGGCCCGTCAATTTCATGATGTCATGGCTGTTCGTTGCATACGTAGACAAAAGGGCGATGCTCGGTATTCGAGGCTTTGAACGATTCACGCAGTGGTTCGTGGAATGACGGGATGAGTTCGACCCAACAACGTGGAGGTGCAAATGAAGATAGCTGCATTGTTCCCACATTGTTAGACAGCGCGCGACTAGAAACTATGGATGAGAAGCAGTTAGTTGGGAAAAGAGCAACTATTACCGGAGATGGGGCGGGAATACACACTGTGCCGAGACATATTATTCAGTGAAAATTCTTGGGGAGAGTGTACGGATGTCTGACGGCGCCAGGCGGAAGAGGGCGTTCTCGTAAAAGAGGCCTTTAACTCTGAAGGTACAGTGTGTATTGTTCTTGTGTTGTGGCAGCCTCGCGCGTCGAATAAGCAGCTCGTGATCCCGTACTCAGGAAGCTATCTTATCGTTACCTCTTGGTTTCCTTATCGCTACTGTGCTCATAACAAGCTTGAGCAGATTAGCAAACATCTAGTAACGACCTTTAAGCACCGTAAGGAGGTCGTGAAACGTTTTCAGAAATTTTTCTTATATGTGTGCGTTCGCAATCCTGGCCCTCCAATCAGTAGTTTACATTATTTCATTGAATATCCTGCGCTAATTCACAGCGGTAAAAACACTCAAGTGGCCGCCATTGCCTTAGTCGCCGCCATAGCCTCCGAGATCGATGCGCTCTCCTTGGTCACGTGCAAACACGCCATGTTCCAGCGTTGCTTCCGTACGGCGGCACCACATGTAGTCCAACTATAGGTTCTTTCTTCCTAACTTTCTTATAAATTTAGAGCAAACTAAAGTTAACATGTTTATTGAATGCCTGAAGGTGACGTCAATGACAGTGCCTATGCCGGCGTGTAGTGTCGCATGATCGTTTCGGGAGCGCGAGAAGGCTATAAGGGTCCAAGAATCATGTAAGGTATGTTTGTGAAAGTGGGACACTGCCTGGCATAGAAACATGAGCCCTAACAGTTCTTTCAACTGTCCCCCCATGTGCTAGCTTAGCCATTCGGACTGCTGCCTGGTTAAAATGGCCCTGCAACACGTTTTTTAACATATCCAAAAAACAGCCCCAATCAGTCACTGAGGCTCCAGTAAACATGCTAGCCAAATATCGTTGCACAGCGCTCAACGGGAAATTGCTTTCCTGGTCCAAATACGGCTGGAAATTGGCTGCTCTTCTTTCGGCGGATGACGTCAGTGGAAGTACCGAAGAGGAAAATTGATGCTTAGTCTTAAAGATACATACGTACATTCTTCTTTATTTGTAAAGCTGAAAACGAAGAAATAAAACATTACAGAGGACCGTTCCACGATCATGAGATCAACCAATGCTATTTCTGCCCACAGTGACGTAGTCTGTGCCGATGTCATCTGTCGAAAGATGAGCAGGCGCTTTTTCAGCTGCATTTAAAACCGAATTACGAATTCCGGGGTGTGTGCAGTGCAGAAATATTTGGCTGACGCGTTCACAGGAGCCAACGTGACCTGATCGACATCGTTTCCTCACTAGGCCCAAAAAGTGTTGCAGAACCCCCTTAATGTCCCCACCTTCCCTTATTGATCTCTACTTATCGTTTCCGGGAACACTCGCTGCCTTTGCTTATCGATGGATATATTCGTGAGTGGAAATAGCACACTATTTCGTAGGAAGGTGGTAAAGCATAAGCTGGGAAAAAATTGAAGAACATAAGTCCCAGGCCGAGATTAAAGCCAAAATAGTACATTGTTCCGGAGGAAGGTGGTGAAGCATAAGCTGGAAGATAAAAATGGAGAACAAAGTCTCAGGCCGAGATTAAAGCCAAAGTTTCCGAAACGTCAGGTGTCCAGAAAAGGACCGTCACGTTTTCTGAACATTTCTCCTGCTAAGACAGGAGTTTCAGGACGTAGTAGTTCAGGCGGAAGCATGACGCAACGCTGCACTCGATTCCAATCTTGAGTGCTGCGCAATGTAAGACTGGATGACGCAAGTATAAGACCAGCACAGGTCCGTAAAGGTGGTCGTGTCGGTGAGTCGAGACGCACGGAAAACAAATGAGGAATTATCTGTTATTTCGTAACCCTAAACAGTACCATCTTTGCAGAAAAAGTAGGCTCTGTCTGCGCTCCTTCTTGCGCTTTCAATGCGATAGGAAGGCTACGCGTTTCGACACTCGTGCTGCGAGTCGCAAACAGGTTTACCGTCTGCAAGTCCTTAATTAACACCCGACTATGATCACATGTTAAAGGTGTTATGTAATGTAGACACGTCCCATACATATTATATCGCTAATAGATCTCTACAAAAGGGAGAAGTTAACAGAATACTTGAAGTGCCAGCAGTGGCATAGCAGAAGTTTTTTTTTTTTTTTCGAGAGGTGTTATACGGTGTGTTTCGGCGGATATTATATGATGCGATGGCTTAATATCATGGGTGGGAAAAAGGTAAAAAGGGGGTGTCAAGAAGTTTCGAGGGGTGTTTTGACACCTTCCCTCCTTCTGGCTCTACGGCCCTGAGTTCCAGTACCTAACTCACGACGCGTTTAAAAGCCCCGCCACGGTGGTCTAGTGGTTATGGTACTCGGCTGCTGATCCGAAGGTCGCGGGATCGAATCCCGGCCGCGGCGGCGGCTGCATTTCGATGGAGGCGAAATGTTGAGGCCCGTGTACTGTGCGATGTCAGGTGCACGTTAAAGAACCCCAGGCGGTCGAAATTTCCGGAGACCTGCACTACGGCGTCTCTCATAATCAGAGCTGGTTTTGGGACGTTAAACCACACATAATCAATGAAAACGTGTTTAAGGAGCGCAACAACACACGAGTAACAGCGGCGATGACTAGGCGTCAATTTACGAGCAATCGCGAGTGATCTGCTCAGCTCAGAGACACGTTTCTAGGGTCACGATCTTCTCGGGACAACAACGCAACGGCGGTGGGTAAAATTGCTCCCCACCGCTACGACAATGTAAAACAAACCGTGCGCTAGATCCGTGAAACGCTCGGGTTGACAATGCCCGTCGACTTGCGTAACGGCCGCAACCACGAAACGACGAAACGGGGTCAACGCAATCCGTCATTGCCGCGACAGGCAAAACGCACGTTAGGACACAGGCTGGCGCCCCACGACACAAAGCGTTTCGGTCTTGGGACATCATCATCATCCAATCACCTTGGTATTCTAACCCTTGCCCACCATACACGAAGGAGACATCTTATAGGAGAGGCCGTCACCTTACATACTCACACGTAGATTGGAGGAAGAGTCTTTTCTAAGATCGAAGGCGCAGACATCGCCTCAAATTCATCTTCAAGATTATTAGCGGCCGCACAAATATAAACAGGGATTTATACGAACAGCCGCCAGGAAGACGATGTGATCGTCTTAAGAATAGCGCAGCTATTCAGCCTTTTTCACGCGAACTGATGCTTTCCGTTACTTCTTTTTCACGGACTCAACAGAAATGTGGAATAGTTTGCCTGATGCAGTTGTAAACCATAAAACGTCAGTCGATTCAGAAGATGCGTTAGACACTTTTCTCTGTAACGATGTGCGCTAGATGCTGGTTCGAGCATTTATTGGTCGGCTTTTATTTGTGTAATCACTGTAGTTTATTTGTTATTTTTCTGATGTTGGTTTTTCATATGGTGTCCTAATGTGCTTTTGAATGTTACTTTTTTTTGCAAATGTTATGCATCATGTATTGCGACGTGACAACCTTCCTGTAATGAGACCAAGCACGGGGTTGACAATATCCAATCAGCGAATAAAAACAAATAAATAACTAACTAAATAAATATATTGACATTTGAAGCCGGACGTGAGGACTCCCCCAGTGATAGGTCGGTAACACTACAACCCGACTGAGCATGCGCCCCTAAAGCACAGTGAGGAGCAAAAGCGAGCAGATGATGTCGCTTGCATCATGCGCACACAGCACATGAAGCATTGCTTGTGCGGACGAGCCGCGTGAGACGACGGCGGAAGCCAGGAAGTCCCGGTAGCCCTTGCGAAATCATGTGACTTCCGGCACACTTTTTATTATGCAGCTCCGGATACTGAGGGCCCCTCCTAATCTTTCCATCCTCCACGCCACTACCCTTTCATCCCTGCTTCGACGGAGAACCCTAAACGACGGCGCACTACGGCGACAACAGAACCGACGCCCCCTCTCGACGTTGTAATTGTGGGCAGACCCTAATTAAAGACTCCGCGCGCGCCAACTCGATGGCTTCGGGTGACCCGCCTGATTGCCGGTCGAAAAGACCGGCAGTTGAGAGAAACACGCGTTGCAAGCGTAGAGCGTTTCGCAAAGGAAAGCCGGGAGCGAAGTCGCGTCGTTTCGCCGAGTCGCGTGAGAGCAAGAAAGCAAGCGGACGGGGACAGGGGCGGAGTTCGGTGAGCAATAACCAAGGTCGAATGACCCGGAGGGCGTTGCCTTAGAGATCTCTGTTCTCGGAGAATGAGGTAGTCCGGCGGACAGGACGGAGTAAAAGGAGTTAATGAATGTTTAGCGAACACTTCGCAAAGAAAAAAAAAATGGCGGTACAAGAGAACGACGAATGAAGTGACGGTGTCGAAGTCGACAGGTTAGTCAAGGAAGTGAATGGAGGAGTGAACGAATGAAGACAGCAGGGGAGTGGAACGAAAAAGAAAAAGGAAGAACAAGACATTGCAGAAGTTGCCGTCGGAAATGACCCAGGACATTTCACTTATGATACAGTAAGCAACGCAACTACTACGACGCTCTTACAAGCGAGGCACACAGGATAACAGCTGCTTGAGTGTTAATAAGAAATCGACAAATTTAAGACCTAGTCAGACATGGATGCAGCGCTGGAACTGTAAGCACACGACATCAGTTAACTACGACGGCAACATGACCAGAACATGTCAATGTAGATTCGAATTGCTGCATCCTCTCCTGTTGGCATGTAGACAGGGCGATCGCACATCATGTCCGAAGATCATGTGTAAGGTGATGCTCATGTGATGATTATGTGTAAAGTGATTCGTATCATGAGCATTATAAAACATCCAGAAGAGAATACCTCCTTGAACCCTTCAGACACTCCTCAAGTACTAACCACAACCAGACAATACGGCTGCCTAAAAGTCACAACAACGTTCATCAAAACTCTGTTTTTCCATCATCAATATTGAGCATACTGGAATAGTCTATCATCATCTGCGGTGAACTGTGAAACGGTGGAATCTTTTGCTCAAGAATTCGGCGATATTTTTTCTTCTACATAGTGTGTTACATTTTTGTAATGTGCTCGCATGTTATCTAAAAACTGCATCTTTGAAATTGTTGTTTACATGTCCTCCAACATAGAACTGTCTCTTTGGAATGTATTCGTCACTTTCGACACAATTGTAACCACTTATGTACTACCACTCCTGCTTGGACCGAGAAGATCTGCAGTATACTGAAATAAATAAAAGAAGACCACATATTGCTATAGTGGTGGTGGCATTTACAGCTAACGCGTGGCGAAATTCCTTTAAGGCCCAGCTCCTGCATTCACACTGATACATGATGAGTACAACAATGTTCCAACTAGCCACAGAGGGGCTGCATGCCAAATAACGGGAATATGTCGTCACAATTTTGTCGAAGAATATGAATCAAAATTACGAATCTAGCTTGTGATTGACAAGTGCATCAATTCGGGCAGGTGCGTAAGAACGCTCGTCATACATTTAGGAGTGGTTCGTCCAGCAATATACTAACTATACACAATAGATGCCTAAGAAGAGAGGAACCCAATGCACTCCTGCCCCTATAATAAGCAACGCCCATGCCTTTCCCATGATTCTTCAGGGGCCCCCTATAAATGCAGTACATACAGAAAGGAACAACATTTTAATGCTAATTCATTACATGCAACAAGGTAAGTTAAACCTGTCCTCGTCCGCGGCGCCCGATACAGAGTGAAGTAACCATGTAACAACGCCACTAATGAAGTGGTGCAATAATGTCACGTGACACGGAGTTCGTGACAGTACGGGTGCGGATATAGTCAAAATTATCAAGCCATGATTTCGCATTCATTGCACTTAAGGAGATATAAATGCCCGTTTTTATTGTTCTTTCTTGTTACCCATCGCACGCCGTGACATTAGTGGCCTCCGATAGAAATATAGTCCTGCACATAGATAAAGGTAACACCCAGAGCCTGGGTTCACGATGGAATGCCCAATGAAAGAAAGGTGCGAACGCTGGAGTTAAAAATGTACACTCACTCAATCAAATTCCAATAAGAGGTGTACCTAAATGAGCAACTGACACCATTCCCACTTCTTCATGCCCTGTACTCGGCGGCGTGCTCTTAATCTAAATGAAAATTAGACGGAAGGGCGTTTCGACCAACCAGAATACGTCCCCTAACGTTTCTTGCCTAAAGAACGCGTGACCACGCGCATGCGAAGAAAGGGAGCACGCTTCGAACTTACTGGGAAATGGGGCTCGGAATCACCGATATTTATCCTTGGCCCTTATTACAGGACATCAAGGTGCGCGACAGCAAAAGCTCACTCGCTTACACGACGCCCCCGGTGCCGCCGATGCATGCACTTTCGTCGCAACCTTCAACACTGCCTTCTGGTCACGAGCCGCGCACACGAAGCGATCGTATTTGAAAACCATTCCGCAGGGCAGGCGGGCGTTACCGGCGCCCACACCAGAAGCGCTAACGTATATAGTCTGTTTCAGAAAGTTCCGTGCAGCACTGTGGAGGCTACAGCCCTCTTCGGCCAATCCGGAGGACGAACACATGTTAAACGTGTCCCTTCCGCGGCTGGTCATCTGCCAATGGCGTGCGCATGCAGCGGCAGCTGCAGCCTTGGAAGGAAGAAGATGAAGAAGGGGTGTGCGTGTCCCAACAGTGGCATTTCGTCTCGCTTCAGAAGGATTGTGTGCTCGATGGTCTCGTAGCCTTGGCTTTGCTGCACGGAACTACTGAAACAGACTATAGTGAGTACGTTCAAGTCGGAAAGAAAGAAAGAAAGAAAGAAAGAAAGAAAGAAAGAAAGAAAGAAAGAAAGAAAGAAGAAAGAAAGCAGGTAGGCTCGCAAAGAAGCAAGTAAGAAATGAAACGTTAACGGCTTGTGCCGCACCTCCGTAAAGTTTAAAGGCAAAAACGTGCTGCACACCTGTTAATGTGTTAAGTTACGCGTTAGGCAGTGCACTAAGTTATACACTGAGTCACACTGTTACGACTTACGTTTCAGACCACATAGAAGACCTAATGAAGTTTAGTGTTAACGTGGAGGTGTACGCATTTGGGACGACATTTTCAACGACATATGCGTGAACAGCGCATATGCAACTCGAGGCGCATACGGCGGCAGAAAATGCGGCATATGAGAACCGCACTTGGTACGGTATATACGCATTTCCAGTAGGCTTTTTGTTTAACTCGGATAGGGGCACGGAAGCACACGGACCACGCCCAGCGCAACTTCAAGGCCCTTTTTAATTTTTTGTGTGACACAGGTTTAGATGGCCGTCTCTAATACGGTGCTGTAAATACTACTGCGCATGGTGCACATCCGATTACAGGACGTGTATGGTGACTGCTTGTACTTTACCATCGTCACCTTCCATACCTCCCTCTATCTCTATCTATCCCTTTTCCCCTTACCCATGTGAGGAGTAACAGGCCAGAGACTTACTCTCCACGCCCACATCTCTCCCTTTCCTCCCATTAAATGCTATCTTCTTCTTCTTGTTCTTCGAATAGGTAACCTCGTTGTTCCAAGTCCGCCGCTTGTGGAAATACTAAAGGCTCTCAGCCCTAAGAGCGGTGAAGCAGAATGGCTGATTGCAGGGAGGTTAATAATAATAGTAATTGATGGTTTTTCACGTTCCACAACCATGCTATGATCACGAAGCACACCTCATAGAGGAGGGCTCCCTGGTAATTTTAACCACGTGGGGTTTTTTTTGACGTCTACCTACATCTAAGTTGTCGGTTGATTTTCTTTACTTTTTACATTTGGCCCCCATCGAAATGAGGCCGCCGGGATTCGATCCCGCAACCTCGGAGAATCGCAAGGCACCGCATAGCCGCTATAAGCTATACCATGGCGGGAGCGGAATGCAGGGACGTTAACCATAAAGACTTCCGGCTGACTAGGCTATACCGGAGTAATTGACTCTCTAATTAATTTCGGAGTAATTAATTTATTTTATCTTACATTTCTTACATTTCAGTTTTGCCGTGTTTCATCGAGTAGAGATGTTACTTGCATTAGTCTCGCTTCATGTATAGATATAGCACGTTTTGTTTCGTTGTTTTGTATTTTTCATATCTTGTAACCCGCTCCACTCTGTAATGATTCGGCGACTGAGGGTTACTAATATAAATAAATCAATAAATAAATCAATAAATAAATAAATAAATAAATAAATAAACTGATCGAGTTCAAATGCGAAAACTGTAATATGACTATGAGAGACGACGTAGTCGATGGCTCCGGAAATTTTGACCACCCGGAGGTTCTTTAACGTGCACTGACATCGCACAGTACACGGGCCTCTACCACTTTCGCCTCTATCGAAAACACAACCGCAGCGGCCGGGATCGAACCCGTGCCCTTTCAGGTCGGCAGTGAAGCGTCATAACCTCTAGACCAGCATGGCGGACGAAAGAGAGAGAGATTCTAGTTAAGGAAGTGAAGAAAATAGGGTGAAGGGTGCACGGTAACTGTCTCTTAGTGAGGACACCTCAACCGACGCACTTAGGGTGGTGGGGGAATTAAAGGGGCTGAGAGAAGAAAGAAGGGACATGACGGACGAAAGACAAAAATGTCACAGAAAAAAGGTGACAGAGAGAGATAGAGGGGGGAAAGAGGAAAGTCAGCAAGCAGTGAATTAGTTGGCGCAGGTACCATAATCTTCAAAGGCCCGTCATCCTCAGACACAGACCCGTCACCTCACAGACACAGACACGTCATCCTGAAGAAGCGCAAAAGTACTTTCACTGCCCTGCGGGCCTACGACTGATGTACGCGTGAGCGACCTCTAGCAGCATCTGCTCGGAAACTGGACGAGAAAAAATGAGGAAAAATGAAAGAAAAAAAGAAAGAGCGACTCAATGGTTATCGCACGTGTTCTACAACGGGTGTCTACAGCCAGGGTAACCAGGGTGGTCATGTAGACGGCGCCGAAGAAACAGGCATGACGGAAATTGTTGCCGGAGATCGTACGTCGTTGAGGAACCCCCGCTGAGCACTTGAGAAACGCCGTGGTGCTTGCTGGCGCCGGCGGTCGGCGATTTCACGAACGCTCTTGTCCGGTGTTCCGCACGATCCAGATCTAATACGCCGTTGCTCGGACACGTCCACTATATGCTAACACCGTACACGACGGCGCGATTGCCTTACAAACTAAAAAAAAAAAACAAAACGAAAGGAAGTTCATGCACGCGTGTTGAGGAACACGCAGGCGACCTTTCAGCCTCAAGACCCTTCTGGAACAGTTCTTTTTTTCTTTGAGTTTCTCAAACAGAAACCGGATCATTGAAGTTTCCTCGCAATACTGCGCGCCGTCGGACTGCCCACTCCGTTCCTTCCTTTTTTTTTTTTTTTATACTGTTTCGTTTCTGTCGTCACAGTCATTATTACGTGCTCGATCGTCGGACGTCCTGGCAAGGAATCTCGCGTGCGTCACGCTTATGGGTGGGGGAAACCCGCCTGATTAGTTCGTGTTGCTCGACTGAGAGAAAACGTTCAGATGTGGCGCCTGGACGAGATAAAGGGTTGGTGTAGGTGAGGAGTATAGCGACTCAACGGGCGTGGAAAATATTTAGGTCACACCAACCATACTTCTGTGGTTTGCATTCTGTGTTTTGCGGTAATGGTCGCGCGCTGTAAAATCGGATCCCGGCCGTGGCGGCTGCATTTCGATGGAGGCGAAATGTTGAGGCCCGTGTGCTGTGCGATGCCAGTGCACGTTAAAGAACCCCAGGTGGTCGAAATTTCCCGAATGTTCCACTACGGCGTCTCTCATAATAACAGCTAGTTTTGGGACGTTAAATCCCACGTCTTTACATCTTTACAACTGACTGTAAAGGATAACGTAACTGACAGACGGGATATGGTTGGTCTAGATTGACATTGGAATCGACGGACACAGCGCAAGACCACTACACGGACGACAAATAAGCACGCAGAAACGCGCGGTACGTGGGTGCTTCTCTGTCGTATGTGTTGTTTTTGTGTTCGACAATCGCATTGGAAGATATATCTATGAGCAATAATAAGACATTTTCGACGCAGGAGTCGGGGGCATTGAGACATCGATAAAAACGTTTTAGTTGTATGTAGGCATATTAATTGTTTCTTAGCCGGTGGATCGAAGTTGACAGCAACGTGGAACGCGCTACAACTGTCGAGACTTCAGGAAGAGAGAGAGATAGAACAGAAAGAAAAGAAAAGGCAGGAAGGTTAACCAGGCGGGCGCCTGGTTTGCTACCCTGTACTGGTGGTTAAAGGTGTGGCGGGTCGTCGAAACGACTGAACGGCTTTCACTTGACTCAGTTGCTCGTAGCATCACGTCCCGGTCACCGATTTGTAGAGCACGTGTACGCAGAACCAACAACGACGGTGTCTGGTAAGGAACTTAATTCCACATCTTCTCAACAGACATACACAGGCCCTACAAATTATACAGAAATCACTGTCCTTGTACTCTATCAAAAAAAAAAGAAAAAGAAGCCAGAATTTACCTCCTCTCCTTCCCGCAAGATTAGCAAGTTGTGTTTGCTGTAGTCATGTTCCTTAGGTTTCTTTATTTGCTGTTTCGTGACTTTTCTTTTTTATGTAAAATTATGCATTTTGTTCACCAAGGTATGAGACTGCGTGTGTATATATTATTAACAATGTATAATTATTATTTCTCTTGCCTATGCCCTGGGTGTGCATTTGGGTGCTAGAGTCCCGTCAGGCAGAGCACATCTGCCTTTTGATCTTGCATCCAAGAGATTTTTTTTTGTTGTCTGAAATAAATTCAAATTCAAATTCAAACTCAGTCTTTATTTTATTCTGAACCCTGTCGCGTGCCCAACAGGGCGCCGCGGAGCAGCACGAGAGAGAGAGAAGGAAAGCAAACATGCCTGGGCAAGACTGAAAGGAGGGTGCGTGGGCCAAAAAACGCGGGTTCGATCCCGGCCGCGGCGGTCGCATTTTCGATGGAGGCGAAAATGCCAGAGGCCCGTGTACTGTGCGTTGTCAGTGCACGTTAAAGAACCCCCACAGGTGGTCTAAATTTCCGGAGCCCTCCACTGCGGCCTTTCTCTCCCCTCTATCTCTTTCACTCCCTTTCTCCCCACCCCCACGGAAGCTTACCCGCGCTCCCTACATGGGCTGCAGAAATTCGCCTCCTTTCCTAACCGAACCACAATCATCAAAACGTGCCGAGGCCGCCAGCACGCGCAGGTGCAGGATGACAAATGCCACGGGCAAAGAAGTTTCGGGAATAGCCCGCCTGCCCGTTGGCACTGGCAACCGGGGACAGCACGCGCTGATGCAGGCGAATAAAAGCCATTCAGCCGTTTCGACTATAGTGTACTAGAACTAGTACACTAGGTCTAGTACACTATAGTTTCGACCACCCGCTACAAGGGATTGGGGGACTAGTAATAGAAAGAAAGAGAGAAGGCGAGTACTGCACGCGCAAAGGAGTCTGTCATTGGCGGCTTCAGAGCTTTGGCACTTCACTAGTAATTCACAGTCTTCGTTGCTTCAATGCGGATAGACCATCGACGAGCCATGATGATCACAGTCGAACTGAAAACAGCGGATGAAGGGTATCCACTACTTGGCCTCTGTAGCCTATTTAGGAGGGTGCGTGCTGTACATATGTATCCAATAGAGACCGAACTATCGCAGCCGCCCGATATCGGTCGCTGTAGCGTTCACGTTGCCCACAGGAATGCTTCTCGCGTCTGTAGTGAGGAAGGTAATTGGGACATGGTGAGTTTTTACCTTCACCCCAGTTGGCAACAATTCCAGCCCTCAACAGGCGCGTTTTCGTGCTGAGCGTCAGCCTAACGATAACAATTACAAGATTTTTTGCGTACCAGAACCACGGTATGGCTAGGAAGCATGTCGTAGTGGATGGCTGCACCTCAGAAGCTGACCATCTGGAGTTCTTGAACGCGCACCTAAATCTAAGTGCGCAGATAGGTCGGTCCAGTCAAAATGCATACGCCATGGCAGGGAATCGAGTCCGCGTCATCGAGGTTACGGCGGCGCGAAGCCTTGCCTGCTGAGCCACCACGACGTGCAGGAGCGTCTGTCTGCAAACGCCCGTTCACGTAAACTACGCTTGGTAGTGTTCATGCAAAAGTATGCACAGTCATGTTCATAGTATTACGCTTGACTTTGTAGAAGGATGTCATTAGGATTTGTTGCGAAAATAATTTCAATCCTCACACCAATTCGCGACTGCCCCTCTCTATGCAGAAGGGGTCGAACAGCCGCATTGCTATTTTGCGGGGTTTAACGTTAAAGACGACAGACTTGCACAAGCGACTGTAACAGCGATGTGTGATGTCGTGTGCCATGCAGCTGCCACTGACTGTGAGAATGTGCTATATGTTCGCCCACTTTCTCTCTCTCTTCCTCTTTCCTTTCACCTTTCAATCTCCCCTGTCCCCTTCCCCTCGTGCAGGGTAGCATACCGGTTGTCATACACTGGTTAACCTCCCTGCCTTTCCTTCTCTACTATTTCCTTCCTTCCTTAACGTCCCAAAACCAGCTCCGATTATGAGAGACGCCGTAGTGGAGGGCTCGGAGAAATTTCGACCACCTGGGGGTTCTTTAACGTGCACTGACATCGCACGGCACACGGGTCTCAACATTTCGCCCTCCATCGAAATGCAACCGCCGCGGCCGGGATTGCGATCGCGCGACGTTCGGATCGGGCCGCCGAGTGCCATAACCACTAGACAACCGTGGCGGGGCCCTCAACGTAGTATGTGTCGAGGCTTTATCCCGTGCGTCGCGTGGTCTCCTTGTCATTCAGGAGGGGAAAAGCTGACACGCTCTTGCTCTCAACATTCTACTTACTCACGCTCTTGAGGCACTTTTGCCCTCAGCCCAATGCTACGCGAAAGTGTTGATGCGAAGACCAATGTGCGATAAGGTATAGAAGAACTCTATCAGGAAGTTTCGGGTTCGATCGCCGTATCGGCGGCTGCGAAACCATGTCGCAATATCCAACGAAAGAAAGAAAGAAAGAAAGGTAGAAAGGAAGAAAGAAAGAGAGAGAGAAAGAAAGAATGAAAGAAAGAAAGAAACGGGCAAAGCATAAAATTGCATTGTATTTTAACTGACATTCGGACGTAGCTTGTTTGAGAAAGGACTGAAAAAGAAGCAAGGTTAAGGGAAAATAGAGTGTGCTCCATGAAATTCATTATGTACGTCCTTCAAGCTGGAGCGTTTAAAGGGGATTAAACTGGCACGACGCAGACATACTGAGTTTAGCAAAGGCTAAACGATTCAGAATATGTAGTCCTCTATTACGGGCGATCTTCGTAGATCTGTTCCTGCCAGAGAAACGGGTGCTTGTGCAGAGATACTTTGCAGTTAAATGTAACAGCCATCGTTACGATTGGAGAAATAAGCGAGCAGGCAATTTACTTCTGGATACGCGGCCCTCTCTATAACACCGAGATGTGATGCATGCGACGCGTTCGCGAGGCGTTACACCGAGCGCACATTTTCTTGATCCGCAGCCAGCTATGGCCAGTCGACACGCCCGCGCAATCTCTTTTTTTCCCACGGCCGTGAGTCTTTTTTTTATCTACCGTATAAATTTAAGAACGACAGCAGAATAGAAGCGAGGAAAAAGATGTGGGCGACAGCGCGCAGCTCGTGTTGTGAGAACGATGTAAAAAAGTGCACCAGATGCCAGCGTAACAAGCGGCAACGGATGTAGGCTGTCGAAGATTACAAGATGATAATGGGGTAACATAGCGTGGCCAGGAGAAGGTGCTTCCTGGAGCCCGTGTTCGAAATCTTAAAAGGACATATCGCTCTTATCCTGTGCGCTTATTTCTGCCGAGTGTCGTTTCAGTTCTCTTTCTTTATGAACAGTTTCGTGTGTGTGTGTGTGTGTGTGTGTGTGTGTGTGTGTGTTTGGTGTGTGGGTGTGTTTGTGTGTTTATAGAACTCAGAAGGTCTATAACACTGCTGTCTCACATCATTTCGCAACATCTCTATGGTACAACTAGCCGGGGCTAGTTGGTCCGTACTGTCGAAGGAAACCAGCTAGCGCAAGTAAAAAAGGAAGTGACACAGAAGAAACACACGGTTCACAAGACAGGGGCCTTGTTTCGTGCACAAGACGTACGCTTGCTTTGTGTACTGTGTGGTTCTTCAGTGTCCCGTCCTTTTTATCTGCGTTATCTGGTTTCCTTCGAACTATATATGGTACGTTTATGAAGAGATTACGACGGTTTGGTGCTACACAGTGTTACATTATAAGAACTCTTGAAAGATCGCGTGAAAATATGTCGCTCGCAGGCATACAACGAACCAAATGTACCTGTACGTTTCTGAAATATATTACGTACGACAATATATTGCCGCAGGACTGCTGCAGCGAAGCACGGCCACAGGCATAGGCGCTCGCTGGGTCCCGCTTGGGAGGGGACCAATTCTAACGGAGAAACACTTTTGCGGATGCAGTAAAGGTAGAATGTTCGTTTGGCAAATTAAAAAATAGTAGCACACAAAAGAAGTCGGCTGTACCTGCGATTTATTTCCGCAACAACCTTACGAAAGATCGCTGTACTTAATATTAAAAAGAAAAAAAAAATATACGTGTACGGACGTTTTTTTATAACAACATACCTATAATATACCCAAATAAATACATAATGGCTACCTAAACTTGTCTTGAGTGATAATTACACTTGTTAATTGCGACCCCCTCCCCCCTTCCACACATATACGCGATTATGTGATAAGAACTACTTGCTTATACTACTCGGAGCACTGGAGCACTTGAATTTACATTCTGTTTCCGTGGGACAAACAAGGAAAGCAGGTGTACGGCTAAATGAATCTGCACCCATCCAACATTCGTGTTTTGGCTTCGAATGTATCATAGTGAAGTTTCGTCTACAGCGGCAGCACGGAGAAATAACCGGTGTGTAATCGCTTAAGCTGCAATGGCACTCCTGTCGGCTGCCAGAAAGTTCCTTTTCCTGGCAAGCAGCCGCTGCTCGCTAATTTTAGAGTCCCTGAACGTTACTCGCAGCCACCACTGGTTTTTTAAAACTGTACACGACTCGCGAAACACGAAAACACGAGCATCGACGTTGAGTCCAAGGTATCCAACCTCCCCCGCATGAACAGCTTACTATCTGAAGCTGGGAGGACCGGGAGGTCCTGCTGTCCCCTACGGATTCGACATTGTAGCTTGTTGTGACTCGGGCTGCCAATGTCATTACAAACAGAGGCATGGCCATGTAGACGTGGTGTGGGACCCTGAGGTGGTCTAGGGACCCGAGGGGGAGGCGCGGTCCAAACACATTAGCCAATAATATCTATCTATCTATCTATCTATCTATCTATCTATCTATCTATCTATCTATCTATCTATCTATCTATCTATCTATCTATCTATCTATCTATCTATCTCAAGTACGCTTTCCTTCATTTGGTACCCGCTGTCAATATATTTGTGTCAATGTCAATGCATATGCTACATATATTGACAGTAGGCCTCAAAATAATACGGAGCGCAAGCGCGTGTCCAAACTACTCTCTGCGCCGTCTTGTGGCGACACGTCTGCTGCGGAGAGCATACCTCTGGCACATTGGCTCGCCGCTAGACGGAAGTTCGAGCACGCATTTGTGTAATCCGGGCTATTACGCGGCCGACTGTAAACTACTACTATGCGTAGAGTACGTAGCGTGCCGCTAAATCGTCGATATGTGGATGGTTATAATTTAATATTGACGACATAAATCGTACGAAAAAACACGTATAAGAAGCCGTCACACGTAGGTAAGCATATCTTAGGAAGAGCGCGCTGGACAAAGCTACCACTAACTAGGGAAGACGCTAGTCACAGTGCTTCTCAATTCACGCATGCAGTTTATAGTTAAAGCAGGAGCACGGCGCTGCATTTAGTTAGTTAGCAAGTGGCGCTCTCAAGCAAAACTCGGCTACCGGGCGGAGCCGGCTACCGCAGTATCATTCTACGCAAACGAGCAGGAATGCCTGCCTGAAAAGAAGGACGCCGCTTTAAAATTGTCGCTTGCTACTGACGGAGAGTAAAACGAAAGGAAACAAGAAAGAAAAAATAAAGTTCTAATTGAGGTCTTAATCCCCAGCCGCTCATGCGCGTCACGATCGCGTCGCAAGGCCAGCAGCCGTATTCATGAGATTCTTTCTTTTTTCTCTTTTTTTTTCTATCGGCGCTGCATTGCTAGGGCTTGCGTTGCAACTGCGGCAGTGTCTTAAAGGGAATGCTGCTTCGTTTTTCGCGACCTATAAGGACTTCATCCGATGACGACAGACACAGACATCGGAAGCTATACCAATTGAGACCACGACAGGTCACGTGTTCCACTTTCGTCATCATTATGGCAATTGCATTAACCCACGTCCCCAAGCGTATAACCCTTGCCAGTGGAAGAGAAACTGAGCTTGGATGTAAACTAAATCTCCGTGTCTAAAATGAATCCGCGAAGTGAACAGTCATACGCAGTGAAGGGAGCGACTGAAAATTGGTTCTTCAAGACAGACCCTGGAATAATGATGCGAAAAGGGGCAGATCACTCCTACAAGTGCCTGTAATAGAAAAGCCCAGGTCCAGAATCGTGGAATAACTAAAGGGATATGGCAATCAAGCACAGCACACGTGAAAGCGGAAGGTTCACAGTGTCTCTGCGTGTAATTTTCCCTGCTTTCTTTGGCCACGTGGGACTGGCCATAGGTTCTGGCAGTATATCGATGCTTTATTCTTTTTTCTTTTTGGAATACTGCATTGGCCACAATAGGCCCACCCTCATCCGGCAGAGGTTGTCTACACCTATCGCCAGATTACGACGTATTGAAACCACGTATTTCAAAAGAAGTAAACGAGAATTCCCACCTCCTCACCATTCCCTTCCCCACATCTAGCTGCAATCTGGTACCAGATCCAAACCGAGACATCTATTTTCTCCTGTATGGCACATTTATTTTGCCCTGGCTTGCACAATCAACGATGTTCCACAACCCATCGAACGCCCCGAGCATACCTTTCCCATGGTTTGCGGAGCTGGTCCAAGCAGAACGTATCTGCAAACCATGGCAGAACATATCTTCAGCCCCTTCCTTCATCGAAGTTACTGTGTCTGTGCCGGAACCATCGACCGTCTGAGCATTCAAGGCACGGAACGTTCGACTTTCATTGTACAGAGGAATTTGATTCCCGAATATTACGAGTGCGCAGGGTACCGAACCGTCGAACCAACTCCGAAACTTCAAAGTGCATAGGATATAGAACATTTGATCGTCGATGTATCCATGCGCTCGAACCCCGAATTTTTCAAGCATGTATAGAACACCAAATACGACGCAGATGAGCAGTGAACTTGGTCTTCTTCATCCGCGACGTTTTGAGCTTCCTCAGGGTACGAACCACATAGCCAAGAAGAGTGTCCCACCACGACGTAAGAAGGAGACCACTGTAGCAGATTCCGGGCCACTTTTGACCACATGGGACTCTCCATAACGAGCACGCAATCCAAGTACATCGACACAGAGCGTTTTTGTCATTAGCTCCTGGAGCTAAGTGCACGCACATTAATCGTATTTCGCTCCAATCTAAATGTGGCCACTGCATCTAGGAATCTAACCAGCGTCTTTATGTTTATCAGCACAACGCGATATTGACCAAATCACCACGACGGACATCTCTTTCACTCACACTGCCAGCACGAACCTCATAACCCATTCGTGCCGCGTAGCACGAGGTGGCCAGCAATCAATCGGGCACTCGTGTATTGCCCGTTGTTCGTTTTCCTCCACGTACCCACGTTCCTGTTGCCACCATCTGTAATACGTGCGTAACCGAGTGGCCTCGAAAGAAGAAACGCTCTTCGAGTTTTCGAACGAGGGGCAGCATCACCGGCCGCACATTCGTTCGCAGCCTTTTCGTTTTGTGTTTTTTTTATGCGTTGCTTTCGAGCCGTGCACGAGCAGCCACCCGTTTGACCAAGGCCGAGAAAACGGTTCCAGTTGGCTCGAGGACCGCAAGGTTCCTCTTCAAGCCGCCGAGCCAAAACAAGCCAGGAAGGGAAGAGGAGTGGAAGCTCTTGCTCGCACGTCCGGAGCTGCGGGGAACGCTTGTACTACGCACACCTGTTGACGGCGTGTGTAGCCAAAAATGGCTGCCGTATTTATTCAAATGTAACGAGTCGTTTTGTGTAGGGGACGACCGTACCACGCACGCGCAAATGTTGGCGGTGCATGTAGCCAAGAGCAGCGATTGCCGAATTCGTGAGACCGTGAGTCGTGGGCATTTCGAAATATTGACATCGATAGACTGTTAGTCGTCATGCGCGTAACGTTATGTACGACGTAATATGACCGTGAGGGTTTGAAGCTCGGGCTACGCTTGGAAATAAGGTTAGGTAATGAGCTTGTCTGCTCATGGGGTTATGCAAGGTTTTGGGGGTTCGGATGATCCTTCGACATATGCATTTCAGTCTGTCCGTCCGTATTGCACTGATAATGAAGGTTTCAGTAATGACGACATCGAAAGCAAGCAAAGAGGCAATTATGACCGTGCGCGCTTGGGACCACCGCCAGAAGGTTAATATCAGCACGCTTCAAAGAAAAGCGCAGGCGAGAGCTATGTAACCTGACGTCGATTAGCAAACAAGAGTGTTATTATAAACGCATAAAAGGCAATATGACTCGACGCATGTGGATAGTAACTCGCGATCTCTTTCATTTCCAATGCAACGCATTGTTGAACGCGATGAGTTGTGCAATGTCACAGCCACTTTGAAGTTAGAAATACCTATTTTTCTCTGTGCCGTATGCCGAGCATCTTGGATATGTTGATTCAATCACCACGCCTTTGCACGTCACTAGGAAAGAAGCGCCGGAATTTTCCCTCTAGCAAGGATCTTGTAATGGTGCTGTAGAGCTCTCTCTTACCAAATAAGTCGAAATCATTAAATAACATATTTGAAGAGTGAACAACAACAAACTTTCGTTTACCGAATTAAACAGACAGTTCAGCACACCCCTCACAACCGAAGATTAGGCATGTACGTACAAACTTTTGAAGTCGCCCTGCCAAGATGGTCTAGTGGTTATGGCACTCGGCTGCTGATCCGAAGGTCACGCGATCGAATCCCGGCCACGGCGGCTGCATTTCGATGGAGTGAACTGTTGAGGCCCGTGTGCTGTGCGATGTCGGTGCACGATTAGGAACCCCAGTTGGTCGAAATTTCTGGAGCTCCATGCTACAACGTCTTTCATAATCATAGGGAGGCTTTGGGACGTAAAATCGCAGAAATGAATCAATACGCATGACGTCGCTTTCTTTAAAGCCTCGTCTGTGACGAACATGAAAAAACCCAGTCATTTGCACCTGGCAGGTGAGATGTTGATGGCCTGTAAAGGCAAGGAACACAACTAGGTATAAAAGAACTGAGGGACATTACATCAGGGGGCTTACACGCGGAGAAATGCGGTACGGACGCGATCCGATCTTCGTCACAAACAACCATCGCGAGCATCGCATTTCGTCATTCTCGCTCCTGAAACACCAAGGATTAAGAAAAGAGCCAAGAGTGGTTACAAACAGAAGCTCTTCTCTCGGAATGCAAACGCTTTCGCTTTCGCATTCAGTGATGCTGCTATCCACACCCATCTTACTTTTGCCACGCACATCTGTTACAGGCAGGCTTTAAAGCCACCTCAAGGATATTGCTTTTGATGTTTAAAACAACATATGACCAATAAACGAACGGCCTTGGGGCATCATTGCTTTATGTTCTTTTTTTGGAGTGTTTGTAAGGGGAGCGCGGTGACATCAAAATGCTTCGAAGTGCATACAGGAAAAAAATTGAGTATGAACGTCGGATTCCGGGATTGCATGATCGGAATTTCCGCGAAGCTGCGAACGCTTCTGCGAAAAGACACCGTATTCGTTCAATGCCACTTGCCGGGAATCTTTTTCAATAATGAAACTGGCGATTTTGAGGCGCTTTATTTTAAAGCCAATTCTAAAGATTCATTCTTGATCGCTTAGATTAGAGTTCATTGACTACCTCTTACTATTACCAGCCCGGCTGGTCTACTGGCTATGGCACTCGGCTGCAGATCCCAAGGTCGCGGGATCGCATCCCGGCCGTGGCGGCTGCATTTCGATGGAGGCGATGGAGTGCACGTTAAAGAACCCCAGGTGGTCGAAATTTCCGAGCGACGCCACGAGATCGAAAACGAAGATTTGCTGATTCCTTCGTGATAAGGTCGCATAGTTTTGAAGAGTTTACATTTCTTTGAAATCATTAAGCTTATTTGCATTATGGTGTAACGCATCTCAAGGCACCTTGGTCCTTTCATTGAACCTTGAACCTTTCATCTTTACAGATTCGTTCCTTACTTCACCTTGTGTTATACATTGCTCTAACGACCCCTTTGTGTTCCATTACTGATCTCTGTCTGTTTGTATTTTATATATCTGTGACGGCATTCATGTATAGTTGCAACTTAGTTGATTGAGTCATAGCACAAAGTGTTCTTCGTTAACTGTGTGTAAATACTGCTTGCAATGTATTTGTTGCCACACTGTGTTTCGGAGCAAAAGCCCCTGTCAGGCCCTGTAGCCATTTGCTTTTGCTTCGATATTTGTAAATACAGAAAGAAATAAATGAAACCAATCAATCAAACAACGAGTACGCGAACTTAAAGGAAGTGGGATGCAAATAGAATATATATTGTAAGTATATTTAACGTACTTTATCGTCGTCATTCGCATACGGTATCATCATTCCTTTTTGTATTCTTCGCGCATTGGGCCTGGGCTGGATCGGCCGCATGAAAGGGTCTACCAGCGTTGTCGGGACCACTCGGCGTCTCCCGTCTTCCACAATGGCGGAGGCGCCAGCGGCGTACCCCTGCGTTGGAGTACTACCTGGAGCAGGCCCTCAGCCAGGAATTTCTTTCGGGAGGGATGGTGGGGGGGAGGGGGCAGTTGCTGAAGACCTTGACTATTTGACAAAAACATTTATTTTCGTCATTTATTTTGAATGAAAATCGCAGTATATACATTGACTTTTTTAACTGCAACGAATTTAATAGGCTTAAATTTTATGTTGTTAGTACTACACTACGTTATCAACACTACCCCTTAACCAAAATTTCGGGAGCGTCCTGGGCTCCTGCCTTTGAAGCTGCTTAGCCGTGCTCCGGACACGGATGGGCTGCAGATCCCAAGGTCGCGGGATCGCATCCCGGCCGTGGCGGCTGCATTTCGATGGAGGCGATGGAGTGCACGTTAAAGAACCCCAGGTGGTCGAAATTTCCGAAGACCTTCACTACGGCGTCTCTCGTAATCAGAGCTGGTTTTGGGACGTTATACCCCACAAATCATCAATCTGTACCATCAGTTGTTTGAACGTACCGTAGTTTATAACGAACCATAACAGCGTGGTAGGCTCTAATGTTTGTCCACCTATACTCCACATTGGCATCCCAGAGTTGGCAGCCGTGACAGTGTCAACTACAGGAAGTTACATTGGCTGGCTCTCAACTTTGTACCATTTGTAAGCTACCCAGTCGAACACGCATTGAAAACCGAATTTGTACATTTTTTAAATTTCTTCTTTCCCCGTACGCAGCAGCGTGTGTTTACTGAAGCGGAAAAGGTTCGGTGCTCAGTGTCGTAATCAAAGGCCACGCATTTCCGGAAATGTGTATTTCATTGAAAAGAGTTACTTCCTTTAGCGTACCTGGAATACGATTCTTCGTGATCAGAGCGCCAGGCGCTCCAGCGCCTGTAAAGAGCGATTGGTTTACAAAATCACCTGACTTAGTGCATTCTTCTTTCCTTTTTTTTTTTTTGTAACCTTATGTGGTACTACTGCTATTTATTGCGATGCGCCCCTGTTCCGACAATGAACTAAGCTTTGATCACTGCTTACATTACGCGCACGTAATCCGCATCCTTAGCCGCATTTACGATCGCCATTTTTTGTATCAACAATGCGTGCTCATTTTATTGAAGCATGCAGATATTTATACTAAGCGGTCTCGGTAACACGCGTGCGGTGCGTTCGTGCACGTTCGACTGCCTCACATGACTTCATCACCTGCGTTGTTGTCTCAGACATTACACATTTCGATAATTTCCGTTCGCTATAGATAATAGGCGGTGCAAGTACATTATGGAACATCACCAAGTTAATATAGATGGATTAACTAGTCCTCAGCGACTGAATATACACAGCCTATTTAATTAAGAAAAAGCCGGTTGTCATGATAAAGTATAAATTACAAGGTTTCCTCTACAATACCTATCTGAATATTGCTTCCAAACCACTGCACTAGCAGAGTAGTTTTATGACGTCACGAATTTCAAATAAGTTTTACCTTTTCTTGTTCATGAAACTCTTGTGTAGAAAACGTTGTCAGAAGAATACGTATATATGTCTCCCTGGCCCTTCTCAGGTGGAAATGTGGCGTCCATTTACTGACAAGTTGCTGACTACGGAAGTACATACGGTGTCCAAGCCGAATGACTTCAAGAGTCGACGAGCACCAAAACCTTTTCAGAGTTTTGTACTTTATGACATACTCCGACTTTTCTGAAGCAACACTCGTCTTTATTGTCTGCTAGCAAGTATCGGCCGTCGGTTACGCTTAACCGTAAGCTCCTTGTTCCTCTAACAGGACTATGTTGGTCCCTTTATGCGCTAGCAAGTATAGGTCACGGATCACACTTACGGTTGAGTTTCTAGTTCCTCTAACAGCATCGACAATAGTGGCCTTTAAAGTCTGCTCGCAAGCACCGGTTCCCGACCACGCTTAACCTTACTGGTTGCTCCAAAAGCACTCATTATATTGGCATTTATAACGTGCTGAAAAGTACTGGTCCCGTATCGCTCTTAGCCTTAAGTTACTGGTTTCTCTCACATCAAAGATTACATCGATCCTTATATTTGTTCACAAGTATTGTTCCCCAATTACTTCGACCCGTAAGTTGGTAGTTCCTCTAATAGCACTGATTATAATGGCCTTCTTAACCCGGTTCTCATGCACTCGTTCCCTATGACGCTCAATCTCAACTCCGTGGTTCCTCTAAAAGCACTGTCTGTAATGGCCTTTAGAGCCCCTGGTGCAAGCATTCGTCCCTGATCACGCTTAACGTTAACTTCCTCCAGTGGCACCGACCGTGCACCTAGAGCCTGATGATGTGTCAGGGTAGCGTTACATTGCGTGGGCTCTAACATCTCGCTCTATCAGCGTTTAGACCAGCCACCTTTTCTAAGCAATAAGCTCGTATCGAACTGCTTCTCGCCACCATCGCGCTCATTTCGTCACCTTGAGCGCGCGATGTGTTGCACCCCGCCCTTCGTGATTCACGATCTCACTTTATGCTCTCCGCCTTCCCCCTTCTCATCAGGCCGAGGCCGCGGGAACAGTCATCCCATATAATCGCAGCGGCCGTGAGCCAAAAAGTGCCGACAAATGCAAATCTGTGACGAATCGAACTGGCCTCCGGGACCCGGGGAAAGCTATGCTGCTTCGTCGGCTACTTGCAGGAGACCGAAATCAAC
Organism: Hyalomma asiaticum; assembly: GCA_013339685.2. NCBI lineage: Eukaryota > Metazoa > Arthropoda > Arachnida > Ixodida > Ixodidae > Hyalomma > Hyalomma asiaticum. The sequence continues at coordinate 17,889,290 of CM023490.1, forward strand.
TCTCAATGGGCAATTCCACAACGCAGTGGGTTCCGAACCACATACACTTTTGGCGAAGTCATGACGAAGCATTTACAAGAGGCCTCCAAACCACAAAACTTCCTTGTGATTGTAGCTTGTATCATTTGCGGAGGCTGTAAACGGACACTTCGCTGATGGCTAATATGCCACGCTAATGACACAGTAATAATAATTTCTGGCGTTTTACGCCCAAAACCTCGACATGGTTATGAGAGACGCCGTATAATGGAGGGCTCCGGATATTTCGGCCACCGGGGCTTCCTTAACGTGCACTGACATCGCACAGTGCACGGGCGTCAAGAATTCACGACCATCGAAATGCAGCCGCCGCGGCCTGGATGCTAACGACACAGTAGTTCAACGTGGTCGCCAAGGGATGTCGGTGTCTGGTTATGAGCACGCTCTTGATTCGACTTTCTGGACAAGATGATTTTCCAACAGCTTTTAGTCAATGATTAGAAAAGCTCCTTTGTTACCAAGTGGCGACACACTGTGCCCCTGTTCGCTTAGAGAGCCATTCGCGTTCGAACTGCTCCATCTTACTTATTTGACTACGTTAGAATCAAAGACATTCGACGCAGAGCCGCGGTACCTAATCTGCTGATTGATTGATTTATTGATTGGTTGATTACTGGGGTTTAACGTGCCAAAACCACGATCTGATTACGAGAGACGCCGTAGTGGAGGGCTCCGGTAATTTCGACCACCTGTGGTTCATTTACGTACACACTGACATCGCACAGTACACGGGCCTCAAGGTATCTATTCTGTTCTGTTCCAGCTTGGGTGCTGTGGAGAGGTTGAGGCACATCATCTCAGCGACTCCATTTCTCAGTGTCTAGCAGCAAAAAAAAAAAGTAGAACAATTGAAGTTGGAGGAAAAGGAATAGACAAGTAAGGTACATGAAACTGCTAGCTGAAATATAACAAATTAAAAATGAAAACACGCCAATTGTCAGCTCACTGGCCAGAGTCCACGTGAAGTAAAAAGTTTGTACACACCCAATTCTATCCATACTGCGCTAACACTACACATGGGTTTATCGCTGTCCTTAACCGCTCTTCTCAAGCCCAGAGGTGCTCGATGCCAAGGAAGTTGAGCTTCTTATTCGTGGCGAACTCGCTAAGGAGGTGGTGACCTGAGATTAAAAGCGGCGACAGCACATTGCATACCTCAACTGTTTGCTTCGTGCGCTTTTTCCGACCTCTCCGTGACGTAATCTTACACAGGGGGTACATTCCTGTTGACCGAGTGAAACAGACCCACCGCCTGTGGTGATGGAGCAGGCAGGTGTGTATCAAACGATCTTCATACCATCAGTCGCCAGCAAGTCCTCTCCGGGGGCTGGCTCTTATTAGAAACTCATATACGGCGTGATTCACCGTGCTTTGGAACGTTCTGGCTTCTTTCACTTTCTCCGTACCCCCAACGCAGGGTAGCAAATCGTACGTAGTCAGGTTAACGGCTCTGCTCTTGCGGCGCCTTCATGATAAGAAACAGCGACATAGAAATAACGGCCGAAACAGCGTGGCTGTAGTAAAATTACGACGAGGAATTATACGCCGTCAAATCATGGATGGTAAGCGGGGCGACCTAGTTTACCTTAACTTCTTTGAAAGAGCACGTCACTACGCCGAGAAGATGTGTACACAGGACTAGTGCTGAGCTAGCAGTCGAAGTTTACCTGAAACGCACATACAAAACACGTGACCAGTAGTAACACGTGGCAGGAGATACCGTGTACCACCGCTTCTTGTCCCCTTATATTAAACGTGCTGTTTTGGCCATAAGAACGCCCTTAAAGATGCCACTAGCCCTACGAGTCCCCAAGAGCGGTGGCAAAGAAGGCCAACAGCAGCAAACGCCCCTCCTCAGCTCGTTCAAAAGAACTTCGTCCAACAGGAGTGACGTAGCCATGTAGTACGTAGTACCGTGTGCACTTTCCGCGGTTTGTTACATTTTCCTTGAGCTTGCTGCCCGGTCTCGCGGAAACGACCGCGGTGACAAAGTGAATTTAGGGCACGTTGCAACGTCTCGCGGAGTCGCAGGACAAAAGGATCCATCAAAAGGGCGGTGCATAAAGAAATAGACCGCCGGTCGGCGTTATGTATTCCCCGACGGTGACATAAGACACCGTAGAGCGCAGAAGGCTGCGACGTGGAAGTGAGAGTGACTGAAAGGAAGTGAAAGAAAAGGAAAGAAATACACAACAGTAAACGAAAGATTCAAATGAGGAAGAAGGTCGTGCGAAAGGTGAATACGAGCAGCTGATAAAGGAGCGGAAGGGACGACAGCCGCGTTCGTTTGCAAACAAAATGTGGTTTAAGTTCGTTATCGGCGAAAGCGAACGGATCGCATTGCATAACAGTGCACTTTCCGTTGGTTCTGGCAGGAAAACTGCTAGACACGGTGGTGCAGGAATGCGTTGCCGGGAGAAGAGAGAAGTCCAGTCAAAGTGAGAGGGTACGGGAACGACGCTGTAGCTGTTGTGGTGTCCCCAGCTTCGGGGCACAGAAGACATACAGAATGCAGCACGTTGGCTTGGCCCACCTGTTCCGCGGTGAATAGCAACTGAGCTATTGTAATGCTTGAAATAAAGATGGATGACACAGGGGTGAGCCCGTTTCTGGCTCTGGCTATGGTCGTCGTTAAATTGCCCTAAAGGTTCTTTGCATCTATCTATAGGAACCCTAGACGCATATTATCATGTAGAAGGGGTGCGCTGGGAACACTTTGCCCTTAGGGTGAGTCGACTTTATTTTACTTCTGTCTGGTGGAGTGCATGTGGTAGAAGATTGAGTGTATTGCTCTGCTTATTCACAAGAAGAACGGCGCCGATTTAGCTTAATGTATGGTACGAAGGTCGCGGGTTCGATCCCGGTCGACACGGTCGCATTTCCGATGGAGGCGAAAATGGTAGAGGCGGCCAAATCGGTGAGAATTCCCCGGAGACTCCCACTAGGGCGTTGTCTCATAATCGTATTGTTCTTTAGGCACGTAATACCTCATCAGTTATTGTCACTGACTTAGTTAAATTTACCTTTAGCTGTCGCCTGTAGATACCGCGTGACATGGACGAACCAGATGCCCCGCCTTTTCTTTCGGGAACGACTTTCTTACGACACAGTAGCGCAAAACAATGATAATCATTACAGCAATGCAACCCTGCGGCGTACAGGAAGTCCAGTAGTGTTCCCTAATTACGGTAATCTCGACTCAGCTTGGCTGAGATCGTTACGCCTCTCACTGCAAGGGCCAGACCACTCGAGCAAAGGCCCCCCGACTTCCTGGACGACGCCGGTACTGCGTTTTGTGGTATCTAGCACATCCCAAATCTGCGGTGCAAAACACTGCTCATATTGATGAAGTTTCCGAGCACGTATGTACTCGGCCAAGGATACACTAAAAGTCTTGTGTCGGCGTTCAGCAGCGACGCATTCGTAAAGCGAAATTTTCATCTAAAAAGGCACCTCAGGTACACGCTAGTTAAATGCGTGGCTCCGCGAAGGCACAGTTCATCTAATCCCCCTGTGAAAATGCACCGCAAAGCACTGCCCACTTGAATGGAATGGCGAGGCACGTAGGGCGTCAAGGACTGCGTAAACCAACAACGAGGTGGTCTATATAGCACCCACGGACTTTCTTTTTCCAAGGGCTTTTCTCGGCAAAATAACAGGCCCACCACAAAGCAAGCACGACAGAGAGCTCAAGCATATATGCAAACGCTGGAGCGTTGTGTGCATACGTACACAAAAGCCACGCAAGCGCATGAGAGCTGGCAAGTAGAGAGAGAGAGAAAAAAAAAGGAACAGAAAGAAACGTCAACCAATGTCGTCACGAACGAGAAACAATCTCACGGCTGGCTATAACGAAAGTGACGGGCGCCAGTGCGGGCACGGCCTCTGCTTGAGGTTCCGGGGCAATGTCAAAGGGCGGTTGCACAGGACGGCGCTTTTGTTTGACAATGCACGGCCACACTTCGGCGCCATAGTACGACGGCGGGAAAGCAGACAATGGAGGCCCTTGCGTTGGAGACGATCACGCGAGTGTTCCTTCAGCAGTCACGTGGTGCACTGGTCGAGATTTTTTTTCTTGCGAGGCGGTCGGGGAAACGGTTTCTTCACGTCCCGGCTTGCCGTACTGCTGCGGCGAAAGTCACAGCGTCAACATTGAGTTGAGGAAAAAGGAAAACCGCAAGGTCATCGCGTTCGCGAAAGTGCATCACTTCCGATAGTCACTGCGTGTACCACACCATGCACGTTCTCTCAGGGGATCAAATATGAGCAGTCTAAGGAAAAAAGTCGGACACAAAAACGGACAGAAACGTACGAAATCGAACCACGAAAGCCCCGTTTTCTAGCTAGTTTTGCGAGCGTGGAGAGTGCCTGCGTTTGATCTGTAAACACTCTTTTTTTTTCGCATCTCTTTGTGCGTACGTTCTCTGAGAACCGCCTATTTTAAGAAAATATCAGTCTACAGGTCTACTTGAAGCAGTTTGCTCCAATCCAGAAAATTCGAAAAGAGCAGTTTCGACAATGCCACAGGAATGACGCCGGCAAATATTTCATGAAGTGCCGCAATCCACAAGTCAACAATCTCTTCGCAGATTTCGTGAAATTTTCTCAGAAAGTTCTGCCTTTACAACACAGTGCACCATTTCGACACACACAGCGCATCATTTCGAAATGGTGACATTGGCAACACTCACTCTGCCGCCTACGCAGGTGCGGTTACCGGCCCATGATAGCGAGGTCACGGGTTCGACTCTCGGGTGGGGTAGCCATCTTTCGAAAGTAGTAGCCATGCTTTCAAGGCAACGTAGAAAGCAGCGCGCTTCCGTGGAACATGAAGCGATCACAACCTTAATCTCGACATCTCCACGACGAAGCATATAATCACCGTGAAGTCTTGCTGAATCTGAAACTACATGAATTATCATCACTCATCGTCGGTCAACATCAATCATACTCTTTCTACGCGTGGCGTTACCGGGCACCCTACGACGTGAACCCTCTCCGCTGCAAGCAATTTGTAATATAGCGAAAGAAGGACTCTGGTTATGCTTGACGCAAGGCGTAAATGTGGCCTTGGCACACATTCTCGTATGCGTGCACTTACCGTAAAGTGACACTAAATAAGACCAAAAGGATATTCCGTGTATTAGTAAATTACCCTTTCGCAATACTAACAGCAGCCCTCTTGTCGATGGAGAAAGCTTAGTGAGCGAGAAAACGCACAAAAGGATACCACAGGTGCCGACGGCGCCTTAACGCTTCCACACTAGCTTTCTGTGACGTAATACATGCCATATATGTTGGAAGACGCTCGCTATGGCGCACAGAAGCATTTCCCGCTAAAAATCAATCGCATTATGTTGTAGGGGGTACAGGCACTTAATGTATCATGATTTACGAAATTTCGTGGAGCCGATGAGGACAGAATACGAAGGAAATACTTTTAAATCCGTGACGTCACGCTTACGTTCGGGCACCGAAGATTCGGCGCGAAATTCACGAATGGAATATCGGCTTTCATTTTTCTCTTCTAATTACTGAAGCTATGATGGCGAAATCTGTGATGATGGTGCTCCGAATCGGTAATCTATCAGTCTAAACTGATTTGGTGTCTGGACATATTGTCGCCCCTGAAACTTCGCTCAAGTACAGTGAGGCTCACCTCTAAGGAGAAATACGAGTTGCTACACCACGAGCGCAACGTAAAACCCGAAGCCCCTCGTACCGACGCAGCGCCGTCCTTCGATGACGTTGAACCGAACACCTTCGGCACTACGGACAGTTAGCCTACATAGCAGTACCGCGCGCTTGATAGCTGCACCACCAGCTAGCAGCAAGAGACAACCTCCCACCACGGAGTGGTAGAGAGGCGAGCCCCCTAATGACAAACACGCAGACAAAAAAAAAAAAACAATACCGCGTGTTCGAGGTAAGCCTGCGGTGCACGATCGTGAATCCAATACCGCATCAAGAAGCCATAAATTCCTTGCACTCACCGTTGCCTCGGACGCGCGCACTGGACACGATCACACGCTTCCGCTGTGCACGCTTCGACTCGTAAATTGCGTGCAGGACTGCGGAAGCTCGAAACGGGCAGCTAAACGACCCCTATCTTCTTATTGCTGCATTCCTGAAGTTCATTAGAGGAGTCACGCATTCTGACAACCCGTCAGCGTTTCTAGTTATATGCGAACTCGGGTGCGGAGTATTTCGGGGAGCGTTGTGGAGCACCTAACGAACAGGTTTGCGGGGAATGTTAAAGTAGTACGCAAAAATAGGACTGCCACTAGTTGGAAAACGAGCGTTTAGTAGCCCAACTACTATTCTTATTTGTAGCACAACTGCTATTCTCTATTCCGAACCTAATAGTAAAAACCTGGAAGTCTGGTGCTACTAACCGCAAGCACACATCGGTGAGGCCGAAGATAGCCAAGAGCAATGCCGCCACGGTGTCCTAGTGTTATGGCACTCGGCTGCTGATCCGAGGGTCGCGGGGTCGAATCCCGGCCGCTGCTGCTTCATTTCGATGGAGGCGAAGTGTTGAGGCCCATGTACTATGTGATGTCGGCGCACGTTGAAGAACCCCAGGTAGTCGAACCCCAGAGAGTCTTCCACTACGGCGTATCTCATAATGATACGGTGGTTTTGGGACGAAAACCCTCAGATTATGAAGAAGACCAAGAACAGCGGTGATGCTGCTGCTGGGGAGACGACAAAAATGAGTGGGAAGCGGTAAAGTTGCTATAACGGCAGCAATCTATGTGCAACACCAAACAAAGCAGCAACAATGGTTGTAGCAGTCGAAATTATGTAGCAGTAGTAGGTATCATCCAGGTGGCAAAGAGCGAGAAAACCTTGAATGAAGTGCATGCTGGAAATGTTTGACTGGCAATGTGCCTGACATGTCGCTCCAGTTTCTGGGGGACGATAATGATATATACACTGATAAATACATAACGCCCCATAAGGCCACACAAAGGCACACTCTGTTTACGATGTTTCGTAAGTGAGCAGTGAAAGTTTGTCCAATAATCGTAGGGATACAAAAGGGCGCAGCAGTGACCAGCTCGCAGCTCGGCAGTAGTTGAGGAAAGTTCACAACTACTGAGCACTAACAAGGTAGACTTGCGCGAAGTTAAGCCCGAAAGGACTCAGATCGTGGACTAGTCAGCGAGGACTACCGCATCTCACAAACAACAATGGTTTACAAGCAAGGGTTGCGTGTGGTATACATTAAAGCGTAAGTGATGCATACTAATAAGGAGTGGCCTGAGAAGCAGTGCAGCGCATTTCCCATTTTTTCGAAAGAACTGGGTAGCATTTGGGTAGACATTGCACACAACTCGCTCGGCGAGGTGCAACGCACAGTCTTCAAAGTGGGTCTCTAGCTTCGGTGCCAGCACTGCGACCTTATACGATCCACCACCTCCCGGATACTAGGAAAATGACGCACAGAGTCTCCGGCAAAAGGCAATAAATAAAGCAAACCAAAGAAGAAACACAAAGTACGGGACGGAGGACGGCATTGTACCGGATAAAGTGATCCGCAAACACCGCAGAGCCGCCTCTCCTACCAGGCTGCCTTCCAAGATTTGTGCCTCTCTCTACCACGTCCGGCGTGAGACAATCACTGAGAGCGCCCTTGGCCAGCTGAGCGTCTCGCGAAAAAAAGGCACCGTTTGTTTCATTATCGCCGTCCTAAACATTTGTTATGCGAAGGCTACGGAGGGTAGGCGGCAGGCCTTTGAATACAATGGTCGGCCACCGCGCATACTCTACAGTGAGGTTCCATGGTCCACCCGGTGGTCTGACCAGGAGCTCCTCTGTTTCCCATTTACAGCGGCGAATGTCCGGAGCCGAAAGACAACGTTCTTTTGACGTCTTTCTCTCTCTCCCTCACCATCAGGCACACGCGGATTATTTGCAACGCCCGCGCGATGCTGCTGATCGGGAGCTTGCCGCGTAAGGAGCCTTGAATGCCAAGAGCTGGCGCAAAGAGAGGGTGCGGGATCACGGACGGTACAGAAAGAAGGGGGAGCAGTCACTAAGAAAATGAGCCGTTCCTTCATGAGAGGGTTGCCCGACCCTTGTAAGCGGCGGTGAGACCGTTACGCGCCTTACGTGGTGTTGTGTACGCACGGACCGCTATACGCAGTCATTCACAGGGCCACGGGACCTGTTTTTGCCGTAAGGGGCCGTCGCAGCAAGGAGGAACAGCGCGTGCACCACACGAACGCACGCTGATGCACGTAGTGGGCTACCACCTCTAATTCCAGCTAATTAGCAACGCCGGTCCTTGAAACACGTCCGAGAGGAGAAGGGCGGGTCCTCACAAAGGAACCCGCCGACGCTGCCGGCTTATGAAAGGGTGTGTGTGTGTGCGAGCGTGAGTGAGTGCGAGTGTATTTGTGTGCATATACAAAAACTCCCTTCTCTTACGAATGCGTTTTGTACTTCCTTGCGGCACCTCTTTAAGCAAGATGTTTCTGACTATCCTTGTTTTCCCATTGCTTTTTCTTTGCTTTTTTTTTCTTAAGGGAGGGGTGTCTGGACTCTCTCAGCTTCCGATAACAACACTTTGAATATGGACGTCTCGCTACTTCTGGCGCGACATCACGTGGCCGACTAAGGCGCGCCTTAAGAATCGCCTAACCCACGCTTAGCCTAACCCTCCCCTCCCACCTCTGCTTTACACTTTCCATTACACCGGCGGGCAAGGAATACACACTATCCGATCGCAGCCGATAGCGAGCCGAAGCCCAGCCCTTCCTCTCCTACGCTTCGCCCGCGGTCAAGGTGTATCTCCACAAAGACGGCTGGTGTGGTGTGGGAAGTGAGAGGTTTTCGTCAGAAAGCCACGCCCAAAAATGCCGTCTTTCTCAATTTTTCTTTGGTCTCTTCATCATTGTAGAAGCGTACGAAAAGTAAGGGTGGTGAGGCGAGAGGTGAATTCCTTTTGTTGCTTCTGCTGTTGTGTTTTTTTCACTGACGTTGTTGCGAGAGTCTTTGGCGGCGGGCCGTTGCATTCCATTTGGACTTTATTGTCGTTTACAACGATGAGTCAGCTTCTTGCACTACACGGCGCCCATGGCGGAAGAAGGGAAAGAGGAGGTGGCACTGCGGAAAACAAGCAGCAAACAACAGCGTGGAGCGAAGGCAACTGACCGGGCAAAAACGAAAGGAGGAAGGAAGCCGGCGGGCAAGGGATAACGCTCCCTTTCCGCTCACTGAAGCGCGGGTCTCTCTCTAACGGCGTGTCCGTCCGTTAGAGCCGTCAAAAAAAGGCCCCTCCTCGCCCATTGTCTCCGTGGCCCCAAGTGGATCAGAGGAGACGCATATATAAAGGTGGACGCCGGCTGTCCACGCCGAAGCGAGAAAAGTTGTGAACGGTTGTGTCTCGGAGGTCTCAAGACGGTGGTGCACCTTTTCCAGTTCCGGGACGTTGTCTTAACCAAGATACAAAAAATGCAAGCCTTCGTAAGTACATGCCATGCCTACTCTCATCGGAAGGTGATATCGTACCGATTCCACGTGCCTCCAGGATTTCTCTGGCGTGTGCTTACGTGAGCTTCTATGAGGCTAAGATGTGCTGGGTGCCGGAGGGAGATCTGTAGCTATTCAGCGTGACTGTGTTGTTGTAGATGCGAGTTATGTTCTTGAAGAACGGGCAGAAAAGGTCGGTTGAGCGATGATTTGCTTTATAATGCAAGAGCCAAGGCAGCTGTAAGTCGGTTATATGTCAAGTTCTACCACAGAGACTACATGCTGTGTCTATGTCATCCAAAGCACCATTAGGTAACGCACGTTACAAAGACGATTGATCGTAGAAAAAAGTTTGAGACGCAAAACCGTGATGTAGAATACAATATCAGTGAATGAATCGCAAGGGAGGCAATGGTGGATATCAATTTACAGAGGCAGTTAATGGATATATGTTCAAGTGGATGTCGCTTTTGGTGTGAGTACGCACAGTGTACTTCTTCCGGAAAGAAATTATTGCAAGGTGTTACCAACGTACCAAAACTAGACAGAAGGGAAGTGGGATAAGGTGATGCAATCATCCGTGCAATGAACTTTACTTCTCCATATTCTACAAGTTCAGGCAAGCTCTTAGACACGTGTCACTGCTCTTTTACAGATCGCAGCAGCCCTTCTTAGTTTCGTCGCCTCGGCTCTTGCCGGCGGCTACGGCGGTGGATACGCCGCAGGGCCCGTCGCACTCGGCGCTACCTACGCCGCTCCTGCCGTGGGCTACGGATACGGTGTAGCCGCTCCCGTCGCTGCTAAGACCCTGTCCTACGGAGCCACCTACGCCGCCCCGGCCGTCGCTTACGCTGCTCCGGCCGTCACCAAGACCGTCTCGACGTACGCCGCTCCGGCCGTTGCTTACGGCGGATACGGGGGCTACGGAGGCTATGGAGGCTACGGAGGAGGACTCGGATACGCTGCACCGGCTGCCGTAGCAACCTACGCTGCCCCCGCCGTGGCTAAGACCGTGGCTGTTTCAGCTCCTGCCGTCGCTACGTACGCCGCCCCCGCCGCTGTCGGCTACGGTTATGGAGGATACGGTCTTGGCGGCTACGGAGGATACGGACTCGGAGGATACGGAGGATACGGCCACGGCGGATATGGCGGATACGGCGCCGGCTACGTGGCTCCCGCTGTCGCCACCTACGCTGCTCCCGCGGTCGCCCGCTACGCCGTCCCGGCTGTAGCCAAGACCGTCAGCTACGCCGTACCAGCCGTAGCCAAGACGGCCGTCACGTACGCCGCCCCCGCCCACTACGGAGCCGCCGTCGCCGTGCCAGCTGTGGCGACCAAGACTGTCGGCTATGGCCTCGGCTACGGTGGCGCGTACGGAGCCGGGTACGGATCTGGATATGGCATCGGATACGGAGCCGGCTACGGCCTCGGTTATGCGGCGCCAGTGTACGGCCACTACGCCTCCAAGTACTACAAGAAATGAGCGGTGAGTTGGAACTCTAGCGTAACTGGGCGCCGCTTTCTCAGCTTTCATGCGTTGAGATGTATGGAGCAGCCAAAATGACTAAAGATAATGTCAGATCAACATCGCCTATAACTGAGCCGGTAATGACCCCTTTTCTAGTACAGCTTGGCGCTGAATCAGATGTTACCTGCCGTTTCGCGGTAGCACCGACGTAGCTCTGTAAATGGCTTTATGCTTCGTAGTTATGCCAGTTTTGTCCTCGATAAACGTAATGAACGCGATTCACTGACTCTCAGACGGTGTCATGACAGACGATGACACAACCGCCCGTACGTCACTACTTTCTTATTGGTAATTGCTGAGGATAGCGGTAATAACTTCGACAAAGTGCCTTTCGGAGCATATATGGACTGTGAAAGAGAATCGCATTAGAAAGAACTTGCGACATTGTACGAGAGCGACCGCGCATGTCTTGCTTCTTTTACAAGGAATGTAACTGTATTTAACATGCAGCGATGGAGATAATTTGCAAATAAGAGAGCAGAGCAGGATTCACTCGACGTTGCAGGCAAGATGGAATTAAGGGACAAGTCGCTGCTGCCGGAACTGTTTATCTGGCGTTTTTACCATACTGTAGGACGTTGGCCGGAAGTGGTAGGAATAGTTTCGAGCAGCAGCTTAAACTATTGCGTAGTTATAATGCCGGCAACCATCCGCGTAGCAACATCACGGTGACGCCGCGTAATAGCTTACGAAATTGCCAGAAATTTCTCCATGGTCAAAAGGTTCTCGAAGAGACAAAATATTGCGCGCACTGTCTGAGCTGGACACGTCTTGGGAACCTGAACGTTGCAATTTACAGGCTCCACGACTACTGCGATTCGTTGAGGAGCCCAATATGATCAGGCTGAGGAGATGTCACACCGGTTTTTAGCGACAGCAGGAACTCTCGCATACGTAGAGAAACCTACACGTCAATGAAATGTGTCGGACAAAAACTGCTCAAGAGAATACGCAAACTTCATCCATGGGCTTCCATGGAGCACCTTTAGGAGGCCAAATAAATGGATAACTGGGCGCACGCTGCGGTGTGAATCTAGAATGACTTCATTGTGGCTCTATAGAGAGCTTGCCAAGTACAAATCAACACCGTGGTTTCGCCTCATCTCTTTACTCAAACAAACAGGCAAAATACACAAAAATGACATATAAGGTATTTTCTCTTGCGTTGAGAGCGTCTGCACAGAAGGTGGCACGGCGATATCTTGCGTAGAAGCGTCGTCGTGAGACAAGTCTTGAATCTTGGAACATTCCCTTGTCTAACGCGTATAAGGCACGATGTTGTGTGAGAATGCTCGCGTAGCTCTAACATTTGACATATAGAAGAATGGGAGAGAAAGGCAAAAATAGGTAAACGGAGTCGGAGTTGCGGAGTAATACTGTCACGCAAACAGAAAGAGGTGAATAGTTTACAGCTACGTGAATGTACGGCTGTACTTGTTTGACCGCATTGAACAAATGTGAGAAAAAATGTTTTAATAAAATTTGATAAACGCACGATGCAACGCGATAAATGCTTGAAACGGTACATCATCACAAGAACAGATCTAGGTGTACAGTTGATGAAAGGTGTCAACGAGGAAATGACGTGTTCAGACGCATCACAGATACAGACGTGCTGAAGATGACTCCGTAAGCCATTATGGTAGAAGGCACGTGCGGTAAAAGATATGTCGTTCCACTAACGCTTGGGTTTAAATTCTACCTCAAGTATGATGAGCTGCATTGAGTTTCTCCCCAGAATTTGGTAATGAACGGTTTAATCACTTACAACCGCCACACATTTTTCTTCTCGGGCATTTCGCCTTAATTCATGGCCTGACCGAAGTGGGAATCCTTGCTAACAGTCGAAATGACGCTGTTTAATTCAGTTCAGCTGCGAACCACCTCTGTTTCGAGTTTTCAATTGCCTCTGAAACTAAGTTCGCTATGTAGCCTACTAGATGCAAACATTCCGAGATCTATTTTCTTTCAATGATCGCCCTTGTCAGCTACACCATGACGTGAGAAATCCTTGTGCATGTAGTGTCAGGTGTCACTGCTCTTGGTTTCGAGAAGGGTTTATTTCGTCAGGTTTTCAACTGCTCTGACGACACAATCTCGGCAGAAACTACTGAATACTATTATCTCAAGGAACTTGCGACAATTATATGAAGGCGTCTCCATGGAGTCTTGAATCGCGGCCTACCACAGCGCTACACCCAGTTCTTTCGTGAAACGCTCACCATGTGACACTGTCGGACATGGCACAGCTCGCCACATACAACGTGACACTGCCATGTGACGTGTGGCACTATGTGACATTACTTTTCCATTGCGATTCCCAAGACAATGTTTGTCCTGCTGTGCCGCAGTAAATTGGAAAAAGCAGGGATACTTCAAGGCAACGATTCGCCTTTACCCATCACTCTCTCGAATACTAAAGCGTTTAATAAAGTCCCTTTAACAGAGGCGGCTGTTCGGGCTTTAAGGTCGGTCATGCAGCGATCACGAGTAGCCCTGAAAGGTCAGGAATAGTTTTTTTTCTGGGCTAGTTGGCTCGTGATTAATAGTAATGAGTGGGCAGTAACACATGCGCATGCAAAACTAGAACACGAACGCCTTTGTTAGGATCATCCATTCGTGTTCTAGGTTTGCATAAGCATGTGTTCTTGCTTGCTTATCAGAGTCCTCATAATGTCGATGGAACAGGTAAAAACCCTGACCTATAACTTTCGCGTTTGTACCTAACTTTAACGCTAGTCAAGATTGCTACATTTGCTACGCACACATATATTTGTTCAGTGCGCAGTGCAGGTTGTTCCTTTGTATGACAGCAGCACTCAACTTGGCCCTTTCTTTTGTTCTTTCCGCAGCGTACCAGCATCAACCATTGAAGAGCAGCACGTCACAGCCGCTCGCAAGCTTTTCGGGCTTCCACTTGGCATCAGTGCATCGAACGAAACTCACCATCGAGACGAGCTTCAGCGCTTTTTGTTCGTATTTATTGTCCCGCTCGGCCGACTTCGTGCTGCCGATGCTTCTCTCGTTGAAAAAAAGAAAATAAACATTCCCAAAACACTCATTCTGATGTCTTGATATCATGGTGCCAAATATCCCCACCAAAAACGTCCCGTTCCGTACCCCAATAGTCCCGCATTGTCCATGCAAAGTCCATAAACTTTCCATATATTTGCCGTACACCTTCTATAGGTTTCTATATGAGTTCTACGGAAACATATGGAATGATTGAAACGACCATACTGAACATTTCAGTAGGGAGGAAGCAAGAAAAGTGCAATGAGGTAACCACTTATGTAACTGCAGAAATCCCAGAGTAGTCGAAGTTAGCCAAACCACTAGTAGTGTGCTACTTGAAAGACATAAATCTACCATGCTGGCAGCTTACTGTTAGCATCGCGATGACGAAAGCTCGAGGAGGCACTGGTGAACCAAGCTGTCCTGAGGCTGACTGTCCCAATTTACAAGAGAAAATTGGGCTCCGTAAATGTACATTCATTGTGTGCTCTTGGAAGCGTTCTGTTGGCGTCACGGTGAACATATGAGGTACGGGGCAGTTGTGTTCGCAGTTGTCCTGGGCCTGGGTACAATCATTCACAAAAGGAAATCTGGCTCAGCGATGTTAGCAGAAGAGTCAGGCAATAATACAGCCCCGCTTTTATTTATTTCAAGGCCTTTCAGAAATACTTTAGAAGAGTAGCTCCGTGGTGATTTTATACCGCAAATGACTTACAAATATGCTGCTGATCGCTCAGTCTATGATTGAGGCCCGTATTCTTCAGTATAACACTCTCAGCCTCGGATGGCTTCAGTGCCTGCGGTAAACGTGAACCACGCGGTTTTAAGCGTGCGCATTCGTAGCCCTTTTAATCAGCCTTTCCTGATGGGCCAGTATTGGTGGCTGCGAAGAACAAGCAATCAGAGTGCCAGGAAAGGAAGTCGACTTGAGCAATTCCATTGTAGAGATCCTAGTGTACTGTAACACGTCCGTGCCATTGCGCAGACACTCCACATTTCAAACCCCTTTCATACCGGAAAGTCGGGCCATGACCTTTCGCTCTGGAGGAGATAATGAAACGACATAGTACTCTTGCGAATGCTAGAGGTCATGAGTCATTTAGCAAGGAAAAGAGAAAAAAAAGGAAGGCACGCTATTGACTTGATAATTAGTAAGCAGAGAGACGTTTTGAAGATATATCTGGATAGTAAGTCAGAAAGAACTTCGCAGTAAATAGTTGTCTGGTTTTGGCTGCTGCTACTTTGCGTAGTTCTTTCTGTACGGCAAACATATTCCATTTTAGTCGACTCGAGGGCTCCTTTAGGACGAGCACACACCGGTAAGAAAAAAAATTAAGTATGCTAATTTCATAATCACGCCGATTGCAAGATGGCAACTCCTGCCATATAAATGTACTGTACCCGCTTGCAGAAGTGGCTTGAAAGCCCTTGGTGCGAGGCAACAATGGGCACTTGAACAATCTTCCAAATAATACATTGGGCTCATCATCAGTGATTCAAGCAGCCAATAAAAGCTGCAGTTCACCGATGCTATAGCCCAACACTCGCCGACAAAACAAAGAACGCTCATGTTCGCATCAAACAAGCGGAAACCTCACGGTCGTAAAATTGCAACGGCACTCGAACTTTTCTTACGAAATTCCAGTCGACCTACAAGAAAGTTCCAATCCTTATCGATTTTTTTGGCCGCTAGGAGCCGCAGCTTACACACACGTTGATGATGACGGCGCTGTGGGCTTTTCCCTTTCGGCCACCAACATCTCGCTGCATAAGACGTACGTCCTTGTGAAATTTGTCGGGCTGCCGCTGCAAGTGTACGATGGTCAGCTGGTCACTTGGCCTACATACAGTCGCGTGAGAGTGAACACATGTCGGCTTTCGTGAATGAATCACGCACGAAATGCGTGCAAAGCAAACATCTCGACAAACAGGCGCAGCAGCGTTCGCGGATCGTCAGTCCAACAGCGGGCCGGGCAAAAGAGCGGCGTATTGTGAGACGTGCGATGGCAGCCGTGCCTACACACGACGTCGGCGTGCTTGAGCGTGTGAACGGCGTTGCCCTGCCGTTGGCACAACCCGACTCCGCGCGTTCCGAAGGCCGGCGAAGCATTAGGAGCATTGTGCACGCGGAGTATTATGCCGTAACACGTGGAGGGCTGACGATGGTATACATGGGCTCGCGTGCAGGGGCGTGTTTCAACGACGGGTGTAATTGACTTTTTGATGTTATCAGCATGTACACTCGAAACTTATCGTGTTGTTAAAGAAAGTTTGTTTTTCTCCATGTACTCTTGCAGACGCAGCGGTATTGCAGCCTTGTACCGTTGGCTCTCGCTCTTTGTGGTGGAAGCCTTATAGTTTTACGTAGGTGTCCCATTCTTTTATGAATTTTCTCTTGACGTGAGAAACCATGAAACGAGAATACCAGGAGAGGGCACTCAGGTAGTGAGCAGAAGGGAACGCTTTGAAAGAGCCGATAAGAAAGTATTCGCACTGCCCATGGACTTTAGGGGGCGCGCTGGGCGATCCAAGATGGCGGTCCGGAGGAAGGTCGACACGTCTGTAGAGCGTCTGCTAAGGATAAAGAAAGACAGGAAGAGCAGACTCACGGCCCGTGCTGCTTTCACGAAATGATGACATGAGCTGCAATGAAATGTGACCACACCAATATACTTGCCCAGTGAGTGAGTGAGTATGAACTTTATTGAGATCCTGAGGAGAAAGAAAGCGGTGCCAGAGTCCCCGTGAATCAATTAACCCGGCGGCTCCACCCAGGTCGGGGCCGGTAGACAGACTCCTTCGGCGACGGCCCGGGCCCTCTGGACAGCCTTTAGCTGAGCAATGAACTCTGTGCTTCTAAGCGCCGAGTTCCAGGAGGATCGATGAGAAAAGTTCAAATCGCAGAAGGTGCAAAATGCTGGATACCTCTTCACTTGGCGCCGGTGGGCAAACTTATATCCCAGCTGTTCGATCGTTCAACAATGGCGTTGCGCTGAGTTCCAGGAGGACTGATCAGGAATGTTCAAATTACAGAAGGTGCAAAATGCCGGATACCTCTTCATTTGGCGCGGTATGCAAACTTATATTCAAGGTCTTCGATTGTTCAACAACGATGTTTCGCGATGTCGCGTGTGCACTACAGAAAACCGCATGAACTAGAATTACTCTTGCCGATCTCCGTCGCCTACACCGTTTTATTTAACCCCCAGATTTTACTTGCTCCTTGTGTAAGTGCCACATTGTAATATGCGCTGCTTATTTCTTGACCGGTTCAGTTCTTATTGCCGTTGTATTTTACTCCTTAGCGAAACAAAGATTGTTTGTCACCAATGAAAGAAAGAGAGATAATCTATTGGAACGTAGAGAGGGTGGCCTGATCTAGTACGCCCCGGCCTTCTACTCTACTTTGGGGAAAAAGCAACAGGGGAAAAGAGTGATGAAGCATGATGATGGGGTTAAGAATGAATGATCCGTATATACATAATCAGACATTACTGCTTTCGCAAAGGGGATATGGACGCTAGTAATCATATTTCATTACGCTTGATACCAACTAGCCTAGCTCTCCGCCTTAACGCCTATATACCCTTTGATAACAGTAATGCTAGTTTCCCTGCAATGCAGTCAGCCCAACTTACGGCAGCTATTCATTTCTGCAAAACAGCGTGGTATGACGCGGAAAATGTCGACTCAGCTCTCTTGACATGAACACTCATAGTAGTCAAACCCCAGCACGTGTAACTGGGACCTCGCATCCACTTGCAACGTGACAGGGGCCACCATTAGTAGGGCGAATACGCTGTGCAGGGAAACGCGCTAGAGGATTATGAAAAAGGTCTAATATTCGCATAATGGAGAGAAACCGCTTTAGCTATCTTTAAGTCTAATAGTCGCTTTTCATAATGCGCAACTTTGCGCATTGGTATACCAAACGTTTCGTATCCAATCCATTCCTATTCAAAAAATGACCTTGCAGCATTTGGTAATCCTGTATGGTCGCCCATTTCGGGTGAAATACAGCTTTTAACCGTTGCTTGTACTCCCATGTCAGCCAGCCTAGAGGCCGCCGTCTACTGCTGTGGCACGAATGGATGACAGTCGCGAAATACTACGTGTTCTAATCTCTGATACATTAGACAGCGTTCACAGTTCGAGCTGTACGCGCGACTGAAAAGGTGCGTGTAGCGCCGAGCTAAGTCGGCGACCAGGTGAAGCCTTTGCAGTGTACTGGCACAGCAGCCGTTTATTCTAGCCGGGAGGGAATACTCGTGTCACTATATTTCCCGCAGATGCCCTGCACTGATCGCCTGTTTGAGGCCGGTATGTTGTTGTGCAATCTCGCATGAGGGACCTCATGGAAGAGATCATGTCAGTTCGTGGTTATAGTATTATCGAGGGCTTCCACAATATCTGACGGACAAACCGAGAAATGTTGCCGTCCCTACAAGAGCGAGCGTCGTTAACTTTCCTTTAGTCCTCGCCTCCTTTTTTTTTTTTTTACCTTTCTCGGAATTTTCTCGTCCTCGGCCACACTGCATGTTTCCTGTGCGACTTTCCAAGCAGTGTGGTCGCCGAAAGCGCCTCCAATTTCGGTTCGCTGTAGTAGGCAGACTTAGAGAAAATACGACCTGCTGCCGAATTGTCCGTGGATCATGACCACCCACGGAATTTGAAAATCAGAGTAAAAATGAATGGACCACTCGGCACGTAACAAGCTATTCGACGTCTTTACGCAAAAGATGCGGTCGCAATGTCCTGGTGCACTGAAACCAAACGTTTAAAAGAGAATGGACGGCATGGGAACAACGACGGTTTGCGCAAATGTTGACGCCATGCACTGCTAAACGGAAACGAACGTTAATGTGAGGATGGCAGGCGGAGCAACGATGGTTTCAAAGCATGTTGTGCCGTCATCATGCATTTACTGACACGTTGAGGACGCCGAGTTATTCCAAGCAAGCACGTGATTGCGTTGTTGAACCTTACGGATAGTTGCATGCACAGGCACGCTTTTCGGAACCTCAACAAAATTTCTCGACAACAACGCCGCTCAGACCAACGTTCGTTAGGACGGTACAGGTAAAGTTCATTTAGCAACTCAGCGGCGCAGTTTGTGGCGACGATCGACTGCACGTTTTTGTCGCTTTAAGCAGCACCTGGGCAATGTACACCCAATTCAGTCTAAAGTCGCTTCGAACGTGACAATGCTCATAACAAGAGCATACGTAAAATTCAGTCTTGCACTTGTGAAAAGGCTGACCTACTAATAAGAGAAAAAATTTTTTTTCACTTTAGTCTACATTTAAGTGTCCTCCAACTTTTACGCCGGGTTCAGCAAATTATTATTATTATTATTATTATTATTATTATTATTATTATTATTATTGTGGTTAGATTAGGAAAGGACGCCAATTTCTGCAGCCCATGTAGGGAGCACGGCTAAGCGTCCGTGGGGTGGGGGAAAGGGAGTGAAAGAGATAGAGAGGAGAGAAAGGCCGTAGTGGAGGGCTCCTGAAATTTTTACCACCTGGGGTTCTTTAACGTGCACTGACAACGCACAGTACACGGTCCCCTGGCCTTCTCGCCTCCATCGAAAATGCGACCACCGCCGCCGGGATCGAACCCGCGTTTTTTGGTTGGCAGCCGAGTACCATAACCACTAGACCACCGCGGCGGACCCTGTGTCCGTGACTCTAGCAGAGGCACTTTTAGCGGAGGACAAGGCACTTTCGCCTTTCCATATTGTTTTCAAGGCTGTCTGATTCGAGTCAGGTACCAACCATAGCTCATAGACGTATGTTACTGCAATCTATTTCAGAGCTCCTGCACGTGACCTAAGGTATAAAGCGAAAAAGCTAACGCGACAAGAGAAATTACTTGAGGAAATATTCCCCTCTTTGAATGCAAGCAGCGTTGCCTATTCATACAAACCTTCCTTAAGAGAAGACACCTGGCCATCTGCCACACGGAATTAAAGAAACTAAATCCATCCCATTAGCAAGTGGAACTAGCATGTCGAATTACGTGCAACACCTTGTAGAGAGCTTTTTTTTTATTCATCGCACTAACCAATTTCACGCCAGCGTTGATCGTGTGGGACTGATGAACCCTCAAGGTCTAGTGCAGAAACACTGCATGCCATTTCGCTTATGCGTGCTCAGAAGACAAACAACCCATACACTATCCCTTATTACCGTCTTCGTATTCTCAGTTGACCGCGTCGAACTAGAAATGCGCGGTACGACTCGATGTTAAAAAAATGAAATATGACAATGTTGTTGGTGGAATGTTGCAATATGCGCAAGGTGCTTCATATGCAATATTAAGCCCATGAGCACGTCCGTATACGAAATGTACCTCACCAGGTTTAGCTGAGCGAATGGTGTTACATAATGAAGCGTTTCTACAGAAGCTTATTGAGAGGCTTTAAGTTACTGATATTCTTAGACTAAGGACATGGCTTGGCACGTTCGGTGCTCTGTGCATTGTTCTGCAGTTCGCGTCGATGCTACACAAGCAGCGAATGGGCAACCCAAAGCTTCACCACACTGTTATCGGCGACTTTGCAGTGTATAGACCAGGCGCCAAAGCCGTGCCATGGAAATGATGAGAACTTACATACGTGGAAAAGAAGTTAGGGATGCCTAGGGACGCCGTTGTGTCGAATTCCATGGAAGCTATTCTCAGCCCACGAATGATAGCTTAGCGATAGCCGTGAAAGAAATCCTGCACTCGTGACTGCGTACTAGCCGAAAAGTACGTTTCTGTTTCTTACAGGTTTGAATGATAGAGAGCAAATGGCATGTATATGCTACAGTTGAGATCAGAAACAAAATGCTATCATCTGATACTGCACGAGAGGTTATTAAACTGATGACCGGCTGTTTAGGTGATGCGATGCGTAAAGAAAGCCGGGGCTCGATCAGAGAATGCGAGAAAGAAACTGACCGAGAAAGCAAAATGGAGTCGAAGAGCATAGAAATCAGTGTGTCTGTGTGATCAGATTAGAAAAAAAAAACACAGTCACTAAAAATTACTCCGTCTCCCGCTAAAGGGGACCATGAGGCGATGCGAAGCAGCACGGGGAGTGCACACCGCGTTTGCATCGGTTTGAGCGAGGGCAATGCGCCCTCGCCCGCGAGAGACAACGCTGGCTGAGTCAGCGTTGTCTCTCGCGGGTGAGGGTGCCGTTCTTGTTCCTTGCGAGCTGGTAAAGCGTTCATCGAAGAAAGAGCGTTTGCATAGTCAACGCGCGCCCTTCGGAGAGGAGGGGAGGAACTGCCGAGAGCAGAGGAGGAGGAGGAGGATGCGCATGCGCAGCGCGGGTGTGGACACCACACGACGGAGGTAGGGACGGACAAAGCCCCCGCCATAAGCTGCTTCGCATCTAATAAAAAAGAAGGTACAGCAATGTACTGCATTGCTGATCACTGCATGGGTATATGAGCGTTACACTGCGCAATAGTCGAATTAACCTGCCTATCCGTTGTTATCACTCCAAGGGGGCTGTCACCTCCTGAAGCTACTTACTGCATAAGATTCTTGTGACTGCTCCTTTCTTCTACCAAAACAGATAAAACATTTAACTGACTAAGTAGAATTGAATTGAATCGCTTTCATTGCATCTCGTATCGGATAAAACTATAAAACTGCGGCGCCTTGGACCCTTCACGTGTGCCTCTTAACAAGGCGAGAAAAGCCACTTTGGGAGACGGTCTCCAAAGATGTGCCACCGCCATTTAAAAGAGCAGGACAGTCACGCATCGTTTTACCTCCGTTGCGCGCAAGAAGGTACTGCCGATGCAGCGTTGTCAAGTGCAGCCCCCATTGCTCAACGTAGCCAGAATTACGATGCAATGGCACACACCCTGTCCACATTAACGATTTCAACAGAGCATGTTTCTGATACAGGATTTCAAAATTCCCATTTCCATGTGAATGAAACAAATGGGCACTGGGACATCCAACCGCTGCACGGGAATTGCAACAGGACCTTACAGAGCTATCGTAATGGTTCCGCCGTAAATGCGTGCGTGATACTGCCGTAAGGTATATATGAGATCGACCCAAATACAGGATGTCTACCGGTTCACAACGGTCGTGACAGGGCGACGCAGTATATATTACCCTGGTTACACCACACTGTATTACCATAAACACTTTAGCTGTCAAGTTTTCCGGTCACGTCTCGGTGTATAGTGCTCTGTGTGTCGTTATAAACTGCATTTAGCTTGAGACGATGATGTATATACGGTGTTCAAATTCTTCGCACAGTTCGGCGAGTTGACTGCCGCTTCAACACGCAGCTGCGTGATCGAAATTGATTTCGGGCCGGTATTCGCGGGATCGTTAAAACGCTTCAGAAACTGTTCCTTATGTACGACGGCCTTTATTTTGCGACGAATGTTTCATAATTAACAGTGCTGCTCTTAATAATGCCGAGGCCGATCCTCAGGAAGCGGGGTGTTCGCCGGTAAAAGCGGAGCCGCGACGCAGAAGGGAAAAGAGGACCTGCTCTTGTCCTTGACCAGCTACCCACACTGCTACGTGGTAGTGGTCATGTGAAGAACAGTATAGATTAAGATGAAGAGAAAAGAAAGAAAGAGAGAGAGAGAGAGAGAAAGAGGACGCAGGAAGCAAGTAAGGAAGAAAATGAAAAAGAAAGAAAGAAAACTAAACTATCGGGTTGCGCAGAAGGTAAATGTGCACCCCCGCTATTCCTCGACCACCTACCCACATCCTTGCTCTCAGCCCACGTGGTACATGACACCGGTACATGAAAGTACATGACAGCAGTGTTGGTACATGACCAACTCTGCTTTTCAACCAGTCTCCGCTACGTTAAGCCAGTGAAGCTGCATCAAATTTTATGTACAGCGAAGCTGTTCTTGGTCGGGCCCTGTGCTGCCATCGTGCATGGTGTCACACTCGTCACGTGACGCCAGAGGGGGGGGGGGGGGTCCAAAGTTAGGCTGGGCGCAAAGGGAGAACCAATGGTAGGTGCGCCAATATGGAGCGTACCCATCCAGTAGATAAAAGCCACTAACGATGGAGCAAACAACGCTTACAAGCGCGTGATGAGGCGCTTGCGTGTGCTATATTAGCCACGGCACTTACAAAGGCAAAACGCAAGAGAACCGCGTCGCCGTTCCAATGGATTTCACTGAGTGGAAGAGGCTGTGTTATTGCGATAGCAATTATGTGGACGCTTTCGGCGGGTTTTTGCCGTCGCTTTCGCCGTCATGTGCCCTACAAAGCCCAAATTGATAACAACTCCCCGCGCATCGTACGTCCTACTCGCAGGTAAAAGCACGCCAGATAGGGGCGACGAACGCGGCTGTAGCAGGGATCAAATGAGCCCGGCCCATCTCCGTCGCCCGGAGGGCGCACGCGATAACAGCACCCCTATCGGGACGCCTGCCGTCGAAGCGGAGGGGAAAGACCCACCCGTCTTTAACGAGCATGAAAAGACGCGAGGGACGGGATGTGTCTGTCGAGCAGCAACTGCGGACTTCGCGTGGTCGCCATCGCTTGCGCGCGCGCTATCTCGGCAGCCATCAGCGGGCGGCTCGTAAACCCTCCTACGTGCTGCGCTCTCAACGCGAAGGGACTGCGAAAAGTGTCCATGGAGCAGCCGTATTCACTTACATCAGCGTTTCGTTGACTTCCGTGAGATCGTATCCAAAACAGTTAGCTGCCAGCCTCACTGCATAAAATATTACAATTTCTTGCTATCGCATTCCCTGCTTCGCCCTTTCGGAGAAACTGATTTTTCTTTTCATTAGTGTTCTGCGACCCTTATGGAACCGCACTGTTCGACATGTTTCTAGGGTGACTCGAAAGCTGTAAGCAGTGTTTCCACTAATCTTCCTAATTGTAGGCCATTAGTAATGAGATGAGAATATTACGTGGAGTATCACTTTGACATGACGTAACACTGAAGCAAACCTGCCGATCCAGCGCATGCGCTAGAATCAGTTTGAAGCAAAACTTCACAATTCGATGACATCCGTTCTCAAATGCAGCATTTGCACGTTAATTCTAAGCCATCTAACAACTTTAAAGAAGAGTTTCTTCACGCACCACAGTAATCATATGCCAAGCAGGAGATGTCGCAGGCAGCGAAACGGTCGTATGTCGCCTGTGTGAGGGAAAAATTTGGATGCACAGCCAAGTAAAGCAGATATCTAAATATTGGGAGAGTCTATAGTGGGTGAACTGTTGTATAGTGCTGAAACACTATTTGTATTTGCATCGTTTACCACACAGCGACATGAACCGATAATTGCTTTCATTGTTTCGAAAGTAGTCTCATTATCGACAAGAGAAGATGCTCCGGACTTAGCCGTCATGTGTGCAACAATAAACAACATTAGGCATCATTCGCCAACACTAGTTGAGAAGAGCCAGTACTTAAACTATCAGTAATATGCGAGTACGTGCGGTATACCAGGTGTGGGTAGCATGTGAGTAAATGTGGTACCTAACGACAGTGGTTACCACTATCTACTGTTTCAATATCGAAAAGGTGGTAGTGGGTGCTACAATTATGGTAACACAATTGAGGACCCTCTCTATAGTGCATGAGTATGAGGCGGTAACCATGGTAACACAGCTCATGTAGGTACGCTTGCGCACGTGACGTAGTTACTTGTTGCAGCAACACTATAGTCGCTTGCTTTCTTTCTGGTCTAAATGCATGACGCAAGTAGTTGTTCCAGAAACTATATTGTCCTAAACTATAACCTACAGCATCTGCCTCACTTTCTGAAGCGCACTGTCTGTGACCGACAGACGGACGGAAGGTTTCTTGACGAAAGAACAACAAGAACGATTACACGTTGATACATCTGAAGTTCGTGTTCGTGTTGCTTCACCACACACGGACTGTCGAAACATCGCGAACATGTGCAGTGGTACATAAGCCATGGTACGCGTTTATCTAAGCGCAAGGTTCCAAATGAAAACATTGAAGAGTATGGGTTGAAACTGATGGATATCGTGACTTCCATTAAGCTGTGCGCGTGATTTCGAGATGGCTTTTGAGAACGAAGCAAATACATCGGCATCGAATATGAACATTTGCAATACGTCGTGACTGAATATCTTATGACTCAATTACAGCAGACGCTGGGCCCCTTCTACTTTCTGAGAGGAGGCGGAGGAGGAGGCTTCATCCTCAGCATCTGGTGGTCTAAATCTGGGGCAAGTCCCACGCCTAGGCGTCGGCCAGGAGCCCCTGCAGGCACCGGCAGCGTCCTCAACCCGTCTCATTGCCGCATTGTAGCACGCCCATTGGTCTGCACGCAGACGAAAGAAAGTGAAAGTTCATATCTACAGAGAAAATCTCATATGCTTGCTTTAGAAGTGGTCCAGTGTAAGGCTTTATATTGGACATTGGATACCTGGTGCAACAGAGAGCCTCACGCAGTCCAACGGCAACCACGTTGCACTGATGGCCAAAGCGCAAGCAGCAACGGATTTGCAAATCTAATGATCAATGGCTTTTGGCTGTCCGAAGCTCGCAAGGTCACACGAATATGATAAAGCGCGTTTGTGAATTCCCGTTTGCGCAAGCTCCTCTGGAAGGATCCTCAGGCAGTGCTTGAAGACCTTCAAGGGGGCAACTGACTTTCGAGCCACAGTTTTCCTGTACTGAACAGAGCACTTCTCTTGAAGAGAGCGCTCTGAGAAGGCCGTGCAAGTTATAACAAAATAGATCCGTTTTGAAATGACAGAGATTGCGTTCATATGAGCTCATTTCGTCTTACTCAGTGTAACCAGGCAAGAAACGCAAATAAAGACGTCTACACAGTCGCGTTAAAGCTACGTGAAGATGAAGTGGTTTTACGAGCGACGTGGAAGAGACAGAAGCACTCGCCTCACTTTGGGAGCCTGCGTGATGGGCTGACGTTGTGAAGCGAATTATAAGTGCCATTTTCCCACCCTGTCTCTTCAGCTTTCTCCTTGAACACCGGCATGCGTAAGGCGCACGTTCCGTGCCATTTCAGTGTGCAGGACATCCATTATATAGGCCTGTCGATCATCGTGAATAACTAATGTAATTTCAGCAAAACAAAGGGCAATTGAAGGTGGTTACTAATAAATGAGCGTATGGTAGCGATTGCGTGAACGTAGCAAATGGCAGCAAAGTTGATTGCTCGGATTTTACCGGCCAAAAATGGATGTGTACGTACAAAGAAATATGCAAATGATAGGATGTAAAAACTAAGCAAATTCTTTGGGCCTGAAGAAACGTGTAATCTGTTATGTCAACTGACGCAGCCTGTATTAGTAATCTGGGAATGAATACCTCCGCAGGCTTCAAGCCTTTCGTCTTTCCTCCTGTAGGGGAATTTTGTATTCCTCCTGCATATAAGCAATGTCCAGTGTTGAAACCCCGACTGGACTATCAGGCATGTCGTAGTGGAACTATCCAGACATTTGGACCACATGTAGTTCTTTAACGTACACCTAAATTAAGTTCAGGGGCCTCTAGCAGTTCTCCTCTATTCAACTGCGACAGCCGCGGATGGGATCGAACCCACGTATTTCGGGTCACCAGCCTAGCACCGTAATAACTGTATTGCTACGGAGGCCCTAAAGGTGTGAATTGAACATTTGTTAAAACAATGCCTGTTATTGAATGTACCACTTTTGAAAACAAAGTGTGCACACCACTACAAGCATGACCTCGCCAGCCTGTTCCCTAGAGAAAATGCACGTAATATAACGAAAACATAACATATTTGAATATCTTAAAGCGTTGGGACACATGATCGTCATTCAATGGTCGAGTTTCTCATGGCGAGTAATGAACTAATCGGATTTTAAATGATTCAATTTCATCCTGAATTCGCCATCGCCCCATGCGACTCTTCATAGTTCCACGTCAAGTGATTCAACTTTAAAAACTTTGGCAA
This sequence comes from Hyalomma asiaticum, assembly GCA_013339685.2. Classification (NCBI taxonomy): domain Eukaryota; kingdom Metazoa; phylum Arthropoda; class Arachnida; order Ixodida; family Ixodidae; genus Hyalomma; species Hyalomma asiaticum. Next base: position 17,916,275 of record CM023490.1, read on the forward strand.
AAGGCAGCCGAGTCACCCGTGCCATTCAGCGACTGAAGCTTCCTCGGCTATGACAGGTCCGCCAGTGTTTACCCGGATCTCCGAGTTACGCAAAGGTATACAATACGCGGCCACGAGACGTGAACGTGACGACACCCTTACTCCGATTTCTGAGGCCACTCGAGAAATCCAGTAGGTCAAGGCTAATCCGAAGCCATCCCCCCCTACGTATAATGTACCAGTCTGCGCTCTCAACGTGGATTAAAGTTGCGAACCGAAATGCGAAGACGCACAATGAAACTTTCTAATGGAGAGTCATTGGAGAGAGGTGACGCTGGATGCCCTTGACAAGCAAGGGGACTGCGGCGTGAAGAGGATCGAGAAGAGACACTTGACGTCCTTGACACGATGAAGGCTTAGTCCGGAGGCTCAGTCGCGAAGAGCCCGTGGAACCGGGTTAATTGGTGAGCTTTTTAATCTGGACCGTAAAGAGCGAAAGACACAATGCTCATGATAGATGATGCAGCCGTAGACGAGAAGGAAATGCGGAGGGTACCGCGGCTTTTCTTTTAACGAATGAAGCGTTTGTAAACACTGGTTACGTCAACGGAGTTGGAGGAAGGACCGCTTCAGAGCAAGGGCGTGCGTTGAACTTGCGTTATGCTAGTGCCACAATTAAAAAAAAAGGAAAAAAATGACTGCAATTCACGCCGTGCCAGAAAAAAGAGGGCGATAGTGAGACGTAGACACACACACACACACACACACACACACACACACACACACACACACACACACACACACACACACACACACACACACACACACACACACACACAAATAAAATAGCTGAAGCTGGTTGCACGCAGTAAGGCGAGAGGAAGGTGTAGCACCATGAACAAAATGATCTAAGCCAGGGACCCGCGTTGTGATGTGTTTTTTATGTATGACATCTCATCCGGAATCACTGAATTCAGAATAGGCGCGCATTCGACACCAAATCTCCTTTAGCGTGTCAAAGCTAGCCCATTATGCGTGTGCCACTAATTTCAACGTTCTTTTTGCCTGCACTAATGCGCCTTTTTTTGCCTTTTGGTACAACAATGAAGACTTCTGGGGCACTGAACAAGGCTCCCGGTAGAAGGAGGATGGGAAATCATTCCATGCTGCGCAGCCCTTGAAACGGCATGCGCATCCATCTGAGCAGGCCTTATGCGCTAGCACATCGCGGGCTCACATGTCCACGAAGTGCCCGCGCAAGCATAACGTATAGACAATGTCAATTACGTTCACAGGCAAGGTCAAGGTATAAGGTCCAGTCCGAGTGCACCCGGATGAAGGTAACGGAGAAGTTTCTGAGAAATGCTGATGAAACCTACGCCGCAGTTCATGAGAACAGGAAAAAGAAATGTAGGCCGCTTTCTCAAACCAAAGAACTCATTTGGTTCGCAAACTGTGGCCAACCACCAATGCGACACGATTTTAATCCGTTAGTCATAACCACATGAGGATGACAAGATAATGACACCTGGCAAAGCACAGTTATCCGTCCGTTTTATCCTTGTTTTTCTTGCGAAGTGCATAAAGGCATGGAATGAAACGAAAAACAAAAGGTACAGGAGGAAGTCAGCATCCACATGCGAGTAGCACTAAACTACAAGAAAATCAGTACAGATTTCTCAGACGTGAAAGCTCCTTAATTGACGAAAAATTCGTCCAGGTCCGACGTTCGAATCCGAGACGAACACCTGTTCTTCTCACCTACCTACCACTTCTACTCAACCCCACCTACTCTCTCCCCCCCTCCCTCCTTTAACTATACTGCGGCGCTGGTGGCCTTACTCCCCTCCTTTCCCTGCTACTCACCCTCACTTCTATTCTGCACGTCCTTGCTATACCACACTATACATGGGCGTGCTACATGGTTCACGTGGTTTACCATTTGCCCGCCCCATTTCCTTCTTGCTGTCCCGCACATAAATCCTTACTACTCTCACTTTCCTTACCCACCCTCCTGCTAGGCTATAGTAAACAAGGCTATACCTATCTTTAATTTCTGCCCCATTCTTTCCCTCCTCCCCAGACTCACTTCCCCCTTGCCTTGCTCTACCAAGTATACCTGGGCATTCGTACATGCAGGCTATCCATACAGTACACACTGATAGCAACAACCAGCTGCCGCTTGGTTGTTGCTAGGAAACGGCACGGAGCATTCTGCGACAACGGCCGTTTCTGCTCCAGCTTTAACAGCTCAGCTGTTAAAACTGCAAATTACATCAGTTACGTCTACTATGGCTTCATCGCCTTATGGCTTAGTACGGTTGTGCATAATTCCTCGATACATCCTCTGTGATGACAAACAACGACACAACAGGCAAGCCACTACTTTGGCTTCACGTGTATAGTATAACTAATCGTGTTCCGCATGCCAAAGTCACGATATGATTATTGGTACTGCGAAGGCAGGGATCCGGGAAATTTGACCACCTGACGTTTTTGCCTTAAGGGGTTATGATCACCTGCGTTTCAATCACCTGGCGAACCGACGATGCAAAGTACACGGGCTTCTACCAGCTCCGGCTCCATCGAAAATACGACAGCCGCGGCACGGCTGGAACGTGCGTATTTCGGGTCAGCATTCAGGCACCATAACCACTAGACCGACTCCGCGTGTTCACCTATGTAAAGGTCTTCGACGAAAAGGCTAAGACGGCCTTCATCGCGCAGTCTGGCACCGTGCCATTAAGTGCATGCTCCGTGTGTCCTCGCAAACCTCACACATGCAGGGGGTCGTCACGAGCAGGAATTTTAAAACTCCTTTCGCTTTCCGTGAAGGGGGTTGTGTGCTAACTTAACTCGTCCGATGCGTGAGAGTGCTACAGCACAAGTGGGACATAGTTGTCAAGCCTCAGCCAAGAGGAGAAGAAAAAAAATGTAAAGTAGAAAACACGACTTCGCGGATGTGAGACCATCTTGCGGATCCTCGTAGATCACAAAAATGACACCCTGATTTGTTCTCTGTAAGCACGTTCGTTCGTTTTGTTGAGCAACTTCGCACCGTCGGTTACTCGAATCGTTCCAAAAAGAACGATAGAGGACGTGACATTTTCCACCTTGTTTTCGAAACCCTTACGCATTTTTAAAAAGGAGAGTGGGCAGTGGCGCAACTAATACTGATCACGCAATGGAACACAGAAAACGAAAACATCCAAAGCAATAACTGCTATCGCAGGTTTCGAAATGTAATGTACCTCCTGTATTACAGGGAAGTCGTTATGTCCGCCGGGCCTAAAAAGAGTTAAATTTGTGTTGACGCTGCAACCGTTCCTTCAAGCATAAAACAGAAAAGAGTGGTGTTTGTTCACCGCACCGTATTCAGCTGTGCACCTTCGCTTCAACAGTTCACTGCCAACGGTACAGCGTTACAACGTTGTGGCAAGAGTGGCATCTTGCGTCAAACTGCTAGTGCGTTTCCAGCATGGGGTACAGAGCGTGTAACTACTCAGCATTCATTTTGCAGCCCCGCCACTGTGCTCCGGTGGCTATGGTACTCGGCTGCTAATCCGAAGGTCGCGGGATTGAATCCCGGCCGCGGCGGATGAATTTCGATGGAGCGGAAACTTGGTTGAGGCCCGTGTGCTGTGCGATGTCAGTGCACGTCGAAGAAGCCCAGGTGGTCGAGATTTCCGGAGCCCTCCACTACGGCGTCTCTCATAATCACAGCTAGTTTTGGGACGTAAAACCCCAGAAATCAACCAAATCTATTTTGTAAACTTGCTTATTCTTTAAACTCGCGCCGCACTGCCTCTGTTAGTAACGAAAGAAAAAGATTATTACATCATGGTTCTCAGAAAACGGTCTACCCCCCGATAGAGATCAGTGGTACATGTCATATTGTGCAAACTCGATTCGTATATAGAAGTTAAACGTGTGGTGTTATCGCTCTTCAGCGAAATGACGTCAGAAGAGTGCACTCTTTCTGTCTTGTTCAACATAAAATGTTCATTGTTCATGCATGTCCGGCCACCCCGCTGTGGCTTCACCGACAACAAGAGCTATCCGCGTAATCATTGCAAAACACATAGCACACATTATGCATCAACGCTTCTATCATAACGAATGAGCAGGCTAGTGCGGTGGCAGGATTTTCCTTTATGTGCAAGAACAATGTTGCGTAATGCGTCGAATAGCTGGCAGGACATACCAGACCAACTCCTCGTGATACTCTATCTTCTATACTGCTAATATGTTGGGTACTTTGCCGAGAGAGCGAGCTCGATCATCGATTATGAACGTTGGAGACATGAAAGCAAAGATGGCGCTTGGTGGTGCGAACGTGTTCGTTCGAGAGAAGAGCGTACCATTTCTTTCAGCTCTTTTCCATCATACTTTCTTCTCATGTGGTCACAGGCAGCAGGTTGTACGCTTTCTCTCTGAAGTGTGCTGCTTGTGGACGAAGTGAGCGAGAGATTAGTGACGCGATGAATCTCACTGCTGAATGAGGCCATAAACTAACCCTTTCAAATTTTCTGTGAAACTAACCACGTTTGAAGTCATGTTGACGTTCACAGTTGAACCTATTGAAGTCTTGCGCGAATATAAAAATCAGGACTCTTTCTGAATTTTAAGAGCGATCGCAAAAAATGCCAGGTGTGCTTAGGTATCGCCTAAGAGTCGCGAAGCTGAAAGCCTCATCACATGTCTAGCACGCCTTAATCCATACCTTCACCGACCCCAATACTCCTTAATCCACTTTGACCAATCCGCCTTAATCCACCTTAACTCACCTTAATCCAACTCACTGCACGTATCTCCGAGTTATTGCCCTTTACTTCAAGGGCGGTATTGAGTACCGCTTTTATAAACTCATGGCTTAGAGCTGTAGATGGTAGTGTGCTAGAGTCCGAGAAATTTGTGGGTGCAGCACTTAGAAGTTTCGTAAACTCTGCATTAGAAGATCATGGGTTTGAGTCCCATGAGATGTTCGACCAATCCACAGTCGCTAATAAACAATGAACTTTTGTAACAACTGATAATCGCTTGTACAACGCTGGTGTGCTTTGGTTCGCTTCTGGACTTCCGTGGGTAGTGTGACATTTTTCGCTCCCCACTTTGTACCGTACCGTTCATCTTGCCGCTGTGGTTACTCAAGGACAACCTTCCACTGAGACAACTAAGACCTTCGTCTGAATAACATTTAGCTATAGCTTAATGGAAAATTCTTAAGTAGCTGCCAGCCTCCCATAGAGGGTTAGCTAGCCTTACCTAACGTTGTCGTGCCTGATGGCATGCAAAGCACATACCAATTCCAAAGAGCGCAAAAAAAAAACAGAAAAAACAGAGAACAAGTTGGCAGCCTGTTGTTCATTACTACTGCATGTTTAAAGGTATGGCGGAAGGACAAGTGTCCGTTAGAAAGCAAAAGTCTAAGCACGTTCAATGTTTTGCTTTGTTAGCTTCCACCTATGAGGCAGGCAAGAATCGCTCAAGGATGACAGGGAGCTCAAACGGCCTAGTACCGGGAAATTACAACATCAGGAGACGGCAACTAGGCCGCGCATACGAAAAGCTACACCTTCGTCCGCTCGCTGGAAGACATGTACGTACATACGACTGCGCTTGTCCGAATCATTAGCAGTCAGTCAAGGCAGACGATGTGATCCATGTTCGTGGAGTCTTCCTACCGTCGTCCTCAAGAAGAATGCTAATTGATCATCGACAGGACTGCAGTGCACGTATTAGGCCCAGAACAGCAGCGCCAAATTAAATACACGCTTGCTTTCTTTCACCGATAAACTGCGAATTCGAAGGTCAGTAAGAAAAGGAAAGAAAAAGAGACGGACCGGACCGTCTCGATAGGCCACGGAGGAGTTGCGAAAGAACTTGGCTGAAGAGCGGCCTTCTCTAGAGTGAGCTGCCAATACTAAGTGATGCTGTAGAGAAAGAATGTACGTTGGATAGCGCTAGGACGGCGACGTGCTATGGCATCGGCATCCTTTGTAGCTCTTACAGAGCGCACTACGTGATGCATCTGGTTATGCGGCGGCCCTAACGGGCCGTTCGAACGTACAGGAGGGTGACTGTGCGAAGCAACGAGCCTTTGCCAAATGCGCGGAAGTGTATTTTCCTTAAACTCTTGTAAACCTGGTAAGACCGCCAAGATATCTATGTATTTGGCTAATTGAAAGCGGCGAGAAGGAAAGCAAGACCAACAACTCACCGAAGTCAAGGTCTCCCGTAAGAATGCTCGAACTCTTAGTTATTCGTGACTTGCTGATACCACCGGGCTGATACACAAGAGGGCGGAGATTACTTCCAACTATCGCATTTCTATTTATTGGCAACATTTATATATACAAAGTTGCAGTTGAAATGAAGTGCCACGACGTTAAAGTTGTTCGATTCCAGCATCCCGGCCAAAAAAACTACGCGAGTTTCTGAGCAATTGAAGAAACGAAGTTTGGACTTTGATGTATTTAGCGTGGAGCTGAATTTCCTGGTAATACAAGGCACCTCTGAAGCATTTGCTTGTTGATTCTGTTTCCTTTTTCAGCGGTGAACAAACAGGCGTTTCGCAAATCTAGAACATTTTAGAAATAATTATTTAAAATAATCTGACGCTGAAGCTTTGTGTTATGTGAAACGTTGAAGATCAACTCTGTACAGTTCGTCTTGGCCAAAGACCCTTTCCTGCGAATAACAATCTACTATATTGACAATGAGTGGATTAAGTGCACCGAAGCGTAATCAGGCGCCTCGCAAGACGCGAGAAGAAAAATTTCATTTCTTTTCCTACTGAAAAAAGACCGCGGTCCGGTGGTTTGGACATATTCATAGCAAATCGTACACACGCTTGCATGACTACTTGCTTTGCGGCCTAGAGGGATGAACCGCAGTGTGACATCTCAAGAAGGCGCCGATATTTTCTTGGTTCCTTGTTAATTAAAAGATGATCAAGGAAGGAATCGAAAACATTGTAATTGGGGTTCGGAATGTTTCGATGTGAAAGCCAACATCGGCGTTGATGTAAGGTGGTAGACAATGGAACTCCGTCGAAAGGTTGCTTTTTTTAGGGGCGAAGCTCCTTAAGGCGTGGGTCGTGCGTCCCCGATGTATGTAGTAGTAGTAGTAGTAGTAGTAGTAGTAGTAGGTAGCCACCGGCGCGTGCCTGCCGGGAGGCACGCACGCGCCGAGGGCGAGCGCGTGGCTCCCGGCACGCGCTCGCCCGCGAGAGACAACGTTGGCGCAGGCAGCGTCTCCTAGCGAGTTTCTTGATTGAGAAATACCGACTGCTCGCGTTGGAGAAGCGTTCACCGGCAACCCATATATATATATATATATATATATATATATATATATATATATATATATATATATATATAGGCACTGCATCTTGACTTGCAATGAAGTGCCGGTGGGAGATTTCACTTGTGCATTGTGCATAGTTGAACCGTGAGGATTCGTAGCATGCGCGAGATGTTATAAAACTACATGGCGGTACTTGTAGTTGAGGATGAAAGATGCGAGATGTTATAATAGTTTCATGACATTTACTCAAGTGTTTCACTTTTAATTGTGGGGCGAATTGCACGGAAGAGTTTCACGGTTTACCGATGATTCCTTCCGGAGCTTCGCCCCACTCATCATCATTCACCCCGTGAATATGCTGCGATTTTTTTTTTTTTACGACCCTATGTTTCTTACAGAGGCGATGTCCCAGGAGAGATTTAGAAATGATAACGAACTTGCAACAGCCGTGGCATTGCATACGAATAGCAGAGTGAATATGGACTGGAAGAAGTCCAACATTTCATTTCCTATTCTCTGGGCTGTGGTTGCCGGTTGGGGGTTATATAGCCCTGTAGATCCAGTTTCGGGGGTGTTTTTGAGCCATAAACGTCAGTCGGGGCAGAGAGCGTACGTAAAGCTGGCACAAGGGCGAAAATGCGGCTGAAGTGCGTGTACTCGCGAGCCTCTTCAATGAATTCCAAACAACAATAGAGGTTTAGGGCATCAAGGATGCTTGAAGCGCCAGATAATTAGTTGAACAGAGAAATGTCGCTTCAGCCAACGTTTCCACAAGTGGACATGTCCTCGTAAGCGTCCTAACAGAGACAAGCCCATTTGTCAAAACGTTTCCCGCAGCCACATTCCTTGTGCAACGACTTTAAAATCGTATTCGCGAGGTTAGTGTAAGATTTCCGTAGTGGCAGAACAATCGTTAAAAAGAATGGTCCCGAGGCGCTTCAGACAGGCTTGATGACGTTTCTACAAATGGACCTCTGTTTGTCAAAGACCACTTTCTCATCCTAGGCCTGTCACTGGTAAAGCGCTAGAATAGTGAAGCCATGTGGGTCCTTTGACGTTAACACATCGCGAGACAGACACACTGCAGTTGGCAGGGATATAGGGATAGGATGATTGAAGATATAAATAAAAATAAAAATAGAACAATACAATTGCACAAGCCACCCATCGATCACTCTAAGAGAAAAGGATACAGAGTTTTTTGACAAGTGAGGAAGCCATTGATAGCACGCACAGAAGAAAGGTGTGTGATATGCAAAGTGGGTATTTTGGTGGTTAGCCACGTGGCTTTCAAGTTTGTTTTCACAATTAGGTGTACTTATGCGTTACATTTTAAAGAAAAAATTACTTGAGACTCAGAGCTCGTGTTGTGTCCTTTTAACCTTCCTTTTGCCATCTTTCTTTCTTTCTTTCTTTCTTTCTTTCTTTCTTTCTTTCTTTCTTTCTTTCTTTCTTTCTTTCTTTCTTTCTTTCTTTCTTCTTTCTTTCTTTCTCTTTCTTTCTTTCTTTCTTTCTTTTTATTCATTATTGTTTGCGCTGTTTGAAGTTCCAGCATGTACATACCGGTACCAACCCGTCCAAGTGCTTGCTTTTATGAAGATAGCTCCTACATTAAAACGCCAGCTTTCTTGCCGGTTGGCACCTTACTCCAGTTTACACAGCTTTGAGCTGACAGTGCAGTTTCATTTGTTGGCCTTCACCTAGACTGAAGTTTACACCGCAGCATGAACGAAATCCAAAGCGTCCTTTTCAAGATCTCAAAAGAAATGAAGACGAAGCTTCTTTGGCCTCAGTTCGGTCATCGATTACGATGGAGTCCAAACAGAAAACGCGTCGGCTGCGGTCATCCTTACCTGGGATTCATAAGGCCCCGAAGATCGATGTCCCCAGTTAGCCTTGCCGAGGGGCCCGCAGACCAAGATATATGTAATTCATGCGTCTTCCTTGCCAATTTTCTATATCTGCTGACGGCGTCGATTAAAACGAGATAGAGTAGCGTAAAGTCTGTTTGTTTTACTGAAGAGTGAACGAAGTACCTGCAGCCGCGCACTGAAACGATTGTACATCCTTTATTTCCGCCTTTTCTGCCATATTGCACAAAAGGTTGAGTGCTAAATTACTTCATGTGCGGGCTACAATTAACGCGGGTGAGTACAACAAAAAGCACGCAGCTTCCGCTTGATCACGCAAGGCGAGATCACAGCGAAGCTGTCCGATCGTTTACTAAATTAGGTAACTTGATAGTCATCTGATACTTTGGCGGGAACATGTGACGGGACATTGCGCTGCATGATTCTGGTGGGAACATGCGACGTGACATTGCGTTAAGTGATTTTGGCGGGAACAAGCCACGTGATCACCCAAAATCGCTTTACGAAATGTCTCCGTGACATGTTTCCGCCAAAATCGCGTACCACAATGTCACGTCATATGTTCCCGTCAAAATCACGCAACGCCATCTCACGACACATGTTCCAGCCAAAATCACGTAACTACATGTCAGATGACACGTGCCTCCCAAAATTACGTAACGATATGTCTAGGGACGTGTTCCTGCCCAAATCATGTAACAAAGTGTCACGTGACATGTTTCCGCCAAAATCACGCAGCGGAATGTCGCGTGACAGGTTTCCGCCAAAATCACTTAACGCGATGTCACGTGACATGTTCTTGCCCAAAGCACATAACGCAATGCCATGTGACGTCTTCCCGGCAAAATGACGTAAAGAAACGTCACGTGACATGTTTCCACCAACAACAGGTAGCGCAATGTCACGTGAGTGGTTTCCGGCCAAAATCACGTCAGCGCAATGTGACGTGGTATTGCATGATGCCTGACAAATTACGGCTGGCCTAAACAGCTTCGCTGTTAAAGGGCAACTCCGGCGGTCTTTTTCGCCATGTTCTGATATCCATGTTTTCCAATGGTACTGACAGTCCTGTAAAAGCCAGGGTAGTTCAGTTTGCTCAGAAACGCACCAATAATTTAATATAACCAAATGAAATGCGTGTTAAAACCGAAACCGAAACTGGTAGTCACTTCGTGCAGCGTATGGGATGACGTCACACTCTCCCCGCCATCTGAAATACGGAGCTGGTGCCAGAAAAATGCCAACGGTGAGGTCATTGAACGACGTATTGAGTTATGCCAGCCTTTCTGAACTTGACAGAGACGATTTGAGTGCTGAAGTATCGCCCTTTTGCTTTTGATGGCCCGCTTGCTCGGGTAGGCAGCGTTGAAGGTGATTACGTCGAAAACGCAGGGTGGCCCGCCGGGGAATCCGCTACAAACTTTAAAAATTCATTTACAAGAAAACTAAATGACTTACAACCGCCTTACATGGCACATATTTTTACAGTACCGAGGAGAATATATAGTGAGAATTTCATTGAGCCCAGAGGACACCGAAAAAATCGCCTCAAGCTTTAGCTGGCACGACAGTGTTTTTACGGTTAGCTACAGCAGCTTCGCTGCTAAGAGCTTCCTACTCCTGGAAAATCCTTTAAGTATCCTAAATTGCTCTGGCAATGCGATTGATATGCTGCAGCAATGCGATTGCTAAAATTCAGACGATCTGTACGTCGCTGCGCACCATGTATATAGTAATCACACATTCCTTCTACTGTTTCAACGTATGTCGTTTCTCCTTTGGTAGGCGAAGCTTACAGTACGCGTTCATGAGATACCCCAGTTCTTCGAATGCAGGTGCGCCTAGATGAGGCTAGCAGTGCAAGAAGCAGATCGTGTCGGTCGCAGGTGAAACACGACGCTACATTAAAGGAGTCGTGAAAAGAATATGAAACTACCCTGTTATTATTTTCACAGCTTCAATGGGGATTAGACATGCTGATTTCGAAATATTTCGCCTTAATATTCAGTCTACATTTAATCACCGCCGTTTGAAATCCTAGCTTTCTTGAGCTTCCGAAACGTCATGCGACGCCGCAGGCTGGCGTAGGCACTATTCAATGGCGTCACCTTTAAGACGTTTAAAAAAAACGTAAACATATCGCCGAGTTTCGTTTGCTCTAAAGGAATAGATGTATAGGAAACTAGAAAGTAAGTAAATAGTTGAACCCCACGTGTTGCCGCCATACGGCAGCAAGGTTAGGTGGAGCACGGTTTGTTTTTCCATGGCCTCCAAGAGAGCTCGAATCTAGGAGGCCGTGGTGGAGACTAACATGGCGTCAGCTGCAGGGTTGAGGGAAATGGCGCGTTGGGTGAATGTGAAACCATGTTTTTATCCCTGAAAATCAACGCAGGCGGTAACAATGAAACAATGTATACTATAATTGGGCGGGCCAGGGTTATGGTTACACTATTCGTAAATAGTTTTCAAGAAACGCTTCACCACCCCGTGAATAGTAAGGGACGATTGCTTCAACTCGGAGATCTTTAGATTGAAATGCCACTGGGTCGTCGTCACAGCCATACGCGTGTAACAACTATTTGTTAGACGCGCATATCCTCGATGTGTGTCGGATGAACCGGTAATTAGCAATTCCTTGTTTTGTCGTTTATTGAATCCTGCTTGTACGTACGTATCCGTACCCTTTTCTACCCGTCCTTAATCCATGTGCTGTTCATCCAGCAATGTCCGCCCGCCCGCCTGTCCGCCCCTCTGTCTGTCTGTCTGTCTGTCTGTCTGTCTGTCTGTCTGTCTGTCTGTCTGTCGTCCGAGTTTCGTACGTCTGTGTCCTTGCTGCATTATGTATCTGTGTTATATTGACTGTACTTAATCGATAAACCTCAATTTAAAATACGATATAGACCTGAAGAGATCTGGTACGCGTCCTCTGCTTCCTTTGGGCGCATTGTTGAAGTTGTTGCTTTAAGGGTGCATGAAAATTTATGTATGGTTTTGAAGCTCGGATGACGCATCTGTACTTCAGCTCAACAGTGTCCTTGTTCTTTTTCGAATTTTCCAAAACACCCCCCATTGGCGCGATACGTAGCTTGTTTTATCACTTAACTCATCAATTAAGGGCCCACAGCAAACGACGAAAGTACCAGCAAGTTTCTTTTGATATCGCAATACAGTTTTTTTTTTGCCAATGCGCGGGTCATTACATTCATTGAGATGTGCGGTCTATTTCGGCGATTTCCATATTGAACGGCCACAATATAAGCGGTTTGATGCGCTAGTTATACTTGCGAGCGACGGCCACCACAGGCTATCGTGCAGGGAACTCAGAGAAGAAGAGAGATATAGAGAGAGGAAGGCGATACGACAACGGTCGAAAGGTTAACTGGGAACGCGTCCGGTAGGATACCCTAGACTAATGTATGAGAATGGGAGGTTACTAGATAGAATGCATAATAAAGGCGGAAAGGGAAGGTGAGAATAACTAAGAGAGTTCAAAATGAAGCACGAAAAGCACGCTAAACAGATAAAGAGGTTGCTCGATAAATCTTGATGCCGAGCCATGTTAGTAGGAGTGAAAGTTGGTTTTGGCACAACGCAATGACGACTATGTCGAAATTCGAATACCGGCAGTATAACGTGACAGCATGGCAACGGCGAAACCTAACCACACTGTACGTAACGCCGTATTCGTTCTATACGTGGGATACCTTTGTTTGAAGAAATAAATACATACATTTTTAATGCAGCCCTTTGGTGTCACAGTGTTTTTAAGCTAGCAATGCTTTGCCCATACTTCAATTACAAGAATGAGCAGAATGTTGGGATTGCAGCATGCTAGGATGCCAGGAAAAAAAAACAACGCTCACAAAAAGAGCGGTGTTCTTAAGGTACGATATCGCCATGCCCCACATCTGCGTAGAAAAACGCATTGAGAAAATACATATGTGCCATTTTTCGGGTGCCGACCACAAAGAACCAGAAGGTCAAAGACAAGAAATATCCACACACTAGCTGAGCAGACATCCCGCCATCAGTCCCTGAATGCAGGGGACTGCAAGACAGCATGTGGAAGGCTTGCACGTGCGGTAACGTTATTGTGCAACGCACATGTACCGTGGAAAGTAACCGAACGCCTTCCAGCGCTTGTTGCTCGGTTTTCGCAGCCAACAACAGGCGTACTTCGGTGAGCAGAACAGAAAATAAGAGACGAAAAAAAGAAACATAACAATAAACGACAGAAAGAAAGGGAGGGGAGAAACGGTGCCGTCAACAGACCGGACTGTCCGGCGAAGTAAAGGGTACAACCACACAGCTTTGGCCGCCACATCCTCGAAGAGCTTGCGTGAGCATCGACACTCAGGGACATCCGCGAGAGATCCCGCCAGGAGTCCGGTGCGAGCCTTGCATATCAAACTGCTCAATGCATCAAGACGGCAGCCGTTCGCGTAAGGAGGAACGGGGGGAAAGGGGGGGGGTGCAAGTCTTAAAGCATGCAGCGTATAACTTTCCTGCGCTGGGCGAGCAAGCCCTGCACACACACCGTGTCTGAAAGAGCACCATCTTTCCGCAGTGTCGGTCGGCACTAGTGGTCCGAGTGACCTTATTCTGATTCCGTGCCCGCTCTCCGAGGAAAGAAAAAAAAAAAACTCGCCACGCTGGAGAGCAGCCCTTATCTATCCAATTTCATCCAGTTTTCAAGTCCGCCGCAAAGTCACAGGGGCTTCGTGCAGGCATGCCTCTCCTCAGTATCCCCTGGTCTTCACTGCACCTTCACTGAAGTCCACTTCCCTTTCCTGCGCCGAACATAGCCGGACGTGTCACGCAGTATGGCTCGCAGGATCCATGGGCACTGGTGTCGTCACATTGTGTTGCTCGGCGCATTAAAAATTTAAAACTTTCGGCGCCGCTGGCGGAACGCCGAGCGTCTCACTGCGTGCGAGGGTGAAAGCGAAACGGAGATGGGCACCGGTTGTAAAATAAGGACTGGGACAGAGCCAGTAAAATATCAAGAAAGCCTAATAATAAAAAACACTCGACTTCTCTCCTTCTCCCCCCCCCGATCGTCGTCGACTTTTCGCGGCAAGCGGATGTCCACGGTGACCTTCTACCGCGCAGAACGTCTTCTGCGGTTTGCGAATCGAGACTGACCAGAAGACCTATCCGAGGGAAACATGGAGAAGGAAAGGAATTAATCGAAAGAGACAGTGAGAGAGAGAGAGACCAAAGAGAAAGGACTTTCTTCTATCGTTTTTTTGATCTATTTGACGACTCGGGGAAGAGGTTTTCCATAGAACCTCTCGCGTGCAAGAGACCTCGCGATGAGAAGGGGGAGGAAGGCGAAAGGGACCATAGCGTCTTCGTGCTGACGACAGCACATTCTTGAAAAAGAGACTGGGCGAGGAGGTGGATCAAGGGTGGGAAGAGGAAGTTAGCGCTTCTTCTGTCACGTATCCGAGGGTTCTCTTTCGCCACTGTTGTCCAGGAGAGAAGGTTGAGAGGGTAACGGTTCCACGTAGTTCCGTTCGTGCGGCCACCAGGACGACCACTGGTTTTGCTGGCGGGCTCAGGTAGTGGCCGCCCGTTGGTGCTCGGGGCGGCAGTTCTTATATAACCGCGGACTGGTCAACTCCTTTCTCGTGCTCCTCTCACCTCGAAGCCTGGTAGGGCGACGCGGTGGGCGAGGAGGGTGCTCGCAAGTCATCCTCGGTATAAAAAGATGGTTCGCCCCTGACGGCGCGGCCGTCTCGCTACATCCAAACGGGGGCGCAACCATGAGAATCCTTGTGAGTACAAAGAAAATGCCAATTCGGTGTATATCAAGCGCGAGGCTTAGCTTATTGTTTTCTCGCACCAGCGGTTCTGCGTCGACTATGTGTTTGCTTTTTGACACCCTTGTGTTCTTGGTTTTTTCGTCGTACTTTCTTCAGCACCCGCACAGCGAGAGACATTGTGGACACGCGTGATCGCGAGCAATATTCAGCGGAAGAGCATGAAACTGCGAATGCATTTGCGGTAATTGACAGTCCGTGTAGACTGCCATTTCATGTGATTGCCCCTAGCAGTTGTGTTTGTATCCGCGAGTAGCGAAGGACATCCGGACGTATGCGATCTAGGGTTCCATATGTGGCGGTGTAGTGGTGGAGTAGGTGGACTTTGCCGCACGCTGACCATGGTCTTGTGGACGCTTTACGGATGCTACATGAAGGCAGTCGTGAAGACATGTTTTCCTTTAATTCATGGAAGACGTCACGTCTAGCTTGTTCCGCACACAAATGCGCACTACGGTGCCGTGGGTGTAGGACAGGAAGAAAGATTGCGGTGCTGCTTAATCGAGACGTGCACTTACCCAAGACTGCATCCTTGTTTTCGACTCTGAAGAAATAGTCGTTGTTGAACTATTGGAAAGCAAGCGAGCTAGAGCAGTAGAAAATCAAACTTGTGTCCGCATTGTGAGCATTTTTATAAGCCCGTTTGTCATAGCACATTTGCCCCAGGTAATATTTCTTAGCTATGACGCACCAGCTAAGCCGCCCACACTGTACCGACTCTGCACCTAAACTTGTATTGCACTTATAACACTTAATCTTGTACTGGGTCTTTCATATTGCATCGCTTTGTGATGGCTTAGTTCCGAATCTGCACTGCGATGGACAAATATATTAGTGAAATCTCAGTTATCCCGCGGCCTTTTCTAAACATGTTTAAATAGTTCGTCCTTTGGTGAAAGCACTTATAATATTCAGGCCACTCTGGATGGGAAGGACCCACCTTAAATGGCAAGGATTTCCAAATCGCTAAGTCCGTCCGTCCGTGTGTGTGTGTGTGTTTTCTCCATTACTACGGTATATCATCTCAGTTGGGCAGTTAGGAAGCGGTCAGCAGAATCGGTAACAGCTTGGAATACCTGATGTTTCCGACAAGCGGTTGCATCAGTCCCTTTACAGAGATCAGCATGTTGTGTCCTACGACTCCTCTGGATATTTCAAGTCGGGGAAGCACTCGATGGTCTACGAAAGCTGATGGAAAACTTGCTCGACACGAAGGTGCCACCGTGCTTTAATGCGAATGACGCGATTTTATAAGCACTTATTTGAAGGAGAAGACGGATGAGAATGTATTAGGTGGCAATAAATCATAACGGAGCAACCGGACTGGTAAACCGATATGCGCAAAACCAAGGAACGCTAGCAAAGAGCGAACCTGATGTGCCCGTGGAAAGGTAAACTCAACATACGTCGTGACGCTGCGTTTATTCCTGCGTCTCGAAGCCAGCTTGACTCCACGCAGAGCAATGTAGCACGTCAGTGAAGTTCCTACATAGTCCTTGTGAAATTAATTGGCCGATATGCAGACGTGGCTGGTGTCGTCCCTTGGGCCGCTGATGCATACCCTATGCTTTCTGCGGAAAAGGCTCTTTTAATCCCCTCAGCCAAAGATATTGTCCCAGGACGTTAATCCGTGAGGCCCCAGAATCGTTTTGATTTTACGTCGAGTACTTGGAACCCACCACTACCACAGCGTCGACAGTTCTTTCCCGTTAGGCCTAGGCTTCCCGCTCGAGTATAATTTTGAGACACCAACATCGCTCTCGCGTGAACTCTGTGTTCCTTGCTTAGTTGCCTTGCACAATGTCCCCCAAGCGAATCAACGTGCTTCACAGAGAAACAAACAGCTATTGGACCAAGGAGCAGCTATCACGTTCGAAAGAACATACCTATTATAGTATGTGTTATTGTAAAATGAACATTGGCTAAGTTCTTCTAATGGTTGAAATTGGCTGAGTTATTGTAAAATGAATATGTTGGCAAAATGGGAACCTGTTGCCATATGTCTCCTCAGAACGGTAACTCTGCTGAACATAGCTTCACCCGGAATACTAAGCGGGGGTTGCATACGGGGGGTGTTGCATACGGAGTTATAGGTTATCTGGGAAACTTACTTACAGGGTGGGGAGGGTGTTGGTATCTGCATTTAGGAGGAGAAGAGGGGGAGTGTTAAAAGCTTGACAGGCTTTGCTTCGCTTGACAGGTTTCCTGTAAGAAAATCTAATTATCAATTTAGCAAAGTCCAATGAAGGGAATATTTTTTGCGATAATTACGTGCTACAAATGTACAGATGAGTGCGTCCGGCATCATTGTGATGGTTTGCTACTCTACACAAACTGCGATACAGGAAACGAATCAGGCAAAAAGATCACTTCCGCGTTATCAATGGATATACACAAGGGCTCTGCGACAAAAAAGCACTGAAAAAAAAGCAGGATTTTAGCGTTTAAACATGACCCCAGCGGTGCATTTCGAAGGCTCTATGAACGCTGATACACCCAGGCAGGGATAAACTGCTGACAAAGTCAATAAAAAGGAAAAAAAAAGGAAACTGACTGCTTTTCGGACGACGCTCGCATTGTTTCTCACGATCGTACTTTCTCCTAAGCTCACGCCAGCGACAGAGGAAATGAAATGTGTACAAAAGACCCCTACGTTTGCTCCCTATCATTCAATAACGGGATTAAGCGGCGCACAAAGACCGCAGAAAAACAAAGCCCGCGGGAATGGAACGATTGCTAGCGTGAAGCCAACGGTATGCACCCTGCCGGATCAAGATAAGGAATATGAATCATGATCGCCGAAAGTGGCACTATCAAATGCGTGACACCGGCTAGCCACCAGGCACGAGACGTGTTGCTCTACTACGCCCATAGGAAATCCGAGAACCTCCGCGGCCCGATGACCCCATGAGATAAAAGGTCGACGAGAACGTGCGGTGTTTCTCGCTGCCCACTGACCTATACGCTATGGCCGCGAGGACGCTGATTTGGGTACCTTGGGATATGACCGCATTTTCACTTCCTCCAAGGTGTAACCCGGTTGCAGATTTTCGAGGAATTTGTAGAAACCAAGGTTATGCTCGAATTGTCACCTACGTTTAGTTGTACCAATTACTCTTCTGATCATCATCATGCGATAGCTGGTATCCTACGGTAAGTAAGAAATGAGGGCAGGGTATTGCCCAGAAGGCTATGAAAGAGAAAAGCAATGACAGAGAAAGCTGAGAGTGAGATGGGAATGGTAACAATACGCTTTACTGGTCTCTGACATAATGTCAGAGACCAGTAACAGACCCGCTTTTCTTGTGGCTCCAGGTCAAAAGACGTTTTGTGCAAGGATTTTTGTAAATGCAATATAAAGAATTTGTAGAGACACGCGATAAGGACATGCTTCAAGTGGCTAAACTTCGAAAGACAGCCTGATAACCTAGCTTGTTTGTTTTGAATGTTTGACTGATTGACTGATTGATGCTTATGCCGCTTTAATTTACATAGTTATTACTTACGTTAAGAAACACGTTTACTTCAATCAATTACTTTAATAGTCAGGCTGGGTCTTCAAAGCATGCAAATACTGGGACTTTAACAAATATGGGTCCTTCTTGCAGTAAGGTCCGTTGAATTTCCGCGTTTTTATCCACAAATCTATCTACGCAAAAGAACAGAGAGGCGCGTTGCTTCAGAATGCGTTTCTGCTGAAATTTGCGGCTTGCAACATTTTCAGGATAGAAGGATGCCAAATCATGAGAGCACATGCTTCCAACCAACATGAGCCATGCGTACACGAAAGCAATGTATGAATGAAGTTTTTTTTTGGGGGGGGGGAGAAAGGGGTGGGCGGAGAGGGGTGTGGTGGAGGTGGCACCTTCTGATGAAGACCATGACTCATACAGAAAAGCACCTATATTTCAAAATGATTTTTGGTATAAATTAAGATTACGGGGGGCAGAGCCACCCTCCCCCGGCTTTCTGACTCGGGCCTGCCCAGCTCATTCTCTCGACCACTGCCTTCCGGCTGATAGAGGCTTAAAAAGTACTCAATGCGTCCAACAGGAAAAACAGGAGGCGTTGAAGCGCAAAGGAAAAAGTGTGCTAAGCATAGGCGTGCGCAGGTTCCCGCATTAGAAGGGGGCTAATTGCTGTCTCGCCACATTCCACCCCCCCCCCCCCCCCTGCCCCTTGCCCTTCGTTCTTTCCTGCCTCTTCGAAAGTTACCTCTGCGCAGGGACATGCAATGCTAATGATGATGACCCTCAGAATCAATGAGAAGTCATAATAATAGCTGCACGGTTTGTCATCAGAAGTTTAACGCCCTTGAATAGTAATCGGGGGGTGGCATGGCCCCGTTGGCACTCCACGTGTGCACGACTATGGTGCTAAGTACATCATCCGCTCATAAACAAAGGTCTGGCAGATGTCAGACGTTGCGTCGGGGCTACCCACTTCTCGTTTGACCAGCTCTGGGTTAGAACTGTACGCTGAACTAGAAGCGATCAACATCTGTGCATGCGTACTTGTGCACGCTAATGCGTTTGTGAGTGTGTGCGAGCCTGAGAAAGTGAAAAGGCCATTTAGGTGCGCGCGAATTTACGCGAGTGGGTAGCGCCACCTGGAGCAGCGTCACGGCGACTGGCACTTCCGCGCCTTGTCGTCAAGCGCCGCTAGCGTAGCGTGTTCGCCCATTTGCCCGTTCTTGAAAGCCCGCCGACGCGGTTTTTCAAAACGCAGGTAAGAATCGTGAAGCGCTCTGCCGTGCGTTCAGACACTTTTGCGGTCACTGTATATGTTTGTCTCAGAAGCGTAAAAGCAGACCTAATCGTTATTGGGTGGTATACGACTGCGGGAATGTATGCAAAGGATTATCCACTAAGGTGTTTTGCTCGACCGTTGAAAGGTTGCTATAAATCGTAGCCTGCCTAACGGTGCACGTCACGCTACGGACGGAGCATCGGAAGATCTTTTGTTGGATGAGTACTGCCAGACGCTTATATGCTCAGTATGGGGAAATTCTCTTTTCTCGGCGAATGGAATTCTTGGGAACCCGAAGGCTGTAAAACCGGAGGCCACAGACGGAAGTGTTGGGGTTGAGGAATAAACAAAGAGTCGTCTGGCAACAACACGATATTTTCGCGATTTGTTACGCTCACTTGCAGGGCGCCTATA
The DNA here is from genome assembly GCA_013339685.2 of Hyalomma asiaticum. Classification (NCBI taxonomy): domain Eukaryota; kingdom Metazoa; phylum Arthropoda; class Arachnida; order Ixodida; family Ixodidae; genus Hyalomma; species Hyalomma asiaticum. The sequence goes on from CM023490.1 coordinate 17,936,421, forward strand.
TGGACATACGTAGCTTAGTCAGTTCCCAAGATGACTATTTCTTTCCACATTGACTGTTTGCAGTGTAAAATTGTCATCTCTTTTCATAGTAAATAAAAATAACAATTTATTTCCACCAGTACAGTGTTGATAGAGGGGGTCAGAATAAAGCGACTAGCCGCGTGACGAAGTCCTCACCCGCCATATACATCAGACAAAGGTGGTGGTGACGACGGAACATAGAGTAAAGTGCTCACATTAATTGGCCAGAGTTGCAGTCCACGATGTTATATAAACATTTCGTACCCCTCTGTCGCTCATGAAACATAGGCTAAATGTGGAATAGAGATAGGATTAGGTATAACAATTTTAAGATGGTCAATTCCAGACTTCAGACAATGATGCTCTTGCCCCCAAAACGATGGCGTTTGCTGAGTGGATAATACGTCGTACACCGGGAACGTGTCCAGGGTTTCGATCCGCGATGGAGTGGCCGCATTCTGGCGGGGCCTAAATACAGAAGCGTCTGTGCACTTAGATCATGTATCAGAACCCAGGTGGCCGAAATAATCCATAGCTGCGTGCCTCATATTCATACCTTGGCTGTTTGCACGTGTAAAGGATGCGGAAGATTTGTCCACTCGCGTTTCCAGAAAGAACTAACAAGATAATTCAGTTAATATCGGCATTGCGAATCCCCAGTCCAAACCGTGGGACAGTGCAGGATGCAGAACACACTGTTTTACTGCTGTAAAGTCCAGCAACAAAGTAATAGAAAGAATGAGATCTCTTTAAGTATCACGAGATCACGTGACAGAAATTTAAGTATCACGAGATCTCTTTAAGTATCACGAGACTGCGAAAACACGCTATCTATTCATAAATCCGTCGTAAGCATATTATTGATTGTTATAACGGCAGTTTCCAAAGGATTATGCAGGTCCACATATCAGAAATTGGAACTACTAGTGCTGTGAAAATGCGCAGCCTGTAGTCGTCTCACAGGGCAGTGGATCCCAAGTAGTCAGATGTAACGCTGAATTATTTCGCGGGTGTCTGATTAGTAAGACGCAATATATTTTCTTCGCAGTGTAGCTATACTACATGTATAGTACCATTGAAAGTTGCTGGAAAATTGTTCTTCGGTATTCCGGTAGGGCATTCGCACCATTAGAATGTGCAGAGCAAACAAAAGCAGTGGCGACGCACTATCGATGACATGCAGGACTTGCTATGATCGTCAGGTACCATGATGCACAAATTTGATAAGCGTCTAGCACTACGGAGAATATTTCACTAAGGCCTATACTGGCCTCCTCCCCCTCTCTTGCTCTACATGTATGTATGTATGTATGTATGTATGTATGTATGTATGTATGTATGTATGTATGTATGTATGTATGTATGTATGTATGTATGTATGTATGTGTTCGTTCGTGCGTGGGGCGAGAGAGGCGCGCACAGCCAAGTACACTTGTACTTTGTGACTGCATCTGAATACCGCCGTATGCTCATTCTGGCCACAGATGCGCTATAAACTTAAACTAAGAAGAAACATAACATGGAGTGTACACAGGCAACGTTTACTGGCTATTTCAGCTACTTACTTCATAAAACAGCACCGCTTATAGTTCAGTCGCCCGTCTACATACTTTCATAATGATCCCGAGTTCTCGCTGTTATCGCAGGTGGCCACCGTGTTCCTCGGTCTCGCGTCATACGCGTGGGCCGATGGGCTCCACCACCTTGACATTGCCAAGGTTGGTAACGTCGGTTACGTGGCCCGTGGTCCCGGAGCCATCCAGTACCACCAGAGTGGAGGTGTTATCCCGGAGGGCGTGCCCACGGTAGCTCGTGGGCATTCCGGTACCACCGTCCATGGACCACCCATCACTGACACCCACGGCGTCAGCGTCAGTGTGGCGCAGCCAGCAGTGGCTGTCACTCAGCAGCGTGTCGTGCAGCCCGCCATCACTGTGACCCAGCAGCGCCCCGCTATCACCGTCACTCAACAGAGGGTCGTGCAGCCCGCAATCACAGTTACCCAACAGCGGCCCGCTATCACCGTGACTCAGCAAAGGGTCGTGCAGCCTGCCGTGACCGTGACCCAGCAGCAGCCTGTTGTCACCCTTACTCAGCAGCGAGTGGTCCAACCTGCCGTGACCGTGACTCAGCAGCAGCCGGCCATTGCGATCACCCAGCAGCGAGTGGTACAGCCGGCTATCGCTGTGACACAGCCCGGTATTGCCATCACCCAGCACCGCGTCGTGCAGCCCGCCGTGACCGTGACGGAGCACCAGCCGGCCGTGACCGTGACTCAGACCCAGCAGCGCGTCGTCCAGCCGGCTGCGGTCGTGACCCCCGTGCCCGGCATCGCCGTGACGCAGCACCGCGTTGTGCAGCCCGGAGGTGTGGCTGTGAGCCACATTCCCGGAGCCGTGTACACCACCCAGGGCGCCTACGGAGTCGGAGGTACTTACGGTATCACGCTTGTCAGGCCTGGCGGTAGTTACGGTTTTGGTTACGGAATTGGCGGCGCTCATTATGGCGCAGGCCTGCTCGTTCACCAACCAGGCCAAGCCGTGACTACGGTGCACCCGGGAGCCGCTTATGGCTACGGGGCCCTGGCTTACCGTCCCGGACAGGCTATCACCACGGTGAGGCCCGGAGCAGCCTACGGCTACGGAGCAGTCTCCTACCAGCCGGGATCCACGGTCACTACTTACAGGCCCGGAACGGCCTACAACATCAACGCTGTCAGCTACCAGCCAGGCTCGGCAGTCACGACCGTTAAGCCTGGAGCGGCTTACGGTACTGGCACTCTTACCTACCAGCCAGGCTCTGCAGTCACCACCGTTCATCCAGGAGCCGTGGGTTACGGAGTCACCCACGTCACCCAGCCGGGCGCTGCCGTAGTGCAGCACACCCCGGGATACATCTACGGCCTCGGCTACGGAACCCGTACAATCGGTGTTCCTGAAATCCATTACCACACCAGGCCTGTAAACTTTGGTTACGGATACGGCCTGGGCGGAACCCGCTACGGCACGCTGTACCACCCTGGAGCTGTCGTGCACGGTGCAGGCCTCGGTCTTCTGCACACTCCAGGCTCCGCTGTCGTCCACCACGTCCCTGGCGTCGCTGTGACCACCCCGGGCGCTGCTGTGACCACCTACAAGACCGCAAGCGTCTCCGCACCTGGTGCCGCTGTCGTGCACACTGCTCCTGGCGGAGCCGTTACCACCTACAGGACCGCTACCTTGACCGCTCCTGGTGGTGCTGTTGTCCACCAAGTTCCGGGTGTCACTACATACAGGACATCAACAATCACCTCACCCGGAGCGGCTGTTGTGCAGCAGCCAGGAGTCGCTGTCACTGGTGTCAGGACATACACAGTTCCCGGCTCAGCCGTCGTCCGGCAGATTCCAGGAGTTACCACCTACAGCACTGGCGCCGTCACTGCTCCGGGTGCTGCTGTTGTCCAACAGCCCGGTTTCGCTATCACCGGTGTCAAAACCGTCACCACCCCCGGATCCGCAATCGTGCAGCAAGTTCCAGGTGCTGTCACCACTTACAGGACGGCTACCGTTTCTGCTCCCACAGCCACCGTTGTCCAGCGTCCAGGCGCAGTGACCACCTACAGAACTGCCACTATCAGCGCCCCAACGGCCACCGTCGTTCAGCAGCCTGCTCTTCACGTCCTTCACCAGCCAGCAGTGGCCACTGGTACCCTTGTCGCCCCTATCACCACTGGTGCCGTGACCACTTACAAAACTTCGGCCATCGGCGCTCCAGGCACTGCTGTTGTCCACCAGCCAGCGGTGTCTGTCGTCCACCAACCAGCTGTTGCCACTGGTGCTCTTGTGACCCCAGTCAGCGGAGCTGCCGTCACCACTTACAAGACCGCCACTGTGACCACTCCTGGACAGGCCGTTGTCCACCAGATCCCAGGAGCTGTTGTTCATACACCCGCTGTCGCTACAACGGTGGTCGGGCACCCAGCTGCGGCCTACCATGTCACCCCAGGTGAGTTAACACCGGTGTTTCATCGATGAAAAAAAAATATTTTTCATGTACTACACTTAGGCACATTAATTAATTTTTTACTTGAATCAATTCCTTTACTGGACCACACGCAAGGACGAGATACTTCAATGTAGCTTGTGCGCATTTAAAACTTCAAGAACCGTTAGCAAAACTGACAACCGGCTTTACTAGGTGCCGATTTATCATTGAATCGATTTTATAGCGAAGGACGGAAACAGGGGACAGAGGCCCTTTTGTGTTTCTCAGACCTACGTGTTGTACCTGCGCTGTAAAAGACCGTTCAGAGATGAAATAACACCTTGTGCGTTTTGAGTGAAGATTGCACACTCAACACATTGTGCTCTGCATAATCGCCATGTAAGTTTTGTTGAAGCTCGGCTTAATGTATAGGGTTGACTATAATGAACATAACGACTTAACAAGCAACGCATGCACTTACTATTAACACCTGTTCTCACTTTAACATTTCCTATAACCCGCGATGAGAAGAGTTCACGTCAGTAGTGTTTCTTGCGGCGATTAGTGGAAATATAGACTTCGACATTGATGTGTTGAAGACGCGGAAAGAAGTACTGCTAATAGATCGAACGCTTAATACCGTAGCCGCAAATGGGGATAAAGTGCACACAGAGTATTTACCGTTGTCCTCGAAGCACATCTGTGCAGTGAAGATGAGCCCTGTAGACAGCTTAACAAAAATAAGGCTTCCTTATGAACAAGGAGGACATAGCTTTGCCGAAACCACCTCTGACAGTGCGCAAGCAAATGCTAACATTTCGGCGAGAAACTCGGACTAGGTTCAATTATGACGACGTGCTTGTTGGAGAAATATGCGCTCAGGTGGAATGACTGCTGGCCACGGCATGCCACGCTGACCCCCACCAGTAGCGACATCATCAGCACCAGTACAATACTGCTTGCTTTTTGACAGCTAACAGCACTAACCACACCACACGTGTGAACACACACTGCAGGACAGAGTATCATGTTCGGAGTCGGAGGACTCCGCTACGCCGGCGATATCGACGCCGCCGTTCAGGGCGCCCTCCATGGAGCGGCCCTGATCCCTGCGGGTCCCGCCCCCGTGGCGGTCACCAATGTCCTCCCAGGTGCGGTAGCGTACCACGGTGCCGCCGCCGCCGTTCCAAGCTCGGCTGCTGTGCTTCACCATGTGCCAACGGCTGCCGAGCTGAGGCAGCTCATCACCTACGGCTACGGCTACGGCCTCGGTGGCGTGCGCTACAGCCACGCCACCGCTCCGGCCGCCGTGGTGTCCGCTCCTGCTGCCGCCACCGTCGTGCACGAGGCAGCGCCCGCCGTCGTGACGTCGCACGCGATTCCAGCCGCCGTCCAGCACTACGCACAGCGATACATCTCGTACGGCCCGACGACCACCCTCAAGTACACCGTGGACCCGAGCGTCCAGCCGCTCCAGACTCTCAAGAAGAAATAGACGGTAGGTGGCAGGAGGAGCAGCAGTCTTCAGTACTTGCTGCGTGTTTTCGATGCGAAGCAGGTTATGGTCGGGGCTATGTCACTCCCTCCCTCCATCCATCCATCCTCCGTGTGGCGTTTACACCCGCACTGCGCATGCGCATCCTCCTCCCCCTCCTCTCCTTGTCTCACCTCCTCTCCTCTCGTCTTTCCTCCTCTCCGAACGGCGCGCGTTGACTATGGAAACGCTCTTTCTTCGACGAACGCGCTTTACCAGCTCGCAAGGAACGAGAACGCACCCTCGCCCGTGAGAGACGAGAGACAATGCTGACGCAGGCAGCGTCTACTAGCGTCAAACCGATGCAAACGCGACACCTAGCCAAACCGATGCATACGCGATGTGCAGCCCCGTGCTGCTTCGCATCGCCTCATGGTCCCCTTTAGTGGGAGATGGAGTAATTTTTTTTGAGCGTACGTAGCCACTGGAGAGTTGTCGCTCGCGTGTTCTGAGTGATCTATCAGCGAGGTTTTTCGCAATTACTCTCTCAATTCACATGTGGTAGCAAGGTGTAAGCATATCTGAATTTAGACGCGTGCCATTGAAACACTGCGACAAAGGTGTGCAGAATGCAGAACCCTTTTTTTACAAAACGCGCCGTATGAGAGGACCTATTTAGGGGCTATCACTGTGCATTCAGGAGAAATGACTCGGCCAACAGAATCGCGGTACGCCTGACTTTCGTGTCTGTGAGGGAGTGTGCGAGCTGCATTTTGTACGACGCACAAGCACTTTTCTTCACGGTTATCCGGCGATACGCGTGTGGTAGAATAAAGATACGTCGCTCCTCTGCGATGTATTGGTTCTCCCTTTCCAAGGATTCCTGAACTTTTGGTTAAAGGCCCGGCGCGATCGAGTATACCTAATGAAACCAGCGCGACAAATGTGCGTCGCGATGGTTAGGTGAACTCACTTCAAGATGCAGCGGTGGCCTCATTGTAAACGCTAGGCGACGTGAATGTATCTAAATAATAGTCTTAACACGTGCGTAAGGGCCAACGCTTTTTTCTCGGGATGGATACACCGAGCTTTCCCATAGTAGACGCTCTAACACATAGCACGTGGGCAAGCATTCATGTTTTTGCCTCGGAACAGCTATAAAAAGCCCTCCCTGGGAACGCTAGCGTACCATGTACTTCGAATAATTCTCCTCTTGGCACTCCTTCGCCGTCATACATGCAGCAAGATTTTACCCCGGAGGACATGTTATGAGCCCGCGGGCAACCTGTATTCATGGATGTAATGGTTTGGTCGAGCTAGTATGCTATGTGTAGTATATGTAGTATATGTGGTATATAGCATATGCTGACTTTTTATAAGCAGCGTAAGGTAAGTAACGACAGAGGCATTGGAACGAACACGGCGCTGTGATTATGGTCATGCTTTACTGACGTAAATATTTTACGCATTGTGAGATGGCTCTTAAGCTTCACGCTTTATTCCGAGAGCCGAAGCCCTGAAGACGAAGACGTTGACGACCATGCCCGTGGTAAGTACAAACACGAACACAAAGTGAACAAGGAGCGCTGCGGTTCGTGGACGGAGATGCAAAGTAGGCGGAAGTTTGTCCGAAGTGGAGATTTCATGTCGAAGAATTTAAGGGGGTCCTGCAACACTTTTCGGAGGTAGAAAACAATGTAGATCCTTAGTGGAGGATACTGTGAACATGTGAACATAATATTGCACGCACCAGAAAATTCGCAGTTTGCTCTGAAACGTGTTTGCAAAGCGGCTGCTCTTCCATCAAAAAATGATTTAACTTGCGATATTTTCGCCATCATCAAATCAACCAATGCTGTCAAGCGACTTAGTCGGCGCCCAAAATGACGTCATTTGTTGAAAGAAGAGTGGGAGCTTTTCAGCTACGTTTGAAAGGAAATTGCTAATTCTCTAGTACATGCAATGAAATCGTATTTGGCGCACATGTTCACAGTATCGTCCACGATAAACCGGCACCGTTTTCTATGTTAAAGGAGTGTTCCAGGGCCCCTTTAGGTTTCGAATTGTGCGGCTTAGGTAAGCGAAGTACGTAAGTACTGCACCTCTTTGACATTTTGATGAACGCATTTCACTGCCCTTCTCCGTTGCCAGGCGCTCACGGGCCACGTCCCCCAACCTTACTGAGCGCTAAGATAAACCGCGCGTATCAAGCCAATACATCTGTGATGCGTAGACCCGGCGATCGTCCTTGCTCAGCTTGCCCTTGCGCGCTGCCCACTCGCACTACGAGCTTTTGACTCACGGGTCGCAGCATAGACGCATTGAATCTGCATTTTATACAGAACATGACAGCGACGGCGAAAATCCTCCCCTACGTACGTAGTAATGCTATCACAGCAGAGGCTAGAAGCGCCCAGGATAGGATACTTATTAGAAACATCCAGAAAGCAGCAATGATAAACTAATTAAAACATATTGTGAAGCGACACTGATAAGTGCAGTTGGCGAATTTTGTTTCCTGAAACCAGCTGTCATGCTAACATAAGAGAAAGCCAAAATATTTTTTTAACGTGATGTGAATGACGATGTCGATGCGTGGTTGTGCGTACATGTACGTAGCAAGGTTTCAGACAATCGAGGATAAGTTGAACGTCAGCTCCACTGTTGGCCCTTCCCATTCTCAGCACGCGTCGCGTGCGTCTCCGTATTCACGGTCTCCCTTCGCATTTCACGCCTCACGCAGGTAACCCACTTGCTCGGGAACCACTTTCCGGGCCCACCAGCGCGACCAACACGGATGACGACGCCGACAATTCCTCAACGCCGAAGCGCGCGATCTTCTATTTATTCCAGCGTTCTCCCGTTCACTTCTCTTCCTCGCCGACGTCCCTTGGCGAAGTCCCACGTGACCGGGCCGCGAGCACGACGGTGCCATCTTCACGTTCCCGGTCGAGTGCGGGACTTCGCCCCAGCGAAAGGCGAGACACCGTTCGCGCGAATAAAGAAAGAAAAAAAAATACAAAACCAAACAAAAAAGGAAAAAGAAAAACCGAACAAGACACGTGCACGTTTTCCACTATCCCGGCGAATCTTTTTCGCTACCGTGCGACAGAAGAGAGCGCCTCAGGGGCAAATCAACTTGATGTCGTCAGACCTTGGCCTGGTCGCATTCGTAAGAGAGGTCGTGCTTATATGCAGCACTAGGCCGCGGCGGCTGCATTTCGATGGAGGCGAAATGTTGAGGCCCGTGTACTGTGCGATGTCAGTGCACGTTAAAGAACCCCAGGTGGTCGAAATTTCCGGAGACCTCCACTACGGCGTCTCTCATAATCAGAGCTGGTTTTGGGACGTTAAACCCCACAAATCAATCAATTATATGCAGCACTAGCTGCGTGGATATCTCTTTCGGAGGTTTCTTATCGACCCTAAAAGTGTTTGCGAACTGTGCAAATTGTGCGAAAGCATATCTTTCTACATGGTAGAGGGGATGAGGGTGGTTGAAGTCTAGATGAGATGGTGCACTAAATGTACTCGTGGGAAGCACGCGATGTAGGAGAGAGATGGGAGTTGGTTTTTGTTATCCGTGCCTGCGGTATCGGAGTTGCGGATCGTCGCGACATTTAGGCGTAATGCTTGAACTGAGAAATTCGTGACGTAATATCTGCGGGTACTTTTCCACAGCGGGTTCGTTTAGAAGAAAAGGAAATAGCAAATCTTGGCCACTTAGCCATGCGCAACTATATCTGATATGAGCCAGTGCAAGTGAAAGCACTCGTAACGTTTTTATAGACTGCGGCCTTCATTGCTGGATTTTAGATGGACTCTGCAATTCTGACAGAGAAAGCGGGACACCGCCTGCTTTACTATATTTCTCAATCACAGAGTGAGTGAGTGAGTGAGTGAGTGAGTGAGTGAGTGAGTGAGTGAGTGAGTGAGTGAGTGAGTGAGTGAGTGAGTGAGTGAGTGAGTGAGTGAGTGAGTGAGTGAGTGAGTGAGTGAGTGAGTGAGTGAGTGAGTGAGTGAGCGAGCGAGCGAGCGAGCTAGAATGCAGAAGAGAAAGACCAAGTTTGAAAGTGAATTCCGCAGACGGACGGCACTCCAAAGGTGGTTCAGCAATTGACCTACTTGTTTACCTGAGAAGTAAGTAGCTTGCGCTGGTTGTAGCGCCACAAATGCAGTCACATTCAAATCAGTTAATCAGCCATTCATTAATTAGTCAGTGACTCACTCAGTGACTTCACTTTCAATGCAGAAGGGTTCAATTCTTAGACCGAAACACGTATTACACTGACGGGAGCGTGTCATCTGTAAAAATGCTCACAACTTTTCGGTATGCATATTGGTATGTGCCACGAATACCTGAAGAATGCGCGAAAATCGTCTTCCACAAACGGTAGCAATGCAGCACTATCATGGCTGGTGTCTACAGCATGGATCATGCAAACAGGTGGAATGGCAGCAGCATGGCAAACACACACACACACACACACACACACACACACACACACACACACACACACACACACACACACACACACACACCAGTGCGCCAGTGACTTCCATTAATTTAATAAAATCAGCTCTAGTGGCTAGGAATCTAGCACCTCTAACGTCACAGAACTTTTCCGTAATAACATTAGGAGCACCGAAACGGAGGGCAGAAATCTGTTGTCGTTGAAGTTAGTGGAATGCAGCATGCAAAAAAGAATGTGAAAGTGGATTGGTAGCGTTTGATTCGGTACTATTTCCGGAAGCTTTCCCGCATAGCACTCCTGTTTTGCAGTCAACCAGCATAGTTAAGAGCCGTGAGATATCAGGCGCCCTCTGTCACACCCATGCTTTACGTTCCACCTTTGTCGCACAGTAACTGATAACGGTACACAATGTACAGCAGTCCAAAGGCAGCAGATCTACCCTCGCTCACTCTGCAAAAACACGAACACGAGGGAACAGGAATGAACAATACGAACGCTGACTATCAACTGAAGAGCACTGAGGCGAAAAAGAACAAACAGCACGTCGTTTTTCGCCTCAGTGTTAACTTGGTAGTAGGCGTTCGCATTGTCCATCGCTATTCTCTTGCGTCCGTGTTCTTGCACGCCTTTTCCTTACATAATGAATCCTTACCAACTATCTCAGCTCTCGGTTCTTGTGTACTGTTACACTATTTTATAGCCAGGTTCTAACGTCCACGTAACAAATGGTTTCCAGAGATTTGCCATTCGTGTTCAGCCTCCTCATACGTAACACCTATATGTATGAAACATGCCGACGTCGGGGAACACAGGATTGAGTTTAGCTATCTGAGCTTCCTTAATTTCCTCTGTCACCAAATACAGGCAAGAATCAGTGTAGGAGAACAGAGGCGACGTTCATTGGAGTACTTCAATTGCTGTTTTGCAGCGAACTGAGGAAAAAGAAAGTAAAGGACACAGGATGCAACAGCAACAAGAGTTATAGGAGAGCTGTACCTAGAAAGCCACGCGGTAATTTTTGCACGAGTTAGTTGCACTTAATATGTATGTACTTCGGCCATTCGAGTTATAGAATCACAAGGCTAGGTAGATGGCAAAATGAGTGACAAGCCCGTAAAAACAATCATGGACCATAACACTATGCCCGTTTCGACATATCCCGATACTTCCCGACACCAAAAAAGTGTAACTGGAGCAATGAAACATGCAGAGACGGGTAGGTAACATAGCGCATCATAGGACCGTTGCTCCAGCGTGGTACTGTGCTCCTTGTAGTAGTAGTCCCACATCTGGGAGAGTTTCACGCAACGGCGAAACGTTTTAAAGCCCGTCCTGCGAACAGGTTCTTCACGCTCGCACTCTTCGTGACGCGAGCTGCATAAATATTACAGGGAAGGGAAAGGTCCCCAGCCTCGTCTACAGAACAAAACAAGCCACGCGAGCGGGAACTGGAGATGGCACTGGGAGGAACGATCTACATTGGACGTACCAGGCTCGAGAACAAAGGACGTGGAAGCAATGGTGCGGAGCTCCGATAGGAGGAGTAAAACGTGTAAATCAGGATTACTCCAGACATATACTGCCAAGGAATGCGGCCCGTGCGGCGAAGGCAAGCGTTAAGGACGTAGGCCGCCATAGATTAATCCCTGCTTCGAGGTTACAGTCGTTTAAAGCGAGCTCTCCTATAAAGCCAGCGCGCATGCACTGAAGCAGACGCTTCCTGCATAGAAGGAATAATGCAGTGAAATCTAGATTTCAAGTACCATTTCGAGCAGAACTTGGCTTTACTGCACAGGCGGAAATCGTTAGTTAGGAAATAGTGATACAACTTCTCAATATGCTGCGCTCGGCAGTCAGTACTCTTCGTGTGTTTGCTATTCAAGTACATTTGTGTAACACACTTGTAGTCAGTATAAACTTAGGCAAGTTGGGAAGTTGGCTTGAAATTTCCTTGCGTGGTTAGCATTTCCTTGCGTGATTAGCTTGAAATTTCCTTGCGTGATCAGTAAACATTCGCGTGACGCGAAGGGAATCATGATCGCCAGGAAGTATATTCGCGAAAGATTCAAAGATTGGGAAAAAGGAATCGCAGGCAACTTCCGCGGAGCTCCATTTCGCTGTATACTGATGTCCTACGCAGCATTTACTTAAGTGATCGGCGGCTAGTTCTTACAAGATGGCAAAAGTCTCACTGCACCACAGATCACGCCTGCGAATGCGCGTCTGTCAGTCCTAGAACAACATGGCATGACTTTGAGTGCAACACACATGCAGACCATACTACAGTAGAGTACAATACAATACAATACAATACAATACAATACAATACAATGAATATTTAACAGAATTGACCTACGCGTGTCGTATGTGTGACAGCTACACTTCAAACAGCAGGAGACTGCATTCCTATGTGGCCCTGCACCATAGCTCATGAGCACAAACCAAGAAATCAAACTACCGGAATTAGGCAAAAGCGCGGGCGAGGACTGACCGAAGGGTGAAGAGGAGGGAGATGAGGAGATAGTATAAACCAGAATGAGATAAAGGAATGTAGAAAGATCACAAAATGAAGAAAGAGCACAAAATGTAACAAGAAAATGTAGAAATGAGACAAATAAAGAAAAATAAGATGAAGAAAGAACTCTACCTGCCCCACGTGGTCGTGCTTGCTTGCCAGCTGCGCTGTTTACTCATATTTCACAGGGGGGAGGTGGTTTTAATTCATTTATCATTCAACTCGAGCTCGAAGCGTCACTTTTCATTTATGCACGGCGCATGTGCCCGGACTTTTAGGCCTCATATTAGCGGATGGAAATGGAACCCATATGTCTTTTTTTTTAAATTTTTACTATTTGCTCCTATACCGTCTCACGATAAGGTTCAATGGTGAGAGATAAATTGATTATATCAGCGCTCACACTTTCTCACACTCTAAGCTGATAGTGTATGTATCTAAGCTGGCAGCGTAAGATGGTCGTGGACCATTGTGCTTCCTGGAAAGGTGATGGGAACACCCCGTGAACGACTCATTAACATTTGGGGCAGCGGTGGAGCCCAGCATAGCAAAACTGATATTGTACTATGAGACCTCGGCAGGATTTCTCATACGCTACGGCCCAATCGTATCTCAGCGTCTTGCGGTATCAAGTACAGGCATCCTGCGTGATCAGCTATTACACTCATGCTCACAAGCGCCGATAAGACAGCCAGTCGCAACCCGCTATCTCGAGTCGAAGCTCAAGCACGAGGCAGGTAAATTTGTTTACCGATTTCGACGTAATCAAAGGAGGTCCTAGACCCTGGAATGAACGCGACCGCCGACAGGGCTGGAATATCGCATTCAATGCGGCCCGATGTCCCTTGCCTGATTAAACCGATTACGCGCGCCATCCGGCAACCGGTAGAACTGTTAGAAAAGAAGCAAGAACCATACAAAAGGTCGCCCGGTGGCTTCATTAGCGAGCACCCTTCTTCTTATCGGATTTTGCCGGCGTCTCACGAAAGCCGGGAGCGCATACGCCCATTCCGCCGTCTAGCCTTGCGCCCCGACTGCGCGACCCCAAGAGCGGTCCAGGCCCAGGAGGACCGCCATCGGGAATGAAAAGGTGCCTTGTCTCTGGCTGCCATCGGCGAAGCGAAAGCGTGGGGGAGAGTCGGCTTAGAGGGAGAGCGATGCGGCTACGACAACATATTGCACAAAGAGCCTTCAGGAATGGAAGCGTCGGGAGGCCCGGAATCTGGATCAACCGACGCCGTAGTCATAGCCGATGAGTGCGAGAACGTACGCTGAGGTATTTAGTCCTGCAACGGCTCGCGCTTTCCTCCGGATGCGTGGAGACCACGTAGATCTTTATGCGCATTGATGGAACCTTCTTTTATAACCTGCCTTCCTTCCGGTTCACCGAATTCTCTCGGAGTCTTGCCTTCCGGGCCGGCAGGGGATGCGCACGCTTTGTACGGAGCAGGGCGGACCTAAATGGTGAAAAATTTATCCAGACATCACGAAGAGTGCCGTGCAAGCGTGTAATTTAGGAAATTTAGTCTGTCACAACTTTATCAGCTACTCCCATCATATCATGACGTCACCGTACTCACAGAGCAGCTCGTGCAGGTCTTTCCGACTAAAATATCCACGTGGCCACCACGACGGAGCGGCATTACCGTACTTAAAGGTGGATTTCACACCAGTTTAAGCCTTCCTATCTCTGCTAATGACGAACCAAGTTCAGAAATTCTTGCGGAAGGACTCTCCCCATGGGGCGCCTAATAAGCTCCACTCTAAAACAGAAATTTCCCACTTAGCCTAGAGAAGGCCCTCTCAATACTTATTTTTCACGAGATGGTTGGAAGCTCTTGGCTACGCATGTAGAAATATTTTTGATTAACATGAGTTTTTCCGGTTTAGTATTTCCCACAGGGCTTAATTTTGCTTTACCCTTGCTAAGCTACTTCACGAATTGGTGCAACGGAAAGTCGGGCTTGTCAATGTTTACATTCTCAGAATCCTGGCTCAATTGTAGCGAGGCGTGCGGTATGGCCCAGTGGCAGCCCTAAACCAGGGCACGAGTTCACGTCGTTTATAGTTGTACTTTACCCAGCGAGCCACCGCCGTGGCCTTTGTTTCGTTATCGTACGACAATCACGGAAGTCTTGTACGGGCACGACATTTTCTATATTACGTGTCGGTGGGAATGAAGCTATCGCGGTGGGGAATCGAATAAACAACGCTCGAATTCGCGACCAGAAAGCCAAAGGAGCCGAAACGATGTGGCTCCGATGCGCTAACGACATCAAGAGAGGGGGAACTGCCGAAGAAAGCGATCGAGATATGGAACGCTAGGTCTGAGGCTGTGAGATTACGCGAGCAGTGGGAAGGCAAGGCTGTCTCCGCCATTAGACTGAGCACGAACGATAAAGTTGCTGAACGCCGGAGGAAAGGAGCAGTCCACAATGAGACCAAAGAACTCAGTGCTCTTCCACTCTGTGAAGAGGGATGACCATCGGTATTGTAAAATTCTCTGTCGAGACGATTCGATAGACAGAGGTACTTTTGTTGTGGGAACCACAATATTATTATGAGGGACGCCGTAGTGGAAGGCTCCGGAAATTTCGACCACCTGGGGTTCTTTAACGTGCACTTACATCGTACAGTACACGGGCCTCAACATTTCGACCCCCTCGAGATGCGGCCGCCCCGGCGGGGATTCGATCCTGCGACCTTCGAATCAGCAGCCGAGTGCCATAGCGACTATACCACTGCGGCGGGGCAGGGACCAAGTTCGAGTAATTCGTTATCGTCGGTGTTGTTAGCAGAAATAAAATACAAGCAGTGTATTAGTGAACAGAAATTCGGTATCATATATACGTCTGCTGCTTCTTTGCCTCGCTTTAGTGCGTTATGCCGGCCTTCTACTCTCAACGACTCCCTAGTAAAGTGCCCTACGTGGCCATGTGAGGCATCGCCGCGACGCGGCAACACGGCGCGAGAGATTTACGCGGTGCATGTGAGACAGGGAGGTGCTGGAACTTAGGGGACTTACCATCAACCCGTCGGCTGGACTATCCACCATCGGCGTTGACGGTGCGAGCCGGTACTACCACGACCATCTGGGCCCGTAGGAGTGAAGGACGCTTCTGTGCACCACCACACATAGCACGCCTTGCGCGAACTCCTACTGTGTATATGTCTAACCCCTTTGACGACAATAGTACCATTCGACCCAATTCCCCCCCCCCCCCCCCCCGATATTCCTTCCCTGCTCGACAAAAAAAACATCAATAAAATATCCAATCTGTCTATAAGTGGCAGCTGTTCGTAGGCGGCCACATTTGCCTTATTCGCTATAGAGTTATATATGGCAATACCTATAAAAAGAATTGTCATACATGACACTGTCGGGCCGGCCATACATATATCTCTGCGCATATATGGACACCTAGGAGTTGGGCATGTCGGGCTGTATGTAGCAGGTGTCCGCATATGGCCATACTTGTCCCATTCGTGATAGATACATATACAGCAATACGAGACCTGTACGAAATGTTGTCATATATGACTTTATCACGAATTGCGCATATATGTCTACATAAGGACATGTGGCACATATACCCCGGTATGCATACTTGGCCGCACGGATAATTGGGCATATCGGACCACCTTTGGCAGGTGTCCACACATGCACACATTTGTCCAATTCGGAACATGCCAGTACAATACGTATACACGCCGCGGCTGCATTTTCATAGGCGATGGGCAAAAAAATAAAGAAAAAAAACGAAGGGCAATCTCGGGTTGTGTATAAAGGGAAAGAAGACACGAGCTTGTCCACGCGCCTCATTACCCCCACCCTTGCCCTGAACGAGCTCCGCTGTTCAAACTGAGCGTCACAGCGTGGTACTAGCCTGATATTCTTTGCTAAGGAGACCAATCAGAAAGATTACCTTGCTGCACCACTAGTAGAAACATTAACCGACGCCATCACACAAACCCTAAGCTGATATCCAAAAGTGGAGTCGGCATCTACCCCGAGAAACATCCAACGCCCACATCCAACGTGGCAAACAAAAACTGCAGATTGCGGGTTCAAAGGCCACTGCATTATAACGTGACGTCTTCTTAGATGAGATCTGAAGCACGTACAATGCAATATGCGTTTTTTTTTTCAATAATCAGTTATCATAGGATTCAAGGCAGAGTCGCGGCTCCGAGGCACGTCTGGGTTGCATTTGCATTTCATATCGACCACGACACTCCGCCGCGGCCTTCGGCGCACATAAACCATAGTCGAACTAGCCTGGCCAAGCACCTTCGGTGTAAGAAACTAGACCAGTACTTAACCATCCCAAACTGTCTGCGTACGCGATAGCGTACGTAGATTGTGATGATAGTAACGCCTGCAGAACGCCGCGTGAGTACGCGCGCGAGACCTTGGGTACTCTTAGTTATCCAAGTGGCATTTCCTTGCGCCGCATATCTCGAAAATTTTCGATGTTGCATGCACGTTGGCGTGCTAGCAACCGACCTCTTAACGCATGCACCTCATATTTGTAGTAAAGGTGCCTCCGCAGTGGTTGAACTCCACCTATGAGTTTTTGAACTATGATTACAATGATGTGCATACAAGTTACAGCTTACGAGACAAGCAGGCCCTTGCTCGTTTCCATTCAATTTCTGCTTCCACCGTGCTATCCCTTTCTCCTTGCGCAGGTTAGCAAACCGGACTTGCGTGTAGATAGAACTCCGTGCCTCAGCTTGCTTCTGTCTTCTCCGTTTCTCACGGATGGTTAACGTTCTATTATTAACAGAAGGCAGCATACGGCAGCGTAAGCCTTTGGTAAGGTCGGTACGTAGCTCGTAAGTTATTATATACATGTTAAGGAACAATGACAAGATGAAGGCATTTATTGGCGTTATTCCAAGCATAGCATAACAATGTTCTAGCGTAGGGACACCATCACGCTCACCCTCTGTTATGTCAAAGTCCCTCTTTCAAGCGTCATTTGCTTTCAACACGAGGTATAGTTTTTCCGTCCGTACAGCTCCCGCTTTGAGACGCCGTGCGAGACTACTGGCTGACCTGGACCTGGCTAACTTTTGGAGCCAAGCTGTAATGCCCCCGAAGCGTATGAGGTTCGCCTCTGCAACTGTCTCACAGTAAGCCCACCTAGCCCGCATTAAGTCCACCCACGCCAGCGTAGTCAGACTTCGGCGCACATTAATTAACCCCAGGGTCTACACTCCCGGAGCCCCCCACCACGGCGTACCTCACAACATATCGGGGTTCCTGCAAGAAAAACCTCGTCAATTCCATCACTCTGGACGGCTTATGCTGCCTGTGTACTTGACAGGGTCTTAGACTGCGTCCTGCACTCTTTTACGGAATCTACAATCCAACTTTGCCAACTTTGTATACCAGCTCTCCTGACTTCTTTCCCGGATAGATTAACACGGAGCGTAGCCAACAAAAGACAACAAAGCCTCACATATCGCTCTTTCGAACTGTGTGTGGTCGCACGACGCGTGCAGGAACTGTAAGTTCCGATAGCTTACCACGAAAGAGACAAATGGCACGAATTAGAAACGAAACGAGCGAGAGGCCATAAATCGATCTACACAGAGGTCGACATATTCGGCTCTACATGCTCAAAGTTAAAAAATGCGTCCGCAAACTGTAGGCTGCTCGGAATAGACAAAGAAGTCACTCCCGATGAAGCTTATGATCAGAGAACCTTGACAGAGACTTAGCTCCGTTACTTCTAGCGGGGAAAAAAGCGAATGATACGTTTGCGACATCCCACGCGTGCGCGCTTTTATAAGCATATAGACATTAATCCTTGCATTCAAGGTCTGATCGAAAAAGCCGAAGCGTCGGAATAAGCGTAAGGTATTCCTTTTCTTCACACCAAGCGTGTTGCCAGTCGCCTACTGCAGTAGGGTGCCGGCGCTCGCTTGCAGGCGCCATATCGCGACGTAAAAGTAGCGAGATCACATCAAGCTCAGGAGAAGCATTTGCATGCCGGAAGAATAGAAAAGCCCCGTTGAACTTCTCGCCTCTAAAAATATACGCCGTGGCTCCGAGCTAGCGCAAGATAAGGTCTAGGCAAGGCGATTGGGCTACAATGCTGCGTCCAATGCTTTTAAGTGAAGACGACGACGACGACGACGACGACAACAACACAACAACAACAACAACAACAACAACAACAACAACAACAACAACAACAACAACAACAACAACAACAACAACGGCATATTCAATGTTCGCTTACGGGTCATGTATGGCGATAGCGTTCGGTGCATTCCTACATGCGTGACCGTCGCCAGCCTGATAGTCTCAAGGCTCTGAACAAATTTTTGCATAGGAGCAGACTGGACAAAAGCTTCGAAGATGGGCCGCGCAGTTGCTTCAACCACTATATTCATCCTCATATAATCCATGCCATCTCCTTTTTTTCTGTAATTTTTTTCCTATCCGCCAACGCCGAGTAGTAGGTCAGAACATTGATTTAGGCCGACCTCTCAGCTTTTCTTTCACAATAAATTTCTCTTTCTGCGTGACCGACTTGAACATTTGGTTGACCAGGGAACACTGATTTAACCTTGGACGGGATGGCTAAAAATCGTGATTCTGGTGGGGAAAATACGCTTTTTCAGCCGCTCGCATTGTGACCATACATGGAGGTGGTACAAGAGGAATGAAAGAATAGAGAGGAGAGAAAAGGCGGTAGTAGAGAGCTCCGGGAATTTTGACCACCTGGGGTTTTTTAACGAACGTGCATCGGCACCGCACTGTACACGGGCATCTAGCATTTGCGCCTTCATCGAAAGTGCGACAGGCGCAGTCGGGTTCGAACCCGAGTCGTCTGGTTATGCAGTCGAGCCAGAAAGCCACTAGGCCAACGCGGCGGACAAAAATATACTCACATATCTCGTGCGGTATGAGCCACGTAAGATTCTTTCTTTCTTTCTTTCTTTCCTTCTTTCTTTCTTTCTTTCTTTCTTTCTTTCTTTCTTTCCTTCTTCCTTTCTTACTTTCTGTCATTCCTTCATCAATAATTAATTACTTAATTAATTAATTCTTCCTTTCTCTCCTTTTTTCTTTCTTTCGTGTGGCGCCACGCCGCACACCCGTTGCGGTACCCTCCTACCTCAAACTGGTTCTTTCAACAGCGAAGCTGCTTTTAGTCGACTCTTCGCCGGGAAGGGATAAGGCGACTCGTCGACGCAAGAGCGGAAATGAGACCCATCGTTACCCTCGGCCCTCTTCCACATGGTGACACCCTTGCCACCATGTTTTCATGACCAGTTGTATTCCACCAGTTGCATTCCCGGCACTCCTCCGGCAGTATCACAGATCGTTAGAAACCAGCGGCATGGTTTATTATCTTAAGAATGGAATGCTTACTCTATATTTTTCGTATAAGCGCTGTGTCAAATAATGCAGCCAAAAGGAAATACACCGCAGTGGACGCGTACACCTCAGGTCACCTTCGTACGTGCGTCCCAGCAGAGCCAGCCCCACATTCTTCACTCTACGCAAAGACGCTTTCCCTCATATAGCGTCCAGGTCACGCGAACCACCACAGTGGTCTCGAATGCCGTACCGAGTCCTTCTATCGGAAACGATGGCCGAATTCTTCAAGAAGTCTGTACTCGCCCGCTACAACATGCAGCACGTAATGATGCAACATAGCAGGAGGACGAGGAGGAGGAGAAAGGAATAGGAAAGGCAGGGAAGCTAACCTGGGGTGAGCCCGGTGGGCTACCCTGCACTGGGGAAGGGGGAATGGGAGGGTAAGTTCTGGAAGATAGAGAGAGAGCGAAAGAAATCGAATAAAAATTACTGCAGTGACGCTGACGTTATGGAAGTTCCTTGCCCATTTTCAAATACGGTTAATTAGTCCAGTAGCATTAAGAAAACGCAGCAACGCTTTTGTTTCTTGGCTTAGCTGAGATGCACAGCGCCATGGACATAAGATAATCTGAACTGTGAAAATGTTGCTGGTTATCTTTCGCAACATAGTAGTGTGGATGATTGTCCTGGGCGATGATGTATAACCTACTTCCGGCACCGTTGCCTTTGTTAACGTCCGCGTTGTAAGCCTAAGATGAAGTAATCATAGCTCCCATAGCCCTATATAGCCTGTCACAATTCTTGCATGCAGGTCACAGCGCCTCATCGCAACGTGCGGACTGATGTTTAACGAGCGAACCATAGACAATAACAGCGATTCCAAATAACATGGTAGCCTCAACTACCTTAGCATAGCATTTGACAGCACAGAATAGCATAGGGGTGTAGCAGCGTAGCATAGAGCAACACAGCACAGCACCAAAGCTTAATTAACCATAAACCACAGCATAGTGATAAGTAAGCGACTGCAACGACGCTACGTTGGGCTGAACCGCTGTGCACAGAGCAGCACAGGCGACAACTCGCGGTTGACGCAGGGTGAGCAACGTGATTTGTGCTGCGAGAAACGAAGCCATTGAAGAGGCTCTAAAGAGGCGGTTTCTGCACCTTACACTGTGACTGCTGGCTCTGCACTGGCCGTGGTCTTTTGCACTGACAGTCCCATCGTGTTTACTCGCCCTGTTCAAGCCCGCGTCTTCCTGAAACGTTTAAAGTCCTGGCCAACCGAACACCGTGCTGGGGGGTGGGGGGTGGGGTGGGGGGGTGCACTTTTAAGAGCAAAGAGCTCCCCTTCCACCTACTCTCGCCCCCCTACCCTCCCCCCTTTGTTGGTCGTGTAATGCAGAGTATCCTTCACACTGCCAAATCAAGGCAGCACGATTTCGACCACCTGATGATCACAATGTCAAGAGAATGACCTCGGACGCAATTATTCATGCAGTTGGTTTTCCTACAGTCCCAAGCATTCAGGGACAAGACACACCTAGAGCCATCGCCATTAACAATTAGGATTCGCATATGCACTTTCTTTCTTACATTCTTTCCTTCCCTATTTATTTCAGTTTCTATTGCTCTTCTTTCCACGGTTCATTCCGTCTTTCCTTCGCACTTTCTTTTTCTTCCTTTCCATCTCGGTAGAACATGCAAGGGGTTCACATGGCTAAGCTAGTTTCCCCTCTGCTCCATTTGCCAAACGTGCACTAAGAGCGTGCAGGTGTTACGGGTGTATGCCTGGTGCTTGAATACTCGAAGCGAAAGAGTTCACGATGATTGGTTTTTTTTTTTCGAGCACCAACACGAGATGGCGACCCGAGTCACCCAACACGGACTTCGCTCGAGAAATCGAGTTATCGAGACCACGCGACTGCGCCCAGGACACGGTGTGCCAACAGGCACGCCGCGTGCGCGACACCGTTTATTAAGTACTCCAGGGGGCACCAATCTCGAGCATGTGAAAGTGCAAGCTTTAAACGTGGCGATATGGTGAGGCATCCATTCGCATGGCGACCACGTTTGGGCCCGCGGATGCGTCGTAAAACTCACGGCAGCGAGCGAACAGTGAGCCACCCGCGAAATCCGAAGGAACGGGCATGGGTGCCCACCGTTCAAATCTCGCCGTGTTTTGTCGACATGGCGGAGTGTGCAGCTTTTCTCTGTACTACAACGTCTACTGCTACGCTTTGCAATCGCATCCCGCTACCCGAGGCGCCCAAATCCGCCCGATGAGAAGAGATTCGCGCCGTGATAGTGTTAAGACGACGGAGGGGGTCTCCTGGTCGCCGCCATCGAGGACGCCTTCAAGGTCTATGCTCGTTTGTTTTATTTCAGTTTCTTTCGCTTATTACCGCTTTGTCTCGAGAAAAACCGAAGCGCATCTAAATGATGGCATCCGGATACTGCAGTAGTTCCAAGGCGGTTAAACAGCCGCACTATGAGAACCAGAGTGGGGAAGGGGAAGCAGCAGGAAAGCGATCTTTCCTTTCACGGAGGACGTAACGTCTTTTGGTACCTGCGGTATAGTTGTTATTAGGGAACAACCGTGCAGGAATTAATTCTTCTGCGCTGGCGTTTCGGTTTTGAATGAGCATTGTTCTAAAGACTCATTGTAATTACGCAACATTCTCAGCCTGCCCAACAGCAAACGCCGCAGGCAAAGCGACTCGACAGCCTGATTAGGTCCGACATCCGGCTTTGTGTGTTTATATGAAAAATACATATATCCCAACGCAGTAGTCTGCCGCGGTGGTGTAGTGGTTAAGGTACTCGGCGGCCACCCAAAAAGTGCAGGTTCGATCCCGGCCGCGGCGGTTGCATTTTCGATGGAGGCGAAAATGCCAGAGGCCCGTGTACTGTGCGTTGTCAGTGCACGTCTAAGAACCCCAGGTGGTCTAAATTTCCGGAGCCCTCCACTACGACCTTTCTCGCTTCCCTGTCTCTTTCACACCCTTTCCTCCACCCCCCCCCCCCCCCCCCCCCAGACGCTTAGCCGTGCTCCCTACATGGGCTGCAGAAATTAGCGTCCTTTCCTGACTGAACCACAATCATCACCATCAATGCGGTATGTACACAATACAGATGCTTTTAAAGAAAACACCTCTACCGAAAGCGACATATATATATTCAGAAAGGTTAAGCGTCAGTTGCCTAGAGTCTGGATAAATGATCGAAAACATGCACTACGTTATCAAATCACGCAGTTCCTTAATTAGCATGAAGGCATAGCCAACTCAGCTGACGCAGCAAAGCAATTAAAACGCATATCCAGGATGCATTTCATAAGAAATGAAGTCGGTTGGCTATGTCTGCACAATTGCCAAGCCTGAAAATTGTAGAAGTTACTATTGTGCTCCATAGCATTTCGAATCTGCCACCGCTGCTGTTAGCTGAAAATGCTTCAGGATGCGACACTGCAATTAGGCTTCTATTAAAGGTTCTTATCTATCAGCAATTTTGAGTGGATTTGTTGACTGGGGTGTACTTTTCTTGGTTTCCTAGAAAAGAATTCTCTAAGTTAAATCTTGAAGTGAAAAACGTACACGTTTTTGTGACTCACCACTCTTGTAGCAGTGTCATGGCCATTTTAACTTGTACATAATATTCATTTGTGCGCATCCCTGAAAAATCTTTTGATTTCTTACCTGTATTGCACCTGTTATGATCTGTGGGCTGCAAGGGCCACCGTCAGCCGATTAAAAGCCTCTAGCGTTTGTCTCCTCAGGCAGGACCTGAAATAAACTGAACTGAATTAATTTAGCGAACATGCTTCGCAATTTTCGTCTAAATTACTTAGCAAGGAAGCGTGATTGGCAAATCGTACGATTCTGATATATTTTTCAGTAACTCTTATGGACGCTTGTAGAAACATCCCCACCGTCACACCACCATCATCATTATAGACACCTCTCCCGAGTCTAGGCATGTGATTATACCACAGCCCATGTCAACATGCGGCGAAGAAAACGTTGCGGGGATCTGTTTCACCCCCTTCTTTCATCGCCGTTGTCATTGTCATTGTCACTATCATTATCATCACCAACAACACCACCAAGCTGTCTACTGCCATCGGCAAGGCAAATGCCTCTCCCATACAGGTCCAATTATTTCGGCCTTGTGGTAAATGCGGCCACGTTTCGCTTAGACTTCTTGAGCTCACCTTCCCACCTAAATTTCTGAAACCCCTGCAGCAGTTGCCTTCTCCCTTCGTTGATCGCAGTAGTCTAGTGGTTATGGCGCTGGACTACGGGTCAAATTTTGTCACATCTTAAGAGCAGTAACAATTCCGAAACGTCCTTTCGGGCACTTGTCAGGAACGCTCACCCGCTAGCATCAGTGCAATAAATCAGAATGCGCTTGTAGGAAAGAAGAAAACGAAAAACGCAGAGAAGGAGCAAGACCGAGATGAGAGAATTGGCGTATCTGTAATCGATTTCTTTATTGCAGTCCGAATCACTCCTGCATGACCAGATACAGAGTAAGATCTCGCGCCTGCAGATACATAGGTAGATTATATTCGACGTTCCCATCTTTTCTTTTTTTGAACGCTCATATTCGCTCCCTCGTCGACGCTGAAGGCGTGCAGTCACCGCATTCAGTAAACAGGCAAAAATGTTCATTGTCGCCTCTCCCTGCAAGAAAATTACCGTGATCTCGTTATCAGGAATCGCATCGAACAGGCACTACATAGCATACGAAAAAACTGCGTCCTACCAAACGATAAAGAACATAGACGAAAGAGACTCGTGCCGCGATATGTGTAGTAAATAATCAGAGTTCGAAGTATTACAAGAAAAGATATTGGGCTTTGCCCATACGCAAGGCCAGCAGCACTCGCCTTTTGGATCCGAGGCGCACGCGTTTCTGTCTGTACACATCTCCCGCACCGGGGGTGTCCATTATCTGAATACCGCCGCACCGAGTCGAACAGAATGTAACAGTATCGAGCAAAGTGCTGGCGCCAAGCCGTACGCTCTGCACAAGTAACCTCGCGCCCTTTTCGGCTGCACGATAAGGACGACCTCCGAGGTTTAATTTCTGGCTCCACCCCCCCTCCCCACTGAAGATGTTTGCTGTAGGTACGGGGAGGGGAGCGGGGTGGATTAGCGTTTCTGCACGAGCTACGGCAGTTGTTTGCATGATGGTGAACTGCGGTTATAGATATTAACCGACGGCGCTTACCGCGACAGCGGCTTGCCCTTACTTGCAACGTATAAGCACATCGGAGACGTTACGTTTTCTGCTTATTATCAACCCCCCGTGTTTTTTTGTTTTTCATCTTTGAAGACAAGGTGGTTCGAGTCGTGCCTTTTGCTTGCACAACCTGGAGAAGCATGTTTTTTGTCGTGCTGTTCTCGAGGGCAGGCGCATAGGGTATCGGTATCTCGGCAAAGTAGCTAGCAAGCTCACTGCCTGTCGCCCTCGACTGAAGAACAACGGATCACACAGCAAGGTGCTCCGAGGCGAGGGTCCTTACGAAGGAGGTTTGGCGGGTAGACGGGTGCATCTGTACGTGAGAGATACTCGTCTTCGATAATAGAGAGAGCGGAACAAGATAAAAAAGCCGGCGTGAGGGCGGCCGAAGGATGCGACATCGGCGAGCATGTGACGTTTCGGAACGACGTCGCAGCTAAGTTGGCTGCAGTGGGCGCTTGGGTGGCGGTGCTGTCGGGATGTGAAGCAGATGAGACAGAGCGGGGGAGAGAACGCGAGAGCGGATTAGAAAAGACTGCCACGGATTGTCTGTACGAAGTGCTTTGGTACGTTTCCACGGGCACCTTATCTTCACCCCTACCCGGGGATTATACAATGCGGGCAGCCAGCCGATGATCTTCCTTTCCACTAGGCTTTGTCTACGACGTCGCCTTCGTCCGTCACCCGTTTATTTTTGTTTTCTTCACACTGGGGGTGGAAAGTGAAAGTGTGCCGTCCTCGCCTGAGTCGCCGTGCGACGTCTTCGACTCGAGCGATCTTTGGCCGATGGCGAGCGCGATGGGTATAAAAGCCGGGGAAGCAGCTCGATGGCTCCCAACAGGCGTCGCGTGCTCTCCTAAACAAGAACTTCTCCACAAGTCAACAAGGCAACAGAGCAACACAGGAGACAAAAGGAAAGCACACATCGTGGTCAGCGGAGCGAGCAAGCAGTCAACATGAAAGTCCTCGTAAGTATTCTCACGGCGGGTGGTGCTGGGACAACTGCTTCATCCTGGACTGTAGGGGGGCGTTGGCGCGAACTCACCTGAGGATACGACTACACCCGAGATCGGCGGTACCCTCCCGCGAAGCGACGCGGCCCACCTCAGTGGACTATACTGGACTAACAACTTCCTGTCCACAGAGCCAGGAGTAGGGTAGACAGGTCTAACGTTGCCTAAGTCGGCGGACAGAGGGGGGACCCTGCACTGGATGACGTTAGGTTGGAATTAACCCAGCCTCCCGTGCTGCTGCTTGGAATGTGGTGTTCATTTCGATGGTTTTAATCGAGCACCGCGAAATCGCCAGGAAGTTGTCTGTCTGAGGAATAATCCAGCGCTGCTTAATGGGCTCCTTAACCCATCTGGTCCGGCCTAAAGATCTTTGCGCAGGAGAGGGCAAGACTCTTTTAATAGATTCGTTAGGAATGACTTACTGGAGATAAGCCCTGACAGCAAGCTGGAGATGTAGGAAGGTTTCTTTTCCTGCATCCAGAACGCGGTAAAATTCAGCAAGGTTTGGGTAAGTACTAAAGACTAGCAGGTGTAACGCTGAGTGAGCTGGAGCAGAGTAGGCCAGGATGGTGATCGTTATGGGAGGCGTTCTCCTTGCAGGGTATATAAGGTGGGCTGACGACAAAAATTATGAGTTCGTATTCCGTTCCAATCGTATGTAGGTTATAACGCGTATGAAACAACAGTAAAGAACAATGAAGGGAATCGCTAACATGTCCCTTGTCTTCATACGCTCTGTAAGCTAAGATTTTAATGACAAATTAATCTCGGAAAGAGAGGTGCGACTCCCTGACAAGGTGTACAGAGAGCGAACACAGTGCGCAAAGTGATAATTGAGTGGTCCAGTGAATATCAGCGAGTATACGTAGGTCTTCAAACCTTGTCTAACATATGTAAGATGTTTCATGGCATGTCAGAGCTTTTTGGGCTCCTACGAACGGTTTTGTACGAATGGTAGAGCTATTATTTAATTTAAAACTTCTTATATTTGTGGAGTGAGCGACCTACTAATGTACACAAGTGTCCAAAGTCATGGGACCCCTTGAAAAGATTGTTGGAACACTGGACGAATGATCCGCTGCTATAGATTTATGTTAGCTAGGCTTTTGAAATCTGGATTCGGTAGGCAAACTACTGCAACGTTCCTATTTTGTGACGCCTAACTCGGTAATGTGACAGAAATACATCTGTAACGCAACCGCAAAGCATGTTTGCGTTCTACAAAAATCGTACATTTTAGGCCGAAAACTGCCATGTTTTGCTTAGAAACAACGCCTCACTGAGAAAAGCGATGTATATAACTTTTGGCGGATAATTAGAGCGCCTATAACTGAGGCCTCAAGCTGTCATCTTGAGTGAAGTAGTTTCGAGCATCGTGAAAACGCCTTGTCCTTTTGAAGTTGGTAAAAAAACTGTAAATAACAAAACAGCCCGGCATTCTGGCAAGTACAACTATCTATACTTAGTTGTCACAAAAAGGCAGGCTGTAGACTGTATAGGAGAAGATACTTGGGTACTAGTTGCAAAACGACTGGGAAAGAGGCGCCCCTATTCAGTCACCTATATAATTTAAGTGCCTTCTGACGGCAGAATTTGAAGAAGTTCTCAATTCTCGTATAGGAGTTCGTACTGCCAAAGGTAATGCTGTATTTCTTGTGCCGACAAGAATGCCACGTGCAGATACTTCTGAAAGAACTTACTCATGCCGTAATCTTGGGGTGCTATAGAAAAAATGGGAGCAGATTCTGTCTTATTATGGCACAGCACATTGTCAGTATGCATATCTTGCAAGATTTCGTTCTCCGACCAGAGCACCACCATAGGACGCATGACAATTAGGCCATGCCGAACGCGGTAGTCACGGCTTATACTTCTCACCATCAATGTCATATTGGGCAAGCTGCTTGTACACACATCAAGCTCTAAACCAAAATCGCAAATATTACGAAATGAATGCTGGGAATGAAATGCCTCACCGACAGCATATTTGAATGGCTATAAAAGCCTTCCACAGGAAGACATCTTTTTTGTTGAAGATGGCACATGGCATGGTTCGGCAAAATATTGTAGTGAACTTAGCAGCTCAAAGAGGCGAAGGAGGGATATTCTATATTCTAACAAACGTGGTTGATTCAGCCAAACAGCCACAGTTCACCCAGCAGTCAGAGCTGCTGTGTGATATGTGTGGATATTTTACAAGGGTAAGCATAAATCGTTGACCGTAGAAAGCCGCAGAAGGTAGTCCCTCGAACTTCTCTTTTTCAAGGCGAAAGGCTTGTAACTGATGTTTCAACTTCCACGCCACGATGTACGTCAGCCCTAAAAAAAGTGAAGTTTTGGCTGGATTGAACAAGGTCATGCAGACTTTTTTTTAAAGGTCAGTATACACAACAAAGCACCTGCTTCCATCATATGAATTGTGAGAAGGACAGTTCCAATGAAACAATTGAACAGCAGGGGGACAGCGACGCGGGTCGTTCAGTGAGGAACAGTACAAACGCTCCATGTAGAAAGAAATTGGTTAAGGACGATCATAACAAGTGCAAGAGGTTAGGATAGAATTGTGTATTATACTCACTTGCCTAGAAATAAGCGAAAGGCCGCAGTTGCATAGAGCACATGCATTGGCGTGCCTGTGGGATCGATTTAGGGTGCACAGAATAAATATAATGATGACCAATTTGCAAGAACCGTACTGCATTGTGAAATGGAAACAATGACTGAGCATAGAGACCTCAACCGGTACCACTTCACATATCATGGGAGCTTAGAGTGAACAGACATTAAACCCTACAATGTTTATGTACATGCCAATATTCAGGAGCTTTCAATATAGAAGCGTGTCCAAGTGTATAGGGACTAAGGCATGCAAAATATTCCATTGGGAAACGCCAATTATCGAGTGCAGCATAGGCAACTTTCGTTGAACATCCATTGTCGAGCCTGCTGTCAGCAGTGTTCGCTTCAAGTAAACAAAAGTGACGATCATCATTTCAACCATAATGTAAGGGCGCGACATTGAATCTTTATGTGTTTTACCGGTCGTCATCGGATATCTGATAACCCTCATGCTTCGATAATTGCTCACACCGACAAAAACAAAACGGCGCCACAGGAGTAGAACTGTTATATGAAGAGCTAAGTTCGCTTCGACAACGCCGGTTTCCTTCAATAAACAAGCTTACGATTGCGAGGCGCCCGCCGTCGGTCGTATAATATCTGAAACACACCAGTTACAAGGACAGTATTCTTGCAGTGCACGGAATATCAAAACCGCTACCTAGATGATCTACTCCGCGTCCAAAATATTTCCCACTATAATATCGCAACCCTGCGGCAGTGTTCTCAAACCAGCCGGTAATCCCCTGACCGCACGTGCACTATAGAGTTCAGATAGCGGGTCTAAACAACAAACCAAGGAAGTTGAGGACATCGTACGACCCATCAGCGAATGTCCCCTGTTATCGCAAGCTTCTTCAAAGAAAGCGGCCGTTTCTTTCATCGAGGCCATTGTTCTTTTCCTTATTTTTTTCTCTTGCACGATCGCAGGCCGCATCAGTATTCTTGGGGGTTCTCTCCGTCGCCTACGGTGGTTTCCTCCATGGCGGTAGTGGTTCCGTTCTTCACGGTGGCATCGGTGGGGTCGCCGTCCACCATGCTGCACCCGCGGTGGCTGCTGCACCGGCTGCCACCTTTGTCCACCATGCCGCACCCGCCGTGGCCGCTGCGCCGGCTGCCACCTTCGTCCACCACGCTGCCCCGGCTGTAGCCGTGAGCCGGCCTGCGGTCAGCTTCGCTGCCGCACCCGCCGCCGCTGTCGTGCACCACGCTCCAGCCGTGGCCGCAGCCCCAGCATTTGCCGCCCCGGCAGCCACATTCGCTAGGCCCGCGGGTCTCGGATTCGGCTTCGCCCAACGCTTCGTCGCTTCAGCCCCGGCCTACGCGGCTGCCGCTCCCGCGGTCAGCTACGTCCACCACGCTGCTCCGGCCGCAGCGGTCGTCCACCATGCGGCTCCTGCCTTCGCAGCCGCCGCTCCAGCTGTAGCAGTGGCCCGCCCGGCTGTCAGTTATGTCCAGCACGCCGCCCCGGCAGTAGCTGTTGCCCGTCCGGCCGTCAGCTATGCCGCTCCATTTGCCGCGTACGGTGCCGGTCTCGGATTCGGACACACGTTTGGCGCTGCCGCCCCAGCTGTTGCCGTTAGCCGCCCAGCGGTGAGCTTTGCCGCACCTGCCGTCGCCGCTGCCCCAGCTGCGGTCGCCGTTCACCACGCTCCGGCTGTTTCCTACCGCACGGCTGCCGTCGCTGCTCCAGTTGCCACATACGGTGCTGGTCTCGGATTCGGCCACACCTTCGCCGCTGCTGCACCAGCTGTCGCTGTCAGTCGTCCCGCAGTGAGCTTTGCTGCACCTGCCGTCGCTGCGGCCCCAGCGGCCGTTGCCGTCCACCACGCTCCCGCCGTGTCCTACCGCACCGCTGCCGTTGCCGCTCCTGTTGCCACCTTTGGCGCCGGCCTTGGCTTCGGACACACCTTCGCCGCTGCCGCCCCTGCTGTCGCCTACGCCCGTCCCGCTGTAAGCTACGCTGCTCCGGCCGTTGCTGCCGCTCCAGCTGCCGTTGCTGTCCACCACGCCCCAGCTGCTGTCGCTGTCCACCACGCTCCAGCCGTTGCCTATCGCACAGCTGCCGTCGCTGCTCCAGTTGCCACGTTTGGTGCCGGACTCGGATTTGGTCACACCTTCGCCGCTGCCGCCCCTGCTGTCGCCTACGCCCGTCCCGCAGTAAGCTATGCTGCACCAGCAGTTGCCGCCGCGCCGGCTGCCGTCGCCGTCCACCATGCCCCAGCTGCCGTCGCCGTACACCACGCTCCAGCTGTCGCCTACCGCACTGCTGCCGTGGCCGCTCCAGTTGCCACCTTCGGTGCTGGTATCGGTTTCGGTCACACTCTAGCCGCCGCTCCATGCCGTCGCTGCCGCGCCAGCGTTCGTACGCCGCGTGTCATATGCTGCTCCTGCCTTCGCTGCCGCTCCAGCAGCCGTGGCGGTTCACCACGCCGCCCCTGCCGTGACCGTGGCCCGCCCCGCTGTCAGCTTTGCTGCTCCAGCCGTCGCCGCCGCTCCTGCTGCAGTAGCCGTGCACCACGCTCCGGCCGTAGCCTACCGCGCAGCTGCCGTCGCCGCTCCGGTCGCAACCTTTGGCGCAGGTCTTGGCTTCGGACACACCTTCGCTGCTCCGGCCTTCTCTCGCCAAGTTTCCTTCGCCGCTCCCGCCGTTGCCGCGGCACCGGCCGCTGTGGCCGTTCACCACGCTCCAGCCATCGCCGCCGCCCCGGCTGCCGTGGCCGTCCATCACGCTCCCGCCGTCGCATACCGGGCAGCCGCAGTTGCCTCTCCAGTAGCCACCTTCGGTGCCGGTCTCGGCTTCGGGCACACCTTCGCTGCCCCTGCCTTCTCGCGCCAGGTCTCCTTCTCCGCACCTGCCGTTGCCGCTGCACCTGCCGCAGTAGCAGTCCACCACGCCGCTCCAGCAGTCGCAGTCCACCACGCTGCTCCAGCCGCCGTAGCCGTGCACGCCGCTCCTGCAGCGGTCGCCTACCGCACCGCCGCCGTTGCTGCTCCAGTTGCCACATATGGCGCTGGCCTCGGCTTCGGCCACACCATCGCCGCGGCGCCCGCCGTTCACTACAAGACCTTTCTCAACGGAGGTGCTGGTCTCGGCTTCGGTGCCGCCGCTCCCCACGTCAAGATCATCAGCCACGTGAAGAAATAGGCTGCGACGTCCTCGTGCTGAAGGACAGCGTCTTCATCCGGGCGGTGTGGGACAACGGTAGCCATTACTGGCGCTCCTCTCAGCAGCAGCAGGCTTATTTATTGCCCACGATAGCCACCACGCTGCCTTTGCCCGCCGGCCGGACCGTATGCAGGCAAACTCGTCTGCTAGGACGCATTGTTCACGCCCTAGAAAAAGAAAATAAAGCGCTGTTTCGCTTGAAAAGAAGTCATCTTACCTTGCGTAATTCCAACATTAAGGTTGCCACATCGACTGCTGTATTTCTTCATGTTTCCGAAATATCATTAAACCGCTGCTTTTGGTTTTCGCAATACGAGATTCCTGATCTCTAGTCACCAGGATCTTCGCTGTCCACCAACGGCATGGTTCGCAAACGTTTTGATATTCGGAGCCACTCATTCCGCGGACGAAGAAAAGCTTAAGTTGTTGGGTCCACGAGCATATACATATCGAGTCGCCATTACCTTGACATACTCAAGAAATAGCTCACTGCAGTTGGATTTCAAAGTAGCTTACTTGAAAGCAAAGCCCTCAAAGTATCATCGAAGTGAGAAATGTGTCGTACATTACACAGCAAATCACGCACAATGTCGATGGTATGCCAGGGACATCATGCCTCATTGGTAAAAGGGATAAGATCGCAAGTGACTTAAAAGGCCGAAAGGTTGGACGGCCAACATTGTCCTCGAAAAAAGGAGGGTAAGAGGAATAGCAAATAAAAAAAAACTAATGTCAGTTCCACATCTGTGAAATCTGAGTAAACAGCTGAGCTGTGGCATGGGTGTTCAGTTCAATATCACCACAATGTAGCACTGTGATTATTACTGTCACTTATGCAACGGTGGGCAAAGGGCGAGGATCCTGGTATTGAGAAGAGAAAAAGCGTGTCTCCACGCTGCCCTTCTGGCAACCCGACCCGAGACTTTCTATATTCCCTTCTTTTTCTTCACTATCACTATCATCAGAGTCCGTCAATCCATCATGTAGCGCTGTCACTATTACTGTCGTGCAGCAGTGGGCTGAGGAGCAATGGTTTGAATGGTGGGTCAAAGGTACAAGCGCGGGTCCGCTTTCTAAAGACGATATTTTCTGAGGATACTTGAACGCAGAAATTTTGGTCTGTCTTTCTGTTTGTCTGTCTGTCACACGATTCAGCCACCCGGCGAAAGTTTAAGCACTTGCCTAAGGCCCGGCCATGTCAAACTGGTAGCTGCGTTCATACTTGTGAACATCGTCAATCAAAAAGCAAATATTACGCATATCTGAGGCGCAACATCAATACGTAAGTATTAGGCGGTGTGTTCCTTTAGTAAAAAATACATAGAAACATAACTTTAAAGACCCTAGTGTTTATTGGGTGGGGCTAAAAATGCGACGCTATGCAAGAATAAGGCCTCTGCCGACGATTTGGTGCTGCCACCTGGCAGTAACCCAGGGATTCTGCACTAGCTCATGTTTCTCGATGGCGCTGCCAGATGGCGTCCATATCTCACGCAGCATAGTACGGCCGGCAGAAGACTATCGTATTTCGGTGACATTTACAGCGAAGAATACACGGGCAATTTTTTATAAGAATAAATATATGCTGCCCCCACCGCTCTTTTTTCTTTTTTCTTTAAAGAACCCATGCTTCACCTGGCTGTCACATCTGTAAGAGCATCGCACCGCCTGGTTTTCATTCAAAGCACAAATACATTCTCGGTGCAAAGGTAAGACCATGTGCATTGAAAAATAAAAAAAAGATCGCCGCTTCTGGCCGAAATATCAGTCTTGCAATAAACAGCTAGATGTCAGAACATATGATAATATTTTGTTCGGATGTTCATGTTTCCATCTAAACCAGCGACACAAATGTATCCTTATGTGCGAATATCTGACGATTCTGTGCACGAACTTGTCCGGGTTAGCCATGGTCAAAGGCGAGTGCACGTTCACTGGACTGCTCTACCGAGCTCTTTCATACAGCTGGTCTTGCGTTGTTGTTACGTAAATAAAACTTTTTTCTAAACAGAGTACGACGTGCTCCGGATCATTCACGTTCTGTTCAAATCCATGCAAGTTTTCCTTTTTTTTTTTTTGCGCGGGACGTAAGTCGATTGACTTCGAGAGAGAACAGAGTCGGCAACTAATGGCGGACGGCCGAAGCTTTTAAGGGGCAACTCCGATGATTTTTCATTGCCCATGCACTGATGGCAATGAAGTTTGAAGCGCATACTTTATGGTTGGTACTGCGATAATATATGCCAATCTAGGCGGTTGTCAGTCATTTAGTATTCTTGAAAATGAGTTTAAAACAGTTTTAGCGGGTTCCCACGTGGGCCACCCTGTGTTTTTGACGTTATTACCTGCATCGCTGCCTGCCCGTGCACGCAGGCGGGCGGTTATGAGCAAAACGGTGATACCTCAGCGCTCAAATCGTGGCAGTCCAGTTCGGAAGAACTGACATATCCAATAGATCGCTGGATGACAGACAGGCGGACGGACAGACAATGAACTTTAATGAATCCTGAGGAGCTACCGTAAGGACTTCCTAGCGGGAGGCCGTTGTAACCGCTGACCGCACCCACGTGGAAGACAGAACGCCATGACGCTCCGCCCTTTCGTGGGCCCTCTGGATTGCCTGTGCTTGCTTTTGGAGCACCGTGCTTCTGATGGCCTCCTCCCATTCAGCTTGGTTGCATGACCGCGCCACTTTCATTTTCTTTATGGCGCCGGCTCCATATTTCTGATGGCAGGGAGGCTGTGATGTCATCGCATGGGCTGCACGAAGCATCTACTCGTTTCGGTTTCAGTTTGAACATATCGCTCGTTCCGTTATTTAAACTTATTGGTGAGTTTCTGAGCAAACTGAATCACCCTCGCGGCTATAGGACTATAGCAGCGAGGGTGATTATATAGTCCTACATATAGTGAAACAGCGTTATTTATCAGAATGTGGTGAAAAAACCACCGCAGTTCCGCTTCAGGTGTGGATGGCTCCGCGCGTCGTCTCCTAGCCACTTCGCGTTTACATACGCCTCTACGTCATGCATAACCTCCAGGATGATCGTTCCTTGAGCAACTGCCGTGGTAAATACTTGCATGTATTCTTATCGAATCACACAGAAGTATCTGGCCTTTCTTCTCGTTAGGATCAATGAGTGCATGTGTCGAGAGCATGCCATGGCATCGTCACACGCCCGGTACGGCACATTTATTTCAGTTTAGCAGCTGCTGCGCCTTTAAAGCGTACGACAAAGTGCAGTTACATTTCTTCCGAAGAAATTACGCGGAAAGAACGAACGCGTAAGTTCAGTGTGGTAGTGATATAACCTCGCGATATGTGATTGTTTTGGGACAACACAAATGAACTGATATAAGCTGATACAAATGTCTCTCAGTGGTATAATGACAGTGACACATGCACTTCAGTCACGATGTATCCATTGGCGTATCATGGCACGACTGTCAATTAACTGTTCTGCAGTGAGTCATAACTGTGCTTAAGACTTTCTTTTATTGTGCTGTTTTGGCGGCAGTACGGAGTGGTATGCGCCTCACGAGTGAACTGTGGCACTTGGGATTGTTGCCCGCCAAAATGTGTTATTACACGAGGATCGCGCATGACGCGACAGCCCGGCGTTTAAGATAACTTGAGCGCCATTGTGGCTTGGTTAGCATGACCCAAGGAAGGAAGGAAGGGGAAAACAGAAAGGCAGGGAGGTTAACCAGAAGGGAGTCCGGTTGGCTACCCTACACTGGGGGAATGGGAAGGGGGACTAGAAAGATGGGGGAGAGAGAAGGAAGGGGAATAATGACAAAGACGTTGTAGGACAAGTCCAACTGTCAAAGGCGTTCGCGCAAACCAGTCATCTTCAAAAACCGCAAAAGTGCTTTTAGTGCCTTGTGGGCCGGCGAGCGATGAGGGCGGTGTTCGAGTATCATCTGTAAGGAAAGTGGCCGATCGTCAAGGTGGCGTAGCGTCTCAGCAAGGGTTTTCCTTTCCTCGACGAATCGCGGACAGTGGCACAGCAGATGGTCGAGGGTTTCGTCGGTGTCGCACATCTCGCATGTTAGCATGACCCAAAATGGAGCACACTTTTTACTTGAAGAACGTATGTGCTTGCTCCCTAAATTAATTGGCCCTTTTACTTGTCACCGTCACGTAAGTAATCATGCGAAGAAAGTGATGTTTCTATAGATAATAAAAATGTTATTTAATAAAAGCGTGAGCCAAACATTGTGATAGTCTGATAGCGATGAAGTGCTGTTACAATCATGTAGTTGGCTAGCTTAGCTAGTTAAGTGTCTTGCGTTTCATGGAAGACGCAAGAGGAAGAGAGAAAAATGGTTGTATATGTATGCTTGTAAGTGGGTCGTGTAGGATACACAAACTGCTGCTTCAACTGAATGAGCCGTAACAGCCATGCCCCTTTTTTTCTTTCGGCGGCCACTTGTGAAAAAATAAGCGAGAACTCAATACTGCACTATTTCACTCACGTAACAGCAATGCAAACATTGTTGTCAAAACACAGCTTAAGTATGACCAAAGAAAAAAAGAGGAAAAAGACTAAGAAGTCCGACTGTGATGCTGGCTGATGCCATTGGACCGTTGAATGGCAGATTACGCTTCTTTCACATGTAACAGGAACGTTCTGCATGCTTTGAGCCTTAACGTAACATAGGGCACGTCTATATAACCATTTGACTGCAGTCAACGCTTTCTTTAGCTAACTGTCGCCTAAGACCGCTCAGAGCGTTGCTCTGCTGTGTAGGCTTTAGTGCGCGCCGCCGAACCGCCTATCCACACTAACAATGTGACGGTGCTGCCACCTCTAGGTCGATCTCGGACCCAATAGTTATCCTTTTAAATATTTTAGCCGCGTAAGTTGAAGAAGGTTTACTACAGCCCTCAACACTTCCCACACAGTACTCGGTGTGGTCGAACGGAAGGTGGACGACAGGGCAAATGAAAACTGGTATAACTGTTGCAAATAATTTGATGAACAGATTGCTAAAAACGATGTAGAATAGGGGAATGTCGCTGGAGGCTCCATAGACATTCCCTGTTTATCATTTTTAGCGATCTGTTCATCAGTTGAAGCCTCCATCTTCCCCTGAGCTTCTCTTCTAGTTTGGCATAACGAAAGGGAAGGGGTCTAGGGCTCGTTCTTTATTTGTTAGAAACAACTTCTAGTTTGGGTTACAAATAACGCAGGATCTAACCACTCTGCAACTGCTATCATGGAATACCACTATCAGGGTGCAGGCCGCACTCCTGTCGTTCTGTAGCTAATTTCAGCTCAACTAGGCACTGTACACTTTCTGAATAAAGGTGTTGGCAATGTTCGTGCAATGTCAAGTGATGCTTTTGTGCACAACGCGGGCAGTTAATCAGAGCAGTATTACTGTAGGCGACAGTAAGCATTGCCAATGAATTTGAAGATGTTGAAGTTCATTTGAACTTTATTTGTACCACGAAACGAACGAGGCACACTTCTTCGGCAATACATTATGAGGTCTTAAAGTACAAGTGTCCAGGGGAACAGCTGTTGAACAATGCATGCAAAATAATTGTGCAAACACTGAACTGTCGCCAGGTAGGTCTGCTTTCCAACCATTGCGGAGCATGCTCTGCATAATTTACGATCTTTGAGTGGTACGTGTTGTTTTCCTCTTCCCGTGAAGAACACATCAATGAGATAGTGCGGTACAGGTTTTAGCTTTCCTGGACATTTTGCTTCGCCGCCCAAGTTGAGGCTAAGTAACTACCATACTCAAAAATGTTTCAGCAATCAATGAATAATTACGTGTTAAAGGGGTCCTTGCAACACTTTTTTAACATAGGCAGAAAACGGTGACAACCAGTCGTGGGGGATCCTATGAACACATGAGCCAAATATTATTGTGTTGCACACAACAGAAAATTTGCATTTTGGGGTCAAATACAGCTGGAGACTGCGTGCTCTTCTTTAATCAAATGACGTCACAAGAAGTACGGACTACGTCACCTGGATCAAAGTTAGCATTGGTGGCTTCGTGGTCGCGGTAGCGTCTGCAGTAATGCTTTTCTTTGTTCGTTTGGAGTTCGACGAATACAGAAAATCTATATGTTTAACACCACAAAACAAACAAACAAAAACGAGTTAAGTGAGGTATCCGATGCTCCTGTGACGTCATTGGTCGAAATAAGTGCAGGCGCTTTGCACCTGCAATTGAGACGAAATTGCATGCTCCCCGGTGCTACAGTGTACTAGAACTAGTACACTCTAGCGGTGCTTGCAGTGTAGTGACACTTGGCTGAAGTGTTCACAGGAACCTTTACGACTGATTTGCACCTTGTCCGGCGATGTTCAAAAAGTGGTTCAGGCTCCCTTGACACTCCGAAAAGTACGAATGAAATTGTACTTTCGCGCGCGTGCAGGAACGTCCACCTGTCGACGAAAGCGCGAAAGTAACGCCATGTCGTTCCTGCTGTATTTTCGCCTTCACAGGCGCAGATGGCGCCACTGCCGTTTTGGCCTGAATGAGAGAGTGAAGTTATGCAGTAACGCCCTGGCACCGGCACGCCAACTCGAGTGCATACGTGTACAGACTCCGCGCTTTAGAAAGAGAACGCGATACGATCGCGATCACGCGACCGGCTAGACGGCTCGCGGGAGCGATACCGCATTCACTGCCGATTCAGGCCGAGCTGTTGTTTTCCTAGCAGCGAAATTTCAGCGAGGGAAGTAATCAGGCCCATAAATCAGCACGTTGGAAGACCTCATTCGTCAAAAGTTTAAACTAACCGCCTGCGATTATACCACATCAGCACGTTGCAAGGACTCATTCGTCAAGAGTTTAAACTAACCGCCTGTTGTTATACCTCAAGGCTTTGTTCTACGCATTCGTACTTCGACGCCATTATTCAATCTACTGCACTTTATACTTTGGCACGGTATGTCTCTTACGAGTGAGGTTCATACGTTGGCTTGGCTGTTCCTTATTTTCTTTACCAAGAGAGAGAGAGGGCTCTTTATTTGCAAGAAAAAAACAGATTTTTGCCGGCGTGTATATAACCGCTGGCATGCTACCCTCTTTAGGGACGAGGAAGGGATTAAAAGAGTCCAGAGGAGAGTGGAAAGAAAAAATGTAAAAGGAAATAGAAATGAATAGGTCAGATAAGCCTGATGCGAATATTTACAGGCGAGATTGGCGGTTGACGATGGGCTTCTATATATGAAAGGGCCAGTACCTAAAGTTGTCCATAGGGGCCAATTTCTGATAAGTATATCAACAATAAATCCAAAACCCTTCGCTGTTTTGAAGCTCCGGGCAAGGGACCTAATATATTGCGTAGCGTCAATTGATCTTGGCATATCGCGTGCATCTGTCGCTCAAAACATTGTCTCCATCGAGGTACGCGGGGCATTCCGGTACACTGTGTCTATGCTGCCAGAGTTATCACAATAGGGGACGGTGGTGCACTCTATGCGGCATAGATAACGGTTCGTGTATGCCACGTTCACTCGAAGACGATGGTACAAGGTCTCTGAGTGTCGAGGAAGTGTTCGTGGAAAAATAGGTCTCATTTCTGGATCAATATAACGCAGAAAGTTATACCAAACAATAAGACGGGTTCCTAGATTTGCGTGCTTCTCATGCAGTGTGCAAAAAGTTATATCAATTTTGGGACCTTCACTTATTTCCATTCGGGAGCCTTGTACACGCCTGCATCGGTACATGCACCGTGTTTGTACCACACAATTCCTATGTAATATCCCCCACCTGAAGGCCATTAAGGGTGAGGTGAATAAATAAAGACTGAAATTTAGTCGAAACATCAACAGGGCATGCGTTTTGCTCAACTGGTCATGCCTGCTTTCTCGTCAGTATCCCCTTAAGTCAAACAGTGCTTACACGGCACACGACTTGTTGCTGACTGTGAACAGTAGCTGGCCAATAAATGTATATGAGGCTTTAGGAGAACGCTTCCCAAATAGTATCGGGTGTTTAGGAGGTGTTGACGGCTTTCAACGTGCTCTGCTGCGACAGTTTTTCAGGTAAAAAGCAAGAAATGTCCTGGAGAGGAAACAGGGTGCGAAGTCACACTGCAGCGACGAACGTACAGCGATATAAACACGACGTAAGTCATACACTTAATTCATAATAAAATAACGCACGAAAAAGAAACACTCATCTCCCAACACGAAATATGGTAAAGTAACTAAAGGCATCGCACATAGGAAAGCAAGACACGTGCACGCGCACCAAGACACCTGTAGCAAAACATAGAAAGGGGGAGCGGGGGTCCTGGCATGTACCATAGTAGATACCTAATTAGGGGCTGCGTCTTGTTCTATACATGGCGCACAATGTCGGGGTCAATATTGCACAAGCTTCCCCATCTTGATCGCAATGGCAGATTCATGAAAGCAAAAAACCCATATGACCCATTGGAAGGTGCCCTTGAACGACCTTGGCGACAACACCAAGGGTACAAAATGGGGTGCGAAAGCTACCACGCGACCCAAAGAAGGTAAGAACCGAGCCAAATCATGCCAGCCGTGTATAATAAATAATTAATGATCACTAAAGTTGAGTAATGTTTGATTAGTCTCAGTAGATGGATTAAATGCCCTACATGACTCAAACTCATGACCTTCTCAAACTGAGAGCCAGGAAATTCATAGGAATCAAACCCTGACTCACTAAGTCTCCACACCAAGCCCTTCCAAGCCTCGAACCCACGATCTTCTATCACTCGACCCCAACACCTTGATACGAGGCGAACCAAAAACCTTGACTGGGATATGGCGGATAAAAATGGATTAAAATCAATCAAGGTAGACTAAGACGGATTAAGGTGAAGGTGAAAAGTATGCAGGAGATAGTCCTAAGGATTTCGCCTTCTCGTCTTTTTGCCGATAGCGCACGACACCTGAATTTTTTTGTACACCGCACCCTTAATGCATGCGGAGTTCATTCATTCATTTTTTCTTCGCAGTAATTGCAATTTTGCAAACGTGAAAGGGAACAAAGAGCAAAGGCGTTACTTGGCGGCTTGAAGTGAACATTGCTCTAGTTACGGGCCTACAAAGCAACGTTTCAACAGCCTTATTGATTACAATGCAGCCAAACAGATTCACACTCTGACAGCTAACGTTACATATTGTGACAATAGAAAAGAAAATGGTACAACGTCATGGCGTAAACACAGCAGAAACACGTACGGCCTTCATTGCCATGTGCCCCAGATTTGATATACTCTAAGGTACACCGCTTCATGGCGCGATGATAAAAAAAAATGGCCGCGTATATGCGTGCTTCGCTGCAAATGTCGTCGAAAGACGATAGTCTTCTACCGGCCGCGCTACGCTGCGTGAGATATGGACGCCATCTGGCAGCGCCGTCGGGAGACATGAGCTTGTGCAGAATCCCTGGGCAACTGACAGGTGGCAGCACCAAATCGTCGGCAGAGGCCTTTTTCGTGCATAGCGTCGCATCTTTAGTGCAGCCTTAGCGCAGCCTTAGAAACACTAGGGTCTTTAGAATTACGTATCTATGTATTTTCTAGTAAAGGAACACACCGCCTAATACTTACGTATTGATGTTGCGCCTCAGATATGCGTAATATTTGCTTTTTGATCGACAATGTTCACAAGTATGAACGCAGCTACCAGTTCAAGATGGCTGGGCGTTAGGCAAGTGCTTAAACTTTGGCCGGGTGCCTGAATCGTGTGACAGACTGACAAACAGAAAGACCGAAATTTCTGCGTTCAAGTATCCCAAGAAAGACTATCGTCTTTAAAAAAAGTAGCATTGCAGTGACTGCTTGAAACTGCCTGTCTTCCATAAGTACACGAGATGCTCTAATGGGACCAAATTCCGAAGAAATAACTACCAGCTACCTACCTTTTATATTCAAGGCCTGAATTACTATCAATTGTACTAACTACTGAACGGTGTCGGGCAAAAACTAAGGACCATTTTTACTGACTTGATGCATTTGTCATTAACGCAAAAAAGAGCCCAGGCCTCTGGAGCTGACGTAGCACAGCGACGCAGCGTAAGCTGGATCTTGCTGTGTGCTCTCTAATTATTTTCTTTCATTCTTACTCTATTGCTGCTGTAAGCAGTCCCCCAGTACACTGTAAGCAGTCACCCTGTTTCTCTGCAAGTGGGACTTGGGGTGACTGCCGCCATCTTCCGCTGTAAGCAGTCTCCCCAGTGCCCAGTGTACGAGCCACGCCCTCGCCTGTTCGCATAGATGCAGTGACTGCTGAAAACTGCCCGTGTTCCATAAGTACACCAGACGCTCTAATAACAAAGGACTCCGCTGTACAAGTGCAAAGGATCGACCTGCGCAAGCTAGTCGATGATTCCTGGACAAACATGTACGATGACGAGGATCTGTCCGCAAAAAAACCTTATCTCGGCTTCTCCTAGAGAGCGAATGAAGATTCTCGTCCTGCCGATAGTCCCAAGCAAAGTTCGAGGGCGTTCTCTTGGTCACAACACTCGTAAAAGCTAATACAGACGGAATTTGGATGTTCTTTTAGACAGGATTCTAAAGATAAGGCTCATATATAGTGCGACTGAGAAACTTCACCGCACCCTCCTCTGACAACCCTCGGGAGATTTTAAACACAATGAACTGATACGAGTGGACCTGAGCTGCAGATGCGATTCTGGACATGTTACACCTCTTAGTACGCGGCTAATAGCCTGGCCATATTCAATGTTTTATTTATTTATTTATTTATTTATTTATTTATTTATTTATTTATTTATTTATTTATTTATTTATTTATTTATACATACTGCAGCCCATTAGGGCTATGGCAGGGGTGGGCGTGCATGAAAAATATATACATACATACAGAAATATGCGAACATTGAAACTGACAAGTAGAAACAATATATGAACAGGTAAAGCAACTATACATCATAAACGGCATTCAAAAATTGAGAAATTGGTAAACAACGAACTTCGGCACACAACAAATTCCATTGTTCAATCGTGCGTTCAATCAAAGAGTTGTTACGTTAGTCATTTTACAATTGTTTCATAATGTATGTCTGTCATAATGCAGTATGTCCGGTAAGTCATGATGCATTTTTATTTGATTGATTTCTAGGGTTTGGCGTCTCAAAACCACGATAAGATTACAAGAGACGCTGTAGTGGAGGGCTCCGGAAATTTAGACCACCTGGGGTTCTTTAACGTGCACTGACATCGCACAGCACACGGGCCTCAACTATTTCACCTCCATCGAAGTGCAGTCGCCGCGGCCGGGATTCGATCCCCCGACCCTCGGATCAGCAGCCGAGCACGACAGCCATTAGGTCACCGTACCGGGACTTGGTGCATTTTTGAGCTGTGACAGGAAACTAGGAATAGAAGCTAGAAAAATGAAATATCCCGCAAATAAAAGGGAAACTCTCGAAGGTTTTCTAAGCAGGGTTTGAGCACACAGGTGATGACGCAGCAACGCGAACTGCTCCACACAGGTGATCAAAAGATTCCTCTAGCGGTGCATAGGCGAGGCTTCTGTCAAGCCATGGCGATGACAGTCCCGAATGTCACGCTATTAACGTGATCGCGTTAGAGAGCTCGTTCCGCAGAAATACCCCCGTCGGTGTCGGCGTCTCCACGCGTCTCTTGTGAGCGAAAAATCGTCCGTGAGCGAAAAATAACAGCTCCTAAAATGGACAGCTATGTCCATCTAGCAGAAGACATATCAAGCAATGTCTCGA
Organism: Hyalomma asiaticum; assembly: GCA_013339685.2. Lineage (NCBI taxonomy): Eukaryota > Metazoa > Arthropoda > Arachnida > Ixodida > Ixodidae > Hyalomma > Hyalomma asiaticum. The sequence continues at coordinate 17,979,977 of CM023490.1, forward strand.
CTACTATGGCCTCCGAGCCGGCAAGTGCGCCCGCCGTCTCGTAGGCCATGCGACTACAGCAGAGCCTATATGCGGTCTCGTCGGATGCTCTGCATCCACTTTTTTAGCATTTCATTCTCACGACACCATTAAAGAAGTGAAGTACTGCAGTTGCCATTTCACCGACCATAAGGCGATGCTTGTTGCGGTTGGCCGGAAGAGGTCTCCAGAAGAACAAATCGAACAGCTGCCAGATAAAGTTAACGCACGAAGGACGACAGAATGAGACCATTTACGAATAAGTTTCACGCCTACGCGCAGTTCATAATACAGGACCATGTGACTACATCACTGTACAAAATTTTTATGAAGTTGATATAAAAGTGCTCTGAAATAGATCGAAAACCTCTACCATTACTATAGATACGCCGCGCGCGCGTGTGTGTGTAACAACACAAATTAATAAGTATGCACTGAGTGGTTGAAGTGGACACTAGGGGCCGGATTTCGCTATCGCGCTCAACTCTTAAAGGCGAAGCTTAAGGGTCCCCCAATTTTTAAACATTTACTTGTGGGATTACGTGAAGCAACATGCGTACAATGAACACATCGACGATATAAACCATTTAAAGCAGAGTTTCAGAGGGGGAATTCGCTCTCTTATTCGAGACGTTCTCGACCGCGTGTAGGAGGAACGTTAGTATGGTTTATAAGCGTGTAGGGCGACAAATGGAGGCCACATCAAACAGCACTGCAGAAGTATAATAAGTTGGAACGTTTTTAATCATTTCGGCGAAGCTGTTACGCTTCTGTCGCGTTTCGTTAAATTCCTGTGACCGGTAAAAACTGCACCATGACTTTAGGGACATACTGTTTGAGAGCAACCTTACCTTCTTTTGGCAGTGACAGTGTCTTCACACTAACAGAACAAACGTAAATGTGGCTTGACAGTTAATTTGCGTAGTACGGTTGGCTACATTTCCGTCTGCGTCCAGTGAGAGTTATGTGTGACGTCTTTCATATTTCTGGCTACTTTTTCACGTTCTGGACCTGGGAACCTTGGTAATACGTCGCGACCTCGGGAACCTCGTGACCTGGCAACCAACTGATAACCCGTGGCATCGTATCAACACTTGGCAACGTATTTACGTCGTCTTCGTGCACCGCAGAAAGAAACGTTCGTTCGGCTTCCCACAGGTTCATGAGATGCGGTAAATGTTACTTCGACCGCGTTTATCAGGCTCTCAATGACGGTAGCATGCAGCCCGTTTGAGTTCCGACATCTTTTGCGCAAAAGAGACGTTGCTTTGCATCAATGCGTGCTCTCTAGTATAGCGCAGAAAATATATGACGCCAAGAGATACTTTGGAAACAGCGTTGCGAGTACAGATTCGCTTCCGCTAGCGGAGCTGCAGACCTAGTGAGGATGTCTGCAAACTCGGCGGCGCTAATCCTCCACGCCAATGTCATGCACGCGCGCGGCTGGTTATACAGGCTAAAGCCCGCGAGAATTCATTCATTCACGCAGCATCCGACCAGTGCCCCTAAGGCCCGCGAGCACTCGCTCGACCTCAGGGAGAACTGGACCGCATAGAATATAAGCCACCTCGGAGACGCTCGGCTACAAGCATCTGAAGGGCAACGGATAAAGAGCACCAAGCTGCAGATTACGATCGTCAAAAAAAGGTCTCGAACGCGACGTCATCCCCTATACCGTCTCGGCATGCTCCAGTTGAAGGGCTGCTCCGTAACGAATGATCTGTACTTCGCGCATCTCTTGGGAAAAAGCGTTTTAAAGCTCACGGCGTCTTGCGTGTGCAAAGGCGCATCAGTCTTTCTGATTATCCTCGAACGGCGGCGTAAATCATGGGCTCTGCCGGTAAATGTATATGAGCTGCTCGGCAAGCCGCTTCCCAGAGGTTTGTGCGATAAGTCCTCGCCGCCGGAATATATGGGAAGCGGAGGTTTGATAAACAATTTAACTTTTGTTTTCCTGCACTCAAAACGCAACGCATTTTCCTAGCGAATGCAAATGAAAATGTGTCGCGTATGCTTCTTTCTGGGACGTTAGGTACGAAGGCCGTGGTTTTAAGAAAACAGATTGGCTGGCACACTATATGAGAAGATAACCACTGAGTCAGCCACCAGGTAAAACATTGAACTGTTTAGCCGTTTACTGTGTATGATCTAACAAAATCCCTGCTGCCCGTGAGGTCAAATACACTTAGGCAGTCTTCTCGTATAGGCTTCTTACTGAACTTCAGAAAATGCAAATTTATTTTCTATTTCTCAAAACCGCTAGGAAATGGCGAAATGTATGGCCTTGCGGAATGGAATACTATGCATATTTCATCTAGCGCCCTTAATGTGGTGGGATTTAGACTGATCCATGGTTGAAATTACCTCATTTTATCTGAAAAATATTTAGTTAGTGTACCTACGCCATCACTTAAGCGGCTCGAAGTCGCACACATTTGTGTCCTGGCTCGTTCCTAGAGCGACGCAGGGTTCCACCACTCCTATCAGAAAACGAAAAAAGGATAGCTGTACTTGCTGCGTGACTGCTAGAGCTCATCTGCCGATCGCTATAGCTAGCGACTACAGCGTCGGCAGTTTCCTGATGCGTGCAACAAAACGTTTTAAGTGGATGATTTCCTTTGTGTGCTGTTCACACCGAACAGGACAGTTACCGCGAAGAGTATTTAATCGGAGAGCAGGCGTACACCTTTAAACGCCACGATCTTGTCCACGGTCACTTGCACTTCTGTTCATAATCCTTTGGTGCGCCATAATCCTTTAGTACGCCAGAGAATCCACTTCAGGCTTCTACACGAGTGTATTTGAATATAGCTTAATTCTGAAAAGTGGCAGTGATGTTTTTTTCAATCTCTCCGCGCTCTGTGTTCACTTTCGGGCCTGAAGCCTTGGATGACTCTCTACTATGTACAATACACAAACTTGATTTTTCGGGTCTATTAACTGTTTCTTTAGGAGCCTATTACTACATGCTAGGAAGAGATGAAGGCTGATGACGGCAATGGAAAACAAAGGCAATAATAGCAAAGAGTAGCTACACTATGTCTTAATAACTGTATAAACTCTCGGCGACTCATAATGTTTCTTCAGTGCCAAGCGAATGTGTACTAGATTGCAATGACGAAACAAAATTTCACAATTTTCACCGCCTTCCGTCGCAGGCATGACTGGACATGTCCTACTGGACTTCAGCTACAACAGTTTTTCCTTGTGTTTCACGCTGGGTTTCTGTTTTCTGCCTGCGCCAGTTTCTGTTCTGGCATAACCATACGCAAGCATGAATCTGAAGCATTTCGCGGCGTTCTTTTCTTTCGTTCACTTATTAGAAATAGTGCGCTGCGACAAATACACTTGACTTTGAAAAAGCTTATCAATCAGTGACGCCAACAGTAACAGTTATCGCATATACGATATTGGACATGCCTGTTTGCTTCGGCCCCAATGTACAAATAAAGCAGAGAGATCGCCATTCTCTATATACCAATGTCCTCATGTAGGACAGTGTTCCAAGAAACTGAGCGCTACAAAAGTGGACAGATATGCTACGGGGCAAGAAGGATGCTCTGCTTTCGTGCCGTGATCGCTTGAAGGTCAGTGGCTGATACATAGAGAACCTTCCTTTCCAGCAGCAATGCCAGGAGTAAACTAGACGCATAATTCGGAAGTTGCGAGTACGGGCCCGACACGTTGCAAGTTGTTGCCTTCACCCAGTCACTTGCCCTTGTCTTATGACGTGCACAGGTGAGCTGAAAACTAGACTCCATCGCCCCGCCACGGTGGTCTAGTGGCTATGGACTCGGCTGCTGATCCGAGGGTCGCGGGATCGAATCCCGGCCGCGGCGGCTGCATTTCGATGGAGGCGAAATGTTGAGGCTCGTTTGCTGTGCGATGTCAGTGCACGTTAAAGAACCCCAGGTGGTCAAAATTTCCGGAGAGCTCCACTACGGCGTCTCTCATAATCAGAGCTGGTTTTGGGACGTTAAACCCCACAAATCATCAGACTGCACCGGTGGTTCCCCTTTACGTTAGTACCACTTGGTTTCGCACAGTTGTGCCTAACGGAAACAAGCCAATTGAACCAATCGGTCTTGCTCTTACTTGTTCGCGCTCTGTTCATTGCTATAACTAGACACAAAATGGCATACGGGTTTCCCGGATGAATTAATCTATTTGTTCAAGTTATATTCGGAGGAGGCACTCAAGACATGCCCAGAATTATCTGTGATCATCTTCGAGCAAGGAATGACCTACGTGCGGAGAGTGTGTGACATTGGGAGCCTGACCAGTTCCGCTGTCGCTGACACGTGCGTATCGATGATGAATTGTGCTAGGGTTCACGCATAACGCTACGTAGTATGCACTTGGCGCTGTGTCGCGCGTGCCGAGTCACAAGCAGGCACCGCAGGCTATCGCTTACACGAGGAGAATGATGATACATTGCACCACATTAATCACTGGACTCGGTGCCCATGAACAAGAGAAGCTATAAGTTGGTTCGACTGCCACAGCACGTGGGAGGTCTTATCCTCTGTGAATATATGGAAAGTGCAGGATATATGGATGTGCAGGATGCAGGTGTCTGGCAACGGATAGGTGGGCTCCGTCTGCTCGTCAGTTGAGAAAGAGAGCTGATTTTCAGGTCCCGAGGAATGAAGTTTTCTGTTGCTTCTCTTAAAAGGTCTCTGCAACACTTTTTGAATTCACAGCCAGAAAACAGCACCCATCAGTCGTGGAGCACATGTAAAAGTGTAAGCCAAATAACACTGCGCTGCACGTACTAGGCAATTCGCACTTTGGTTCCGAACGCAGCTCGAAAGCTCTCGCTCGTCTTTCAATAAAATGACGTCACTGGCGACACTGACTGCGTCGCTTGACTGTTTTCGCCGTTGTTTAAAGAGATATACGCGAATTTTCTTTCTTTGTTGAATCCAAAACAAACTAATAAAGATCGGAAAGTGATCTTTCCGCTATCATGAAATGAGCCATTGCTATTTCTGCCTCAAGCGAATAAGTCAGTGTTTCCAGTGTCGCCATTTGCTGAAAGAGGAGCGGGCGCGCTTTCCAGCTGTGTTTGAAACCAAACTGTGAATTCCCTGGTGTGTGCAGTGTAAAAATATTTGGCTCACATGTTCACAAGAGCATGCAACACTGATTGGCACCGTTTCATGACCTCTTTCGCAAAGTGTTTAAGGGAGCCTGTAAGAGGGGCGGGAGCTGGAGAGTTGCTTATTGCATGGACTAAGCAACGCTCACATTGACAAAGTTCTCAATTAATCCGTTCCATCAACTCGTCGTGTGCAGCGCGAGCACACACACACACACACCAATGGCGTGTGTGCATGTACCTCGCCTGTACCGTTACATCTATGTGGAGAAATATACCAGGATAAACAAAAACAACTCCTCATTGCAACACCTGTTGCGCAGTCGATCTTCACTTCAAGATCGCTTAGATACCATAGGAGGGCACAATTTTTCAATACTAAGAAACACTCCCGACACCGCACTTCCTCTTTAAAGAACGATTTGTAGGTAAATTTGAAGACTACATGAAGCGGTGAGGTTCTTCAGTTATTTCGATCGTCTACACTTAACGTGGTACTTTTAATTGTTAATATTGTGATACTATTCGGCAGGAAATGTAAATACAACTGTTATGGTTTGGAGTGTGTACCGAAGTTCGGAGATTTTTACGAAACGGACAAAGGCACCCTGTTTCACAGTAGTTTCAAATCAGCGAGTGAATTTTTGAGAGGCTTCTTGCAAAGGGCCACGACAAAAACAAAGGCTATGAGGAAATCTAACGTTGTTTGTTTGGGCTTGGAGAAGCTCAAGGAAGAAAAAAAAAGAACGATGATCAGAACGGTGTTCACACAACGTCAAGCGCGGCGTGAACGACGTGCCTCGATTCCCCAAGAAGCGGTGAAGCGACGAAATGCCGCCATAATGACCTCCGTACTTTGGAATCGACTGCCAAGTTAGATACATATCACGCGAACGCTTCTTCAGCGCTGCCGCTTTGGGACCATTTAATGCCATTTGATGTAGAAACAAAAGTGCTAAGACCAAATATAGCACAATCTTGGCAGTGAAAACAATATAAATATCATAAAAATTGCGTCGCGCATAAGTATGGCAGCAAGTTTACATTAGCACAAAAGAAGGAATAATCTACTACTTTCCTTAGTGAAACTTAGAGATGCATTATACGTTTTATCTATAATTCTACGAAAGAATATTGAACGTTTCAAATTCCCTTCGGATGCAACATACAAGGTCATTTTCGGTCTTCATCTGCAATGTATCCGCTAAGAAAAACGTGCTCGCAAGCTCGGACCACCTTTCCTGCGTATGTTACGTCTCCGTTGATCTGCTGCCACCATCATCTGCGCATCGGTAGTCGTCGGCACATCGCGACAACAATCCACGTTTTGTTTTTGGCTCGCAACATTATTCTGTCTTCCACAGAGCCTACCATTATTGGGGCGAACGGCCAATCGAAAGCCTAGAACATTCGTTCACTAGTGCGGCTGTCATTGCAAGCCGATGCTCCTTACTAAGACAGGTAGCTGGTGTCAGCAGGCAGGCTTTCCAAGACTCCTTCAAAACAGGGGCGGCTACACATTGGCATCTGACCAACGCAAGATTTCGCTGTTTCTGGAGCGGTACAAGAATGATCGCGCCGGTCGAGCACGTACAAGGCAACGCCTAAAATAGGATGTGTAAAACATCGAGACGGTTGTGTGGCGGCCGACAAACCGTAACTACGGCGACCTTCGGAACACGTCGCAAGCCTTCGCAGAATGCAGTCCAGAAACAGATACACTCTTCGGCATATTCATCGGGGCGTGTGCCAAATGACATGCGGAAAAGAAAACACTCATGCCGGAACACCAGCCGACAGATACCGTTACGATTGCGCTTCGTTCCCGATGAGTCAAAATGACCGTCGCTTTCCAATGCAGGTCACGTTTACAACCGGAGATGCCACCTAAACAGCCATTGTGCAAATGAGGCGAGTCGAGTGAAACCGCAGCCACGATACACTATCAAGAGTATGGATGACCTTGTCCACTAGCCCCCGCCTTTTTATATTTTCCTTGCCTATCCAACAGGACCAGGCCCTCCGGAAGTCGGCCAGCGGGAGGCTTGTTGCGCATAACAGCGAAAGATGGGATTCGGCGTTGCGTGAACAGGTGGAGATGCGCGTAAGGGAGTTTGTTTTCTTCGAGCATAACGCAAACCAGCTCAGCGCGCGATAACGCATCGGCGCGGTCATGTACCATACATCCCGAGAATGGTTTGGTCGGTCAATACCTCGGGTTCGTGCCAAGTCAGCACAGTGAACAAAAAAAAAAATGCGTTCTTTTCCTCGAAGACCAAGTCCTCCGTCTCACGTTTGTGTTCCCTTGCCTCCTCACCCGAGAGTCCAGCTAAGCCTGCATAAAGAAGAGATCGAGCGCGCGGAACTCAAGTAGTGTCGAAACACACCTCTGACACACACACACACACACACGCACACACTCACTCTCTCGAGGCTTCCGATGTTTCGAGAGGACTCCCAGTGTCGGCGCTGGAGGGGGTGGCGTGGGGCGGTCGCTTACCATAGGGACACCCATCTCTCTCTCTCTCTCCCTCTCTCTCTGTCGTGCACAGACATACAAACACGCATAAACACCAGCTTGAGCGGAAACTCTTATCTCACTCACAAGAGAGAGACGGTGGCAGTGAGGCTTATACAATACGCGAAGCGCGTTCATCTTTTTCTCCCAAAGACACGTCCAAGTGCATCTTTCACTGAGAGGGAGGATGTTCCAGCTAGGCGTCCAGCGGCGGGATTTTGAGAAAGTGTGTCGGTCTTCTTCGGAGAGGACGCCTCCGCTCACAGCCACCAGAAGGGTATATAAGCGCATCGTCCACGCCAAACCTGGCCGCGAGGACACGCAGAAAAAAACTCACCTCTCCGCGCTTAGCATCGGAAACCATCTGGGCCAGCTACCTGGATACACGGGTCTTTTCTTTCACCTTGAAGGACATTCAAAACGATACGAGCTCGGGATCAAGCCTAAGCAAGAAAGATGCAATTCCTCGTGAGTATTATGGGATGCACGTGCGACCAGGCCCGGAGGCTACAGCTCCCGCTGGCATCGTGGTCCTTCATGACCGGTTTATTTCTTTTTTTGTTCTTCACTGGAAGGATGCCTGGTGGTAAACATGCAGACTAGGCTGCTTCGGTCGCTGACCACAGAGAGTGGCCTGTTTCTGTTATGCGTGAATATGTGGTACTCTCGCTTAGGCCGTGGTTACTTGACCTGTTAATTCACTGGTTTTATGACGGTCAAGATGGGCAGTGCATCTAGATGGAGGCAGAATCTGGACCCTGACCCCAAAGTCTACAGTTGACATGACGGTGGCGATGAGGTTAAGGATTTCTAACGCGATATGCAAAGTGAAAGAAAAAAAGAGCCGGTATGAATGATGACGCCGCATAGTCGAAGAGATAGCAGAAGGTTGCACGCGCTTGTGGGAGAAATGAATGAGATGCTGCAAGCGCTGGAGAACTCAGTACAAGTAGCGCTTAGAGATAGAAGACGTTATTAGTTGCATATCTGATGATCGCTGACACGGACCATCGGGAAAAGGAGAATGATCGATAATTTCGAGAGAAAAGCTTTATAATTGGGTCTTCGAAGATATACGCCTTCAATATCATCCGTGCCTTAGCGTAGAACTAATGGCACACTGATAGTTGGCCTACTGCTTAGGGTTACGGCACCGATTAAGTTTGGCGTGACCGACTGTGGTGGCTTAGGGGCTATCACGTAGCTCCGCTAAACAGGAGGTCCTGGGTTCGATTCATGGGCATGGTAGCTGAATTTAAGCAAAGAGAGAAAGAAGTTAGACTGAGTTGCACGTTAAACCAGAGATAATGAAACTGATTTTGTAGTACCCACTGCGTTGTTCGTCATAATGTTATCGTGGTTTGGTAGACTAAGGCATCGGAGTCCGGTAGTAATTCAAATCTCTTACCGACTTCCATCCTTGCAAAGGTGATGCAACCGTTTGCATTATCTGTACCCATCACCATCATCATCAGCTGTACATGTGATCTCGTCTATGTTTTCTTATATTAGAAAATCAGCAGATGATATTCATAGAAGAATGTGATGCATTTATTGGTCTTCAGCCATATGTCCAAACAATCAAAATTTGTGGCAATTGGAGCCCCGTGATTTCTTTTTTCTCTCAATTTTGAACACTCACGCTCACATTTTAATATCAGATGATGAGAGGGACATGAGACCTATTGCATGATATCTTTGGGAAAAGGAAACAAAACCCAAGAAACCTAAAGTTGACAACACCTTTGTCATGATAAAGCAGCTTTGCACTACAAGGAGAAATGTGCATCGAAAATCGGAATTTTAAAACTTACCTTGCGATGTCTCTATGCTCGTAAACCGGACGTTTCCCTTTATATTAGACACTGATAATCCTCCCACCTTAATTTGGATTAATGCTTTACAAGTGCTCTAAAAATACGGTAAAAAGTGAACATGCGGTATTTCAGATGGCAGGACATTAGGGTGTTTTAGCAGTAAAGAGTTACCGTACGGTAAGCGCGCCTATAGCGTTCCCGAGTTGTCGGCAAACGATTATTTTAGTCTGAGATTCTTGCATCGGGGGACTTTTAAGCTTGCTTCATGTTACTGTTCGCCTAGAGCTACTTCCGTATGCGTTTACGAGTCAAATAGCCTCGTACCGGCCACGACGACACGTTATTACCGTACGAAAAGCACGGTAAACCACCACTGCTAAATCTCCCCAACAAATAGCTACGATTCTCTCCCCGTGCTCTTACAACATGTACGACCTGTGCCGGCTAGTATCGTTGAATTATTATTTATTTACGAAGTGATCGCTTACATAGTGCCAGTTTTCCTAACTCGCCGCTTCACCCTTCGCACATTCTCCTTTCACCCAGGCAGTACCAGTCCTCCTCTTAGGCTTCCTAAGCAGCATCTTCACCGGATTCCTGGTTCACGGCGCCGGTATTTCGCTGCACAGGTACTCCGGGCGTCGTCACACTCCAAAACCCTGGAGCAGCTGCCACCCTGAGACCAGCCTATTCCTACACCGCCGGTGCACCGGCCGTTACCACCAGCGTCGTTCACCATGCCCCAGCTGTGGCTGCCGTGAGGCCTGCCGCCTACACCGTATCTGCCGCGGCTCCTGCTCTGACGACAAGCGTTGTCGGGGCCGCTCCAGCTGTTACTAGGGTCGCATACGGCGGTGGCCTCGGATACGGTGGTAGTCTCGGCTACGGAGTCAGCCAGCGAGTCGTCAGTGCCGCTCCCGCCACGACCACGTACGTCCACCAAGCCCCTGCCGTGTCTTACAGAGGATACGGACTCGGATACGGAAGCGGTCTTTCTTACGGAACGGGTCTCGGATACGGCACTGGCCTAAGTTACGGCGGGCTTCGCTACGGCGGCGCCGGCGTCACCACGCTTGCCGCACCTGCCGTCTCTCAGGTGAGGCGCGTGTCCTACGCGGCGCCCTTGGTTTCCACCGCACCAGCGGCAGTAAGCTACTCCGCTCCTGCCTCCGTGACAACCGTGCACCACGCCGCTCCCGCCGTAGCCGTGAGGCCCGCGGTGAGCTACGCTACGGCGCCTGCCGTTGCGGCCTACCGCACTGCCGCAGTTGCTGCACCTGTGGCCACTTTCGGTGCTGGTCTGGGCTTCGGACACACAGTGACCACGGCTCCTGGAAGCTACTCAACCCTCGGCCGTGTCAGTTATGCTGCCCCAGCCGTTGCTGCCGTTAGACCTGCTGTGAGCTACGCCACCGGTCCCGCCTTGACTGCTGTGCGCCCAGCTTCTATTAGCTACGCTGCTCCTGCGGTAACGGCCGTAAGACCTGCCGTTACGTACTCGACAGCGCCCGCCGTCAATGCCGTCAGGCCCGCCGTGACTGTCTCTGCTGCACCTGCCGTCACTGCAGTGAGGCCAGCCGTGAGTTACTCTACTGGACCTGCTCTTAGCTACACCACTGGACCAGCTGTCAGTTACTCCAGCGCACCCGCCGTTACGACGTCCTACCGCACCGCTGCCCTCCATGCGCCCGTCGCTACGTTCGGGACAGGTCTGGGACTCGGTACAACATTTGGACAGTCACTCGTTTCTCCCGGCTACGCTGCCTTCAGACCGACAGTAAGTTATTCGACTCCCGGCAGCACAGTGACGACTGTTCATCACGCCGCACCTGCTGTGGCAGCCGTGAGGCCCGCCGCTGTGAGCTACTCCGTCGCTCCAGCTGTCACCGCCGCTAGGCCTGCTGTCAGCTTCGCTACTGCCCCAGCTGTCACAGCCGTCCGACCCGCTGTTAGCTACACTACTGCCCAAGCTGTCAGACCCGCCGTGTCACTCAGCTACAGTGCTGCTCCGGCCGTAGCGGCAGTCAGACCTGCCGTCAGCTACACCACTGCTCCGGCCGTAGCGGCAGTCAGACCTGCCGTCAGCTACACCACCGCTCCGGCCGCAGCGGCAGTCAGACCTGCTGTCAGCTACACCACCGCTCCTGCCATCAGCTACACCACCGCTCCGGCCGTGACGGCCGTCAGGCCAGCAGCCTTGAGCTATGTCACGGGACCAGCCTACACCACGTCCTACCGTACCGCGGCACTTCAGGCTCCACTGACAACTTACGGTGCCGGTCTAAGCTATGGCCACACCGTCAGTGCTCCCGCTGTCTCCTATACAACGGGGACACCAGGCTTTGCCTACCGTACTGCCGCCTACGCTGCTCCTGTGTCCATGTACGGCGCCGGCATCGGGCTCGGCCACACCATCGCGTCGCCCGCCTTGAGCCCGCAGTTCCGCACAGTTTCTTACTCCGCTCCCGTCGTAGGGGGTTATACGACTTCGGCTGCGGCTCCTGCTACTATTAGCTATGGTCTCGGAGGACTTCACACTGGCTATGCAACTTACCACGGTAGCCCTACCCTTTTCCACCACGCAGCCGCACCGGGCACCATTGTGACTGGTGCGGGACTGGGCTCTACGCATGCGGGTCTTGTCGGGCATGGTCTGCAGTACAGGACCCTCGTATCTGGAGGTGGTTTGGGAGGTGGTCTTAGCTACGGCACCTACGGAACCTACGGCCTCGGAGCACCTCACTTCAAGGTCATCGGCGCCGCTAAGAAGAAGTGAAGTGTTACGCTTTCCTTTAAACGGGGAGCGCCTGCAGGCATCCTGAAGCTGTTTTCTGTCCTGATGAATAATGATGAGCGGTATTTATTTCGCCCTGCCGCACGCAGGAATAAAAAAATATGCGAGTTTACTTTGGAACTGCGGCTGCAATATGATGAAGAAAAGCTCGAAGTCCTCTGGTTGCTGTGTGCGTGAGATCTCAGAGCACGTGATAAATAAAATGGATGAAAAAGCTGCTTCTATGGGTATTGTTCCATTGCTTAAGCAGCTTTTAATAAGAGTTAGGAATGTCAGATAGCTCACAAAAAAGGCTAAATTAGAATCGCGGAGAACCTTTCTCGTTATTGTTTAATAAAAAAAGAGTACTACTCTTAAAGAGAAAAAAAGTATATGCAAGCCATAATCAAGACATATGTTCCTCAAAGTAACATATGTTACACAAATGGAGCAAACGCGTGTACAAAAAAATTTTGTCCTTACAGGTATAAATACGTTGTATGGCTTTTAACCCTGCATCAACGGCTGACACTAACCAACAGTTTTAGCTAAGGAAACAAATAGCACATTTCCGGTTCGTTTTCTAAGGGCGACCCGCAGATGATTCTCATCATTTCGCAATCACTGCTTTACGTTCCCATGTACGTTCCCATGTACGGAGATGTTCCAGTGTCCTGACAACAACAACAACAATAATAATAATAATAATAATAATAATAATAATGTCTGTAGGGGTAGGGGAACATTATGAAAGAGTAGAGAGGAGAGAAACGCCGCAATGGTGTGCTCCGCAAATTTCGACGACCTGTGGTGGCCTTTAACGTGCATTGACAACGCACAGTACCGGAGCCTCTAGCATTTTTCCCTCCATCGAAAACGCGACTGCTGCGGTCGGGCATCCCGCATCCTTGGCTTCCGCAGTCAAACACCGTCACTACACCACCACAGGCGCAACCACGAGACTAACTATCCAGGCATTCTCCTTTTGTCCCCTTCGTCGGCATTTTGTGAAATGCCCAAAGAAATAAACAAAAAATATGAAAAAAAAGAAACTATCCAAGGCCCTAGGTCTATAGGACCGAAAGGTGTGGTGTAATACTCTAAAGCGATTAGATTCAAGCAATGTATTGTCCAATCGTACGCGTATAGAGAATTTATGCGCACTACCTTTACGAACATAACGCAGCCAAGAGGGCGTGCTGTAAAGGGTGTCATGGCTACCTGAGATATACGACAGCAGTGTTGCACGAAAGCAACTGATCCTTTTCTCGTGACATGGCCTATACTGTCAAGTGGCCAATGCAGAACATCTTCCGAGCCAGCGGATCTTCGAAGCTATATCCATCAGCGATATGTATTATAATACACACCGACGTCGGAGAAATACAGTGCTTGGTTTGCGTGAATCACAGAGAAAAGTCGATGGAAGTGAGTACCGCATCCCGCTGCATTCATGACCTGATATTTATGGTGTCTGGCGCTCTGATGAATGAGATTAAGGCATGTTCATGAAGTCTCTGACCCCATGGTGTCCACGGTCGAACCCAAGTTACTCGGAGGATGTTCACCTGAAGATCCAGGCCTTCCGAAAAAGCGTGTACCTTGAATAACAGCTAACGCTCGATGAACGCGAGCCCATACACGAAATTCGTTCGGTATCGCTCATAAGGCCAACAATGCCAGTCGCCAAACTACTTCGCGTGTATACGTCTTATCGTTCCATCGAGAACATTGCCATATATCATCTTGTTATCTTTCTAATTGCGTTTACTGCTTTTATTAGAACTGTAACTGGACCTGCCCTAGTAGTCCGGAGCGGAGGTTTTGTTATTCATATTGTAACGGAAAGAATAGGACATGGTAGATGAAGAAGAGGACGACGAAGTGGAGTGCGCCATTGTACCATCTCCGTGGCTATCTACCTTGGCGATCCCTCATCCCCGCTGACCGTCACTTGTAAATAAACATCCTTCATCCGTAACAATATCAAGCACAAACAAAGCGCTGATTGCCAGATGCTGTTCTTAAAGGGGCCTTAGCTGGAAAACCATTCCAGGTGATCCTCGAATGACTGCACCAGGAGACTTTATCACCTCACGAATCAACTGCCCTAAATGACTCTCTTCTTCTCCTTTTTTTTTACAAGTAATTGATGTATCAGGGGAGTTACACGGTCGTGTTTAGCGTAGGGTAGTCCGAGCACTTTGAGTGTTTCACCGTACCGACCAGTGCGCCGGAAGCTACAGAGAGGGGATGAAAAAGGGGACAGCACGCGTCGTGACTTTAAGGATTTCCTGTTCATTTTCAGTTTGATGTTATGCGTGCTTCCGCAACGACGGTAGGCCACCTGCTAGAGTGACTGCGGGGACCTGGCGCCATCCCGTGGTGCACGCGGGAACTGCGTCCGTGGATTAGACGACGGATATTCTTCCGCCACGTACGTAAAATGTTACCCGAGCTTATTTACGCGATTTGTTGAAACGAGAGCAGCCACTTCCCTGTTGTAATCGGAAACGAAACCGCAAGTTCTCTGGCGCATGTCGTGCAGTAAATTTTGAGAGTCATGTCCACAGGAGCATCCGCGACTGTTTGGAAATGTTTTCAGACTGTGATTAAATTCGTTGTACGGCCTACCAGATTTTAAGCACTTCGATGTATAGGGTCGACCTTAACCGAGTAACTCCTTACGACCAGATAACGGCTACTTCGCAATAAAAATTCGCACATAATGAGACGTGCTTCGGAAATGCGCTACTAGGAAATCAGCCTCAATTCATGGCATGGTACAAGAATTCGGAAAACGCACAAGAAGCCACAAAATGTTGCAGGGCGCTGAAGCTTCGTGTTTAACATGATTGATTGATTGATTGATTGATGATTGATTGATTGATTGATTGTGGTTCGATTAAGCAAATGGCACTAATTTCTGCAGCCCGACATGGGCTGCAGAAATTAGTGCCATTCTGCAGCCCTCGGGTAGGGGAAAGTGAATGAGAGAAATAGAAAGGAAAGAAAAGCCGTAATGGAGGGCTCCGGAAAATTTGACCACCTGGGATTCTTTATCCTGCACTGACAAGGCACAGTACACGGGCCTCTGGCATATTGGCCTCTAGATTTCGTGCACTCTAGAATAGAATTCATGCATTCTAGAATGCATTCTAGACTTCAGTAAGGTGGACAACCCTGTTGAATTCAGTAGAATAGATTCTGTAGGATTGAGTAGAATCCATGAGAATTCAGAACGGTGGATCAGAGAGAGGGAAAGAGAAAGAAGGAAGGGAAGGTAGAGATGTTAACCAGTCCGGAGACCGGTTTGCTATCGTACACAGGAGGATGGGTGATAGGAGAGGAAAAGGAGAGAAGGATAGAGGGGAACGTGTTAACCAGTCCGGAGACCGGTTCGCTACCGTACACAGGAGGATGGGTGAAGGAGAGGAAAAGGAGAGAAGGATAGAGGGGAAATGTAACACCTACACGACAGTCCTACAGTGTCGAAAATGCTCGTTAACGATAGATGTTTTCAGAAAGCTCGAAAGCTCTTTCGTGGTCTTCTGAGCCGTTGATCGGGGAGGACGGTATTGCGAGATTATCCCTTCACTTAGAGGACGTACGTCGAGCTTCTTGAACGATTCGATCACAGACAGTATATGTCGCTCAAACTGTGGTCAGCGGCAACACAAGTTGACTGGATTACCCTATGGCATTCTGGGGGAGCTTGGCAAAGGTCTCTTGTCTAGACAATCGAAGCGGCTACGAAGGAACACAACGAAAAAACGCAGCAAGTAGCAAAAAAAAATATTGCGTGAAGAACTATGAGGTCGCTATCGGCAATCTATTTGATACGTTCCGTAAGACGCCCTCTACCGTTATTTTCGAGCCAGACCTGTAGAGAGAGAAAAGGAGAAGGAGCACCTGCGCAAACACTTCCTTGCCGTATCTTTTCATCGATTAAATTAAGACGCGCGACGGAGCGCCTCCGCCATCTAGGAATTACCAATATTTCCCTCTCTCGCTCTCTCATTCGACTAAAAAGAAACGCGAGGTGGTTCTAAGTATCAAGTTGTGGCTCGTCGGTATGCATTATGCTTCAGCCCGAAGATCCACAAGTGGTTGCTCGGTATAAACAAAAAGTATGTAGGCTGTCCTCTAGGAAGATAAGTGTGAAGGTTGTCGATGCTGCGATCAGAATTCCGGGACCGCGCTCGGTTAACCCAGAACCAGGCTTAAGGTGAAGAAGTTAAGCGAAGGCGGAGGGAAGTGGGTGACGCGAGTAGTGCCGTCGCTTTGCTTGGGTCGACTTCAGGGTTTATTTTTTTGGAGGGCTCTGAGAAGATGCAGCGCAATTCTTGCAATGTTTTCTTCATTTATTCATCTAGGATATTTAACACACACAAACACAAACAAACATCCAGATGCAAGAGAGATGGTAAGTATTCTACATTATACTTAAACGAAGTGATACGTCCAGGCACGACAATTCTCACTTGCTGGTGTGCGCGCCCACGCGCTAAGACACAAGGGACTGAGTCATCTAAGCTACCGCTATGTCATACAGCGCACCCGTCATGGGCCACACAGATCATGCGTAGTTCGCCATGTAATCGACGATGCTGCAGTGGTCGAATAAGGAGTTGAAATAAATTGTTATAATTACCCTTACATAATATTTGAAGACTGAAATTGCGTGCTATGGATATAAACCGATAAAAGGTACCCCCGAAGCCTCGGCTACCTCTGCCAGTCTTCATTGCATCTGTACCTCTATGGGCGTCACGTGGCGCGTTCGTCTACCGTCACTTTAATGTTCCATTTACAGCTGCGAGACAATATATTGCTGAATATGCCCAAGGACCAGCTACTCCGGCAAAATAAAACCTCCGGAGTACCACACGAGTCCTTATACCATCGTGTGGGTCAAACCTCCTTGGTGGTTTATCCCGTCGAGAGGAGGTAATGTTAATGAGGATTCGGGTCGGAGCTACGCTCACCCCACCCGTGACTATTCTCTGGCCGCAACAGTACCGTGGTCCCTATGATCCATCTTGCCCATCTTGTGGTGCCTCAATCCCTAATGTCGCAATAAAGGTCTTGGTGAGGACCTTCCCAGGCCTACATTTAAGCGATCTTCGCCACCTGCGTGCAACAGGCTTCAGACCTTGGCCGACCACCCGACCTAGACTGCTGGATCTATGGATCCATTCTATCGTTCGCTTCTGGATTTCATTCATAAATCCAGTTTAGTTGTTTGTTGGGCGCCAACTCACCATACCTAAGTCCAAGCTTCCGAAATAAATAAAGGAAAGGCTCAATTCCTTCAACTATATGTGTCTATTCCATCGCTACTGCACTGTGCACTTTTGCGTGACCCCCTTTCGCACAGATCGTCACTCTTTCCAGCCATGCATTCAAAAGATGGTTCAGTGCATACACTTTCTATTACGTCGTACCATAAGTTATAATTAATTGGCCACAATGCTGCCGACGTTCCTGGTCAGCCGCATTAGTCATACACCGGCTGAGGCGCTTCGCATAAAGAGTTTCATACTAACCGTAGCACTTGGCTTAATGCTAAACAATTCAGCATAGACAATTTCCTCGATGACTGCTTCGCATGAGACCGATTCTCACAATGCGTGGAATGTGGATGGTCTTTTTTGTTTCGTTGCCAAAATGCGGCATTCAGCTGCTTCAGCTTGTACCAATCTCTCATGTACACGACTTGGGGAAACTTGAGACAAGGGCCTGCGAAAACAGTCATAGGTTGCTATGCCCTTGTTGAGTCATCCACCAAGCTCAGACATAGCCTTTCTTCTAATATATTTGGATACGACAACCGTTTACTTCACGGACGCTTAATAAACAACGCCAGCTGAGAACCACAGTTGTACTTTCCCCAACATATCGATGTCTAGTGGCAGATAACGACACCGTCGTTGAAATTCAATCAGGAAGGAGGTCAATCGCGAAAAGGCACAAAAAATAACGGTAACCCCCCTCCTTCCAATGCATCCATGGAACTTGGAGGCAAGGACACTAAATGAATCAAACAAAAAGATTTAAAAAAGTCTCTCTCTACCGCGAGCTTGTGTTCACATCGGAGGTTAAATGGCACGACCCGTTTCAGTGGCCACTAGACGTGGAAAGGTGAAACGAGAACAAGAATTCGCTAAAAGCTCGTTACGGGCACTTATCTTATCTCGAGTTACGATCGGCGAATATCGCTTTAACCGAATTTCTCCGCGCTCCGTGGGCACCGGAAGGATCGTTAGAAGGTAAAGGAAAGGATACGGGCATGGAGAGGGGGGAGACGCGACTGCAGAAGTCCCAAGAACCCGCTGCAGCGCGCTTCTATTTGTAATGCGAACGCGTGCTTGGGCTGCGGCGGCGGGACGTGCTACACATCTTCAAAGAGGTGCACGGGGGTGCACGATATATGCTCCGAAACGTGTCGGCTGGCTTCGGCGAGGCACCAAGGACGCTGAGGGTCGTTCGTTCGCTGATCAACACAACAAAGAGGCAGGGGTCCGGAAAGGAGTTTCGGGGAGAGCGAAATGTCGGGGCCGTATTACAAATAAGAGAGAGTTTTTCTCGGTTCCCCCATGTCGGGTGTGATAGAGAGTGTTTGCGTGTGTTACACGGTTCCCCAAGGTTCTTAATCTCGGCTGCTCTTCTCTGAAACCCTGCTAACTCGGCATCCGTGGTGCCCCTGACTGCATCCGAATGAGACAATCGGCCGTAAAAGAGAAAAGAGCGCGAAATGCGAGAAAACGAAAACGGGGAAACGTGAGTGGCGGTGATTCTCGCTTCGGGCGTAGCCCGTCTTTGTGTGATCAGCGAGATCTCGATTGTCTTCCGTGAGGCATCGATGCATTGTATAACTCCACCCGTACAATACGTGCCCGTACGCGTTCTGCACTGGGACGTACGGAGATCGACTGCGGTAGTGTCGTAATTTAAATAAGGCGGGAGTGATCAAGCAGCCTGTAGCAGCGTGATGAGCAGCGATAGAACGTGAGACGACGTGAGCGCTTCTTGCAACAACGTTTGTGCCCCTGAGATGTTATTGTGTCACCTCGTATAAGCTCTCTGGAAGCGAACATGCAAATGAACTCGCGAAAAGTAACCGATAAGAGGACTTATTGGTGTATGATAAACCTTGCTTAATGCCTGCTTAGCATTCTGTAGGACACAGAGAAGCCATTGCTTCACTGCTGTGAACATCCTCGAGCATTTCTTAAGATATCTTGGCGCCAGTGACGTTCCGGTTTCCACTTCACTGCTCTAAACTTGAATGAAAGTCTGCGCAAGTGAATAAGGAAGCTCCGCAACTTTCACTAGACGAGGGCCCGCCACGGTGGTCTAGTGGCTATATGGTACTCGGCTGCTGATCCGAGGGTCGCAGGATCTAATCCCGGCCGCGGCGGCTGCATTTCGACGGAGGCAGATTGTTGATGCCCATGTACTGTGCGATATCAGTGCACGTTAAAGAACCCCAGGTGGTCGAAATTTCCGGAGCCTTGACTACGGCGTCTCTTATAATCGTATCGTGGTCTTGGGACGTAAAACCCCAGGAATCCCAGGCAATGGGATTTCTGGGGTTCAGAAACCCCAGGCAATGCATTCATCAGACCTGTACATCGGACATCGTGCCATTATCATCCCAACGCCGTCTATACTGTACGCTCCAGAACAAAGGCCTTCTCGAAATCATGTTTTTCTTCTGACAGCGCAAGACTGGCCCATGTCGCCATGTCTGGCCCATGTATGGCCCATGTCGTCATGTCAACTAATTTTGCTCAGTTTAAAACTGACGTAAAGAGCGATTTTACATCCTTCTTAACGTGAATTACTGTTGTTTTTCTTTTTTGTTGTAGGGGTTGGTGCTGTTTCGTTTTTATTATTTTGTTTATTATGTTTCTTGCCCACTCCTCATGCAGTGTCCCACGGGATCCTTGAGGTACAAATAAACGAATACAATAACGAGAACGACCTCAATGTTGTATGTGCTTTCTGAACATACACGCTGCCAGCTTTGCACATGGAACAGGACTTCTCTATAGATCCTGTTGGACACGTAGTCAACAACGGGGAAAGAACATCGGCTAACCCCTAGCAGCTGCGTGTGAAACATTGCCATGCCATGCAACATTGCCGTTGCCATGCAAAACGTGTTGCACAACATATTTGATGAACTTGAAAGCCAAGGGTCCACTAATTGAATTCACATTCTACAGAACGATACACAGACGGAGCACCCGTTCGCCGAGTCGGCTATTCTATTCTGCTGTGTCTTTCTCATCTTCGCGTTCTCCCCGCCCCTACCACGTGCATGAACCCAAGCGCGGCGTTTCGCCATTACACTCGGTCGTTACTGAATCAAACCATTTATCAAAAACGACCGAGGTGTCGCGGTAGTGCGTTGGGGTGGTTCAGTGGCTTGAGATATTTCGGTGCTGAACCGCGGTAGTCGAGGTTGGAACCCGACCCTAGATGCTATGCGCAGTTTGAGAACAGCTGAACATGTCCTGTAACCTGAACCATCATAAGCATCCCTGATTGCCCTGGTGGACGGCTTTGGCTGCTTCGTGGTTGTCGTCGCAGGAAGCGGTCACGCTGCGACTTCGCTTGGTGAGCAGTCAGAAGTTCTGGCAGACGGCGTCGGCTGCGTAGCTGAGACAGCATGTCTTTAGTGACTCCTAGACTATGTACCAAGAAATATCTCCGGCAGACGGCCTTGGCTATTGTGCGGATGTCGCATCTGACGCTGCTTACTGTCCCGCTGCAGTTCTTAACACACTTTAGAGACATCTTGACAATGAGCAGCGGCTAACCGCATTGATCTTCTACGCCCGTAGAGGAACCACATGGTTAACAGTGGGATGCGGCCCCGCCACGGTGGTCTAGTGGCTATGGTACTCGGCTGCTGATCCGAGGGTCGCGGGATCGAATCCCGGTCGCGGCGGCTGCCTTTCGATGGAGGCGAAATGTTGATGCCCGCGTACTGTGCGATGTCAGTGCACGCTTAAGAAGCCCCGTGTGGTCGAAATTTCCGGAGCCCTCCACTACGGCGTCTCTCATAATCAGAGCTGGTTTTGGGACGTTAAACACCACAAAACAACAACAGTGGGATGCGTCCCTGCAGCTTTGGAGCTGATTGCGTCATATTTCTTCGATTCGCTATGATAGCATGAGCTTCGCGATGATCCCGTGATCACGTCAGTAGCACCGGTGCAAAATAGCCAGCGTCGCAGAGTCGAGAATATCCACTGGTTTAGTGCTTCGTACGGCGGACCACCTGAGTCTGCTCTCGAGCCAATGCTTCCGTGGTTGTTTGGAAGGGCGGATCGGTGGGCATTCGAAAAATTAAGCCATACTATTAACCTTGACCCCATCCGGTGAAACGCTGTAAATAGGTAGGGCAATCTCTTACACTTTCTTTCTTCTGTAACATTTCTTCCCTTACAGTATGTTTCTTTCTGTAAATACAGAAAGAAATAAACCAAATCAATCAATACCACAATGCCATATATGGCCATATATGAATATCTGGCTATATGTGGCACGTTTCCGTATGTGGCCGTATTTGCCCAATACGCATCAGAGTCTTACATGGCAATCCTCGTACTGGTCTTTGATTGTTGCGTATGCCTCTATCACGATTTAGGCAAATACGGCCACATATGGTCACGTACCATATATGGCCACATATGCCCAATTCCTAATATCACCATATATGAAATTTTGTAAGGGATGACCCCACTCAGCAGGTAAGGGACGTCGCCCGGTTCTGCCATTGGCAGAGCCGATAAGGGTCAGGGAGCGCCCTCGTCCTAGCATGGCGGCACGTCACGTACGAATGGATCCGTCGCTGACAAGGGCCGAGTCCATCAAGACCTGAAACTGAGTACAGGACTAACTATCCTGATGAAACTGCGTGCGGGTGATTTCTGCAACAGGGCTTTCCCCGATGCCCTCTGTCGTTGAGCTGGAGAGCAAAGGCGCAGCCTGTCATCGCGGGTTCGTTTTGTTGCGACGAACAGCATCTTTCGGGAGGGTTATTTTGTCAAGGCGCACGTGCACTACGTCGCGTCAAATAGGTGTCACCAGCGGCACCCAGGCTTTTTCTATCGCAAAGGATTCTACGAGCTTCTCAGTAGCGCAATCACATCACATAGGTGCCACAAGTGTAGATACGCGAGACTTCAATGCTTCTACCACGGATGAATGAACTGGGAGTAAATACGGAGTTGTGCGGCGCTTCTGGGAATGAGTGCTCTCCGCGAAGCCATTCCCGCAGATTTCTGCCTGGAAGTGTAGTTAACGCGTGGGATCTGAGATTAAGCTTATTGTAGGAAAATGTTGGCTTTCTAGCAGTTTCAACCAACGTGTAGTTGTAAATCTGCGCTATGCCCCGCATGCATTACGGGAACACTGAATGTGGATGCGTACGAAGATCTGTCGCAGAGTTGGCACATGCGCAATCCGGGAAACGGGCCAGGAATTGGATAAAGAAAAGGCTATAGGTAATGCAGAACGAAGGTTCGGTTGATGTGACACAGCACTCAGTATGGGTCCCATCATGGTTCCGTTTCAGTCATGAAGTGATACGCTTCGGCTTGGGAGTGGATAAATACACCGCGCTAGGGATGTGCCCTTCTAGCAGGCGCTTCTAGCCTTTAGCTGTGGTGTTGCGTTGCGCCGGGTTATCAATGCGAAACAACTAGCCCTTCAACGTGCGTTGGCACCCATTGACTTACGTAACGCAGTTTGCGCACTGTAGAACGTTTTCATTGTCTGGACGCAGAACATATAGTTTGAAGGCTGACAGAAAAATCGCAGTACAATTTGTGGGAGCTGGCGACCGTTCCATTAGGTGCTAATAACCATGCAGAAGCACGCGTTACGTGGGAACGTTCCCGTAAGTTGAGTGCTCTATATTATGGCTGCACATAGAAAGTGTCACCAGAAGCGATGATTGTAGCCAAAACGGACAAATTGCGTAAGCCATAGACATTATATATTGTCAGTGACCACAGCCGAAAGTAAGAAACTGAAACAGCCAGTCAGTTATCCTGGTGCTGAGGCAGATGACGTGATCTTTCCCAGACGTTACATTATCTTGGGGACTTTCTGCTGAACTAGTCAGACTCACACTTGGGGCATAGAGACTGCGGATGACATGTTTGGTAGGGAGGCTCTGCAACACAAAGCACATTTCTTTGTGATCAAAGGCGGCCGTGGTCTTTAGATGACAATAGCACGGGTGGCCCAGCTGCGTTTACGCCTCCGTAGCCATGATTGTCTGGTGTCGACGTGCATGTGCGGGCGATAGGACAGTAACTGGAGGCCAAGTGCACTGCCAGTTCTTTCGAGCGCAAGGGACTTATTTTGACGTTGATTGGGCTAGTTTTCAATTCATATTGAAGAAACAACCCATCACGGGACGACGGACAACAGGGAGTCCGTTGGAACAAGTCCGTCGTACGCTGCTGCGCCGACTTTTCAACAAGGTGGAATTCGGTAATTTAATAAGTCGATGCCTGAGTGAGTGAGTGAGTGAGTGAGTGAGTGAGTGAGTGAGTGAGTGAGTGAGTGAGTGAGTGAGTGAGTGAGTGAGTGAGTGAGTGAGTGAGTGACGAGCGAGCGAGCTCGCGACTCGTTTCCGCTTCTTACCTTGTTCGAGGACAGAGAACTTACTCTACGATCGCGACTTGCATGAAAACGGCTCCAATTAGTCGAGCATGATGTGACGGGGTTCTCTACACTATGGCGGCTCTCTCATCGATAGAAACGTTATAACACATCTCCCCGCCCCCTTCCTACGGCTTTACGCCTCATCGACTACGTTCTCAGGTCAAAGCGACCCGGCTCGCAATCGGAAAGCTGATTACAACACCAAAAGCAACACCTGCATTCCAAGGCACCATAGACCGCATAGACAGTCAAGCACGACAGCAAAGGAGGCGGAATCGGGGGGTATTCCAGACACGCACAGCGTCAGAACTTCCGAAACACTCGACAAACCGTACGCATTTCTCCCCGCGTTCGCGCTGGCTGGGCCGGTGCTTCCCGCCGCCGACGTTTCGGCTGCGACGAACCGTTCACCTTCGCGCTTTTCCCCCTCTCGTGCACCAGATCACGCTGCACGCCGCAGCGTCCCTCACCGTTCGAGTTTGCATCGTGCGCCGGGATGCTACCTAGCGATGCGAGGGCTAGATCAGGGTGTTCGAACGAGGAAGAACGCGAGTGGAAAGCATGGCGGCGTACGTGTATAAAGAAAGGTCCGAGTAGTAGACGTAAGGAGGTGAGCGTTGCACAAGGTATGCGAACTTCCAAATGTGCTACGTGCCATGTTGTTGAGGACATCGAAAGTGTCGAGTTCGTAAATTTCTCCCGAGGAGATCGAAGACTGAGGCAGGGAAGTGCACGCGATGATGCAAAGTGATCCGTTGTCACCCTGCATATAAGGACGCAGTGGTCCGGCACAAAAAATATCGCTTTGCAAGTCCCACACGATGTTCTTGACAAAGTGAGCTGCAAAGATGGCGGACATCCGGCCGAATCGGTCACGCCGAACTTTGGGTGTATTCAGTCGGGAGCAATAAGTAAGAAAGAGAGAGAGAGAGAGAGAGCTCTTTATTGAACAGCAGAGAATTTAGCCGGCGTTAAAATATCGCTGACATGCTACTCTGCGTGGGGAGGGAGTTTAGGGAGAGAATAGTCCACATTTCTTAATTCGTTCCGCATTATGCTAAATTGAGGCCGCTTAAAGACACCTTAGACGTACAAAAAAAAAATAAAGTAGAAACCACGGAAAGGCTGAGTCGCTTCTTTTAAATTAACTAAGCAAAAAAAAAGCACTCTTTATTTCTAAGCTGTAAGAGATCATTACGAATATGGTAACGCCATAAAATTCCTGGGATCATTTTAAACAACTTCTTTCGATAATAAATGCCAGTCGATCTTCCACAATAAAGAAAATTTACAGATAGCAGACACAGAAAATGTTACGGAGGCGCGAATAATGGTTCCATTCTATGTTAACACAAGTTATACTGCTTATGAGCTCCAGGTTACCAAACCACGAAGTTTCTCAAGAGAAACTACCTGGAGATACGGTTAGGGGCTGTATCTTCACACTAAACTGTCGCTTCCTTTCTGGGTCTTTAATTGAATCGTGTTATTCAATTAACATCGAATACTTCGAGGCTAACGTTATTGTAAAGTAGCCCGCCTTCTTCAAATTACTCAGATCCGCAGTGTCAGTACTGGCTATCGGCTCCACGATACTTATGTGTCTGTTTTGCGTGGACGTGTTCTCAGCAAGCGCGATTCGCATAACACGCTGCACTAAATCTACATAGTAGCTTTGCAATGTAAGTGCAGCCTCATTTTACCGTTTTTTTTTACCCGCGTGAAATAAGACATGAACAGTCCCGCCTATGCCATGAGCTCGAAAAGGACGCCACAGTCAATTAAAAAAAAAGCAAGCTTCCCGCATTCGCAGGGTCGACCCTCTTCCTTTTCCGAAGCTCAGCAGAGGTCAGTCAGTTACTCTTCGCCCGGGGCTTCCTCAGTAGGTTATAATCGGACGGACCCTGGCTGTCCCGACTGCAGTGAAACCTTTTCTTCTATGTCTCACATGCTCTGGCGATGTGCAGTGTTGCCTAACGACGTTCTCTCCAGCGAAGCTGAATGGGAGGAGGCCATCAGAAGCACGGTGCCTCGAAAGCAAGCCCAGGCTATCCAGAGGGCCCACGAAAGGGTGCAGCGTCATGGCGTTCTGTCCTCCACGTGGGTGCGGCCAGCGGTTACAACGGTCTCCCGCTAGGGAGTCCTTCGTATCTCCTCAGGATTCAGTAAGGTTCATTGTCTGTCTGTCCGTCCGACATTCACAGGAGATTTTCACTGAGTGGAGACAAGAACTCACCGTAGACTCCTCGTTCGCTGTAACTTTGACCACTTCAGTGGTATTCTGGAGTCCCACGTGCCCGAAGTCGCAACATAAGCGTAATTATGACGTGCGCCACAGCGTAGGACACGGGGCTAATTTTGACCACTTGCGGTCCTCCTCTTCTACATTTCTGATCTTCTATACATACACTTCCTCATCTCTTTCTTTCTTCTTTGTCAGTTCCTTTTCCTGTTCCTCCCACTCCACAACTTACGCCATCTTCCTCTTGTTGGTCTCTTCTCCTGCCGCTGCTGCTTGTTGTAATTTTCCTCATCTACATCTATACTTCATTTCGTTCTTCTTCTCCTCCGTCTTTTTCACCGTCTCTGTATGTGAGATCACAGCCGACGACTGACAGACACATAACGTCCCAGGACATCATTTCCATCACCATGTGACGGATGGCACTGTTACCGTTGAGCGAGGCTCAAAGCAACGCTGACGCACTCTTCTTTCTTCGCATTGTGAGCGACGGCGGTTACGGACACCCGGTTCGGCTGCGGTGGACAGCATCGCCACAAAAATCTGCTGTTATCATGAGCCAAGTAGAGCCTACGCTGTAATATTAAAGCCGGAAGGGGCCCGCCACGGTGGTCTAGTGGTTATGGCACTCGGCTGCTGATCCGACGGTCGAGGGATCGAATCCCGGCTCCGGTGGCTGCATTTCGATGGAGGCGAAATGTTGAGGCTCGTGCGCTGTGCGATGTCAGTGCACGTTAAAGAATCCCAGGCGGTCAAAATTTCCGGAGACCTCCACTACGGCGTCTCTCATAACCAGAGCTGGTTTTGGGGCGTTAAACCCCACAAAATAAAACAACAACAGAAGCCAGAAAGGAGCCCCTAAGCGCTTCACGGGAAGTTAACAGCGCAGGCCATTCTGGAATCGCTGAATGTTAATCTACTCGTATAGGCGGAATGATACAAATGCAAACAATATCGAATGCAGATTCTACGCGCCTTTTCACACCTAGGGAAAACATGAAGACGAAAGCGTCTATCGGAGCGTGAATCTCGCGATGCAAACGCGCTTAATCTCTCGCTGCTTATCCTTCTTTCTTTTTATTTTTTAACACCGCGTATTTCGTAACAACGCCGTAGGTCCCATTCTCCTGCATTTCAGCGCAGATTTTCTGCCTGCATGCAGCGCACAACGCTCATCTCCGTGGAGCCGATCGTTCCTGCGTGCCCCGAAGCCATCACCATCAGCGGGCCCGACGAATGAGCGAGATATGAGTTACCGAAGCGCCGACAGCCTTAAGCAGGCACCGAAGCGCCCCCGAGGGCAATCGAATCTTTAAACGTTGCCGGGTATTCCGAATGGAAAGGGGGAGGGAGGGGGGGGGGGTCGGCATGGCGTATGACCGCGTCCATATTTCATTGCATGTCGGTGTCGTGATACAGCCCTCAACGTTATCGACGAAAATAAGAGAATCAGTTGTACGAAACGACAAGCCGGCGTGTAACAACACAATCTGGGCTCCACCGCCGAGCAAACATCGTCAAGAAGTCATGTCTCATAAGAGAAATGGCCCTTTGCGCTGGGCGGTATATATAAACGATGTCTTTTTTTCAGTGCCGGAAAGGAGTGTGCCCAGGTAAGTAAGGCGCCTGCGTTCTGACGACGGTCGTGGGTGTCCTTTATCTGTTAGAGGCGCGAGTTAAAGATCGGCTCCGACTCGAAGACGTCTGGCACGTGTTTCTCTTGAGTGCGCAGCCGCATTTCGTAGCATCGCCAGTTGCCCTTGCGAACTTATCCGTGAACGGTAACTGGTGCACGGAGACGCCGTAACGTGGTTTTTTTCTTATTTCACCGCCTTTTAACTCTTCAACGGTGAGGTCATCAGTGCATTTAAACGCGCTCTCGCCGGATAGCGAAAAAAGCGGCATTCTACAGAGACAAGGAGGCGATTCCATTTGCAGACGAAGCTGCTTTGTTTTTAGATGCAAAGCGCACGCGTTGCGTTGAGCTGGCGTTTATAGCTAAGTGAAGGTCGAGCTCCTTTTGCTGTAAGACCTGGTTACGGGAATAACAATAAGACGTCGGGACTAGGCGCTGCTTTCGAGGCGTACCTCACATACGTCTATTGAGGATACGGGGCGAATCGAAGCGTAGAATTGGGCAATGGCTTGTTTTGTAAACTATCTTAAGGAGATCATTGCATAGATAGATGACTTAATGAGCCCGCGTTCGCAATGAACATGACGAGGCACTTTGACAAGCGCCTAACGGAGGTCGGCTTGAGGTAACGTTTTCTAACCTATTACTCGGCTCCAAAGGAATAAAAAAAGAAGAAAAAGGGACCTGTGAGCACTGATATTAAGAATGGGAGAGTAAGGTGCGACAATAGGCAAGTTTGTACACATAAAAGGCATGTGCGTAGACCAGACACCCCTAAATATTCTGGAGAAGCCTGTATTGCTCGCTCAAGTTATACTGCGTAGAACCAAGATCAGGTACCACATTCTCACTCAACGACACATTATTTGACAGTAACAGAGAGGGTAACGCTTGCAGTTCACGGCACATTTGGGACGCGTAACAAAGAAGGGCTCCATGTACTCTCAGGCCCGCTGCGCTTATGCGATTTTAGCAAGTACCGACGTTCCATGAGATCCAGATATTGTGGCGTAAGGGCAGCAACAAGTATCAACTTGTGTGGACGTTCCCATGACGACGTTGGATGCGACGCGGCATCCGAAGTGGACTCCCGAGTCTTAGAGCGTAACCTCTGTTCTCAAAATTTTCTTGTTACATCACAGAATTTTCCATCTTCTGTATCCCAATGGTTCCTGTTTCAATTATCGTAGTCTCAGCCTCAATATGGGTTCGTGACGACAATGTCGCATTGCCAGGTTATCGTTACTGTTTCATCAGCTAGACCATACCCTCGTATTCCAGAGTGTACGAGGATCCGGTGATATGCAATAGGGCGCCATTTCCTTGCAGTAACAGGGCAGGTTTCCACAATGGTAAAGTGTCAGAAAAAGGCAAGAGCTCTTTCCTATTCTTACGACGCTATAAAACCTGTGCACAGGAGGTCCCGCATCGCATAATATGTTCCAGGCCCGGAAGGCCGATCACTGGCATTAACCGCTTCTTAAAGTGCCATGATATCAGCTGCAACTGAGGTAGACGTGTTCCAGCTGACATTTCGTAACAGCGACATGAATGTGACCGCGATTGACGCCGGCGAAGTTGTCAATGTTTACGTGTGCACTAACGTGGAGCTCCTACACTCATTATGTATAGTCGAGTGAGAGTATATTGCCTGAGGCGTAATGTCGGAGTAGTGGGTCTTCCTACGGCCGTCCTGAAATACATCCGGACCGGATGCTCAGCCATAGCCTAGGGAGATTTGTAGAATTGTGGGGCGGTGGTACGACCTGAGGGGCCGAACGACTTCCGTGAAATAGCAGTTGTGAGAACCTATGTACTGTGCAAACACTGTATAATCCACGTGTAAACTTCGCATCATTTCCGTAGGGTTGCGTTATTCTCCAGTAAGTAATCTCAAAAGTGGGTGAAATATCCACGGAGGAGGTCAATATAAGCGCCACCAGAGCACCAGCTGAAGACTCTACGTACAAGACGACTCCTGAAGAGCGCCAAAGTCAGAAGAGTTCAGCATAGTCACGTGACTACCCTGAATAATGTGACCACTTTCGTCTCAGCACGAAAAGATTGGTTTATAAAATAAAGCTGTACTTTATCTCTCTCTCTCTTTCACCTGGCTACGCAGGCAAACTTTTAGCCTCTGCCCTTCATACCACTACCAGATTGTCAGGACACTACGGCGCATGCGCGAATGGTGTGCCTGTTCTTTTTAATTCTTTAGAAAGTGCGGCATGCATAAAAGAATGCCGCTTGCACTTGATTGCGGGTTTACGTACCAAAACCAAGCTATGATGAGAGACGGCGTACCTGAGGGCTCCGGAAATATCGACCATCTGCGGTTCTTTAATGTACACTGAAATCGCACAGTACAAAGACCTCAAACATTAAAATAACGCAGCCATGGTTCTCCAGGGGACGAAAGTGATGAATACAATCGATCGCCTTGAAAGTACTGTCTCGGTGAAAGACAAACAGGTCTCAAAGATAGTCTGTCCCGCGAGCTGTTTAATCACAGCGCAAAAAACAAATCATATTGGTAGTAATTTACAAATTAGCCATGATGACGATATCGCTGATTGCCTGTCAACTTGGTAGCCTCAAGGCAACTATCGTACGTAATACACTATAGACGGTGAGCTTGCAGTGCTTATTGCCGAAGAACCAATCACAAAAGCAGCACCAGCCCTTACACGTGATCGTGCAATATGTGGTGAGATATGAATGGGTGCTTTAAGCATATACTCAAGATCAATTGTACAATATCCGGTTTTCTTACAAGGTGTATGGAATACTAACGAAGTACGCTAAAAATTTCTCAAATATGAAACTGATGCTAGTTCCCGAATTAAGACTACTTCATACTTTCAAATTCTGCTTCAAAGCTTCATAAACTAAAATCCGTTTTAAATTCTGCTGTTCTGCACCTGATGTCGGGAGCCGTGTTCTAGACGCATCACGTATGCAAATCCTTGAGTGTACGTGCCTGGTAAGCCTCAGCTTTCATCTAGCGACACAGCTCGAATGTCAACTATGGCACAAGTTTCCGTTTCTTTTGTAGACATTAAGGGAGTGAAAAGAAGAAAGCGAGTAGGACCTGCATATCAAATTACGCTCTTATCTTTCTTTCCGCGTACAGTCAACGCGTGTAAGAAACGCCCCTTCTAAACTACCTTACAGTATAGCACCTTATCTACACGCGGGCCGTCCCTGAACGCGTGCTCACCAAAGACCCTTGGATCTCGACACCGTAAGCAGTCTGGAGAACGTACTGCGCTGTAGCGAAGAACAGCGCAAAGAATCAATAGAGTGGTGACCCTCTTGTAGCATGTCTGGTTGGGAAAGAGCCATTACTCAAACGGGCGATGAAAAGAACTGAGGCGTGAAGTGTGTACGAAATGGTTAATATTTCGTATTGAACAAAGCAACGCACGGCATTCCCCACTACCCTCTCCCCCCTTGCCGCGGTGGCTGAGTGGGGGTGTTGCTAAGCTCTAGGTCGCTGGATCGGATTCCGGCCACGCTAGGGTGTTGCTAAGCTCTAAGAGGTCACTGGATCGAATTCCGGCCACGGCGGCCTCGTTTAGATGGGCACGAAATGCAGGAAACACGCTGGTACCCGGATTTTACGCGTGTTAAAAGAGTGCTGACACGATTTTGTGGCGGCGCAAAAGGGACGTTTTTGTTTCCTAGCCATGCATTGTCAACGCTTTCCACACACCTAAGCCAGTAAACACGTGCACAGTATTTTAGCTTGGTTTTAATGTTTTCGTCGCCCAGCATCTGCAAGTCTACCCCAGCGCAATGGACAATACGATGACGTATAACACACACTTTTGGAAGCCGCCGATATCACTGTAAGAATCGCTGGACGACCGTGAAATCATCGTTGTTTGCGTGCCCTACACGTGCATTTGAGCGCATCCGACAAAGTTGTAGCGATGCCATCATGAATGGCTGTCCCCACGTGACTTACACGTATGCCCGACAGTGTTGACGCGTCACTACGAAACCGCACCCTCGAAATCGAAGCCGAAAGTGGGTTTTCAAGGGAGCCGTATCAAAAATATATTCACTGCATTGTGGGGCACCGCGATATTCTTTTTAGATTTCTCCACGCAAGTGATTTTACTTAACGCAACTATACGAGAATGTCAAAAATCCGTGTCAGTGCTCCTTGAAAGAACCCCTGGTGGCCAAAGTTACTCTGGAGCCTTCCACTATGCGGCGTGCCATACAGTCATATTGTTGTTTTTGGCACATAAAACCCCATTAATTTTAGAGTCATCTGTTCCGCAGGCGGCACCATTCCTGAGGAGCAGCCATACGCAACGACTCGTAGGCCTTAGCCCCCTAGCCGTTTTCAGAGCTTCAGGCACGTTATCGGCCATCTGTCGTTTCCCTTGGTGCCGTTGGTGGCAGAGTGTGAAGACGCTTTCGATTTCTTGCCGCCGTGCTCTTTAACCCCGATTCTGCTTTAGAGCCAAGGTCGACGCTACCGCGCCGGGGTTGTTAGCCAGCTTACTCGCCTTTACAACCTACCCGCCCCCATTAACTCCGATGACACCTCTCACCCGCAGTGAGCAAGGACTCTGAAGGGGCCTTCTTGGAGGGGGGGGGGGGGGGGGGCTGGTGCTATGGTACGTTGTACCTCCTTCTTCCGATCGAAGAACAAAGAAAGAAGAAAGCCTGCCCTTCCCATCTCGTGTACATCTCACTTAGCTTTTCTCTCTCTCTCGTATGAACTGAATTCGAATTCCGTCGACAAACAACGTCTTCTCCGAAGCCATATGGCTCCGTTTAGGGAGAGGATGTAAGTCCGGGTGCATCTGTTTACTTGCGGGATCCTGCTTCTGGTCCAGGAGGGGGGGAGAGAGCGGAGTTGTACTTCTAGACTTACCGCATTAAGTCTCGCAGCATCGGTCGCAGTGTCCCTTTCTCCCCTGCTGCTCGCGACTCCTTGAGAGTCGAGGGAGTCGTGGTCGTAGAATCGCGGGGGGGGAGAGAGATATATCCGTGGCTTATCTGTACCGTACACCTCGCGCTCATCGGATTAGCCGGCGGCGTCGGGCCGAGGAGAGCGCGCGCGACGCACTCCGACGACGTCTCTGCCACCCGTCCGCGATGTTGGGGACGATGCGACGAACTTTTCGTCGCCGGTGATCGTTCCCGAGACATCGTTCGTTTCGTGCAAGTTGCAAGGAGGGGCCGGAAGGAGGAGGGGGTGGGGGGAAATAGAGAAGGGCAGCTAGGCACGAGTTTTTCTTTCTTTGTGTGGGAGGGTGGGCTGCCGAAGAAGAGACGGTCGTTACCGAGCTTCCTTGGTTCGAGCATTCCGCGGGCGAGGCGCAGGAGAGGAGCTGCGATCGCGGAGGCTGATTTTAAAGCCGGTATATAAAAGTGAACTGGCGCCAGAGATCAGAGGCCATCCACTCGAAAAGTGCCGCAACGGTTGGGACAAGGGGGGACCAGCCGTCACACACTTCAGGATGCAGTTCCTCGTGAGTACCAGGACACACCCCGCTACGCTGCAGTAGTTGCTTATGGCGCTTCGTCCAGAATGCGATGGTGCACCTCGATACCAGCCTCACGCCGCTTTTTCCGGAGAACGCGATTCAACGGTTCTGGGCCCCTGATGGATTACTCTGCGTCGTCGTCGTCGTCGTCTGTGAGACCATCGGCCACGTGGTCTTGACTCCGTGATGTGCGAGGCCAGCCGCGCGAGGTCACTTCGGAGCTCGGTGTGCTTTAGGTTGCTGAGAATGGTAGCCCTCCTGCCTCGGTTCCCACACAGAATGGTGTCCGAATTTTGCGCAGACTGGCTCCGGGCGATAATGTAATCTGGGTGTGAAAAGGACGGCGGTATCAAACATAGATTTAGGTAGCCCTGCTCTCCTAACTTTCCGCTGCCCTTCCATCTTGGACTTCCATGTTGCTTAACTTGGAGTGAACCCAACAAGGAACTCACGGAGATGTAGGATATTAGGTCAAGGCCCTTGTTAGCAGCAGTTCAAAATTATGAAGAGTACGAGTTGTTGAGTTCCTTTTCCTACTGTGAGCAACAGCTACTGATACAGGGTTCTGCACATATAAATGGAACATTAGAAGGACCTTTATTGTTGAATCATGTTAAGGTTCCACATGGCTTTGGTCTCATTGTGCCGAACGTGTCTTGACATGCACATAATCAGTCCTTTTTTTTTGGAATGCGCACAAACCTAAATTTGAACGTTGAGGCAAGATAAGGTTGCACATGGCCATGATCTCTTGCTTGTGCAGAGCGTGTCTTCTCTAGCACGGGCTCGGTCTTTCAACATAATCGATTTCAGCAGTTCCATCCGAGCTCTGACAGGGTCATAATACGTAAAAATCTCGCAAGACGTTATCTGCGGCATGTTGTATTTAGCCGAATTGTGGATTGTGTCTCAAGACAGGCGACGGAAAGACGCGAACCACTAAAAATGAAAGCAGGGCAAGAAAAAAATGCGAACCCTTGAGAAAATTGGCAGGAAAGAACGGACCAACACGAGGTGAAGGAAGCAAGCGGAAATATCTGTCTGAGGGTTTCGCACGGCGAGCTGACTTCGGCAGTAGAGAAGCCTTGCTGGCCACACCTCTTCTCATAAATTTTTATTTTTGATTGGTCTTTCCTCGTTTGCACAATATCCGTAACTTCGGCACAAGAAAGGCGCCGCAAGCTCAGCAACAGATTGTTAAACGCAGTAAATTTTTCGACCCATAGGCATGACCTGTCACTCGGAAAGTTTCGCCGCGCGCTTCGTTTTATCAAGACATTTGCTATCTGCTGGCGGTGTGCCCAGGCCACTTTTTTTTCAGGGTCCCTGGAAATAAATTAAAATAAGAACCCTAAGTGTCCTTAATGCTCTTTTAAAAGGGCCTGGCGACAATTATCGGACACAATCGAAAACGCACGGACCCGGCGTAGAGGCTTCTGTGAACACAAAAGGAAAAGATTATTCACTACACGTACTAAACGCTGGGGGGGGGGGGGGGGGGGGAATCCCCCAGTGACGTCAAGCGACGGTTTGACAGTGCAAAGACATAAGGGCAATAAAGAAGGCGATGCGCTGTGCTCTGATCTCTCTTGTCCTTGTGTGTTCGCGCCGCTGTGAATCCGCTGTAATGAATTTCCAACAAGCCCAAGCCTCAAACCTTGCGAATGCCGCATGACTTTTCACTTTGCACTTTAAGAGAGATATGCACGTATTCTTTGATTAGTTCAAACCGAAGAGGCCAAGCGTATCAGATAATCCTTTCGCGATCAAAATATCAACCAGTGATACTCCTACCTCCAGCGACTTAGTCGGTGCCCGCAGTGACACCATTTGTCGAACGAAGAGAGGACGCTTTCCAGCTGGGTTTAAACCAAATTTCGAATTTCCTCGCGCGTGCTGTGCCATAGCATTTCGCTCACATGTCAGCAGGAGCCTCCACGACTCATGGGCATCGCTTTGCGACTTTTTTCAAAAAGTGTTACCGGGCCCATTCAATCGAAATTACGGTGCTAGCCTGTGAATGTTTAAGCAACCACCCTAGGCGGCGAGGGGAAGGACTCTTTTCCGCGATACTGTCGAGAGAGAGGAGCGGTGAACTACGCTGTTGGCCTCGAGATCGAACAGAGCTGGCGCCTAGCGGCGGACGGACGAAGCTCCCAAGTGTGGATAGCTCCTCGCGTCACCTGCTAGCCACTACGCGCTTCCACAAGCGTGTGCATTGTGCATAGGCTCTAGGATATTCGTTGCTTGTGCGACTACAGGGTTAAGTGCTTGCATCTATTCTTATCCAACTATACAAGAGCATTTGGCCTTGCGTTGAGGTATTCTCTAAAAGGACAGAAAGTCGGTGTCGTCCACTTTTGTCTTGTGTCCGTGTTTTGTACGCCTTTTCTTCACGTTATGAGCCTTTCCTATTTGTTAGAAACAACTTAATGAGCAAACAGACAATGTGCAAACAGACAGCTTCATTGTCTGTTTGCTCATTAAGTTGTTTCTAACAAATAAAGAACGAGCCCTTGACCCCTTCCCTTTCGTTATTTCCTATTTGTTAGGGTCACTGAGTGCGTGTGTCGAGAGCGTGCCATGTCACTGCCGCATGCCCGGTCCGGCACAATCATTTCAGTTCCGCTCCTGCCGTGTC
The DNA here is from genome assembly GCA_013339685.2 of Hyalomma asiaticum. Lineage (NCBI taxonomy): Eukaryota > Metazoa > Arthropoda > Arachnida > Ixodida > Ixodidae > Hyalomma > Hyalomma asiaticum. The sequence continues at coordinate 18,015,927 of CM023490.1, forward strand.
TTTCAAGCATACGACTAAGGGCAGTTGCCGTTCTTCTGAACAAATTACGCTGGAATCGTCCCCGCGTAAATGCCGTGCGGTAGTGTGCGGCATCGAGATACCTGGTTGTTTCGTGGCCCTACAAAGGAGTTACAAATACCTGTCACTACAAGTATCTGTCAGTGGTCGACAAAAATAATAATCGGACACACTTATGTCGTGACGTACTCCTTATTTGGCGCATAGTGCCTTGACTATTACATAGCGGTTTCGGGACGAGCTTTCATTGCGCTTGATACATCGTCCTACTGTACAGTATTGGTACCACCCCTGAAAAAGTATCCACTCACAAATGTACTCTGGCACTTCAGCACCTAAACCGACCGGTGGAATGACAGATTGCGCGTATTTCACGTGCAATAGGAACGCTGTGCATGCAATTCAAACGCTAATGTGGCATTGTAGCACGTGTGCATAACCATTTAACTGCAGTCAACGCTTTCATACCGCTAAAGGTTGTCTCAAACCGCTCAAAACATTCCTTAGCTGTGTACATTTGAGTGCGCGCCGCCGAACGCCTATCCACACTAACGCGGTGATGGTGCTGCCACCCACAGGTCAATCTCAAGGCCAATTGCGGCGGTTACCATGGATGTGCCGTCACTCTGGCGTCTCTGTTCTCTCGCCGCCGATACGAAGAGAGAGAGAGAATAAACTTTTATTAACAAATGCACACTGAGCCTTCCTTGGGTGGGGGCCTCAGTCCAGGGCTCCATTGCCTCGCGCGACTCTGCGAGCCCGCTGGACCAGGGTAGGCTAAAGTTGCACGCAGGCCTTCGCTGTAGTTTAACGTAAGCTGGTGGTTTCCACTCCGGCTGGGTGAGGGTTTAAAATCCTAATAACCCAAGAGTGCTAGATACCAAACCGTAGACTCGTAGGTTGCTTTACAACGAATCCATACCTGTTTTTCCCCAACCTACAGTAGGCTCCAGATCAAATGTCTAAGAATTCAGGCGTATAGTCGCAGGATTTACATGCATGCCAATGGTCATCTTCCTACTCTATTAACAGTGGATCTAGGGACGCCTTTGCCTCACGTCATATGTCTCTTTTATTGTGTGTCCTTTATTTCCTCCGACTATTTCTGAATGTCACGTTGTCTTCCCAAGAGGCAGAGCTTGGCACGACGTACTTATGCCTAGCTGTCAAAAAATCAACAGCGTATCGGCAGTTCTTTCTCTACATTAAAACAAGCTGCACTGAATGCTAAACAACAATCATTTCACCGTTGCTACTAAGCTGCACTATTACAAGGAGACATGGATACAGGAGGATCTTTTGCTGGGCAGGTTGATGTTTGCTGAGTGACACTGACGTTTTGCAGCAGTGACCCCCCCCCCCCCCAACACACGCACACGTAGGGCTGCAACCAACTTATGAGATGGAGTATGGGGAATGAGTGCATCAGTAGGGAATGATGCTTGGTGACAAATCCATGAATCGTGTTAAAGACAAACTGTGACGCAGTGAGCGCTCATACGCTTTCATGCGCATGTCTGTGCAGATTGGATGGATGTTTACAGCCTGCACAAGCTGTAGCAGCCGTGATAGTGATACCGAAAGTCACTGTCAGAATGTGAAGTACGTAGCCGTAAGCGCACGCTGTAACGACATAATCAAAGTTCACAATTTCAGACGTTCCTAACGTGTCATGGAATGGTAAGAAAACCTATACTCAGTGAAATATTCTGCATACGCTCTAGACACGTTTATCATTCGTCCTGTCGTGAAATCTTGCGTGGTGTGACACTATTTGCTGGTGGAAAAATGTACGAATGCCGCGAACTTCTTTAGGCATGGGAGCCATGTCCCAGCGTACCACGTTTTTGATTACATACAATTACATTTAACTAATGACGGATCCACTCTTCATCTACAGAGCTTAACTGCCATGGCTGACATACGATATGAACACGTTGCAGGATAGCATTGACATTATTCATTACAGAAAGGCAAACATTCAATAGAACGTTCAATTGTTTCCCTTGAATGGTCTAGCCGTATGGATAAGACGCGATGGTGAGACAGTGGAGGAGGTAAAATGAATGCAACTCGTACCGATGCATTCACTTAGTTTCCTAGACTACCTGAAATGCCATTTTATATCATGCTGGCATGCAGAGTACTTTTGTTCTTACCATCAGTGCCCTCTGTAGTGATGCGAAGAATGTTTCGACGGAAAATGGCGGACAAACAATTTTGTAAGTATAGTCCGGATCGCATAGGGATTGGTGACAACGTTGCCCGTGTCCACTGTGACGCTGAACATTCTATGGAACGTACTTGGAGCGACTGTCTGCGGTACACTGCGCAGACACATACGTTATAACGCCTTCGACCATCTTAGCCATAGACGTCTGTCGCAGGAGACACTTCTAAATAAGAAGAGACGCCCAGGGGAAGATGGAAGCTTGAATTGATGAATAGATCGCTACTAAACGACGGACAATACGGAATGTCGCCCGAGCTAACGTTCGACAAGGGGACTTGTCTTCGGATCCAGCGACGTTCCCTGTTCTCCATCGTTTCTAGTGATCTCTTCACAGCGATGGTTCTTCGCCATAAACCAGTCGCAGTAAAAGGCTGTGCTAGCGCCGTAGCTTGGTACGAGCGACCGACCATATCCAGGATAGGACAAGAGCAAGCAAATCAGAAACACAAACAAATTTAATTTCTTGCATTTCTTTCTTTCTCTTCGTCCACTTTCTCACTTCTCTCGCTCGTTCTTTTTGACTGATAAAATGGCCTAATGGCCTAATTAAAGATTCGAATGGCCTAATGAAAGATTCGAACCGGCACTGAGGTGTACGTAAGCATTTTTAGGAATATAGAAAACTACGTTGTGCTGACAGAGTTGTAGCGTAGGCCTGTATCGCCATCAAGACAGAACCTCACAACGAGAGCGACTGGAGTATCTTTTGCCAAAGCATTATTGGTGCTGATGTTTACGTCTCACCAACGGGCGAGCGAGAAGCCAACGTCCGAGTGGAGCTGCACTTACAATGGATGCATGCTTTCCCGATGGTCACACGCTAAAGGTTGTGGAAACTCTCGCAAACATAGCACTATCGTTATTTGAAGTGCTGTTTTGGGGGCAACGTTGACAGGAATCACATGTCAGATATCAGAACCATTTGCATTTCCTGAAGCGCCACTTACGCAAGCGGGGAGGGATGGGGCTGGCGTGGACACTTCCACCCTTTCCCGGCACACCTTCATCCCGCCGCTCTGACTGCTACATTAGCTAGCCCTGTAACTTGCGGCCGAACAAACCTCGAAATGGTCATCACGACAATGACGGAAATATTGTGTGAGGTCTACTGCAGGCCGAACTGGTCGGGCTCAACAAACGCTACTTTAGTCCAACCCGCGGCTACGTCACTCTTCCTCCGTCTCGCTGTGGGTATGAACAACCTAATTAACTCAGTTTGGGTGTGTGGTTAGTGACAGATTACTGATATTACCAGCTCCGAATATTTGCTTAGGACGAATCACCATATGCGCTTATGCACATGAGCGAGCCCAATGTTTCAATCGTGCTTGTTCACGTTATGTAGTGAGAGTTATAGAAACACAACAAGGCAATCCAAAGGTTTCAATATGTGGCCCTGCCTTTCTATGAAATAGCCTTGCCTTATATAACGCATACCCTATACCAGAGCAGTACGTGACACCACGCGGTATCGCCATCGGTAGCTGCTCTCTGCACCAAAAAACGCAATTCACTCACCCTTGTCTATTACGTCACAAATGACAATGCTTTAACAAGGCTGGTTTGTTCATTGCAATGTAAGCCGTGCTACGGCTTCAACCGTTGTTGATATATATTTTCTTTTATCCATCTTCTAAGTACAGCTTGCAAGTTATCCGTGTTTAAAGAATACGCATTTTTTCTAAAATATTATGCATTCACTGTGGGGACGCTTCTCAAACATTACCGTTTACAAGATAATGAGGTGAAGAACGGACAGCAAAAACTTTTTGAATGCCTGGCCACTGTACCGCTGCTCATGTTAATCTATCATATATATTCTCCTACGAGTTATCAATTCCAATCCTGGACAGATATGGTAGGAGGTAGAGGACGCAAATATCGTGGTGTTCACCAGAGTATATATCGCAAAGCTATCTCGTTTGCTACAGCTGCTCTTGTCCCTTTACAGAGAATGCTAATAGAGCAATCGTCTACGCAGTGCATCGCCATACTATTGGGCCTGGCCAGCAGCGCCTTCGCAGGCTTTCTTCACGGAGGTGGCGCCGCCATTATCCAGCCCGCCGCACCCACTGGAGTAGCTGTTGGCACAGCATACCCGGCGAACCTCGCATACAGGCCTGATCCAGCGCCCACGATCGTGCAGCAAGCAGCGCCCGTGGCAGTTGCGAGACCTGCCGTCACTGTAGCCGCTGCTCCGGCTGCAACCTTTGCCTACCACCAGGCGGCACCGGTTGCCTTCCGCGGTCTCCTGGGAGGCGCAGCACCGGCAGCAACGTTCGTCAGCCACGCTCCGGCCGTGACTCAGGTGCGACCGGCTTTCGTCCAGCAGGCTCCGGTTAGAGTCAGCGTACAACAGCCGGTGTCCTACGCGGCACCGGCTCACTTCCCGGCTGTGGGACAGACCCTGATAGGACAGGCTCCAGGAGGTGGCTTGCACGTGAAGCACATCGTACCTGCGGCGCCACTGCCACTCAGGCAGTTCGTAGCCGCTGCCCCTGCCCCAGCAGTCGTGCAGCAGGCCCCTGTACATGTGAAGCACATCGTATCGGCCCCTGCACCCGCTTATGTGCAACAGGCACCTGTCGTGAGACAAGTCACTGTCTCAGCACCAGCGCCAACATTCGTCCAACAGGCTCCAGTCGTTCGGCAGGTCGCCTTGGCAGCTCCTGCTCCCGCTGTCGTGCACCAGGCTCCTGTACACGTGAAGCAAATATTCCCAGCCGCAGCGCCAGCTCCCACGACGTTCGTGCAGCAGGCTCCCGTGGTTCGCCAGGTAGCCGTGGCGGCTCCGGCTCCGACGGTAGTGCAACAGGCCCCTGTGCACATCAAACAAATATTCTCAGCTCCAGCTCCAGCTCCTGCAACGTTCGTTCAATCAGCGCCACTCGTAAGACAATTCGCCGTGCAGGCGCCTGCTCCAGCTGTCGTTCATCAGGCGCCCGTGCACGTCAAGCATATAGTCCCTGCGCCAGCTCCGGCTGTCGTGCAGCACGCTGCACCAGTCTTTAGCGCTCCTCGCGTGACTGTTGCTGCAGCCCCAGCTCCCGCGTTTGGTTTTCGTCAACTGGCTGCACCTGCTCCGGCAGTGGCCTACCGCGCGGCTGCGGTAGCTGCTCCTGTAGCAACCTTTGGAGCGGGCCTTGGTTTCGGTCACACATTTGCGGCTCCTGCAGTTGCAGCTGCAGCACCTGTACATGTTAAGCAGTTCGTGCAAGCGCCTGCGCCAGCCGTTGTCCCCCACGCCGCTCCTGTATTCGCCGCTCCTAGATTTTCAGTAGCCGCTCCAGTATTCGCTGCTCCGCGAGTAACGGTCGCGGCACCAGCTCCTGCTGTTGTCCATCATGCTGCCCCAGCAGTCGCTTACCGTTCTGCTGCTCTCGCTGCACCTGTGGCGACGTTTGGAGCCGGTCTTGGCTTTGGCCACACGCTCGCTGCCCCAGCAGTAGGTGCTGCAGCTCCAGTACACGTGAAGCACTTCGTGTCTGCTCCCGCACCTGCAGTTGTTCATCACGCAGCTCCTGCATTCGCTACCCCTCGTTTCACAGTTGCTGCGCCAGCGCCAGTTGCGCCTGTTTTGGCAGCTCCACGTGTCACGGTAGCCGCCCCAGCACCTGCTGTTGTCCATCACGCTGCCCCAGCGGTTGCTTACCGTACTGCCGCTCTCGCTGCACCTGTAGCGACGTTCGGAGCCGGTCTGGGTTTCGGCCACACACTCGCAGCCCCAGCAGTAGCTGCTGCACCTCCTGTCCACGTAAAACAATTTGTGGCTGCTCCTGCACCTGCTGTTATTCATCACGCAGCTCCTGCCTTCGCTGCTCCTAGGTTCACAGTAGCAGCCCCAGCTGCACCAGTATTTGCTGCTCCGCGAGTAACGGTCGCAGCACCAGCTCCTGCTGTTGTCCATCATGCCCCAGCGGTTGCTTACCGTACTGCAGCTCTCGCTGCACCTGTAGCGACGTTTGGAGCCGGTCTTGGTTTTGGCCACACACTCGCTGCTCCAGCAGTAGCTCCAGCAGCTCCAGTACACGTGAAGCACTTCGTGTCTGCTCCCGCACCTCAGTTGTTCATCACGCAGCTCCTGCATTCGCTGCCCCTCGTTTCACAGTTGCTGCGCCAGCGCCAGTTGCGCCTGTTTTGGCAGCTCCACGTGTCACGGTAGCCGCACCAGCCCCTGCTGTTGTCCATCACGCTGCCCCAGCGGTTGCTTACCGTACTGCTGCCCTTGCCGCCCCAGTGGCAACATTTGGAGCAGGTCTCGGCTTCGGTCACACGCTCGCTGCTCCAGCAGTAGCTGCTGCAGCTCCTGTGCACGTGAAACAATTTGTGGCTGCTCCCGCACCTTCTGTTATTCATCACGCAGCTCCTGCCTTCCCTGCTCCTAGGTTCACAGTTGCAGCCCCAGCTGCACAAGTATTTGCTGCTCCACGTGTCACGGTAGCTGCACCAGCCCCTGCTGTTGTCCATCATGCTGCCCCAGCCGTTGCTTACCGTACTGCTGCTCTCGCTGCACCTGTTGCGATGTTTGGAGCAGGTCTTGGTTTTGGCCACACACTCGCTGCTCCAGCAGTAGCTGCAGCAGCTCCAGTACATGTGAAGCACTTCGTGTCTGCTCCCGCACCTGCGGTTGTTCATCACGCAGCTCCTGCATTCGCTGCCCCTCGCTTCACAGTTGCTGCGCCAGCGCCAGTTGCACCTGTTTTGCCAGCTCCACGTCTCACGGTAGCCGCACCAGCACCTGCTGTTGTCCATCACGCTGCCCCAGCGGTTGCTTACCGCACTGCTGCCCTTGCCGCCCCAGTGGCAACATTTGGAGCAGGTCTCGGCTTCGGTCACACGCTCGCTGCTCCATCAGTAGCTGCTGCAGCTCCTGTGCACGTGAAACAGTTTGTGGCTGCTCCCGCACCTTCTGTTATTCATCACGCAGCTCCTGCCTTCCCTGCTCCTAGGTTCACAGTAGCAGCCCCAGCTGCACCAGTATTTGCTGCTCCACGTGTCACGGTAGCTGCACCAGGCCCTGCTGTTGTCCATCACGCTGCCCCAGCGGTTGCTTACCGCACTGCTGCCCTTGCCGCCCCAGTGGCAACATTTGGAGCAGGTCTCGGCTTCGGTCACACGCTCGCTGCTCCATCAGTAGCTGCTGCAGCTCCTGTGCACGTGAAACAATTTGTGGCTGCTCCCGCACCTTCTGTTATTCATCACGCAGCTCCTGCCTTCCCTGCTCCTAGGTTCACAGTAGCAGCCCCAGCTGCACCAGTATTTGCTGCTCCACGTGTCACGGTAGCTGCACCAGCACCAGCTGTTGTCCACCACGCTGCTCCCGCCGTTGCTTACCGCACTGCTGCCCTTGCCGCCCCACTGGCGACATTTGGAGCTGGTCTCGGCTTCGGTCATACACTCGCTGCACCAGCAGTAGCAGCCGCAGCGCCCGTGCAGGTTAGACAGTTTGTGTCAGCTCCTGCGCCAACGGTAGTTCACCATGCTGCACCCGCCTTTGCAGCACCAGCTGCGCCTGTATTTGCCGCACCGCGCGTAACCGTCGCCGCGCCAGCACCAGCTGTTGTCCACCACGCTGCTCCCGCCGTTGCGTACCGCACTGCTGCCCTTGCCGCCCCAGTGGCGACATTTGGAGCTGGTCTCGGCTTCGGTCATACACTCGCTGCACCAGCAGTAGCAGCCGCAGCGCCCGTGCGTGTTAGACAGTTTGTGTCAGCTCCTGCGCCAACGGTAGTTCACCATGCTGCACCCGCCTTTGCAGCACCAGCTGCGCCTGTATTTGCCGCACCGCGCGTAACCGTCAGCGGCGCCAGCACCAGCTGTTGTCCATCACACTGCTCCCGCCGTTGCTTACCGCACTGCTGCCCTTGCCGCCCCAGTGGCGACATTTGGAGCTGGTCTCGGCTTCGGTCAGCACACTTCGCTGCACCAGCAGTAGCAGCCGCATGCGCCCGTGCGTGTTAGACAGTTTGTGTCAGCTCCCTGCGCCAACGGTAGTTCACCATGCTGCACCCGCCTTTGCAGCACCAGCTGCGCCTGTATTTGCCGCACCGCGCGTAACCGTCGCGGCGCCAGCACCAGCTGTTGTCCATCACGCTGCTCCCGCCGTTGCTTACCGCACTGCTGCCCTTGCCGCCCCAGTGGCGACATTTGGAGCTGGTCTCGGCTTCGGTCACACACTGCTGCACCAGCAGTAGCTGCCCCTGCGCCCGTGCATGTTAAGCAGTTTGTATCAGCTCCCGCGCCAACGGTAGTTCACCATGCAGCACCCGCCTTTGCAGCACCAGCTGCGCCTGTATTTGCCGCACCGCGCGTAACCGTCGCCGCGCCAGCACCAGCTGTTGTCCATCACGCTGCTCCCGCCGTTGCTTACCGCACTGCTGCCCTTGCCGCCCCAGTGGCGACATTTGGAGCTGGTCTCGGCTTCGGTCATACACTCGCTGCACCAGCAGTAGCAGCCGCAGCGCCCGTGCGTGTTAGACAGTTTGTGTCAGCTCCTGCGCCAACGGTAGTTCACCATGCTGCACCCGCCTTTGCAGCACCAGCTGCGCCTGTATTTGCCGCACCGCGCGTAACCGTCGCCGCGCCAGCACCAGCTGTTGTCCATCACGCTGCTCCCGCCGTTGCTTACCGCACTGCTGCCCTTGCCGCCCCAGTGGCGACATTTGGAGCTGGTCTCGGCTTCGGTCACACACTTGCTGCACCAGCAGTAGCTGCCCCTGCGCCCGTGCATGTTAAGCAGTTTGTATCAGCTCCGCGCCAACGGTAGTTCACCATGCTGCACCCGCCTTTGCAGCACCAGCTGCGCCTGTATTTGCCGCACCGCGCGTAACCGTCACGGCGCCAGCACCAGCTGTTGTCCATCACACTGCTCCCGCCGTTGCTTACCGCACTGCTGCCCTTGCCGCCCCAGTGGCGACATTTGGAGCTGGTCTCGGCTTCGGTCGCACACTTGCTGCACCAGCAGTAGCTGCCCCTGCGCCCGTGCATGTTAAGCAGTTTGTATCAGCTCCCGCGCCAACGGTAGTTCACCATGCAGCACCCGCCTTTGCAGCACCAGCTGCGCCTGTATTTGCCGCACCGCGCGTAACCGTCGCGGCGCCAGCACCAGCTGTTGTCCATCACGCTGCTCCCGCCGTTGCTTACCGCACTGCTGCCCTTGCCGCCCCAGTGGCGACATTTGGAGCTGGTCTCGGCTTCGGTCACACACTTGCTGCACCAGCAGTAGCTGCCCCTGCGCCCGTGCATGTTAAGCAGTTTGTATCAGCTCCCGCGCCAACGGTAGTTCACCATGCAGCACCCGCCTTTGCAGCACCAGCTGCGCCTGTATTTGCCGCACCGCGCGTAACCGTCGCCGCGCCAGCACCAGCTGTTGTCCATCACGCTGCTCCCGCCGTTGCTTACCGCACTGCTGCCCTTGCCGCCCCAGTGGCGACATTTGGAGCTGGTCTCGGCTTCGGTCACACACTTGCTGCACCAGCAGTAGCTGCCCCTGCGCCCGTGCATGTTAAGCAGTTTGTATCAGCTCCCGCGCCAACGGTAGTTCACCATGCAGCACCCGCCTTTGCAGCACCAGCTGCGCCTGTATTTGCCGCACCGCGCGTAACCGTCGCGGCGCCAGCACCAGCTGTTGTCCATCACGCTGCTCCCGCCGTTGCTTACCGCACTGCTGCCCTTGCCGCCCCAGTGGCGACATTTGGAGCTGGTCTCGGCTTCGGTCACACACTTGCTGCACCAGCAGTAGCTGCCCCTGCGCCCGTGCATGTTAAGCAGTTTGTATCAGCTCCCGCGCCAACGGTAGTTCACCATGCAGCACCCGCCTTTGCAGCACCAGCTGCGCCTGTATTTGCCGCACCGCGCGTAACCGTCGCCGCGCCAGCACCAGCTGTTGTCCATCACGCTGCTCCCGCCGTTGCTTACCGCACTGCTGCCCTTGCCGCCCCAGTGGCGACATTTGGAGCTGGTCTCGGCTTCGGTCACACACTCGCTGCACCAGCAGTAGCTGCCCCTGCGCCCGTGCATGTTAAGCAGTTTGTATCAGCTCCCGCGCCAACGGTAGTTCACCATGCAGCACCCGCCTTTGCAGCACCAGCTGCGCCTGTATTTGCCGCACCGCGCGTAACCGTCGCCGCGCCAGCACCAGCTGTTGTCCATCACGCTGCTCCCGCCGTTGCTTACCGCACTGCTGCCCTTGCCGCCCCAGTGGCGACATTTGGAGCTGGTCTCGGCTTCGGTCACACACTCGCTGCACCAGCAGTAGCTGCCCCTGCGCCCGTGCATGTTAAACAGTTTGTATCAGCTCCCGCGCCAACGGTAGTTCACCATGCTGCACCCGCCTTTGCAGCACCAGCTGCGCCTGTATTTGCCGCACCGCGCGTAACCGTCGCGGCGCCAGCACCAGCTGTTGTCCATCACGCTGCTCCCGCCGTTGCTTACCGCACTGCTGCGCTTGCCGCCCCAATGGCGACATTTGGAGCAGGTCTCGGCTTCGGTCACACACTCGCTGCTTCAGCATTTGCTGCTCCTGCACCTGTGCACGTTAAACAATTCGTGTCTGCACCCGCGCCAACCGTCGTCCATCACGCCGCTCCAGCGTTCGCCGTTTCCGCTCCAACACCATCGGCTACGCTTGTTCACCATGCTGCTCCTACCATCGCCTACCGTGCTGCGGCTCTTGCGGCTCCCATGGCGACATTCGGTGCTGGACTGGGCCTCGGCCACACCCTCGCTGCCTCTGCCGCACCCCTTTATGGTCCTATTCACGTTAAGCAATTTGTGAGTGCCCCGGCGCCTACTGCGGCCGTGGTTCATCAGGCTCCGCTCGTTCGGCAAGTTTTGGGAGGTCCTGCTCAAGCACTTGTTCACCACGCCCCCGCCGCACCCGTGTTCAGTGCCCCACAGGTCGCTGTAGCCGCCCCTGCCCCGGCTGTTGTTCACCATGCTGCTCCCGCCGTCGCATACCGTACCGCGGCGCTCGCTGCACCCTTGGCGACATTCGGTGCTGGTCTCGGCCTTGGCCACACTATTGCCGCACCTGCATTTGCGGCCGCACCGGCTCCTGTGCATGTAAAGCAATTCGTTTCAGCTCCGGCACCAGCTCCCACTTTCGTTCAGCATGCGCCGGTGTTCTCCGCGCCCCGCGTCACGGTTGCTGCCGCACCAGCGGTCGTCCATCACAGCGCTCCAGCGGTTGTCCAGCACGCTGCTCCTGCTGTTGCGTACCGTACTGCCGCCCTGTCTGCTCCATTGGCTATGTTCGGTGCAGGCCTTGGATTTGGGCACACATTTGATCCTGCACTAGCCGTGGTCCACCACGCTCCCGCCGACGCAGCAACCGTACCTCACGTTAAGCATATCGTAACAGCTCCCGCGGTGGCTCCTGCACCGGCAGTGGCCCCAGTTCCAGCTTTTACCGTCGCGCACGCTCCCGCCGTCGCAGCAACCGTACCTCACGTTAAGCATATCGTCACAGCTCCCGCTGTGTCTCCTGCGCCGGCAGTGGCCCCTGTTCCAGCTTTTGCCGTCGCGCACGCTCCCACAGCAGTGCAGGCCACCCCCGTCGTTCACCATGTGAAGCAGTTTGTACCCGCTCCGGCCGTCGCGGCTGCTCCAGCATTCGCTGCAGATCCCGCTCTAGTCCACGCCGGTCCAGCGGCCAACCTAGTCGCTTACCGCACCGCGGCTCTGGGTGCCCCGCTCGCCACATACGGAGCGGGTCTCGGTTTGGGCCACACACTAGCCGCACCCGTGGTACCTCATATAAAGCACATCATCTCCGCCCCGGCTGCCGCCCCTACTGCGGTAGTTCACCACGCTCCCGTGGTCCAGCAAGTGCACGCCGCTGCTCCAGCGACATTGGTTCAGCAAGCTCCCCTTGTCCAGCACGTTCCGGTGGCGCCGAGTGTGGTTGCCTACCGCCAAGCAGCACTTGCGGCTCCACTAGCCACATTCGGAGCTGGTCTCGGCTTCGGCCACACTTTCGCCGCCCCAGCTGCTGCGCCGTGCCTCACGTGAAGCACATCATTCCCGCTGCTCCAGCCTTCGCCGCGCCAGCAGCCACCGCCGTGCTTCAACACTCCGCTCCCGCCGTTCCTCACGTGAAGCACCTTATCCCCGCTGCGCCGGCCTTTGCTGCCCCTGCGGCGCCTGCCGTTGCCGTAGCCCACGCTCCAGCCCACGCCGTAGTGCAACATGTCGCCGCCACTCCCCAGGTAGTTGCCTACAAGACGGCCGCTGTGTCGGCTCCACTGGCCACTTTCGGCGCCGGCTTGGGTTTCGGTCACACCCTCGGAGCTCCTGCTCTCCTGCAGGCCACTGCACCCGTTCCTCACTGTCAAGACATTGGTTCACCATGCTCCGGCGGCCGTCGTCCAGCAGGAGCCCGCGGTCGTCCATCACACCGCTCCGGCCGCTGTTGCTGTCCACCACGCCGCTCCGGCTGCCGTGGCCGTTCACCACGCCGCTCCTGCTGCAGCCGTCGTCCATCACGCTGTTCCAGGCGCGGCGGTTGTCGACCCACTGTCACTAGATCTCAGTTACAAGAAGCTCTTCGCTTCTGGTCTCGGTCTGGGTCAGACCATCGCCTACGGAAATGGTCTGGACGAGGAACCTGGATGGGAGGTGAAGTACATCGAGCTGCTTCGCAGGAGGAAGAAGTGAGCTGCGTTTCCTCGTGCTGCTTCTCGAAGACTAGTGTATTGTTTCGCGAGAATGTTGTTGAAAGTGGAATAAAGTTGTACAGGTCGACAATAAAATTTGGTTTGCAGAAGCCACCAGACTACTTTCAGTATCGCCAACAAGTACGACACATACACTTAGAAAGTATGGTCCTGTATGAACGAAACCTCCTACAAAAGTACCTTTTTAGGTCATAGCGGTCTGCCTAAAACGAACATTAATTACGAAACAAAAGCTTCGAGAATACGAAATGTTTTGGTAAAAAGGAAATAATCTAAAGATTGAAATGCTTAGTATTAAGAGACTATAGAAGTTGCTCTATGAACAGTTTGCATCCTCACATAAATTTTATCGCCACACGTTTTTCATTGTGCCTGAAAACTGACGAAGATGAATGGGCAGCCTCTACTACAACTTAAATCAAGTGAAGCTGCGTTTTAGTGATGAGCATCGTTAGGCGTCATAACCCGGTCACATGGACTCGACGTGCAGCCCAGGGCCTGGAAACCTAAAGTCGCTTACATAGTGTTACTTGCAAAAAAAAAAAAACTAGAGAAAAGGACGAGACAGAGTGACGAATTGTGTCCCGAGAACCATCGGAAAGTACGAAAATGGCGACACAGTGAAGAATTGTGTCCCGAAAATCAGCGAACAGGATGAGAGAGAGTAAAGAAGAAACACAATCACAACGCCGTTCCCGCGATGGAGTTGTTTTCCTTCTCCACTCTGTCTCGTCCTTCTGGCTGTTTTTCTTTTTGCGAATAATTTAAACTAAATGGGGGGGGGGGGGGGGGGCAGGTTTCGGCGTTTATATCATGTTTGCTACTACACCATCAGTTACAGTACAAAAGAAAAAGATGAGCTACATTTGATATAGCACCGCGTGTTTTCTCGGGGCTATTTCAGATGGTCTGCGATTTCTGAAGAACCAGTACGATGACTGACGAAAAAGACAGCCATCGACCCAATAGTGACGAAACTCTATATAATTACTAGTTTTATTGATCTTGTGATTTAAAGCACGTATTCAGCTGTGTTGCATTTGCAGTAAGTATCTTTTCTTGCGGAAAAATAACTGGACGCGATGTGTCCCTCATGGCGCAGTGGATACCCTCGCACGTGGGTATTGCAACGAATGTGACTGTCCTCTCTTTCCATGTAAGATTGACAACGCTCGTCTGCTGATACGCCAGCACATACTACGGCAGGTCCCAGACCAGCGTGTTGCCAGCGGACCGTTCCCTCCACGTGTTAGTGGTCGTGGCTTGTCTCGTCGCGCGAGAGCGTTGATCTGTAAGTTGAGGGTTTGTTCTGTTCTGCTGCGCGAACGCTTACACCGTCAAGACAGTGTGGACAGTCCATCGTGCCCATCCTGTGAACTCTGTGAGACACTTGGGCATCTTATTTTAGTGTGCCCCGCATACGTTTCGCAGCGTACAACGCTAATTAAGGAGTATGGACGTCTTGGTGTGCAGTGCGCGACCGTTGATGATGACCCGTTCCCAAAGGGGAGTGCTTCTCGACGGGACCAGGCCCACCGAGCGTTATTTATTTATTTATTTATTTATTTATTTATTTATTTATTTATTTATTTACTTGTTTATTTATTCATGTAGGGAAAAACTGCCAGTCTTAGTGCCAGACATTGTGCAGGGGTGGACGATGCAATGTTGTACGAGAACAGATACAATGATAAAAAAAGAGACATGAAACACGATCCGCAATCCCAACAATGACCGTGCCATACAAAAACAATACAAAAAGCCATAAAAACAGAAAGAAAGAAAAAGCGCACACTAGGTTAAAAAAGTGAAAGGAAGTGGCACCAAATATCAACGTGTAGTGGCAATAAAATCAGCAACAATACAAAAGTACAGAAGCGAGACATTGAACTTCAAGCAATCAATCTGATCAAGATGGGTACTAAAATAAGCGCACTGTAAATAAATGAAGGTGTAGCTATGAGAAATATGGAGCAGGTAACGCACGGAGGCACGCGCTACAGCCCAATCTTATTCTTCGGAGCATTTCTTTTTCGTGACTACGTTCTGATAGCAAGTGTCACATATATACGTATTGGTGTGTACATTCTAGAATGCGGTTCTCAAATTTAAAGCTCTGCGCATTAGCCCAGTTATTGAGCATTATTTTGGTTTTTTTTTCCATTCATTTTTCGTCCCACTTCTACTCCTACTTTGCCACTTGCTCAGTCTAGCTCATAAATCAGTTGTAGTTCATCGCCATAAGTGATGATGAGCACATATCGTCTGAGAACCTCATATAACGAGCTACTAATAGAGTTTCTGAATTACGTAACACTTTGCGCACACTTTCTTTTGCTTAAAGAGTAGTCGCGTGTTGGCACTCGGCAGCAAGCGTCTTCGAACCATCCCTGACGCGTACATGCAACGGAAGCCCAGATATGAAATTAGTGATCCCACATTTCTTGATAACGTGTTTTCATAAGGCATACTACAGTCAAGCAGGAAGTGTCCTTGTGACATAAACTGCGTAGGTGTTCTCATCGGTAAGCGCTTCTTATTTTTGCTGTTTTTACTGGTTGCGTAATAGAACACCACTGCAAATTCTTACTTTAAGCGACCTCTCTTTACTGCCGCTCTCGTTCTTGCAGTTGAGATTAAGGGCCCACCCGGAATGCATAAACATTCCGAGAAGAAATCTAAGACATGTTCTCTTAGGCCCTCACTTATATAGACTTAAAAATACCGAAGCAACATTCTCCACCCCAAGCCTTGTATTTTGTGTTTTGTGTTTTATGGTTTTTTCATACTGTGCCATTAAGGCTTATTTCAATAAAACATTCTGCGCGTGTGAACGACTCTTGGTTAACGTTCTTGTAGAGGGTATGCGCTTCAACTTTTGGTGTTATCATCATTGTCGCGGGGGAAACCAAAGTCAAAATGGCGTAGCGTGCTGTCCGGGACAACCAGACACCGAATGAAAATTCCCCCGTAAGACTAAATTGTGTCAACGTCTTTCAACATCGCCTCTCCAAATCTCCGAAATATGCCACCGATCAAGAAATTCGCGGAAGCAAGCCATGCAAGGCCAACATGGTGAATGCGTACCATCCGCGTTCATGCATCTGCGTGTGTCATGGATCATGTCCAACTTGAACCTGAAGCACCCAAATGTTCGGGTGAAAACGCGCGGCGTCGACACAGAGTGCAGAAGACACGTGATCATGCATGACTTGTCTGTAACGGTGGCTTGTCAACAAAGTGCAGATCATGCTGCTGAAGAGATGCATCGCGTTGCTGCTGTTCATGCTGTCTCGAGGTCTACTCGTCTCTGCACAACCAAAGCCGAACATTGTTGTCATCATGGCAGAAAGTTTGGTAAGTGTACAAGAAGTCGCACACACAGCGTACCATGCTGTAGGTGAGTGTGAGTGTAACTTTTAGATGTGCAGTCAGAGATTGTTCTCGACAAGACGCGAGTAGGACAGTCGAGAAACTCAAGAGCACCATAGCTGTGTTTCCTAAACGCCTGACCGACAGACAAACGTTTTGTAATGTGTATCGCAGATGTTCCGGGCATGGGACTTCAAGTGTAACTGGTGACAGGTAGGGTGACCAACTTATAAAACCAAACATAGTCGCACAGCAGCCATAAGTAACAAACATGACCTTGACCAAACGAGTCTCATTTAGACTGTTAGCTTTCTTGAACTACAACAACAGCTCGGAGACGGTAGTCCAGTGGCTATGTCACTGCGCGGCTGATCCGAAGGTCGCAGGATCCAATTCCAGGCGCGGCGGCTGCATTTGGATGGAGGTGAAGTGTTGAAGCCAGTGTACTGTGCAATGTCAGTGCATGTTGACAAACCGTAGGTAGTCGAAATTTGCGGAGCCCTCCACTACGGCGTCTCTCATAATCATAGTGTGGTTCTGGGACACAAGACCCCAGGAATCAAACCACAAACTTCCCTGTTATGAGCACGGAGTAGGCCACAATCCTTCCCGATTTCCCGCCACAACAGAAACAAATAGTATCCTTTGCATTGCGAGCTCATTCGTTCATGCACACCGCCCGATCGACCGACCACTTAGGCTATCGCCGCCAGTGCGGCTTGCGCTCGGCCTGCCGGTGCATTCTGTGCATTAAGTCGTTTCCGGTGCTCTCTGTAGCGTTCGAGGTACCTGCTTCCTTAAATAGCTGGTAACGACTACCCGACATTAAGAATTGTAGGCGATCGGTTGGAATTTCTTTGCCTGAATTTTTCTTTCCTGGCTGTAATCTCCCTTTTGAAAAGTTGCACTGTCAGGTTGAGGGTGCGACACTTACATCAGTCCGTATGATACAGGTGATAGTCTGCAAGAAAAAGCGCACAACTGCACTTGATGGTTATTGTGGTCTAAACCTCGCTTAGGGCTGGGCTGACGTCGGCTTCCACGGATCGCGCCAAGTACGCACGCCCAACATCGATGCACTGGCAGCGGACGGCGTCATCCTGAACAAGTACTACACTCTGCCCTCGGGAGTGGCATCAAGGATTGGCCTCCTCACCGGGGTGTATCCTTTTCGCGCAGGTATCCTAAGCTTAGGCCGCCACAGCGGGTCACGCTATTATTCTCACGTCGCCGCAAAGAAACCAATTTGGCATGCGAATTAGACTGAATACTGATTCACTCTTTACCGCGTTTATTAAACATTGTCAGCCCTGTATATTTCTGCAAGAGCGCGTTTTCCTTCCACATTGTTCGTGCGCTGCAGTTGACCAGAATCTGCCTGATTGTTTACCTGCCTGCGGGCCAGCTCTCCGGGCCAGCTCTGCGGGCCAGCTCTTCAGGCTACTTCAGTTATGAAAGTGAATGCTCCGGCTTTACTGGCGTGTCGTTCTTAGCACCTAATTCTCAACTTATTGTCGTTTAGCTGTGCAGGCCTAGCATGCATTGTTGTGAGCTTCCATCTTTTACAGAAGCATCAAACAGCGCCAAGGAATGCAAATGACTGGGAAACGGGGAACGACTCAAACACTGGCCGTTATTTTATATATTCAAACTCATTGGTCGCCTAGTGGCTCAAGTATTCCTTAATCGGGTAGGGAGCGCAAATAGACAAAAGCTCAAGAAACCTTACGCAAGACAAGCTCATGTACCACGAATGGTTTCTTGTGTCTTTAGCTATTTATTTGCCTTGATCCTTCCACGTTAAACAGCACCTTCTAGTCTCATGTGTTGAACAGCGTGATAACGCCGTGACCTGGGGCGCTGTTGCCGTGATAAACTTTTTTACCCACCGCAGGTATAACCAAAACGATAAGCCCTTCCCAACCGACAGCGCTCCCCACACTGTTCCATACGCTTCCGATGTTCCTGAAGAGATTGGGCTACGCTACGCACTTCGTCGGAGTCGTGAGTCATTACTCTTGTGGCACGTTTAGTTTAGCACATCACAGACGTATCCTTGGCGCAGTTTTCGCTTGGTCCCATTTATGAGAAACCTAGGTATCCATGGGCACACCCGCACAATGTGCACAAATAAAGCCACCCTGAGAAAGTTCTCGCGGTTTTGTACAAATGAATTATGCTGATAGTTTGAGTCCTTGTTCTGATGATTAGCACACCCGATATCAGCACCATGCGGTAAATGTGTAGTTTACCACACGCTTTTAAATATGCGCACTGTGACCGACCGACGTGGCTCAGAGTTTTCAAGCACCCCTGCCCACGGGTCGTGTAAGGGACACGAAACGATTGGCTTTCCCGGCCGGCTTTATGAGTACCGAAGGGCCATCCAACGGTGTTATCTATGCACCTGGTGGCCAACGAACCCCCTCCGCCGGCCCAGTACTATGGTAACATTGCATGCCACCCCAGCACTATGGAGGCTGGTGGACCGCCTCAGTAGCGACACGATTGTGCCATGTCGATAGTGAGGCCTGGCACTGCCGCAGAACGTGCGCCCCAGAGCTGAGCGAGTTGAGGAGGAGCAGCAGTGGTAATGTGGAAGGCCCCGTAAATAAGACTATAGCTGTCTTAGTGCAAGGTGCTTCGCTTAATTTGTGGTGTGCATGATTTGATTATGATTTACCCTAGTCAGTGACACAATGTCAAAAAAAGCCGTTTCAGGGGCTCTTGGAACAGTGCGATGGAGATGAAAGCGAGTCGGGAGCCTCGCAACGGATATTTTTTTTCGGTAGGCATGAGAGAGGGGGATTGTGACGTACCCTATTAGCATCTAAAAGTCTGGCCACTTTTTCAATATCTTTTTCACTTTTTCAGTTATCCAGCATTGTACATATGTTACTATTGGGGTAATTGAAGCTGGTAACTATAACGTAATCATTCCTCATGTATTTTGAACGCTCTGTCAGTCTGTTTGTATTAGAATTTCTATCCGGAACTGTGAACGCGTCTCAGTAGAGAATTTTATAAATTCTCATTTGCAAGTGACCGACATTTGTTTTGCGGTGCCTTCGAAGCTATAACTAGACATTTTCCTGTAGTTGGTATCAATGGCCGCAATGTGACCAACGGAACCTGATTTACTCTGAACTGTCAAGTCCAGAAATGTATAAGTAAAAAGGACAGTAGAGACTTAACACGACGATAATATTTCGAGTACGTTAGTGTTGATGCTGTAGTATATCAAAGAAGCTTCGAATTAACTTTTGAGTTTGTTAGTTTCATTAACGCCGATATAAAGCAAGGGACACTGACACTTCGGCGCTGCGCGCTGCTCGGAATAAATCGCCCGCTGCAGGGACATGCCTATCAACTACATGAAAATCGCACAGTTTTCTTTTCTTTTTACGTTTATAATCCATTGGAACAGTGGAGCCTGGGCTTCTTCAAGGATGAGTTCACGCCCGACAATCGCGGTTTCGACACGGCCTTGGCCAAGTGGAGCGGACCAGGGGACTACTGGACACACGTCTCCTCAGATGTAAGGCACCTACGTCTTCAACTCAGACAAATAACTCCACGGCTAACAGCTACTCAGCACGATGACCCGGGTTCGATGCCCGGTCACGGCTGCCGGATTTCGTTGGGGGCAAAACGCAGACAACAATCATGGCATTTGACTTAGGACCAGGTTAAGAACCCCGGATGATCGATATTCACCTAGAGTACATCTACTAAGACATGTATCATAATCACATTATGGTTTTGGAACGTACAACCACAGCAATGGTTCGCTACAGCTAGCGCAATCTCGTGTTACACTGTAAGCCGTGCCTCCTTACCATTTGATACAGATGTCATCAAAGAGTACAGCTGAATTCCACACTGAACCGATGCTTTTCATAGGTAAGTCTGGAACAAATTTCACTGATTAGTTGATGGGGTTCGACGTGATAAAACTATGACGTGGTTATGAGGTACAACTCGTTGATTAATTGATTTGTGGGGTTTAACGTCCCAAAACCAGCTCTGGTTATGAGAGGCGCCGTTGTGGGGGTCTCCGGAAATTTCTACCACTTGGGGTTCTTTAACGTGCACTGACATCGAACCGCACACGGACCTTCACATTTCGCCTCCATCGAAATGCAGCCGCCGCGGCCGGGATTCGGTCTCGCGACCTTCGTAACAGCAGACGAGTGGCATAGCCACTAGGCCACCATGGCGGGGCAAAAGGCACAACTCGTAACGTAGGTCTGCGGCGTAATTTTGTGCAGCTAGAGTTTATTAGCGTGCAATTAAAACTGAGTAATGGTGTCTTATGCATTTCGCCCTCACCGAAATACGGCCGACGTGGCCGGGATTCGAGCCCACGACCCCGAGCTTCGCAGGCTAACGCCCTAGCCGCTGAACTTCTACAGCCGGTGACAAAATAATTTCATTCACCCTATGGAGCTGCAGGAGCTAACTTTACTTATATAAGCCTAACAATCGTTCTCAAAAGTGGAAACTACGGAGTCGCCGTATCTACGTTTGCTCCGTAGCTAAATGCTTGACAGCATCCTTTGTAATATTCTCTCTTCGGCCTTCACTTCCCGCGGAGATTCACCGTATACGACCGTGGAAACGAAAGGGCTGTCCCGCTTCGACCATAAGCGATGGCGCGGATCTGAGTGAGCTAATCACAAAGCGTCATCCGTAAGCATGTCACTACGTGCAATGAGCTTCCTTTTTTTTCTCCTTCATTACAACTCCTGCGGTACTCAGGAGTTAGACGAAGGATCTAGGCAAACGTATGGCCTAACTAAAAGCAGTTACTTCGCATTTGAAGGTACGTAAGATTTAACGGGCAACTCCGGTGCTTTTCCCACCATATTCCGTTATCGCTGTTTTCCAATAGTATTGATAGCCCTGAAGCAGCCAGGGTCGTTCAATTCGTTCAGAAACTCACCAATAATTTTAAATAAGTGAATGAATGAACTGTTCAAACCGAAACGGGTAGACGCTTCGGGCAGCGTATGCGATGACGTCACAGCCACCCCACCATCAGAAATATGGAGCTGGTTCCAGAAATATGTAAGTGGCGATGTCATCCAACGTTGTATTGAGCTCTTCCGAACTAGACAGCGACAATTTGAGCGCTGAAGTATCGTCGTTTTGCTTTACACGGCCCGCCTGCTTAGGTAGGCAGCTTTGCAGGTAATGACGTCAAAAACACAGGGTGGCTCGCGTGAAAATCCGCTAAAAGCTTTTAATATTCATTTTCAGTAAATCTAAATGACTTGCAACCGCCTGGCTTGGCATAAATTATTGTAGTACCGAGGAGAACATATACTGAAAATTTCGTTGAGATCAGTGGAAAATGAAAAATCGCCGGAGTTGCCCTTTAAGAATACATTAGTATTGATGACGCACGCTGTGTATGAAAGAACCTTCTAATTAGCTTTGGGCGTTTCCGTTTCATTAAATCCATTACAATGCATGAGACATCGGCATTCCGGCGGCAAGAGACGGGCGCAACTTAACTTGACTAGCATCAGGGCCCGAACTATTTTGAAAGGTGGAATAACCTGAACTATTTCGTAAACGTTACAGCAAACTTAATGAAAGACAATATTTTTGAGAATGCTGACATCGACAATGTGTCTCGTTCCTTCTCCCATTCCTGTTGTCTAAATAGGCTTTACCATGCCAATATGTGTATCCTTGATTCGTGGCGAACGCATACACATTTCTCCCTATAGTGAGCGTTCATTGAAATTTTGCCAGAGGAAGTACAAAAACTTTCACGGCTACGACCTGCGGCTCAACAGCGAGGTGCTGTGGAACAAGACTGGCACGTACGCGACGCGTGTCTTCACCGAAAGGGCCACGGAAATAATCGCGCAACACGACAAGACTAAGGTGAGTCTTCATGGAAATCCGATCGGGAGTCGAGATTCTTGCATTCACGGAGTTATGGTCCCTGAATGTAAGATACACATTGTGAATGAGTCGAGATTCTTGCATTCACGGAGTTATGGTCCCTGAATGTAAGATACACATTGTGAATGCACGAACCATAGAGATACTTTCCTGGCGACACGTTGGTACGATTATAAGTTAGCACTAATTTAACCTACCGTTAAATAGGCCAGATTGTGTCTGCCAACTTGTCAATATAACGATATCGAGGCGATCAACTTGTGAAGGAAATCTCGCCGGATTTCAATTTCTCTCCCTTCTCCTTTCTGTCTCACATGCCGGCTATCGATTTCGTCCGAGCATGTATCTGCAACTGGATTACTAAAGCGACATCGCAAACCAGAATCCTTTAACGTCGTAATACACGTTACCTGACTTAAAACGTTCACCATGCCCTAGCAAACGCGCACCAAACTGTCACACTGAATTATCTTGCCCAAAATATTTCGCATTCATCACTGTACACTAACCTGAGACAATCTTATGCCTTTCTATGTCACTGTCTTACAGCGGGGCTGTAGAAATCAGACATTAAGAGGCCATCGGTCGACTATGTGGGCCTAGTGCAGAACCGTATTAGCGATGTATGTATGTATGTATGTATGTATGTATGTATGTATGTATGTATGTATGTATGTATGTATGTATGTATGTATGTATGTATGTATGTATGTATGTATGTATGTATGTATGTATGTATGTATGTATGTATGTATGTATGTATGTATGTAAACACGGACATAAGACAAGCAGACAACATGAATTCCATGTTTCAATGCCTCACATTTGCATTATGAATCCTTACCATATAGCTGAGTGTTTACTCCTTTTCAGTCGCCTACACTTTCACGTTGGCTACCTTGTCTCGCCGCACCGAGGGCTTGCAGTATGGATTACATAAAGAAAAATACTCTGGTCTACACATCGCACCTGATCTCTCGAAGACTTTTCGGATCACTTTCTCTGAAAGGCAGAGATGAAAGCCACGGCTCTATGACATTTCAATTTTAGCAGGAAACAACTGAACGACATTCCCTAAGCAAGTTTCAGACTCCTTGTCCGAAGCACTTTTATTTCAGAGGGGGGGGGGGGGGGGGGGATATGTCGTTACCTTTCTTCATTCGCTGTTCCCTGCCCATTTCTATGCCATCGCACAACCTTCTCATAACTGTCACTCTTTTCAGCCTTTGTTCATGCTCGTGGCTCACCAAGGCGTCGAGGCTGCCAACGAATGCGGATCGGTTCAGTGTCCGCCGGAGCACCTCGAAACGTTTGCGAACATCGGCCACCGAAAAAGAGCCCTGCTGGCCGGTAAGACAGAGCTTATCTTGGACCGTTCAAAGCATGACAGTTACCACGAGGCGCAGGTGACGTTGCCAGGATTTATTTCATGACTATCTCAGGTGATATGCTATCCTCATATACGTAGAACGAGCTTGTGTTAGCATGTGTGCATGTATATCATTATCATCATCATCAGCATCCTTTCCACTGCAAGGCAAAGGCCTCTCACACTCATCTCCAATTATCTCAGTCATGTGCTGACTGCGACGTACCATGCTATTCCAGCAAACTTCTTGAGCTGGTTTACCCACCCAACGTTCTGACACCCCCTGACACGCTTGCCTTTTCTAGAGATCAGCGGACCGAATGCTATTTCGCGCTCGCGTTACATGTTCTGGCCACATCTATTTCTTCTCCTTGATTTCCACTAAGATATGTCGTTAACAAACGATTTGTTTCCTGAACCATCCCGCTCTCTTCTTATGGCTTAACGTTGCACCTACCATTTTCCCTTCCATTGCTCGCTACGTCATCCTCAACTCAAGTTGAACACTTTTAGTGAGCTTGGACTTTTCTTTGTCGTAGGTAAGTATTGGTAAGATGCAGATGTTATGCCCTTTCCTCTTGAGCGAGAATGGTAACCTGCCATTCGTTATCTGAAAATACTTGCTGAACCCCCCCCCCCCCTCATTCTGATCCTTCTAATTATCTCCGCCTCATGGTTAGGTAGAGGGGCCTAGGCAGATGTATTCACGTGTGCACGTACTACACATGCAGAGATACATGCCAAAAAAATTAAAGGGTGGTTAGTTGACTATTACGAATCACTTCCCTCCAACCCCTCCGGCGTATAGACCATACGGTGCCCGCCAACCAACCCGAAAGGCTCAGGTTTTATCCTCGCACCTACGTCATTTTGATGAAGACGATATGGTAAAAGACGGTGTACTGTGCATCGTCAGTGCACGATAAAGACCACATGTGTTAGAAATTTCCGGAGCCCTCCACAATGGCGTGCCTCGTAAATGTATCAGGGTTTTGGGACATGAATCCCCAACAATCATTATTAAGATGTATAAACCAGAATCCTTTGCAGTCAAATCCGCATTTGGAGCAGACAGGATACCTTCAGTCCAGACGTTCCCTATCGACACTTCCGGCACAAGTGTTGTGGGCTTGGTGACGCCGCTTAGAAGGGCTACCGATCATGGGCGGCAAGGTTGCCAAACAACCGGCCGAACGCAATCGTGACCGCTATTTCCGCCTGGTCTTCTGTCCCTGCCAGAGATAACTGGCCTTTCCCTTCAAGCAACGGAGATAGTGGTCGATAAAATTACGAAGTTGAATTGAACACGTGGTCAGCATGCCGATGCAGTCTAACATTCCAGTCACGTCACCTTTGCTTCCGCCTCGCCAAACTACGTATGCGGCGAGCGTGAAACGGTTTAGCGCAATGGATTCGATGCTGAACTGGGCCTTAGGCTTTCTCGTTTTATAGGGTACCGTAGAAAGCTATTATTGTAGTTTTGGAATATACAAAGCTCAGGTACACTTCCCAAAAATTTGTCCCAACGCCGGGTTTCGCCGATTTCGACACAGAAATATCTCAAGCCCCATACATCGCAGAACAAGTGAGCACTCGCAACAGGCTTCCAGATAACTCTTGCTCGATGATGCAAAGACCTTATGAAAAAAGTATGCAGCTTCCGCTACGTCGCGCAAAGCCAGATCACAACGAAGTTGGCCGATAGTGGCAGTCATGTGATATTTTTTGGCGGGAACATGTCCCGTGATAGCCATGTGATATTTTCGGCCGTAGCATGTCACGTGACAGTGACGTGATTTCTGCGGAAACATGTCCCATGACGTAGCGCTACGTGATTCTTGCGCGAAAATGTCGCGTGAGATTGCGTTACGTGGTTTTAACAGGAACATTACACGTGTCATCATCATCATCATCATCATCATATTTTTCTTCTTCGTCATCAACGTCTTCTTCATCTTGCGGTCACGTGTCTTTGTGATGTCATATTACGTGATGTAGCATGATGTTGAGGCCAAAGAAGGTTATGCTGACAGATGTATCGTTGCGTTGTTGCTAGGCAAGGTCATTTCGAGGTCATATTTAGTGACAAGACGAAATTCGGCTACCTTAAGCACTTACGTGATTAATATCGCTGCTCTGATTTAAAGCGAAGTCTGTAGTCTGGCGTGCGAAGTATACTTCTTTTAACCACGACAAAACCGACAGAACATAGTGTGCTAAAGCGACCGCTTACAGTTTAGAGCTCGCATGGCACGGTGAAACAACCGTTTGCATGTTCAAGCAATCAAGTGATCTCTACATCAGCGCTTACGCTTCCTAGCAGGGCTAAAATGTGAGCAGTGAGACGCGAGAGAAATGCAATAAACGCGATAGTCGCCCGCCATGCCGGTCGAAAAGTATCATTTCAACTGCGCTTGTCCACTGTTGCGTTTCTGTCACGCTGTATCAATGCTGCGCTTCAACTTCACTGAACGATGGAAGATCGTTTACCGGCAATTCCAAGACTAAAAGTTCAAAAGGAAGGGGGTAACGTGCACTTACCATATCTTAGCAGCACGGCTCCCACGGGCTCACGTACTGGAATCTTCATTTCCGCACAGTCTTATCACCTTCTCGCATTATCATTTCCAGTTCTTCAAGTTCACAGCAGTAATTCGAAATGTCCCGCACACTTCGGCCTCCTCCGCGGTGTAAGGACACTCTTTGAGGTGCAGAACACTCTTGAGATCAGAAAAAGTAACTGCCGCCGCGGGCCCCCGCTCGTCCACTGACAGCAGCGACCCCTTGCGGGTTGTAGGACGAAAATTCGAGAAAAAAAAAGGCTTGATCTTGCGTTGCCATAGCAACTGACCGAAGGCCGCGTGCATGACTCGGCGCTTTTTAGCGCCGGCCGAACCCGCGTGACACAAGCGCTTTCCTTCTCCGCCGCTGACCTACGTTCGCTGTGAGCTTCAGTAACTTCAGACCTTCAGGTGCTCCATGAAGTGCCGGTCGCTATAGCAACGAGACATAAATCCGCGTCTGCCTTGACATTACGTCTCATCGCTGATAAATACCAGCTGCTGTCACCAGACAGACGGGCGCCTGCCGGTGCCACTTTAGCCGCCTTAGCCGGGTGATCACGTCTTGAAGGTTGCCGGTGACATTATTTTCGGTGTGATTTGTGGGGTTTAATGTCTCAAAACCAGCTCTGATTATAAAAGACGCCGTAGTGGAGGTCTCCGGAAATTTCGACCACCTGGGGTTCTTTAGCGTGCGCTGACGTCGCACAGCACACGGGCCTCAACATTTCGCCCCCACCGAAATGCAGCCGCCGCGGCCGGGATCCGATCCCGCGACCTTCGGATCTGCAGCTGAGTGCCATAACCACTAGACCACCGTGGCGGGGCGACATTATTTTCGGTTAATTTGACATTCTAACTCGTAGGCCTTTGCGCTTGAATGGAATGCGTGCCCTCTTCCTTAGATGCCAAGTAAACTGGGCACCTTCCATTGTAAGTTCGTCAAGGGTTCGTGTAAGTATGGAGTTTCTTTTGCGCGTTTTAAGGTACCTACCGTCTTAACGGGAAAAGAGCATCGCAGGCTCTCCAAAAATGGTTTTGCTGGTTACCTCAGCGGCGCGTCTGACCGCTCTCGCTAATCGGCCATATTATAAGATATTGGCTCCAAGAGCGAACGCTGTTTGCTCGTGGCGTATACCATACCATGTGAGGATTCATTATTCAGTAGTCATCTCGCGTTAATTTCACGTACTACTTGACGCCTTCTGGCAGATAAGGGTGGCCCACACGCTCCGCCACGGCTATGAGTGGCGCTATTACTGCCTGGATAGAACGTACAGAAATACCCATAACGCGAACGGTGGAACAACCGGTATTTTAGTTTAGTTGGAAGAGCAGTGGACGCGCTATTCAAAGTTCGTAGGTTCGGTGCCTACCGATGGCAGGAGTTTTTTCGTCAAAGTTAATTTCTCTTTGAATTTGGGATGACAACTACACTATGGTTAAACACTACAATTGATGTCCTTAATGCCTTCCTTGGCTTGATTGCATGTTGGGTTCATGACGTTGTGCCTAACAAATAAAAATGACTTTGACCCATTGCCCTATATTTCTGGTCATACTGCGTCTCACTAGCGTTATTGGACGACCACAGCTTTTCCTCAGTTGCAACAGCAAATTACAGCAGCATTCCACTAATAGCATCGCCTTACGGCTCTGCTGTAAGAGCCGTAGTGAAGTTCTCCAGGCTTTTTTATTCAGTGAAGAGAAGATCTATGTTTATTTTGAACCAAGTATGTTGAGTTCAAAGCCATTGTGCACGCACATCCTGCACCTTCTCTGGTCATTTGTTTTGGGAGTATCGTCAATAATATCATGCACGAAGTACCTTACTTCTTTGTGTGCAGAACCACCACCGTTCGCCTGGAGTCCATTGCGCCGAATGCTAGTGGAATTTAGTGGCATAAACGCGCCTAGTATAACAAGGGTAGTAGATCATTCATGGTGTAAATGAAAGTCACACGAGTTAGGATGAACTTCCATGCCACAAAGCAGTAGGTGAAACATCCCAGTCGGAAGACCTCCTCCGAGACCTCCTCCTCCTACGAGGAAAAAAAAACACACTACTTCAGTGTCCACCGCAGTGGTACAGTGGTTATGACGTCTGCCTGGTGGCCGCGAAGTACACGGGCTAGATCCCGGAAGGATCCGTCGCCTTTTCGATGAAGGCAAAAATGCTTTGGCGCCCCATGTACTATGTGTTTCAGCACACGTTCAAGGGTTCTAGGTGGCAAAATATTTTAAGCCCTCCACTACGGCGTGCCCTATAATATCGTGCTTTTTGCACGATATTATACTGCACCACAAAGTCGCAGTATTCATCATTGTTATATTTTACTGACGTCATTTCCGTAACGGAAATGACGCTAGTTAATTCTTGTTACAGCCCTGATTAAAACTATTTCGTGTTAGAAACAACTCATATTGCATCCCGCACCACGGTCTCGTTCAGTGTTCTTGCGCATGCGCGTTTGTGGCCAAACAGGTGCCCTGGCCGAAGTGGACGCCTCCGTGGGCAAGGTGTTCGCCGCTCTTCACAACCGGACCATGCTCAACGACACGGTGCTGGTCTTCGTTTCTTCGAGCGGTGGCCTTCCGGACGGCGACGACGAACGCAGCAATTGGTCCTTCAACTGGCCCCTGCGCGGAACCAAGGGAACGTACTTCGAAGGCGGCATCCGGGTGCCCGCTTTCGTCTGGAGCCCGCTGCTGGGGAACCGGTCTCCGCGAGTGTCCACCCAGCTGATGCACGTCACTGACTGGCTTCCCACTCTTGTACACGTTGCCGGTACGCAAGAAAATTGCCAGTAATGTGCTATCCCATTTGGCGATGTTGACGCAGCATCGAGAGGACCGGGAAATAGCTGGATTAACAGCTGGAGCTGTTTAAAATCGATGTCGATCCGTAGGGAGCGGTGTTCGCGGTTAACAGCGACACGAAGAAGGGAAGAGTGGAGCCGCTCTTTGAATTGAATTGAATTTGAATTGAATTTGAATTATTTCAGACAACAAAAATGTCTTGGATGCAAGGGCAAAAGGCAGATGTGCTCTGCCTGACGGGACCCTAGCACCCGAATGCACACTCAGAGCATAGGCAACAGAAATAACAATTATACATTGCTAATAATATCTCTTGCAATTGATCCACTACGCACACTGATATATGATAGTGATTATGCGAAGGGCAATATAGAAAGAGATAAAGAAAGAAAACAGGAAGGGAGGAAAGAAACGAAAAATAAATAAAGTTGCGGGCTGCGCGGAAGGGAAAAACGCATCCGCGCTTGTCCGCTTGACCCACAACCCACGTCCCATGCACTTAGCGCGCTGCAGCATGTTAGTGATAGTGTTGAGCCAGATGAAGCTGTTTCAAATTTTCCCGTTAGTCGAGCCAGGTCCATTAGAAGAGCAAGTCAGCCATCACCGTCTGGAACTAACTGAACGAGGGTCGAATCTGTCACGTGCCAGCCTCTTCTGACTTCAGCTACGTCATCCCCTCTGCCACATATGGGCAGGGAATTGTTGGGGGAAAGAAAGCTCATAATTTTGATATCTGATTGGTTAAAGCGATGTGCCAATATACAGAAGACTATGGGTTCAATGTATCGGTTATGTGGTGATCGTATTCAGGCAAGCGTGAAAAGCGAGAACTCTTGTGCACTTGACAATGCACCGTGGCACGTGATAATACACCGAACAAGGTCGATAGCCTTCGCAGGCTGCGTAAACACCGTGTGTCTCCGAGCGTTAGAAAATCACGTATCGTCAATGGGTTGCTGTGTCAAACCCTTGATGCGCCACTTATATCCATCACAACACCTGCTCAACGACATTTTGTATGACCGCAACCACGGGAAGTGTACTCTTCAAGAATGGATCAGGAACTTACAACTACTTCGAGACTATTACCCCCTGTAGAATAGTTTCGCAACAGCGGTACACTGTAGATTACATTCGATAAGTCCATACCCTGCATCTCATGTAGCAGCAACTCAAAGGCATTAGGCCTAGGACGTTTCGCAAATGCTTATACATAAACCTAAACTAACGCTGCTGTATAAGCGTCGTTACGTCGTTCGAGCCAAACGTTGGCTTTAACAACGTTCCCGTTCAATGACTTTTTCACAGCTTCCCTTAATGTTTTAGCTCTTTAATTGCATCCTCACGGACCATACCATCACACCATTGCGCATAACTAATATTAACTTTCTTTTTCCTGACCGGTTTGGTACTTTGGTACGAGAACAAGTTTACGTATCTATTATGCTTTAATAGAAAGAATAACATTTACGCAAAAAGTAGTTATCAATCTGTGTTTGCTAGGGAAATAACGGCGTTCGAGAATTATTCGACGTCATCGCTGCCATAACTAATTATAGTTTTTCACGCTGGAACACATTGTTTGACTTCAAAGATAATAAAATATTTCGTTTGTTGTCTGTCTCATTCAGGCGGTGATGCCAAGACCTTGGGAGACCTGGCCGACTTTGACTCGTACAACCAGTGGCCCACCATCAGCAAGAATCTCGTCTCGCCCAGGAAGTCCATCACGCACAGGTTTGACTTGGCGCGCCAGAATTTCGTGATCCTTCTGGGCAACTACAAGGGTTTCATCGCCAAGCACAGCAGCATCGACTGGGAGAGGAAGTCTGCGTGGTTCCCGCTTGTCGGACTCGATCTCAAGCAATCCTCGAAGTTCGAGAAGCGCGTCTCTTCCGGGGAGGCCTACAAGGTAAGATCTTTGGCAGATAATTTAAAAGAAATTTAAACCTGTTCCAGGCCATGAAGACCGTAGAAAGAACCAAGCCGTGCTTTTAACGTTAATCGTAGCGTAATGGCCAAGGGTGTAAAGTTCACCATTACTGTCATGTAGCGGTGAACTGAGGGCAAAAGTGTGGTTGGTAGATCGAAGGTAAGGGAGTGCGCTTTACCCCTCTGGCTAACACGAAACTTTTCATTATTTCTGTTGCTTTCTTTTTCTCATTTCTTCCTTCCTTCCTTTCTTCCTTCTTCTTTCTCTCTTTCTTTCTTTCTTTGCTTCCTTTTTTCGTTCTTTCGTTTTTTCCTTCTCTATCCCTTTCTTTCTTTCTTTCTTTTGACCCGCCGTCGTGGCCTAGTGGCTATGGTACTCGGCTGCAGATCCGAAGCTCACGGGTTCGAATCCCGGCGCAGCGGGTGCATTTCGATGGAGGTGATATGTTGAGGCGCGCGTAGTGAGCGTTGTCAGGCTCCAGGGGTTCAAATTTTCTGGAGGCCTGCGCTACGGCATTCTTCTTCTTTTCGGTCCTTCATTCTCTTTCCACCGCTTGATGCTGAGCCGTTCTTCGGATAAAAACGTCCTTTATTTAATGGAACCACAATTATTACACACCAGTATTTCTTTTCAATGCCATTTCTTCCACTTATTCTTCTTCCTATTATTATTATTATTATTATTATTATTATTATTATTATTATTATTATTATTATTTGTTTTTTTCAGCAAGGAGTGCTTGAACCTTTGTGTACGCTACTCTTTAGTGCACGACCTCGGCGACCAGCTGGTGGCGTTTTTTTTTTCTTTTGGTCGACGGAGCATGTTCTGATTTACTACGGAAATATCCACCCAGGTGTACGTTTGGGCACCACCCTACATGAAGCCTTGGGTTTTAGGGAGAACAACGGGAAGCTGAACATACCCGCGATTGAACTAAGTAAGAGACGGTTAGAATGTTGGTGGCAGAAAACCAGAGAGAACGGACGAAAATAATTATAGGGAAAAATAAGGACTTTCTGCCATAAGGGGCAGAGAACTGGGCTATGAATTTCCGTTTTTGCTATAGTATGATCGATTTGATTCAAGTATATATAAAAGGCATGAGGGCAATTTAAGGAGAGAGGGGAAACAAAAGGAAAAGACCCAAACCTTAAGGAGCTTCGCCCCTAATTCTTAAATTTTTTACGAGCCTGGTGGCGCACATGTCACCTCCCCGTTACAAAGGGGACGGTCATAGCATCCATCCATCCGAATACGACATCGCCGCGAATGATCTCGGCCAACCTTATGTTAACTGATGTTGACCGGTCTCAGCGGCTTTCAACCCAAATAGCATAGCATGGCGGCCTGACACTGTCTCATTAGCTTTGAGAAAACGCGCCAAATAGCGTGCGACTAGTGTGAGGGGCATCTGGCCTCTGGGTCCTAAAACGCTCCGCTTGCCAAATGCCTATAGGAGTCGTGCTGCGCAGACTAGTTTTGCAATACATTATGCCAATGTTCACCAAGAGACAGGGGCGAAAGAAGACCAAGACGAGGTTCAAGCTCTTCATGGCAGCCAGTCTCCATATTCTTCTCTAGCATATTTTTCTAAAGAATAAAACTTAGTTGCGAGTGTGCTCTTCTCCACGCCTTGTGTTTGTAATTCCCGTCTGAGTGTCTGCGCCTATATTTTATACATCATCTTCTCCGCAGGCTGGAATACGGTTGTGAATACACTGTGCCAACAGTCTGCCTTGCTTCCGTTTGTCACCTGGTAACATTATTAGCGCTACCCAGCTCTGCGCAGCCTCTCAGATGTAAAACTTTTCAGGATAGTCTATCCTGTACATACAGCATCCTGTATCCGCGGACAGTATATCCCATAGTCTTCATCCTTAAATTACGTCAGGGCTGTGCAGCATAGTGCTACGTACGGTTTTGACAAGAGTGGTGTGGCCATTGCGATAACGACGCCAGGAAAAAAAAATCCACCATGTCATTCCTTACTAAAAATGCCATAAATGGTCATTTTAGTGATTGGGCGTATCGGCCACGTGTACGCGTTAATGGCCATATTTGCCCAGTTTGTGATAGATACAAATAGCCATTCTATAAGGATTTGTAGTGTCACATCAAAAGTTGTACCATGACTCATGTTTTGCTGCTGGACTTTGCATGTGGCCGGAGGCTTGTGAAGCTGCAGTTTCTGCAGCTTTTTTTTTCCGTCACCCCCATATTTCTTAATGAGAAATAACAGTTGATTTCATTGATTGATCGGTTGACCAATCGTTTATTTATTCATTTATTGATATAGCCCGTTATGCCCAATTGCTGATATGACCATGTATGCACATCGGTCTATATATGGCACGTGCTTGTATATGGCCATATTTGCCAAATTCATGATAGAGACAGGTAACGGCATTTTAATAAGGATTTGTGTTGCCATGCAACAACATGGCGAAATGGGGTTATGTATGACATCGTGTCGCATATAGCTCGATATGCCAAATTGCTGATATGGTTACACATGCATATCGGGCGTTATATGCACGCCTCTCTCTACGGCCATATTTGCCGAAGTCGTAATGGTTCCACATACGACAATTTTTATAGGTCCTATTGACACATGTACTCTGTCACGAACTAGATAAATGTGGCTGCATACGCACACGTGCCATATATGTATCCGTATATGCCCAATGTCTGACGCCACTCTACATGGCCATTTCGTAAGGTCTACCACTGTCCGTATAATGCTCATGCTTGCATTACCAGGTCCTTAAACGATTCCACGGAAGCGGCTTCAGACTGACAGATCCCACACGACGGGGCGCCGAACTGGAGTGCCCACCCATCCCGAAGTCCAGGGAATGTCACGTGGGAAGAGGACCGTGCCTGTTCGACTTGGCCAACGACCCTTGCGAGCAAGATAACGTGGTCGACAAATATTCCGCTGTAAGCTTGCTTCCTTTCATCTCTTGGCAAAGGTGTTCAAGGTCAACGGCCCTTATAAAGATGAGTATATGGCCATATCAGGAGTTAGGCCTATCGGTCTGTATATGACACTAGTCTGTATATGGACATGTTTGCCCAATTCGTGACAAAGACTTAATTATATGGCAATGAGATAATATAAATGAATTGTCGTGCTATATCACGATTTGGAAAAAATGTGTTGAATACTGATCCGTGTCATATATGGCCGGTGTGTATATACGGCCATATCGAGAATTGGGCATACCGGGCTGTGTATGGCACGTATATGGCAGTATATGGCCAGAGTTGGGTATTTAACAATAGAGTATACATGGCAACACTAGACCTGCAAAAGGATTGTTACGCATGACTTTATGACAAATTAGACGAACATGCCCATTTATAAAAGCACACCTGCTTCATACTATACGCACGAGATAGGTTTCCCCGTCAAAGTCGTCTTCGAAATCGATCAGGGACCGCAATCAGTTTATTTTGTTTTTACGTCAATAGCATGTACACATCCGCTGGACCGGCGTGCCTTTCGTGCATGAGGTCCTTTGCGTGTCATTATCGTCACGCTGTAAGGTGGACCCGTGCGATATCGGTCGGGCTATCCACAAAGAATGCTATGACAAATTTCGAAAGAGTTTTATTATGTATATTTGATACGCAGATCCTGGCGAATATGAAGCAGATCATCATCTACGGCGACAGCTACGTTCCGTGGGAGAACGACAAGTTGGGAGACTCGGATGCCGACCCGGGTCTCTACGGTGGTGTGTGGGTTCCGTGGCGAAGCCCGCCGCACAACCGATACGGCCAAAACAAGAATTCCCAGGAGTGTCACTTCGACTGCTGAAGACCGCGGGCTGTTCTGTGCTGCGTGTCTGTGCCTATTTTAAATGGCCTGCCCTGTAGCCAGTCGTAACGATTCACTTCAAACTGAAAACGCTGTAAAATATCCCTGAATTAATATGTAAAGCTGAATAATAAAAGAAAATGATCCCTAAGCATATGCTCATGAGATAAGAATGCGAAAACGGACGAGGGTGCGCTCTATTTGTAGATGTTGCGTCGGTGCCCACTTCTTGCTGACGTCCGTACGCTCAGGTAATTAG
Source organism: Hyalomma asiaticum (assembly GCA_013339685.2). NCBI lineage: Eukaryota > Metazoa > Arthropoda > Arachnida > Ixodida > Ixodidae > Hyalomma > Hyalomma asiaticum. Next base: position 18,050,913 of record CM023490.1, read on the forward strand.
AGCGCCGACTATTCCTAAGCACTTGATGATGATGATGATGATGATGATGATGATGATGATGATGATGATTGTGGTTCGGTTAAGGAAATGACGCTAATTTATGCAGCGTCCACGGGGGTAAGGGAAAGGAAGTGAAAGAGAAAGGAGAGAAAAGCCGTAGTGGAGGCCTCTGGATATTTTGACGACCCGGGGTTCTTTAAGCGCTAACAACGCAGGGTACACGGGTCTCTGGCACTTTCAAGATGATGTTGTGAAGCCTTTCATGAAAGTGTTGTGTATAAAGTCTCCTGTGTATGTGTCATGTGAGTGCTACTGCCATGTAAGGGACACTGAGCCTCCGTCAATCTGCTGCGAGAGCTTTTTGCCCAGGTGTCCCTCCAGTTCCTTTCTTCTGGTAAATAAAATTGATTTCATTGATTGATTGATTTCGCCTCCTCCCCTCTTCGAGTCATGGCTTCCAATTTTGATGCTGAGATTACCCTCTCCCACAGCGTCTAATAAGAATTATGAAAGTATAAACACAAAGTTCCTGAACACGCTATGCTCCTATGCTATGTGCCTATGCTGTGCTGTGTTCTTGAACATGCTATGGTCTCATTATGATGAATCAAGTTTCGATGCGGAAGCTCGTGTCTCTACGCTGGCGCAAAACGTGGGACCGCTTTACGGTCGGTCGTCACACTGGCTAGGTTCCAAGTAGTAAAGCAGCTTGGTCTGTATCCAGCCCTTGAGCTTTGAGAAAACTGAGCGTACCACATCAGCGACTTCCCAGTTCAAGAAGGAACTTGCCTTTGTGAGCCATTGGGCCGAGGCGGAGGTGTGAAAGAAGAGCGTAGTCCAAGACTGAGGTCTTGCACACCAAAGATACAGGTCTATGACACGCTTACGCGCAGATGTAACAATGCAAATAACTCGCCTATTTCTTTTGCTCATTTCCTGCGTTCGGCTTGTCCACCCAAGCAATTGTACAAATGTATGCAAGTGGCTTTATGAAACCGTCAAAATGTTATCTCATCATTGGGGATCTACTGTGTGGTCCTCGGATATCATGTTCACACTGAAAGAAGTATTTGTGCAATGTGCGATTCCCTAAAAAAATGCTTCGATTACCGCTTAGCCTGAGAACGTAGCCGCTATATGAACGTGTCGGCCTGTACCGATCATCGCAAGCTACGCAGCTAAACATTAAGTTTGAAGCGTCATGCACTAACACAGCTGAAATTCGCATTCGACTAACACACATTTCCGTAAAGTTTTGTTGCCTCATTTACTCATGGGCTCTGACCAGAAACACAATCTAACGGTACAGAGGCATCGTGAGTTTGCACTTTTCTACATTTTCAGTGGCTCCCATTTTTGAACAAACAATATGCGACCGCGAACACAATATGAGACTTACACACTTGGTGTATGCGCGTTCTTATTTATGGCCGCTGTAACTACGGGATTTCCGATGAGCAGGAAGAAAAAAAGAAAGGGGGGGGGGGGGGGGGAGGTAGGAAGGGTGGATTATCTTAATGCATACATTTATCTCAGCGAAGGTTTTCTTGGGAGTAGGTCGGCCCACACCGTCCCAGCTGGAGAGCAGATTAATCGCTCGCACAGCCGTGCGCGCCGCCTCGCTTTTGCTTCATCTCGAATGCGCGAGGTTTGCGGAGCGATCGCCGACTACGATGGCCTTGCACGATCTGCAGCTCGCCGCTGCCGCCGCTCCGTCTTTCGCATCTCGCAAAACAAGAGCGAACGGGGGAGGGGGAAAAAGAATTCACGCAGGGAAAGAGATTATCGGTAGAGGGGAAGCCCGATCTCGGCTGTAAGGTGTTGCCACCTGGTGTTGATAAGGGGCAATGCATATGAGCGAGAGCATAGAAGTTATTTTGGTACATTCCTTAGGGACGGTTATCAATGGAGTCATTCAAAAAGCTACGAGAAGACTTCACGTGGCAATATTGAAGCGTATACCCACAGCGGGAGTAAAGTTAAAGGAAAGGCTGACAGAACACGCAGTGACATTTAGCTTATGCTGCCACTGCGCTGCGCCTACTGGGAAGGCGCGAGCTTTTTTTTTGTTATCTTTGTTTTGCTTGGTTTAAGCGCCTTTTCATTTCGGGTTGCATTGGTTTGTTTTTTGTATGTTCGTACGAGGATTCACATTGCAATATAAACAATTCTTTATCCCTTGCGCTCGTACTTCGTAGTTACACATCCATTGCGCGTCTTCTCTTATGCAACCTTCTTATCCGTTGACGGAGAGGTGAATTGTTTTCTTTACTAATGAACGAATATGTAGTCCCGACGAAAGTACGACTTCCGCTCACACACAATACCTTTCGTAAACTTAACACCGGCCGCCTTTTGCTTGTACATGAGGCTAATATTCAAGCAAAGCAAGCCTGTGGGCATTGTCTGTGACCAGACGTTGCAAAAGAAGGCCCAGTTATCTACCCACTAAGCAGAAAGAAGATATGTTTCTGTACTATTCTGATTGGGACAAGCTTGTAGCATTTAAGAACAGCAAATTATGGCTGTATCAATACCGAGCGGAACAACGCAGAAGCAGGTGTTAGAGAAACACATGTGCAACGTGTCTATGTCGATGCATTGATGCGTGTAATGCCTGCAAGATAACAGGCAATATCTGAGATTTGCGTCCACAGAAATATTTTTCGGCGGGCGTTATACCACGCCAGCAATACTTTGTTTTTGAAAGTGAGCCTGCATGCGCCAAAGAGGGGGTGTTTTGAGGGTGTCTCTGATAGCAACACCTCCTACCGTCTCACCCCCCGCCCTCCCTGGCCCCTCTCCTAGCTACGCCGCTGAGTCTGAAGAGTTGTCTTTGCTATGTTAGCCCACGCACTTATGGCGTTACATCTGCACCTTGGAAATGGGGGAGAGCAGGACAAATCTGACAGGTTGCTTGATATGTATTTCCAATAGATTCATGGTAACGCAACGATAAGAGCCTTTATGCCACAGTGGAATGTGGCGTTGAAAGAACTCGACGTCGACACGAACTGCATGGTCCACAAATTTCATACAATAAAGCTCACGTTTCCCAAAAGGGGTTAGAAGCGAACCAAATCATGCCTGCCGTCTATATGAGATGGCTAATGATATCAAAGTTAGCAAATGGTTGATTAGTCATTGTATATGGGCTGTTATCCTGTAGGACTGGGACCCGAAATCTTGCTTGCCTCAATGTGAATTAAGGTAGGCGACGTTAGATTAAGGCGGATTAAGTCGGATAAAGGTTAATTAAGGTGTATTACGCTGTGCAGGAGGTGTCATAAGGCTCTCGAATTCTCGTCTCTTAGGCGATAGCTGGGACGCATGACATTTTTTTTCCTCAGTAATGGTGCTAAAAATATTTGAAGAGTCTGGAAGGATTTCGTTTTATATCGCACGATGACTTGAGCTGTCCATTGTCATTTAAAATCAATGTAGTGCAGTGGTGCGTACTCGCCGGTACACAGGCGTGATCATTTAGTACGTTGTTTGGTAGATATGGTAGTACTATAGCAACCACCTGATTGGTAGGTAACTTGAATTCATTGAAAGCGGCGGGCAGGGGCCGTAAGGTGCTCTGTAGTCGAGCGCCTATTAATTGACGGGAAAACGGTTTGCGTCAGGAAGCGTGCAAATCTTGCGTAGCGTCGGCTTTCCTTCATCTAACGATAAACTGACCCCAGAAGTGACATTCAAATGCCAATATATCTGTATACCACCCCCGTAAGTACCTGCCGGTCCTTTCGTCTCCTAAAATCTGAGCCCCGTCTCATTCAAATCGTACTATACAATATCCGTAGCTTGCATACTCCATGCATGCGAAACTTCGGGCACTACAAAAGCACCTCGTTTCCCTCAACGAGTGGAGAACAGTCACGTAACCCGCGTTAATTACGTAAGACCACAGGTCTTCGAGACGATGCGGCGATTGCTCGCAAAGCCTCCCGGAAACCTCGCACCTATACGAATTATTTCAGGGATCAGGGGATCCACGTGCACGAAACGACGCAATGCCACGCGAGCACTCGGGTCCTTTTGTACCGTACGGACTCTAGCGAGAGCATTGAATCAGAAGAAAAGGAAATGGAGTGGGAAGTGTGCGGTGAGGCCAAAGAAGGACATAAATTAACAGCGGCGTGGTCCGCACAGTTCTCCTTGAGGTCCCGTCCATAGTGGCCTGGGGCTCCTACGCTCGACAGGAACAAAATAGAAAGCAACTGAAAGAAGCTAAAGACACAGTCTCACCGCTGGGACCTTGCAGTGGCTGAAAGGGCCTGCGTGCCAGAACACGCGTATCGTTGTTGGCGTCCGTAATCGGGGCCAGTATGCTGGCTGTCGCCAGCCAAGGCGCCGTCGCGGCCGTTCATTAGAAAGAAAGGCCGGGCGCCACTCGGGCACATACCTGGAACAAGGCCGCACGCCTCGGGCTTTCTCGCGTGCCACGCCCAGGAACTGACCGTTGGCCGAAGGAGAGAGCGAACTGACGATGCCCTCGCAGATTATGACGCCCCGCGTACTTTCCGTTATACTTGCCAGGATCTGTTAGGTCTCAGTCCTGACGCACAATGTGCAGGTGAGAGTGTACGAGGCGAAGCCAAACGCGCCATGGTCCGAGTAGTTCAAGTGTTCTAGGGGCTTTCACATGAGCTAACATGGAGACAGAAGATCAAGTCTAAATGTACTGCTTTAGTCACCACAGCACTCAACAGACTGTAGATCAGGAGCACGACTTTCACGTAAGCTAACATGCAGGCCGAAAGATCAAGTCTAAATGCACTGTTTTTGTTGTCACCGCAATACTCAACACACTGTAGATCGGGAGTACGAAACGATTTGTACCTCCAAATAGAAGCCCATGCGATGTGTTGAAGCCGGGAATCACGTTGTAAAATGCCGTTGACAATTCTTGAAAGCAATATCACAACGGTGTCAAGAGTCGTCGTCTTCCCTTTGTCTTTTTTTTTACTAATGCGTTACCAAACTCATGTTCGTAGCGGTGGCACAGTGTTAATGACGTGTATTCCCCAGCATGTCTGACTATCAACTTATGATATCTTGCAGTTCCTACCTTTTATATTGTTCTAAGAATATGACAGCATGGATTTATAAAATTGTCACTACTCGCCCGAGGCGAACTAGAAAGACAAGCAGCTTCCGATGCCAGTCAACTTCGAAGTAATGTGGTTGTTTCCACGAAGTATAAGCCATATGTTACCATTGACTTCACAACCTCAGGAAGGAGTTGTCCCTTCAGCAAACTGTAAGTCCAACTGTCGTCGGCAGGCGGGAATGTTGACATGACATCTTGGATCCTAATGGAAAGCATTACACCAGGCGAGAACGCCAAAGAGACACATGAACACAGGTTGCGCTAGTCCAACTGCAAAGATGTGTGCTTGGAGAGGTATGCTAGAGGAGCACTTCGCCATGTGCTGCTGGCAGTCGTCCTCAAATCCACCAAAAAGAAAAACGAAACATTTATAAGTTATAAATTTAGCATTCCGGACGGAAGAAGCAAAACTGAGCCGACTGCCGACGGGCTATTGCGCAAGCGTGACTCGCACGTCTACAACTCTATGGCAGCAGGTCTAGACCGCACGTCCCACTGTGCTTTGTTTGGTTTCCTTCGAGAAGTGCACTCCACACCTACAGAGAACTGGACAAGAAGCTGACGCGAGCGTGCGTGTGATCTTCCTCGTAGCACACCCTGAAAATAAAGAAACGCCCTCGTCGCCATCGCCATGGCTTCCACCATGGGCGCATTAGGAGCGAACGCATGGACGTCTCATAACCTCACCCCTAGCGGCCAATGTCAGCAACACTGGGCCGTCTGATGAGAGGAACGTAGCGCCCTCTGGTCAGTGGACGGAGACCAACCATAGTGCTTATCAGTTAATACTCAGAGATAACAAAACTGACAGCCGGTATAGTTGGTCTTGGTCCATGTTTGAAATGACTTGTCAGCGCAGGAAGAACACAGACGACATAGTTGCTATGGTGCACAAGTCAATTCAAACAGTAATACTTACAGAAATGCTTATATTAACTTCGGAGACAGGCTTTACAAACGTGTTTTATTTTGTGTCGTGGTCCGTGGAGTTGGTGCTTGTCACGTGTAGCGTGTGTTACTTGTGTAGGGTGCTTGCTGGAGTTTCGTGTACGTACTTGGTGTGTTTGTACTCTCAACGTTTGAGCGCATCGGCCGATGGCGAACACATTGCGTATCCGTCCTGCGGAGCCTTTGCCCGGGTTTCGGTGTTAATTTACATGCACGCAGCTGCTAGCTTGATGAGTCTGAAAAGAAACAATGCGAAAAACACCGATGTCATCAATGCTTGCATAGTCACTACAGGGGCCATGCCACCCCATTAGAAAACTGCATGGCTAGGTGCAACAGGCTACGCTGGTTGTAGGTCCCGGATAAATTGAAGCTATAACCAGGAAATAAGGCGAAAAATTTCGGATTTCCTGGCTATATCTAGCGTTCTACGTAGGACATGGTTTTGAGCGTAGGGCCAAGACTATTTAACTAGGAAAGACCTGTCACGCTGCCTTTGAATGGGTCCCCAGCGATTTCCAAGAAAGCCGAGGTTTCTGATGGCACGAACATATTTCCAGATCGCTACTATGAGGGTCATGGTAATATTGGTGATTAACTTTCGGGCTTCGGAAAATCACCACAATTTTTTGCGCACTTGGCTGTCTCTGCATAGTGTTTTGCCTATTCTACCGAAGTTTCATCTTTATACATTTTCTCATTTCTCTGTGGCCACACTTACAAACTTGTTCATAGAGTCCAACATTTCGGGCGATGAACTGATAATGGCAAGAGACACAATCCACACTACGTGTAGATCTGTGCAAATGCACACGCAGACAACGCGTAAATTATTTCTTTCCTTAGCTGCTCACGATGTGCTCTAAATTTGACGCATATACTAACATAACAATTTAACTAACAGAACAGGACTTCTTTTCGATTTCATTTGCAGTAGTATCAATGTGTAGTAAGGCAGACGAATTAACGACTGAATGAATCAATTTGATTTATTAAATAATTAATTGATTGACTTAAAATTTCCGCGTGCGTAGCAAACGTTGCACGTTCAGGAATTGCATCAACGCTGCATGTCTTCATCTGCCCTTTAACTCACTCTAGGAGATGCCGATATTATGTGCCAATTGGTAACAAGCAGGGTGTAGAGACGTGGTGAAGCGACCTCTTGCAATCAACGCACGTACTTTACTAAGTTGAAAATTTGGTCAAGTTTGCGTTCCTTTGTGATCTTCAGACAAAGGAACAAATAGGTGTATTCCGTTATGGATGTCGCACCACAAAGGCGGGGCACTTATTTGGCACACCAGTCAAAACTCACTCTACAGCTCTTAACCGTCCAGCAACAATGACACTAAAGAGTCAAAACACGTACAACTACAAGCGCACATGTGGGGCCTACCGTTTAACCGTAGAGCTTTCCGTATCCGAGGCCGTGTCCGTAACCACCGTAGCCGAGGGCAAGACCGTGTCCGTAGCCGCCATAGCCGAGAGCGACGCCGTGTCCGTATCCTCCGTGGGCGAGGCCGTGGCCGAGGGCGACTCCGTGTCCGTAGCCGCCAACGACAACACCGTGTCCGTATCCGCCGTGTCCGTAGCCGCCGTAGGCAACTCCGGCCTTGATGCCACCTCCGTAGCGCACCTGCGAATGTTCGTGCTCATCAACGCATCTGCAAGGTGAATTCAGGAAGCGTGTAGACTTACAAGCGCACTTAGAATCTGAGTGGACTACTAGGCGTTCGTATAGGCTAATCAACAATTCGCCCAGCATATGTATGTCAAGGACAACGGTTAACAATTCAACTCTTATTTATATTTAGTCAACAAAAAAAACATGGACACAGTTTTCGCCGAAACACAACTGTCTGGTAAAACTCTACTTCCTGCCCGTGCACCTTCTTGGGAGGGCAGAAATTCATGTGTCACAATTGTTTAATCGAAGTTGTGGGATATACTGCAAGCGAAGGTGCCAGCCCGGCGGGTGCAGGCAAGAGCAATACATTCCACCCGAATCCTGTTTTAACTTTAGAGCCCTCGGTGGGGTAGACTTGTATAAATCCACGTCAGTGTTGTTGTTCTTAGCTTCGTTACGAGGGCTAGCTGGTAGTGCGTCTGAAACAGCTGAGTATACAGGACGAGAGGAAACACACTACAGCCCCGTCCTATTTCGAAGTCGATCTAACAATATAGAAAACGGTTCCATTCCAAGATGGGAACATATATAAATAACCCCAGTGTTATATATATAATGCTTGCGTGATCTCTTTCGGGAAGGCGAACAAATATATTTAACAATTACAGCAGCGTAAGTGTTTCCTACATTCTTGAAATCAAATGTCGGCCAGAGATACCCTATACCAATAATTTCAAAATATGGTCCTGTAGATATCCCAGGCATGAGAACTGCAGCTGCTCCATCAAGCGATGGTTGCTCTTACGCCGGTACATGCACCTGTAATGAGTTCGTATCGCTACACACTCGGCATTGAAAAGAGGCGTGGAAGCATACAGTTTTATGCGCACTGACTTGAACATTGGCTCACCCTTGAACTTGTTAGACGCAATCAGAGTGCACATGACAAAAGATAACAGGCCTCGACGCGTGGTTCCTTGCTGAAAGATGTGTAAGAATTCAAGAGCGGTAAAATGGCATGGGCCGAGCGTGTCAAGACGCGCAAAATGGCGAAGCTTCGCGGTGTCTTGCGATTAGCCTCAACGTCGAACGTGTTTTCTAGGGTACTTCGGCTTAAAATGTTTTTCAGGTGCTTTCTTTGCTAATGTAGACAGGATGACTCACCTGGAGGTTGTAGGCCTGTGGCAGGTAGCCGCGTCCACCGTATCCGTATCCGACAGATCCAATAGCCGGGCCGTAGACGCTAGCGGCGTAGGCCGATGGGGCGGTGAAGCCTCCGGCGGCAGCGTAGGACGCGAGGCCCAGAAGGACAATGGCGAACTGCGGAAGACAAGCACCCAGATTCAGCCAACGACACTCATACAATATCTAAAAAAGTGAAACTGTTTTTACAGTGGCCCGTCATTCCGATGATGTCATTTTTCGGTGCGTAATAGGTCCCTTTCAAGACTCGCAAGTACGCTTCTCTGCACTGCAAATTTGCTCAACTAATAATGGCATCTGCTCGATCTAAATGATTACAAAGTTCGAGTTTCACATGCTGAGGCTTGTGTCTTGAGGATGCTTGTATCAGAAGGGCGGAGCCCGCATTTTTGCATGTACCAGCGCAGGCAAACTTCGCTTCTACGCACTATTTGCTGGATTGACTACGCCTCCATTAGTTGAACAGACTGCATCGCACGGAAGCTTGCTTTACAGTTATGAAAGGGTCTATATCACCTGACTAGAACGTCCGTCAAACTCTTGACCTGAAGTCAGCGGGGTTGTTCGCAAACGCTGAAACACCTCACACAAATTCTTTTAAATAACAAACGGCACCTTATATAATGTTAAATGGAAACACACAGAAGCCCTCCGCACGAAGAAGCTAAATCGATGCATATCCTTGTTGGGTACATGCGTTACTAAACAAATCTCACTTTGTTGTGATATTGTAATAACAATAAAATGCTGTCCTCATTTCTATCCCAGCTTTCATATTACCTAGAGAAGAAGCGAACAAGGTTATCTTGAGAATCATGGGAACACGTCACGGCGGGACATGGAAGTGTTGATAAGAAAAACAGACGCTGGAAAATTATGTCGTCACCCTTTGGCATGTCAACATATTTGAAGTCATCCATTTTCATGCTTTTGGCGGAGTAGTCTTATTACACCTTAGGGCTGTCAGCTTTCTGGAGTTACACAGTATCAGAAGTTACGTTTTAAAAGAGCTTGGACTACGGCTAGAAGGAAACATGAATACGGATGGCATGAAATTCTCATCGTATATTCAATGTCACAAAAGCTAGATCATGGCTGTCCGCTTCGACAGAGAGCTTTTCAATGGATCCTTGGTGTTGATATTACTGGTGTTGACATTACTGGTGAAGAGTGTTGACATTCCGCTGTTATTTAATGTGATCTACGTCTCCGAAGAGAGTACTAAAGCTAGATATTTTGAGACGCTCGGAAATAATTTTATAAAAGTACAACCCTTTCTTACGATTAACAAATCAAAACTTAATCTGCATTAGACTGCAGTCTACCTATTTGTTCTTGTTCTTCTTCTTAGACAATTTTTTTTTCGTGTGATTATAGTTGCAAACTACCTGGTACAAGAACATAGCCAAAGCTATCTTGGCTACGGACTCTCCTCCTTTCTGAGGCAGGCAATTTTAACCTTGAACATTACAGGATCACGTTTAACGTTGCATCCGGGTCCCGAGGCAAGATCCACAAATTAAAAGTTCACCTCAGCCTTCGAACGCAAGAACCCACGATCACGGTTTCGTGAAAGCCATGTTTCCAGTAGATTCGCTCGATTCGCAACATCAGATGGTTTTTTAAAAAGCTAATCTCACCCAAAGCTCACTATAAAAACCAAGCAAGGGTCATCGGGATAACCCCGTGGCATACAGAAGGCAGTAATAAAGACAGCCAAGTTAAAGCATTCTCTCCAAATCTTCGATCAGTCGGCCCATGAGCACCGAGTTCTCTCGCATTCTCTCTTCTCATTTCGATATGCGAACGACGCTAAGTGCTAATCGAGACCACCCCGCTTAGGACCGCCGCCGGCCTTGGAAGTGCAGGAAAACACAAAGAAAACGACCTCGCGCATTTAAAGCAACAACCTTGCCAGAAGCCGGCACACAGTACGCCATAGCGAGTCAAAGCAGTGAATCAATGCGACTCTGCGGGCCGCCGCTTGTGCTCTAGCCCTATTTTGTTGGCTTCCTCATCTCGGGCAAGGAATTAAGCGCGCGCCATAATAGAGGTCTGAAACGTTCGAAAGAGCTTTCGCAACTGAACCGTATTGCCAGGGAGCAGAACGCATATGCGACTGAGTACACCAAGGTCCGACTAGACCGGGTAACGACCAGGGCCTTTTGCAGGCATTAAAGCGTCGTGGGGCAACGAGATATGGTACCGTGAAGAGGCTTCGAAGGCTCTCATTGTGCATTTGCGGCGGGAAATAAACAAGCCTCGCTTCGAGAACCCCCGTCGTTCGCCGTAAACACGGCGGCTTCATTTACGTCGAAAATGTAGAGTTCGAGTATGGCCCTCGTTTCTCCGTTCGATAACCCAGATACGTAAGCCGACAGAAATTCAAGAAAAAAACAATAAAACGGCGGATATTAGGTCTCTTACTGATTGTGCACGGTGCGTAAGAAACTAACAAAGGTATTTCTCTTTGGACGTGATCGTATGCCAGAAAGAGCTAGTCGGTGGCACTTGACACAGGTGCGATCGATTTGACCGTATCGGATAGGTGCCTCGTTTTTTTTAAAGAAAGGTACCGTTAAACCATGTCACGTTCAGCCAATTTTCGCGAAACACCACGACTGTGGCGCCACCTACCGCAGGCATATGTAAAACAGGTGCAGCTTGAACGTATTGCATTGGACGAGAAATCACGACTTGTTTTTCGACTTTGTAATAACTCAGCTCTAATGTTACAAGACTCCATCAATTCAGCGTCGAAAGCAGAGCTATGGAGGTTTCTTTCTTTTTTCTTTTTTTAACAAGGATTCGGAACCGCCACTAGTTAACAGATATGGCCTACACGACAACTCATTTTCTCACGACTACATAAAAAAAGACATTTTGCGTTGGGCTCAGCTATATCAGAGAAGCGGGGCTGTGCTACTTGAAAGAGTTATTGTGCGTGCTCTGCTAGGAATGCCACAGTTACAAGAAGAACTGCATGGTTTGGGGTTTCTGGAAAACAGGTATGTCAAGGATTCTTTGGCTACCACATTACTTGCGGTTGCAGGAGAAAAAGAACAAAAAGAGGAACTATAGATGAAACAACTCGTCAATCACTGCCACAAAAGAGCGTGGGATGGCACAAGAAGGTCCAGGGTACGTCGGGCCACATGGCGATACCAGATACACGAACTTAGGATGTCACTAAGCAAATTCGGTACATTGAACGAGCTATCTACAGCTTCCTCAAGAATGCGTAAGATGGCGCAAGAGACTATAAAAGGTTGGACCACGTGACTGCGTTGTAAGAATCACGAAGTCCTTCATGGCAATGATGACGTCGAACCATGACATCAGCAGTCAAAACCGTTGAACAACGAAACAAGCTGTCAACTACCGCCACGAGATGGCGTACGGTGGCTTAAGAGGGCGGGGCGGTCCTCGCATGGCAGTGTCACAAGACCAGTGACGTCATTCCTGACGATGACGACGTCACAGACCCATGACGTCATTCGAGACCTGCCGCCTGGGGTCACGCGTAACCGGAAGCATCCAGGGGGGCCATCCCTCTCGGAGTCTATAGCATCATCCCTACACCCTCGCGCGACGCCGAGTCCGACCTCGAGCACGCGCGGACTCCTTACTAGAACGGTCACGACCGCGACGCGAGAGCTTGGGGACGGCGTCGCGTGCTCGGAGCACGTGCACGCGGAGCATACAGACCAGAGCGTTCATGGCGGCTGCGGGCGACGACTTGCGTGTGCTGCGATAACAAACCGAGAGCAGGGCGAGTAATTGTTCTCCTGGCCGGCCCTGGTTTTTATACAGGGTGGAGGTGTGGGGAAGGTGAGCCCCCGAGGCCTATAGCCGGCAGACCATGTGGCCTCCTCGTTCGAGCGGTCGGCCAGCCGGCCGCACGTTGGTCAGGCCGCCTCGGGTCTCCTGTCAGTCCGGCCGGTTCGCCGTTTTAGCGGAGCAAGGACGCCCCCCTGTACACGCGCCCACCCTCGCTGGGCGCGGTTTGTCCGCGCGGCGATCACCTTTCCGAGCGAAGGACCTCTATCGCACTACTGGCCTACAGCCGTGTGCGCGTTGTCCGGTCGACGGGACTGTCCGGCTGGTGTTACGCGCTGCGGGTACGGAGCGGCAGTACGCCGGATTCTTGGATCGCCGTAGTCTAATGTAGACGACTCTGGGAAATTCTCGAGGCGTGGGTCACAGCGGCCTTTGAAACCAGTATTTAGTGACATAGTTATAGAATCCTTCATTTATTTATCTATTTGGTTAGTTAGTTACTCAGCTAGCTAGTTAGGTAGTTATAGTTATGGACAGTCACTTCATTAGCCAGTCAGTAAGTCAGTCATACTCACTCACTCACTTTACTTCCTCATTCACTCGTACATTCATTTACTCAAAACCACAGGCAGGAGTATCGTCAAAGCAAAGCTGCAGTGTTAACATAGAAGGTCATCTTGGCTGTCTCTCACAACACGATATATTTTGTTGAAACATGATAGGCGTCTCATAACGATTCTGTAAACTTCGGTGAAAGCTGGGATAATTTTATTCGCTTAACGTTCAGCGTTATTTCATTTTAAAGCGGCTAAGCCACTCACTCGACGCGAACGACTGTCGACTGGGCGGATGAAATGACGCGTGATCACATGATAGGCAATCCACAAAGCCCACATCACATGATAGGATCTGTCGCGTATGTGCCGCGTAAACAGACGTTTAGTGAAGCTTGCGAAAGCCAGTCCGATAACACCGAGCTCGTAAGCTACCTTTTGTCCCTAGCCCGATTTCGTGCAGATGGCTTCACGTGTATTTGCCTTTAACATTTCCCACGTGCTCAATGAATCACACATCTCATAAGGCGTCATGCTGCGAAAATGAAAGATCCTGCGAAGGTGTTAATCGTGTTCCCAAACGAAGTGGCCACTGGCGTGATAAGGTCTGGGTGTTTCGCGCTGAGAACGTACGATGCATTCAAGGGGCGCTGCGCAGCGACCCTGTACGCACATTGATGTACTTGTCCGATACATTGGCAAAGACCAATGAACGCCCATTGGGCGTGACTCCTACTTAACGGTCTCCGAGAACCGATGGCAGGCAATGGCAGTCACGTGCATGCCTCAGTGTACGAGTGGGAAGTTTGACAAGTAAGTGATCAATAGCGACTGCGAATGGAATACCGCAAGCTTTACCTGAAATAAATTTAAATAATTATTGATTGATTCCTCGGGCTCTATGTCCCAAAACGGCGATATGATTGTGAGAGGCGCCGTAGTGGATGGCTCTTGAAATTTCGGCCACCTGGGGTTCTTTGACGTGCACTGACATCAGACAGTGACCTCGCCTCCATCGAAATGCAGCAGCCGCAGCCGGGATTTGATCGGTGACCTTCGGATCTGCAGCCGAGTGCCGTAGCCGCTACACCTCACTGACGGGTCAGGTCAATAAATGGCACGCAACCACTGAACTAGGCGGGACCTATACCGTACCACATAATACGGAACGCTACACCGTGCTTGTCCTCCCTCATTGGCCGATTCTACCTTGACATCCGCAGTGTCACTCTCCCTGACTGCTGCTGTGTCCCTGATTGGTCATCTACCTTGACATGTAGAAATGACCAATCGGGGACAACCAACACGGAACATTAATCAGTCGTACGATACAGGCCTCATGTCTGGCAAGCCGCAGTGCTAACCTCATGAAGACTTGGAAAGAAAACGATGCAGACGCAGCTACAGAAAATGACGACACGTGGAACTATGAAAGAGTTCGATATATCTTTTTTTTTGGCATTACATACAGTGTAGTATAGCGGTAGGCAAGCAAGTGAGAGATAGCTATGTGTATCTCGACGATCCTTCAGCTGGCCACGGCAGGCACGTTTTCATGCTTGATGAAATCATGAAAAGCGCAAAGTCGAACGCGAAGGGAGTTCACAAGAAGATGGGGACCTGAATCTACCAAGAGGCTGAACATTACTTGCCATTATCAGAGAGACTAATTGTCTATCATTCAGGGCGGAAACCATAAGAAAACACGTCTTTTTGTCAAGAATGATGACCTGTGTTCAAGCCACGTGTTGTTAAAGAAGTGTGCTATAGCACTGTGCACAGGACGTACTTTGTGGGAACTAAATGTGCTTGCACATTAACTAAATGGAACTAAATGTGTCTTATTGGGCTGACAAAATTTTGCCGGAAATAAGAGGTTATATCATCTTCGGAAGTACAACACATATAAATTGTCAACTCAAAGAAAAGAACCCTGTCAACCCAAGGAAAAAAAAAAAACTCTGGTGGTATCACTGAACAGAGCAAGCTTCCTTGCTATTTTTGGAGCTACAGTCTTCTCGGTGTACTAGCTTTTGGCCGATCCACGTCCATCGTTTATTGGAAAGTACGTTTTGCACCTCTGTGTTTCGTGTCCACTGAAAATATTTTTTTCTCCTGATAAATAACGAACCGTTCGCACTTATTTCCCGCGTGCTTGTTGGACGCTCAAAGTATCTTTCTTCATGGGCTCCCAATTACTGCACTTCCCATGCATCGACCTCTCCTCCACGCGTAGCCGGCGTTATACATCAAAAATCCGGAACCAAAAGGCTCGTTCCTTATGTAAGCGCGAACATATTCACCTTCTCTCTCACCCAACCACTTGCGAGGCAATTAGTCTTTTCTTTTGTCGACGCCAGCCGTAGATCGGGCCCTTCTATCAATGGCATGGCAGGACCACATTTCTCCACCTTGTAGGCGCCCTTTAACAAGAAAACAATAAAACGAAAACCCTTCTCATCAGTGCCCCAGAAACGAGGTGACGAAAAAGCAAAATGCGAAAACGCGTTCGTGCCCAGAGCTTTCGCAGTGAGCTTTAGTCGACTAGCTCGTTCCTGTCTGCCATCGACACCGCTGCCTTAGCGCTCGGCTAGACCTGACGAGCCATCGAGCTTGCAGAGATGCCGGAACGAGATACCACGAGCCGGCTGTCTCGAGGTTGTTAGTACACGCGGCCAACAGCGAGGTGGAAGTGGGAGTGATGGCGGAGAGCGTGGCCCAAGTGACGTCACAAGAGCGTGAGAGTTTCACCGTTGACCGTGATGACAGAACCACTGGCACCGCCTTCTAATTGAACGTGGCAACAAGCGAACGAGGCATTCCTAGCATTGCCGTAGCCAGAAATGTTTTTTCAGGCTCTCTTATACGCCGCGCGTATGATAAATAAACAAACAAACAAACAAATAAATAAATAAATAAATAAATAACCTGCGCCCAAGCAATATCCTTAAGCATTTTTCTGATTTAATATCTACACAAAGAGTACTAGAGTGCACAGCTTTCCGAAGACTTCTTTCGCAAAGAACATTTGCTTGCTCGTAACTAGCGCGCGAAATAACGCCGATTTACTCTGGAATTCGTGAGAAATTACTGAAACACAAAAGATCAGGGCCAGTCGTATTGTGCCTGACACTAAAAACCTCAGTGGAATGGGTTTGGAAAAATTTGGGAGTACGCAGGGGGAGGGGGTTGCGGTCGTGACAGCAGACATCGGGTGACGTTAGACATGACTGACACCTAAACAGCTGTGCTGTTAAAATAGCTGGCCCACTGAGTGCAGCCGACAGGGAAGCTGATCCAGTTTCTAGCATGCATAAAAACAGGGAAAATGTTTCGTAGCATATTGCGTTGTCGTTCCTATGTAGAGGTCTCTCTAGCCGCTTCTACATTTCCGACTGAAAAGAAAGAAGAAAAGCAGCGTCGAGCTCATAAAACTTTGTGTTTATTCATTTGCCACCCCGCCACGGTGGTCTAGCGGCTATGGCACTCGGCTGCTGATCCGAAGGTCGCGGGATCGAATCCCGGCCGCGGCGGCTGCATTTCGATGGAGGCGAAATGTTGAGGCCCGTGTGCTGTGCGATATGTCAGTGCACGTTAAAGAACCCCAGGTGGTCGAAATTTACGCAGACCTCCACTACGGCGTCTCTCATAATCGGAGCTGGTTTTGGGACGTTAAACCCCACAAATCAATCAATCATCAATATTCATTTGCCCACTTCAGGGGTCTTCTTGTTTACCACCTTCGAGGTGTGCAGTCGCTTCGTAGTTTAAATTCAACTCTGCTCGCGGGTTCTGTCCTTGGCTCCAGAAGCACGCTGCCGCATATGTGGAAAAGATTTGAATCTGCTTTGTCGGCGCTATTCATTAATCTATAGGGCCCGCGAGGTGCATCTACAGGATGCTGTTGAGAAAGCAGAGGCGTTCATTACCGATAATGAACCTGGCTGCTTCTGCATTATCTTCATACTGCACAGTTTTATCAGAAGGGCATCTCCTGTCCATGGGGAACGTCTCGGTTTTAATGAATGCCTCCTGCCTCGTACGTTCATGACTTATGCAACAAAGCCTACTAAACCGCTTCGCCTTGCGCTTTCCCGTAATCTCGCTTGTTTTGCGCAGACAGCAAACGGAGAGAGCAAACGGGGCCGTGACAATAAAAATGGAGAACCAGACAACATCCTGTCTTCTTTCTCTTCGTTCATAAGATAAGCGACTTATTACAGTATACGAAGGATGAAAATATGACACGCAACATCGCATAACTTTTCTGAACTGCCGTAGAGCGTACCTAATTTTGGACTTCCTAAGGTGACCACGTATTTCAAACCTTCGCAGCTGATGGCGCTGACCTTATGTGATGTGTTAAGTTCCCACTTTCGCTGCCAAACCCTTGCAGCTGCGTTTCGACGGGGACAATATGCAAATACACTTGCGTACAGTTTGAAAGAGGTGGAATTTTACGCAGCTAAGTCAAAACCGACTCTCTTCTTTGCATATATACAAGAGGCCCATATTTAAGTAAATGTGTTGTCTTATTTCCTTGAAATGGCGTGAACGTGTTGTGCAAGCTGGGATAAACAAGACAACGTTCAGGCTTACGCAGCGTGGACTCGCACATAGTGTCGAATATTAGGAAGTGCCGTGCTTACAGGGTGGTGCATCCCGGTGCGTTGCATCAATAGAATTCTCGTGCATAGCACTGTATTGGAAAAACTGGTTAATATCTTAGTTAATTAATGATACAATCACACTTCTGACTCTACCGCTATCTACTGAGTAACTATTGGAGCGTTGCAAAAACAAAAATAACAGTTTACTTGCCCACGTAAAATACCGGGCATAAAGAAGTTGCTTAACATTAAATAGTTAGATAATGCTATAAACTATTTACGAAAACAACGCCGCACTTCGACGTAAAAACACCAATAATCCCATATGTGCCGTATGCAAAACTCGCGCGTAACGTTTCGTTGGGGTAATGTATATTGGCTGTTACGGGATTGCACAGAAGCGTCATTTATCACCGTTCCGGCATATGTTGGCCTAAGCAAAGCTTAGTAATACGTCCGAGCTGTGACTTGACACCCTCCTCCCCTTTTTCCTCTTAAAGGAGCTAAAGTGCGTGAAAGGGGGAGGGGGGGGGAGGGGAACGTTACTGCTTTCTAAAGCTGTTGCATTCCGACACTTGGGGAAATTGGCTGCTCAGTTTCGACTATCACCATTTCACGCAGTCGGGCACTGACAGTGACAAACCCGCACGGCACAGGACCTGCGCCTGTCCTGCTCTGTGTCTCTTTCTTACTGTCCCGTACTTGAAGGGACGCTAAAGAGAAACATCAAAGCCTCTTATACTGATTAATTATTGTTCGGCAACTCTACAGTCGTTAATTTCGTCTTCATGTGTCCAATATTAGAGGACTAAATCAAGGTCAGAGTCTTATCTTTGAATTTCGCGCCGTAACATTGAGGAGCTGACGTCACAAACCCTATTCCTTCTTTTTTTTTTTCTTTTGCATTCTCGCCAAATTGGCTCGATGAAATTGTACGCAACACGCCATGTCAAGTCTGTGGCTATTTTAGAAAACGATGCATATCTTTTTTACCCATAAATACTTATGTAGGTCTGTCGTTACGATCAAAGATGATGACGTCAGGCGTCCTCTCCGTGCGACAGTACTGCGCTTGGTAATGTGAAAAGGTGATTTGCTGACATGAACAAAGAAATCTTTATCACTTAATGTAGGTTGCGCTCTACATTTTACCGTTATGAACCAGGAATAAAACAGTCTTGCACGCATTGCTACGGTTGTTTAACTGTCCGACTGTGTGCGTGTGTGTGTACTATATTATGTACTCTTTCTCTCTCTCCCCCCCCATATTTCAATGTTCCCCATCCCGTTCCCATGTGTAGGGTAGCAAACTGATTGTGTGTAACTGGTTAACATCCCTGCCTTTCCCTCTCTACTATTGCTGTTCTCTCTCTCTCTTGATGCATGTATTTCATTGTAATTTCTTGCATTTCTTTTATATTTCTTCTTTTCCTTTTCTTCTATAACGTCTCTTTATTTGTGTTCTTGCTTTGTACTATGCTGCTTTTCTCTCTCTCTTGACACATTTATTTCTTTGTAATTTTTTGTATTTCTTTCCTATTTCTTCCTTTTCCTTTTCTTCTATAACATCTCTTTTTGCTCTTGCTTTGTACTATGCTGCTAAGTCGTGTACACGCTGTTCTGGGAAATCCTCGATATATTATCCGACTTAAAGCGCCACTTGCATATTATGAACAACTGTACTTCTTGAAATTGCTTGATATGTGATCTTTGCTTCCTTATTGCTATCCTGTCAATGTTTTTCACATTAATCGTTGCGTTCATTCTTTCTTTTTACACTGGTAAAGTGTGGTCTCCATTTTTTTAGTTTGTGTTGCTGCCTGGACAACGGTGCCATGGCCTCAGAAAAATTTCAATAAAGAAGCAAAATAAAACAGCAAGAAAGAAAGTTTCACAAGACATACACATTTGTCACACTAAAGAAGTCAGCGCTATATACAGTTCGACAATGCGTGGATTAGAGTTCCGTGCCGACTTTCACATAGGAAGCGTGTGCACATGCGATTAGAATAGTTCATATCAACGTCTGTGCGAAACAAAACACACACAACACAAGTAATTAGACATAGTCTCAAACATGTGAGAACAACAAAGAGCACTGTTTAATACACAGGGGTGACATTATTCGTAGGGTCTTTGGAATCAAGCCAAAGTTAATATTTCTAGAGGATATTTGCATCTTCTAAGAACTTCTTTAGTGCATATAGTGCTCTTTTCTGAAGGACCGCCGTTGGCCACGGACCAAGGATATTTTTTAGGGTAAAAGGTCATGTAAAAGGCGGTGCATGGACGTCGTCAAGCCTTACTGGCTCTTTGTCCATGGTCCTCAACATCGGATGTACGTTGAAATAAAGTTGATTTGATTGATTTAAATGATTTAATTATTGACTGATTGATCTTTTCAGTTTGCTTATAAAAATGGATCATTGGGCAAGTTGATATATCGTATGTGTAAGCAAGAAACGTTAAATAATAATAAATGAATAAAGCGCGAAAGGAGAGGACGCAAGACGGACGAAAGCGACAAAACGAGGGCTTACTTAGAACCGAACCACGAATCATCATCATCATCATCGTCATCACCATCCTATAAGTGAACATTTCCTGAAAACCAGAACAAAATATAGCATACAGAAAAGTTAGGCTATATCTTAACCCGTGGTAGCTGATATAGTTATTTACGTTGCCCCTGCAGATAACCGATTTCCCCTTTGTGCAGCGCATACCGAAGGCTGCACGACGCGCTTATCACCAGCCTTGCCTATGGCGAGCGCTGCGGCAATTTAACGTTGCATTCTTATCTCTAAATCACATTAGCGGCCTTCCACGAGATAGTTTGGGAGTGCACGAGCATGCAGGACAATGCAGAGCTTAATTTGTAGATGGCTACTCTTCCACGGAAACCCTGTGGTCCATTAGGCCGTTTTTGAGGTTGGCTGGTTGGTGTTAAGTGATAAACGCTTATTAGGGGCCCGGCCTGTCGTCCCTGGTTGGGTGTCACACGTGCCAAAGCATGAGTCTGTGTATGGCATAGGCAATACACCGATAAAAAATAAACTAAATGGATCCAGGTTAAGAACGGGTAACATAAACCAGATCACTATTCTAAAATAAGATACTCAGTAAGGCCAATAAATTGCACCACCTGATCAAATTAAGAGTGCGCAATTCAAACACGCCGACGATAAACACAAGAGAAACACGAGGGAAACACAAGCGAATCACTGCTCAGCAGCAACACAGGCTTACATACACCGATGACGCCCCACAGAAACCGATCGGTAATGGTTAAAAATAAACTAAGCGGACCCGGATGAGGAATGCCTAAAATGAATCCGATCAGTATGCTAAAATAAAGACAAATACACATTAAGGCTAATTAATTGCACAACATCATCAAAATAGGCGCAACCAATTCAAAAACGCCAACAATAAACACAAGGAAACACAAGCGAGTCACTGCCTAGCAGCAACACAATTGCTTGCATACACCGATGACTTCGCGTAAAACCGATTAATAATGGTTCGAAATAAACTAAAGGGATCCAGATCAAGAACAGCTGAGATAAATCAGAGTAGTATAGTAAAGTAAAATCTACTCAATAAGGCTAATTAATCACGCAATTACTTCAAATTAAGCGAAATGAACTCTAAAAAACTGACAATAAACACGAAAGAAACGCAAGACAGCCACAAACGAATTACTGCTCCGCACATCGTGCAACTTTCACTGCCGTGGAACTGGCTTAGATTTTTTTTTTTTTTTGTCAGTTGCCGGAGCTAGAAGGGACGTTTCGGCGAAAGGAACCGCTCTCCATGTAAATTCACTTCGGAGTCGTTGAACGAGGCCAAACCAAGACCAAGTCGAACAAAACGTGTGGGACAGAGCGTTGGCGTCGTGCGTTCTTGGCGTACGTAAGGATCCAGATCAAGAATAGCTAATATAAACCAGCGTAGTAGAGTAAAATAAAAGCTACCCAATAAGCCTAACTAATCACACAATTACACAAAATTAAGCGAAAAGAACTCTAAAACACTGACAATAAGAACAAGAGGAACGCAAGACAAACACAAACGAATTACTGCTCCGCACATCGTACAACTTTCGCTACCGTGGAACTGGCTTGGATTATTTTATTTCCATTGCCGGAGCTAGAAGGGACGTTTCGGCGAAAGAAACTGCTCTCCGTGTAAGTTCGCTGCGGTGTCGTTGAACGAGGCCAAAACAAGACCAAGGCGAACGGAACGTGTGGGACAGAGCGTCGGCGTCGTGAGTTCTTGGCGTACGTGACGAGACGAGTATTTCCTGCTTCGGCATTTTTTCGATCTTTTCTTGGTTCGCTTTCATTTCACCTCACTCCCTTTGTTTTTTTCTCTCGGCGAGTATGGCTTCCGGCATTCCACTCCTTTTTTTACGAGCTCTCGAGATTATGCCGGGTCGAATCGGGGTCGTTCGATTTCGCGTCAATGCGATAGGCATCGCCTCTCGTAGAAAATCAGAAAAGGCGGCACCTCGCGTGCGGATCACAAGTACGCATAACTAGCGCGAAGCAATTTTCGACGGAGAAGCAGAAACAGGCAAGAAGCAAAATGTGGAGTGGAAGGTGCTGCCGCGTAGCGGCGGTGGCGGTTAACGCACACCCCCTTCCATTGAAGAGCGGTGAAACAAGAACCCGCCAGGTGTCGCCAGTGAGCTTGAGTGGAGCTTGTGTACTGGGAGATTGATGGAAATTGCGTTTCCCAACAAAACAGACTTGATTATAGGGATGCCAAGTGAGCGATGGGTTCCTGAGTGTTCAGGCACATGCGAGAGCTCCCTGTAAAGTTTGGATTAATGTTGTACGTTTCGCAAAAAAAGCGAAACATTGTTGTAATTAAGGCACTGAGGCATTTTGGTCATGCGCCCGCCTTTTGAGCAGTGTTGATCCGTGCAAGGTAGCAGAACTCGCATTCCCCGAAGTCAAATACTCCCAATTTTAGGCACTCGTTCCACGCAACACTAGCCGAATATCTCCGAAGTTTCCCTTCAAAACGATATACTGGACAGTGTATATTTAAATACGTGCGTGGAAGAGTGCAGTAAAAACAGGGACGTTATTAATAGTCATCTTAAGGAATAATTAATATACAGGCAGACGCTATTACAACGGCGTTTAATGGCGTCACTTAATGGCTCTGCACCAAGAAGTTTGTCGTGAAACAAGGCTCACTGAATAATGTTCAGGCCTTGTCTGTATGCGAGGTCCCTGTGCGTGGCAAGAGATGTCGGAAGCCAGAAACACGGCATCTATATCGAGCTTTGGAGGCCGCCATGACGCAGGCCATTTCCATAACACTGATGTGTTGTGAATAATTGGAGGGGCATTGCTCGCTGACATCAATCGCAATACTGCCGCCACAGGTGTAAGTCACCTGTATATCATAAGCATTCTCTTTTTCCCTTTCCGCTACAGTACTGTCGAAAATTCCCCGAAAAAAGGGGAAAGTTCCCTGCATGGAACATCGCTGCACTGATGAACACTGCCAGAACGGCCGGGAAAGCAACGTGACATACATTAGGGCGCTTCTGATGTTATTCCTGTCGAATTATATTTTCTGTTCTTATGGAAGTTTTTCTTTAAAGCTGTGACACCTGTTATGAGGTGTCGCTTATCTGTAATCACGAACTTACCAGGTCAAACTGAGTTGCGGGATGGGATGATCGACGTTATCAGCAAAAATAAAACTGCGTGGGCCTAGCAAGTCGCGACATTTTACAGTTTATGTTAGTTGCAGGCCATCTCCATGTGCAAGGCATTGAATTTTGCACTGCTTTGGACCAGGCCAAAATTTTACAGGTGCGAGTGAAAAGCGCTGACTTCCAACGTGACATATTATTGAAGAGCACACACACACGCACACACGCACGCCCGCACACACACACACACACACACACACACACACACACACCCACACACACCACACACACCACCACCACACACACACACACACACACACACACACACACACACACACACACACACACACATTCTTCTTGGCACTCACATTACCACAGTCTTCATCTCTTGCCTTTAATATAGAAGGAAAAGCCCTGCAGGCCTTGCTTCCGAATACATACATTTTATTTTTCAATTGGCTTTTCCACATAATTTCCTTTTTGGGAACACCTCCCCTTATTTCCTTACGGTGCAATTGGCTGTAGGCCCAATATACCTTCTTGTGGCGCGGGCTACCCCAACTTTATTTTAATTTTTTTCCATACCAGAGGGACAAATTAAACACACACACACACACACACACACACACACACACACACACACACACACACACACACACACACACACGGGCACAATGTCGCATAAGAGGAGCTTATAAAAGGAGCAAATATAGAGCTCCCTTTAACAGCACAGCGAACACTCCTTTCGCCGCCTCATGTGACGTGTCGTATTTTTTCGTATCGTATTCTCGAAAGAAGCCAATTTATAAGCGTGACACTTACCATCTTCCTCGAGTAAATCGTTTGCTAAGAAGTATCGTACGGATGAAGGCTATGCGTGGCACTTGCAAGTGTGATAACTATACACGTAAAAGAGAGGTACGACTAAAGGGAGCCGGCTTGATAACTCTTTTCCTCCTGTGGTTTCTACGCTTTGTTAAAACTTAACATTATTATTATTATTATTATTATTATTATTATTATTATTATTATTATTATTATTATTATTATTATTATTATTATTATTATTATTATTATTATTATACGACAATAACGGCTACGAATGTGAGGGATGAAGTTTAACCGCGCTATGTCAGCACAGCATCCTATAGAGTTTTCCTGCATGGTGCTTGCGCCAACGTGGCTCTTTTAAAAATTGTCTTTAATAGCCCATTCTCATGGAACCGTCTCAGCCACCTCGATCTTACTGCGTGAAGTTGCTGATCATTGGCTCTTGCAGTCAAGAAAAAAATGCAGTGGTTTTATTCGGTGTGCGCGCATAATCAAAGGGAAGCAGTCGTCCAGAGGGGATTTCCAATTCATTTTGACTGCTTGCCTTTCTTTTTTCTTTGGAACGCTTACTCTTTCTACAAACAGAGCGCGTTTTCCTTTTTTCTTTTCTTTGCTTTTTTGTACTCTTTCTTGCTACGCATTATATCAGAACATGGCCGCCCTGGACAGGAATTAAATATTTGGCATTGCCATATGGTCATTGAAAAGTCAGGGAGGTTCCAGTGAAAGTCGTGCGCGCTTGCATCTACTGCTTTAGTGTGCTTTATTAGTTCTCCTACTACGAAGGAGCCCCGCCACGGTGGTCTAGTGGCTATGGTACTCGGCTGCTGATCCGAGGGTCGCGGGATCGAATCCCGGCCGCGGCGGCTGCATTTCGATAGAGGCGAAATGTTGAGGCCCGTGTGCTGTGCGATGTCAGTGCACGTTAAAGAACCCCAGGTGGTCGAAATTTCCGGAGGCCTCCACTACGGCGTCTCTCATAATCAGAACTGGTTTTGGGACGTTAAATCCCACAAACCAAACCAACCTACTACGAAGGAAATATACAAACTATAGCAAAAATCTAAGCACCATGCGATTATGCAGCAAGCCGGCTAATCTTAATTTTGGGCGAATGGGATGCAATGCACCCCTTTATCGCGCCAAAATGCCGGCGCTCCCGTTAGATTGTAGCAAAAGGCGCGACGAAGTGATGAAACGATGACGTTGTGACATTACGTCACGCGATAACGCCCCGCGACGTGGACGTCAAAATGGTGCGATCGTGCGTCGGGGTAGTAACTCGAGCTCATTATGCCTTCGCATTCCACGCACGTAAGGGGATTTCTGTAACTCGTGTAACCTTCTTTTTGTAACGCCATGCAACGCGCTAAAAATGCTGTCGCGAAGTAGCAAACGGAATACGAATCGCGCCAGCGTAACGCGTCATTCACAATGGTCACCTGAACAAACTTCCTTAACATTTGAGAAATGCACCTATTTTAACATACTCCTAGTAGCACTCAAAATTATGCCATGACAGGAGTTCTGAACATCTGTAAGCTACACATTCCGAGAGATTCCGAGGGGGAAGATGAAATCACAGTCAATTGAGGGCTTCTAAGTGAATTCGCTAGATTAAGCTATTGCGAACAGATCAGCTGAAAGGTCTTGTTTGCATGGCCTACAACAGCTGTATAACGAACGACCACGTATGTAAAAAAAAAAAAGCAAGCATTGTTTAACTCGCACAAACGTACACGCAATTTGTGCGTAACGTGAAATTAGGGGAGGGCGTGCCACGTAATTTATGTCACCGGTGCGCACTCACCGTTTACGCAACCGCGCGGAAGGAAATTGTAACGGTTAGAAACACTACTACAACATATACATTACATGCCAAACTAGAGGAAACGAGGAAAAGTAACAGCAACGACGGCGTGAAATAAATGTCGCCGACTAGTATAAAGCGCCCTTCGGTCCCGGCATTTACTCAGCCTTGACCTAGTTTACAAGAGCAATGAGAATGGATTAACACTCGCGTGGTCGTGCAGGCGTGGTCAGCTGTACTAACGCGTACGGCAATGAGTTACACGGAAAGTGCTCGCCGGAAATGTCGACGGGCCCGGCCCGTTAATCTGTCTTGTTGCGTGCCTAACCGTTAAGTGCCAAGGCAAGTCGACAGCTCGAATTCGGGCACACTGATTGATCATCCATCTCGCTCTTTTTACCTTTTCGATCTTGCTCAAAAGTTGGGGAGACCATAGTTTAAAGAGATTGGAACAAGATACATTCTCGATAGGTGATGAAGAAGAATGCGTTCTTCTCTTTCCGTCGAGCAAAAGGCAAATTGAGCCGAGCCGGCAAAACGACCAGCTTTTGTCTGCCGCGCAGCTATCGCCTTCAAGGACTTCGAGACGTTATATCGTTTGATGTCAGTTTCGAAATTCCAACTGTTGACTTACACTTTGGATATGAGATGCGTAGCCTATGGTGGATCCCTAGGAACTTGGACAACATGTATCTGTTTAAGTTATAATAGTTCTTTTTTATTATTATTTTGCAGCTGTTCTTGGCCTGCACAGGAAATATCCAAACGAATTCTCACTGAATCGTTGGCATTGTATGAAAGTGTTACACGGTTTAATAAGAATAAACGGATGGCGTACCGGGCGTTGGCCATTGTGCTGACGTTATGCGTCATCGATCAAAACCCAATGGCTTCGCGGAGAACTGCGGTGGTGCAAAGGCTCGGCAACTTGAAACCGCGCCGCGTAGTGGCGGCGCGATATATCACTCCGAACACGCTGTTAGAGAAAGAGCTGCGAACACTTTACTGACTCAAAGTCATGGATGGATGGATGGATGCTATGAGCAGTCCCCTATGTAACGGGGCGGTGACATGTGCGCCACCAGGCTCGTAACAAAATCTAAGAACTTTTCCTTTTTTCCCGCTCTCTCTTTAAGTTGTCCTCATGCCTTTTAAATCTATTTCAATTAAATCGATCATACTATAGCTAAAACGTAAATTCCTAGCCCAGTTCTCTGCCTTTTATGGCAGAAAGTCCTTATTTTTTTCCCTAGTCAGTCTGATGATCGGGTCGCCACTTAGCGGCGTTGATATCGCTGTTAGGCCTCCTTTGGAGCGACTGCACAGATTGTAGCAGACATTTCTTGGCCGTAAACATACGCCGCACGCATTGTCTTCGAGCCGAATAGCTCAGTTACGCCCGGAACAAGCAGTTCATGGTAGGGTATGGTAAAACTCTATTCTGGAAGCCAACAACTTCGCTGGCCTGGCCTAAACCACCGGGTGGTCTATAGACAAGCAATTCATTTGACGGTAACATTACAAGACGTACTTGCTATCCTGATTATCTAGACCTTGTTAACTAAACTTGAAGTGTTTCTAACAAGTGCTTTCGTGAAGTCCTCTATTTTTTTAATTTGATTAGCATTTCTATCATAGCTTAGCGGAACCTTAGTGGATTCGACTCTGGTAATGTAGGCCGCATTTCGATGGAGGTCAAAAGTGAAAAAAAAAAAAAAACCTGTGCACATGGGTCTATAGGTGAACGTTAATTGGTAAAAGAAGTACCAGTAGATCAAAATAACCAGGCGTCCCTCAAAGCGGCGTTCCTCGAAATCATATCGTCGATGTGACGCGTAAAAGCCTAAATTTCATGTTAACGCTATTACGCGCACTCATCTGGTACCTATAGATATAGATCTAGCAGGCTTAGTGTTTTCGTCAACTTTACGAACGTCGAAATCAAATATAATCGGAAAGAAAATTCGTTTCATATTTGTACAAAAATTTTACAGAAAGGATATTTGATCTGTAGCATTAGTTGTGAGTCCATTACCAAAATGTATTAATTAGCAGTCTTGTATAGAAAGAAACAATAACGACAGTAATGTACATAAATAATAGGTGCTATACTCAGATGAAGAACTGCAACAAAAAAAAAAAACTACGTGTACGTGGGTATGAAGACAATAATGAGTACAGAGGAGGGATTTTACAATGCATCAGAAATGCTCAAGAAGTTGGAGGATGCTCAGGCTTCGCCTTTAAGAGTAGAGAGAGAGGGGGGTAAGGATCGGCTGGGAGGTTAACCAAACGCGCGTTCGGTTTGCTACCCTGCCGTGGGGAAAGGGATGAAAGCGTTAAATAGAACGGAAAATAGAGGAAGAGAGAGAGAAGAACAGCAATCACGTGCACACTTGCACAAGTACAGTCTCTAGAGGCGGTGGCAGAGACCTGTCGACTTCAGGTACGTCCGCAACGCCTTCGTCGCCTTCTGAGAAGCCATCGAAGCATATGGCCAGGGCCTTTACCAATAGAGAGAGAGAGAAAAGAGGAGAAAGGCAGGGAGGTTAACCAGATATTAGACTCCGGTTTGCTACCCTGCACTGGGGAAAATGCCATAGCACCACTGGGCCAAGTTCGCACATAGCATCGCCTTCTCATAGCATATTCATTAAAGTTAATGCTTCTATATAAAAGGATGTTTT
Source organism: Hyalomma asiaticum (assembly GCA_013339685.2). Classification (NCBI taxonomy): domain Eukaryota; kingdom Metazoa; phylum Arthropoda; class Arachnida; order Ixodida; family Ixodidae; genus Hyalomma; species Hyalomma asiaticum. The sequence goes on from CM023490.1 coordinate 18,079,759, forward strand.
TTTTACTTTCCTCGTGAAAAATGTTTGTTACACTGCGAGCTACCAAGTGCGTAGGTGTTCGTTATGTCGTAGTTAATTTTTTTCTGATGGATGTGACTTTCATAAATTTGATTTTGCTCCCTAAGTTACCCACGCCATGGCAGAGGGCTTACGTAATCGGGGGCTTACTCCGGGAAAGGACAGTTGTTCGAAGTGATTAATTCCGCTGTGGACGCCGACGCCAATTCCAAATTTTCTTCGACGAGAGCTCCTTAATGCTATCGCATTAGAATGCTTGATTAGAAAGGAAGTAGTGTTTACATGTTATATCAAAATTTTCGAGTTTTATTTCAATAGGTAATTTATACCACATCTCAGCACTAGAAAATTCGAATAATGTATTCCCGCTGGGCATGTTCCAATGATCACTTAACTCATTGGACACCACCGCTGCGCGTCTATCTATGTGCCGTTCAATATTTATTTGAGTTTTTTTCATGATATTCCTCGCAAGATGAAAATATCTCTTCACCTATTACACGCCAACTAGAGGAAATCTCACAAATCTCACTTAAACCACAGTGAATGACTGGGCTCCTATTTCTTTCTGTTCATCTTCTTTGGATCATGAGGAAACATCCTGAACGCATTCGAACTGCTGAAAGAATTTTAAGAAGAACTGCACAGGCCTTGTGGTTCTCAGAACGTCAATTTCAAAGTTAAACGCCAATTTAATTCGCGATCCTAAACAAGTTTGCGAATACGTCCTTAAACATTCTTACGTTTGGTATTTTGTGATCATCATCATCAATTATCATCATCCTCCAAGGAAGTATGACATGATCGACATCCGCATGTTTATGACATGTTCTCCGCCGAAACTACAAGCACGCTTTCGAACTGCTATGTATGCCCCACAAAGAAAACAGCGAAAGGAACGGCCTTCATTCTTTGCGCCCTTTACGCGTAAAAAAAAAGGGCAGTGACGTCACACGAGCACTCAACGACTTCATTGATACTCCGTACACAAAAAGGAAACGGGCACGACGCGTGACCGGAGTAACCGACTGTTTCATTCATACTGCACCAAGAACACAATGGACATACAGGCGTTGCCGTCATAATTACGACAGCAGCCATTGATAATACATTACGCTCCGCAAACACGACACTGTAGTTCACAGACAAAACAACTGCGGGCACTCCCAAAGCGGGCGAGCGATTGAGGTAAAAGTTCGGATAAAGAAAAAAAGTAGGCTGGAACAGGGCAGGTGTTTGCCCAAGGCACCTATGGATCGCTTTGGCAGCGTTGCGGCGGTGGACAGGGAAACCGTTATCTTCGCTGACAACGGTCGCTAGACATTACAGGTTTCCTTTTTGTAGTCCTGCTTATTTTTGTTTTTCCCTCGCGCGTAATTGCGTCAGCCTTTTTTCCGCACGGAGGCCAGAAAATGGATGTCCGAAGTGGAACGAAGCAGGACCCGTTTCGGCGAGAGACACCTCTGGTCTGCCGTTCAAGTTCAGGTCCACACACTCGCCGATTGACGCCTCAGGGCCGTTACACGGCTTTTGTGCTGTCACGGGCAAGGCCACAATGACGTGTTATGCGGGAAAGCCGTAGACTTTGTGCTACAGTTACCTTGTTATGCGGGAAAGCTGCGGTCTCAGGAGCAGTTTACTCCGCTGTACGAGAAAGCCGCAATTTGCAGTTGGAAACAGACCACAACGACGTGTTATGCGGGAAGCCTGCAGAAGCTGAGGTACAGATGCCTTGTTATGCGGAAAAGCGGCAGTATGAGGAGCATTTTCTAAGGCAGTATGCAGGAAAGCTGCAATCTATGGTTGAAGCAGGCGCGTGCGTTGTTTCGGGGCTGTCGCTGTCACTGACTTGGCCACATATTGAAGCAGTCCAGAAATGAAAGTCCCACACCAGCCCGCCGAAAGCGGGAGTGCCAGTCGCTTACGGCAATCCTTGGGCGCTGGGTTTGCACGCTCCTACGAACCCTGAAGTGCAATTACGTCGTTGCGTTAATCCAAGTCCGAAGAGCACGTGAAGTACTGCTCAAGGCTTTCTTTCGCATAGCCGGTACAAGGAAAAGATTAAAGTAGTGATTAGCTGCGTAAGGCTGAAGTTCGCACGCGTCCTCTATGTGTCAGGTGCAAAGGCTTCAGGGGCAATTGCTGAATCATAAGGTGGTTAATTATTGGCCGTTCATCTGGGCTTTAATTTATTGCTTCCTGTTCTTTATATAAATGCAGGTTTCAGCCTACGCTGGCTTGGGAAATAACAAAAAGAAAGACAGGCGTCGATTTCGGAGTGGTAATTAGTAATAACTATTTCAAGCGCTGGAAGGCGATTTTTTTTTTTTTTGTTAAGGCCGAAGGCTGATATGTCTCATGTCTCATCGTAAGGTGTCCTTGAGCTACTTCGGCGTCGACACGAGCGACTCCATGCAGTAAATGCATTATAGTAGGTGCCATACACCGAAGGGAGTCTAGAAATGAACCAAAGCATTCCCACCATGTATAAGAGAATATTATTGATTACCGAAATAAATTAATGCTCCGTTAGTGATTGTAGATGGCTTACACACCGAATCGAACTCAAATCCGTGGTCTTGTACAACTCGAAGACATGACCTTGATAGAAGTCGAACCCGAAAACTTGCTTGGATTAAGGTCGATAAAGTGAGCTAAGATGGATGAAGGGTAATGAGGATGGATCAAGACAGATAAATATAGATCAAGGTGCGGCTTAAAGTGTGCAAGAGTGTACATAAGGATTTCACCTCCTAGTCTAGCTTACGGCTAGGGGCAGCTGCGAATCTACAACGCAATGTAACCAAATGATGCTACTCCGCCACTAGTTACAGTGAAACAGCAAGCTACCCTTCCCAGAACAGAAGCATAAGGAATACTTGCACGTGTTTTGTGACGTTTCATACGAGTTTTGCAAGGTCTTGGACAGCCATGAAAGCGGATGGGAATAATGCTTCGCAGAGAACAGATACTTGGGTCACGACTAAATGGTTACGCTGTTGCTATAATTTGTTGCTGTTGTTTCAACATGTATGCTGGAACATTCAACATGTGTGCTCAAATCGTAAAGCCATCAGCCATTAACACAGTCATGAGCTTACAGTAATCACACCATTTGTGTCCTACTAAAACAGAATCAGCGTAATGCGTGTTTTCGTTGTTGTGAACTTCGTGCGACAGCAGCATACGCTCTTATGTCTTATGTCTTACCCCTTACAAAAATGCCATATATGGCGATATCAGGAATTGGGCAAATGTGGCTATATATGGCACGTGCCCGTATGTGGCCGCATGTGGTCGTATTTGCCCAAATCGTTTTAGAAACATGTGTGGCAATGAAAGACACTCACGAGGAATGCCATGTAAGACTCTGATGCGTATTGGGCAAATACGGACACGTACGGACACGTGCCATATATAGCCAGATATACATATCTGGCCATATACGCATATCTGGCTATATATGGCACGTGTCCCTACGTGTCCGTATTTGCCCAATACGCATCAGAGTCTTACATGGCACTCCTCGTGTGTGTCTTTCGTTGCCACACATGTTTCTGAAACGATTTGGGCAAATACGACCACATGCGGCCACATACGGGCACGTGCCATATATAGCCACATTTGCCCAATTCCTGATATCGCCATATATGGCATTTTTGTAAGGGACATGACCCAACCAGACAGACAATGCCGTCGCAGTCTTCAGGTTCAGAACATCCGATGTGTATACTGCGCAGTCGAATGCCGGTTGAAAGGAGTCGGTTCTAATTTGTGCGTTCACAGGACGGCGTGGTGTAAGCACAAAGACTTAAATCTTGTGATATAGAGTGTAACTGTTGTCAAAAGGTATCCCGAACTAGTCCGCATAGTCCTTGACCAGCGTTTGGGAAGGAGAACGTTTGCGAGAGACCACTGATTGACCATGAGTTCAGCGTAGTCTCTCAAGAATTGTGGCACCTGTAGGGGCTTCTAAATCATCAAACTAGGAAATACGGTTGTAGTGTCCACAGTAGTGGAGGTGTAGCAATCACTGGTGTAGAATCACTGGTGAACAACCACTGGTGAAGAACCACTACTCATTGCCTATCCGAAAAGGTAACGATCAGTCTGTGGTTAATCACTACACACAGGTTAATTAGGAGATAGCAAATCCTTGCCGCGTTAAGAAACGTGCGAGTCGTGCCTGGGAAACTGTTGGCGCGCTTTCCCCGGGCCAAGTCTTTGGTATGGCCGTTCTCCCATTAGCAACGAAATTGTGCAACAGCCCTGGCTTCATACATTACGCAGCTAGCCTCGCGTTGGCTGGAGTTGCGCTAAGCAAAAGTTCGAGCAGAGGTAAAAAAAAAATATAGAATGCAGAACGAGATAGATAAGGTACGGACTCAGCGCCAAGCCCCGCCGTGTAGGCATGGCGGACATGACCGAGACAGCTAACGGCACAAATTATAAACGAACAAAATGGGAAAACTTAACAGTCTCCGGTCTCGAAGGCTCGACGAGGGCGATCTCGTTTCGGCGTGCCGGCCAGCCAACGCGGCCCAGGTGGCGGTCGCTTTTATCTCGTCGAATCAGTTTATGGGCCGGCGAAATCAGCGTCAGCTTCGAGAGAGGTTTGAATGTACTGCCTCGTAGGGTGGGCGATAAGAAATGACACGGCGGTAATGAATGCAAAGTGACGGACCGGGAATGTCTGGACAGCACCATAAATTAGAAATTGCATGCACAGTTCCGTAAGTGAGACTAGAAATTTTGAAGGAAAACTAAGGAAATGTGGTAGCTAGTGGCTTAAAGCGGTCATGCAACGTTTTTCGGGCCTAGTCAGAAAACGATGCCGATCTGTCGTGGAGGCTTCAGTGAACGTGTGAACCAAATAGTACTGCCCTGCACGCACCAGGATATTTGCTATTTCGTTTGAAACACAGTTGGAAAGCGCACGCTCTTGTTCCAAAAAAAAAAAAAAAAAGGCGTCACTGGGAGCAGCGACTAAGTCGCTTGTAGCAGAAATAGCATTGGTTGATCTCAAGGTCGTGGAAAGATAATCTGAAATGCCTTATTTGTTCGTTTTGGTTTCAAATAATAATGAAAATGGATGTGTCTATCTTTAAGAGGACCGAGAAAAGCCGAGCTGTTCAGTTCGTGCTGCCAGTGGCGTCATTTTTTGAAAGGAGAGCAGTCGATTTGCAGGTCCCCCAGGGCCAACAGTGCAATAATACATTTGGCTGACATGTTCGCAGGAGCATCGAAGACTAATTAGAACCGTCCCCAGAATACATTAAAAGAAATAACTCGCAGGCACGGACACAGGATGCGGCATAGTGGCCGCGTAATCTAGATTTTGTTGCATGCTCCGTCGAAATGTTCTTTCACGTCTCACGTTATTCCTATTTCGGAAGTCCCTGCACATTGCTTCCAACGTTCCTGCTTCGAACGTCCTTGTTTAGGTATTCCTCAGTATTCCGACAAAACAAATGTAGTGACAGGAGATACTGTGAGGTACCGCTTTTATTCCAGCCGAGCGCGAGCTACAGCGGGCCAGAACGAACCGGGAAGCTGATGATGATATGTACAGATGAGGAAGATGTACAAGTAATGATGATATGTACAGATGAAGAAAAGGCGACCGTTCGTTGCGCTCACACCGAAGTCGCCGATTTCTTTTTACGCAGCATCTTTCTGCGCCATGGCGCTCCCCGCGTTCTGCTCAGCGACCGTGGTAAAGTCTTTCTCGCGTCTGTTCTTGCCGAAGTTCTCCGTGCCACGGACACAGTTCATAAGACCACATCGAGCTACCACCCGCAGACCAACGGCTTAACGGAGCGCTTTCACCGTACGCTCTCAGACATGCTTGCGATGTATATCAGTCCAGACCAAACAAACTGGGACGCAATCCTGCCGTTCGTAACATTTGCCTACAACACGGCCACACAACGTACTACAGGATTCTCTCCTTTCTTCCTCGTCTATGGCCGTTCACCAACTTTCGTTCTGGATGTCTCGTTGCTTTCGCCACCTGTACACTCAGTAGCTCCTTTCCCCGAACAATTCTTGTCTCGCCTTGCAGACTGCCGTCATCGCGCCCGCATCAACACCGGCATCTCCCAAGAAGTACGGAAGTCCCGCTACGATTCTACTCACCGTGCAGTCAGTTTTTCCCCTGGAGATGAAGTTCTTCTTTGGACACCCGTGCGCGTTCCGGGCTTGTGTGAAAAACTGACAAGTCGTTTTATTGGCCCGTACGTTGTCACTGAACAGACATCGCCAGTGAATTACCGCGTTTCGCCTCTGAGGATTCCAGCTGACCACTGTTGCCGTGGGACAGAGATCGTCCACGTCTCTCGCTTAAAGCCGTATATTCGGCGCATCCCGTGATGCTTTCGAGCGGCCAGGCGGCCGCTTCCACCACCGGGGGGAATTAGTGTGAGCGCAACGAACGGTCGCCTTTTCTTCATCTGTACATATCATCATTACTTGTACATCTTCCTCATCTGTACATATCATCATCAGCTTCCCGGTTCGTTTTTGCCCGCTGTAGCTCGCGCTCGGCTGGAATAAAAGCGGTACCTCACAATACATATATTAGCCACAGTAGCTTTCTAGTACTGTCATTGCAGAAGGAAATCCAAGGGCAGGCACCTGCACTATATAGATAAATAGGGAGGCAAAGTTCCTCAGGTCCTGAGGAACTGCGTTGGAACATCCCCTTTTAGGTGGAGTCTGTAGCAGTTGCGGCCCGCTCCCACTCAGGTATAGGAAGACCGTGACCATGCGCCCTCTCATCAGCGCTCTGGACAGCACGAGGAAAGCATGTATTCACTGGCACACTCATTTACTTCCGTAGCATCCGGCTCGTGGAAGTTCTCGCAGCTTAAGGCTTGTGGGAAACGGGGAAATACCTTTTTGCCCCGGTTTTTCGTCCCATCACAGTGCGGCTGCGATTACACACAATGGTTCGGTGCTTATTGGCATTTCACCATTCTGTTCGCGCAAGGGGATGGCACATTAATCTGCCTTTCCCTACAGGAAGGTCAGTGAAGCACCTTGGAGTAAGGTGCTCTACCGGTTCAGCATGCATCTATGAGCCCGTGGATGTTCGAACTGTCGTTCCTTGCGAAGTACTCAATTTTGTCTCCGCTGGCCATTCCTTGGCACACAACTACAATAGTGCACTTACGCACCAATGCACAAAATTTCACAAACACTGTACTCTCGGGCTAGATTCCTCGGCTCGGAAGAGAAAGCTACGCCGGCGAAGTTCCTGCGTACGTGTTCCTGCGAAATGTAGTCCGGTGGATTTCTGCATGATGTGCGGTTTAAATTTTTTACATATTTAGTTCACTACAAAAGAATCGATAGTTTTAGGCGCTCCGTTCGTTGGAAGCTGGAGCAAACTTATCAAGCACGTATATATATATATATATATATATATATATATATATATATATATATATATATATATATAGAGAGAGAGAGAGAGAGAGAGAGAGAGAGAGAGATAGCAGTCATGGTGGTAAATAGGCCGGAGGCGTGAAGACAGAGATGAGTTGTAGACCCTCGGAATTGGCAACAAAAATGGGGAAAGCGTTTATTCAACGGTTCAGCGCAGCCTAGGTAACACTAGAGTCTTTAGAATTACGTATCTATGCATTTTCTAGTAAACGAACACACCATCTAATACTTACGAACTGATGTTGCGCCGCATACATTCGTAATATTCGCTTCTTGGTCGACAATGTCCAGAAGTATGAACGCGGCTACCAGTTCAAGATGGCTGGGCATTAGGCAAGTGCTTAAACTTTGGCCGTGTGGCTGAATCGCGTGACAGCAGACAAACAGAAAGACAGACCAAAATTTCAGCGTTCAAGTATCCCAAGAAAGACTATCGTCTTTTAAAACAAATCCTTCTTGCACGTCACAAAATTGCGTCACTATTTCTTAAGCTAGCATCAGATGAAAAATAAAATATATTGCGAACTCGTTCAATACGATTAGTACTTAGGATGGCATCATGCCCAGTCCTCTGCGGTGGTGTAGCGGTTAAGGTGCTCGACTGCCAATCCGAAAATCACGGATACGATCTCGACTGCGGTGGTCGCAGTCTTGGTGAAGATGAAAACGTTACAGACCTGTGTACTGTACTTTATGCATTCAGTTTAAAGCACCTCAGGTGCTCAAAACCACAGGAACCGTCCGCCACGTCCTGTCCCATAACCATATCGTGGCTTTGGCACAGAAAAGCCAAGGTATTAGCAGCGTGCTCATCTGGAACATCGAGTCATACGTCTGCAGTGAGGCATACTTCTCTTTCTCTAATTAAGGAAACCTCTCTTTCTCTATATATTTCCTAAAACTGCAGTAGCTGGCTTTATGGAAGCCAAGACACTCATACTGGGAAGGTAGAAGGGAAGCCTGCAGCTTCCACGTACCACGAGGTTTAGACAGGCGAGATGAGGCGTGCCTTCACCGAATAAGACTTAATGTAGCCTACACAAGACACCTACAAGCCCAAGATAAAACAATCTGATTCAGCATTGTGCTCTACATGCAACACATGAGAGGACCTTGAACACGTCCTGCGCGATCGGCAGTGCTACGACTCCGAGAAAAAGACTCTGAAAGCAGCGCTTCGTCTGCAACACGGTTCGACCATTGGAGCTGCGGCATCTCCTAGGCTCGTGGCAAGACAGCACCTGCGCACTACGCAGCACTAAATCATCTCTGTCTATATATAGAGCTGCCAACTAGAGCAACGATGATGGGCCGGACGATGGCCGCAGCTACAAGACTCGTGAGAGTGACGATGACGTAACAGTTTCAGAAATTCTCACCCTGGTATTTTCGCTCAGGTTGGAGGAACGTCATAACCCTGCGCATGGATGTCGTGTTTGAGATAGAACCATGCACTAAGGCAATGGTTATCTTGCGGAGACATGCTCTGCCACTGGCCCGTGGCTGTCACACCTGCAACAGACGTCACGACGGAAGTTTGCTCGAATGCCTTGAGCTTTAATTATCGCTCGCTAATTATACGTTAGGCGGAAAGGGTGTCATTTTTAATTAGCACTCCTTGCATCATTCTAACAGCGTTGCTTTCGTACGAAGGAGGGCATACTAGGAAGTAGTGCAAGGCCGTCTTGGGGCCCGATTGGAGATCTTTGTTCGGAACAAAGAGCGTTCGCTCACTGCAACGTCACAGAGTGGAGGAGTGGTTCTCTTTGTGCGCGCTGCGGATTTGGCATGAATGAATGCAGTTTTGGTTTCCAGGATTCGTGGCTGTCTTGTGTGAGCAGGCGCTGTTTGGTGACAAGGATGGTCCATGAGATAAGTGAGAACGGGAGGGCAAGAGCGATCAGTCGGCAAGCTGTGAACATCCCCGACGTTGACGAGCATCTTTTGCTGTCTCCTTATGGACACTACACTACAAAAAGAAATATTTTTCCACCTTATAGTTGAATACGACTATTTCGTGGCAGCAGAGGTATTTTTTATTCGGCATCTGCAGAAGAAACATCCTCCTGCAAAAACGTGGCCTCGTCTCGCGTCTGAAGACGTAAGCGTGGCCCAGGCAAATGACGTGCTGTGAAAGTTGAAGAAAACCGAACGCGTTTCGAACGAACTATCCGATTCCACCCCTTGATCAGCATTTGTCTTTCTTTTTCTTTTTCTTCCGACGCCCCTTGCCGCACCTTCTTCGCGCACCCTCTCGCAAGAGTTTTGGTCCACTCTAATTGAATTGCGAAACAGGACAAGGTAGCCGGGCATTTGTTGCATAAGCGGCATGATTACCACACAGCTGCCTGAGGACAGTATCAAACACAGACTTTAGAATGTGTACGATAACGGAAATCTGGGCGAGTTGGTGATAATTCATATTGACCAGCTTACAGCGCAAACGGGGACGAAGACGAAGGAAAGACAAGGAAAGACGGAACACGGATCTAAACATTTCGCCTCCATCGAAATGCAGCCGCTGCGGCCGGGATTCGATCCCACTACCTTTGGATCAGCAGCCGAGTGACATAGCCACTGGAGCAGACTTTCATTTAAACCACTCGAATTCGTATCACGCGTATTTGCAGTAAAAATACAAGATTTACCTACAATCAATCAATCAATCAGTCAATCAAAAAACTTTATTTCTACCAAAAACAAAAAAGAACATTTGTGTTGAAAAAAGGTGGCCGGGAACAAGAGCTGTGCAATGACAGCTTGACAAAGCCCATATTGCTCGTGCCACAAGAGAATGAGACACAGAGCCTCCAATACGACTTCCAAGGCGAACCAAAGATTGATGTGCGCTTGTGGTTGTGGGATGGCAAGAATGACCCCGCCAACTGCACAAAAAACGCTGTGAATCCGTTACATTCACATGTCAAGGCTTATGGATCGGTACCAAAGAGACCGATGTCTTAAGGGAAGGCCTTGGCCCACAGACACCATAGAACGCAAACTCTGCTGACATGGCTTTCATTTCACATGGATAATCCCAACTGAAACGAAAACTGGAGAATGTAACAGAGGGAACAAGACCATTTAACCTTGATTAACACGACAGAGTGGGCCGTAGATTAGTCCGAAGACAAAGAGAGAGAGAAATGAAGAGGAAGGTAGGGATGTTGATTGATTTGTGGGGTTTTACGTCCCAAAACCAGGACTGATTATGAGAGACGCCGTAGTGGAGATCTCCGGAAATTTAGACCACCTGGGGTTCTTTAACGTGCACTGACATCACACAGCACACGGGCCTCAACATTTCGCCTCCATCGAAATGCAGCCGCCGCGGCCAGGATTCGATCCCGCGACCTTCGGATCAGCAGCCGAGTGCCATAACCACTAGACAACCGTGGCGGGGCAAGGTAGGGATGTTGACCAAGCGCGTTGTCTGGTTGGCTACCCTACACTTGGGAAGGGGGAGAGGGGAATAATAGCTAAGACAGAGGAAAGAAGAGCAGGAAGAAATAAACAAGGGCACAGTTAGTCATAAGGCACGCGCAGAGTGCTAAAGCACTAGAACGGGTGGGTATTTCACAAGCGCTCGTAAAGTCCCGTCAACTTGAGCATGACCGCGGATGACCATGACGCGCTTAATAGGAATAATACGTACCGATAGCAGCTCGTCAACGTTTTGTATTTGGTGTTTCTCGGCAGACAACGATTCAGCTCGTGATACTCGCACGCTGGTTAACGCCATAATCCGCACCGCCATGCAGCTTCGGAGAAATATAAGAAATATTATAGATGAAGCACACATGTACTGGTAGCACTTAGCTTTTGGTTGTTCGTTTGCTTTTGTCCGCAGTAAATTTCGGCACACTGCTGTTTTTGAAAACGCATGAGTTGTTTATTATTCTGTTCTCCTTTACCTCGTATCTCTCGCGATGCTGGGGATTTCGGTTGGTGTTTCGATGCCTTGCCTATCGGCTGCGGTCAATCGTTTCCTTTCAGTCACTGAAACCGCGCGTCCTTTTGAATCTAGAACGGGTCAGAAAAAACGCTTAGTAATAAGTATCGTTCTAATCACCATGAAGCCAGTGCTCCGTATACGCTTCTCTGTGCCGCAATATTGTTATATAAAGTGAAAATTGCGTCAAGTGATGGCTATTCATGGTTTTAATACAATGCGCGAAACTGCCGCCCCCTTCCCCCCTCTAGGGAACACCGTCAATGTTGCCAGAAATAGACTTCAATCTGTTAATTTAGTAATAGATGCGAATCGCATTGTATCTCCTGGCGACTATTATACCAGCAAATCTACACTCTCATCAGCAGCTAAAGAAATCGGACATTTGCACGTGGCTTGAAGATGATGTCAGCCAGTCGCTCCATGTGTTCTGTAGTCTCGATAGGATTTTCGATATGCATTCGCTTCGAGCTGCCTTTCATGGTGCCATGAAACAAAAGGTATCCCGGATGCCCCTGCAATGTAGTTTGGTGTGCCTGTCTGTAGAACCGATCTTTTAAACAGCATTTCGTCACTAAATGTTAGCCCCTGTACCGTTTTGCGCTTTTAAAGACGATAGTCTTTCTTGGGATACTTGAACGCAGAAATTTTGGTCTGTCTTTCTGTTTGTCTGTCTCTCACACGATTCAGCCACCCGGCCAAAGTTTAAGCACGTGCCTAAAGCCCAGCCATCTTGAACTGGTAGCTGCGTTCACACTTGTGAACATTGTCGATCAAAAACCAAATATTACGCATATCTGAGGCGCAACATCAATACGTAAGTATTAGGTGGTGTGTTCTTCTACTAGAAAATACATAGATACGTAATTCTAAAGACCTTAGTGTTTGAAGACTTAAGTGTGTCTTAGGCTGCGCTAGAAATGCGACGCTATGCACGGAAAGGGCCTCTGCCGACGATTTGGTGCTGCCACCTGGCAGTTGCCCAGGAATTCTGCACAAGCTCATGTTTAACGACGGCGCTGCCAGATGGCGTCCACATCTCACGCAGCGTAGTACGGCCGGCAGAAGACTATCGTCTTTCGACGACATTTGCAGCGAAGCACGAAGATTCGCGGCCAGTTTTTGTCCGGTCCTTCTTTCTTACCCTGCTATGACTACAGATATTTCAAAAGGCTGGCAAGACTGGAACCGAAGCTGTGACAATGAAGTTTCGCAGCTGAGTGATGTAACTTCTAATGTACTTTCAAGGATGCGGGCATTCAATGTGACAGAATGGCTGTACGCGCACAAAACTTGTACGATTATGGGAGCTTTAGGACCATGTCAGCAGTAATTAGCAAATTACAGTAGGCATTACAGCATACATCTTCCTTTTCCTTCGTTCATGCTACTGCTGCGTGCGCACAGTTAGAGCATTTAATGTGACAGTTCAAAGGCAACGGTTGCCTAGAAACGTTCCAGGAGAACGCGTGATCACCGTCTCATTTCGAGGACGAGCAAAAATACACTTCCTCACAACGTGGAAGCGGTGCCAAAGTTCAATTTCGTATACGCTGAAAGCCAGCTGCTCTGTATACTCTCTTCTCCGATCAAGGAAATGCGGCCGGTCACGAAGCTTCCATCAGGTTCATTCTTTTATATACGGCAGATACCAAGAATTAAAAAAATAAAGCATTAGTAGAGGCCCACAATTATTATCTTAGCTTTCTTTCTTGTTTCCAATGCAGTACTCTTTTTCATATGTACGCAAAACCGGCACAGTTAGAGGACGACGATTCTTTATCAATCCGTCGCGTGTATCCCCCTTAACCAACTTATTCTATATGCGTCACAACATTTTTTTTTCCTTTGGCCTTTCTTTCTCTTCCGTCGCTCTCTGGCTTTCCCCGCTATCCTATAGCAGGCTCCGCTTAACGCAAGGCGACACCGCCGATGCCAGAAACGCAGCCACACGGACTCCACTCGGCCTCGGCCCGCGGTGGAACGTCCTTCCAAGGTCGTCCGTTTGAATCTCATTTCGACTGTGGCGACCCACGAGGGGCTACGCGTAACCGCCGGCCAACCCGTATCAAGCGTGCGGTCGTTCTAGAGCACCGAGAACACGTATTGCTGCAACTCCAAGGCACTGTTAACAAGCGAAAGATAAAGCCTCGCCGGTCGTAGGGAAAGAAAAACGAAACAAAGCAAGATCGCTAACTTTCACCGGGCACTAGCGATGCAGGTACGAGGATTTCGGAGGTCCGAGAGGAGAGAAGGGGGAGTGGGAAGTGGCTATCAGGAAGCAACGTGGCGCTGGGTGCGGCCTATCGTTTGCTGCGCAGCGATGTGGAGCGTGGTAAAGGCGGCGTTCAATCGTATAACGTAAAACAAAACTATGGGAGACGGCTAGCAGCTCTCTTTGCCACCTTCTCGCTTAACACCCCCTTCCCCACCTCAAGACTACCCATGTCCCACGAAAGAGCCTAGCAGCTAGCTAGCGCTAGCACCGGCGCAATCGGCAGTGGTGCGCGCATTTACACATCGCCCTTGCGTGAGCTACGGAACCGATGCAAAGGAGGAGGGTGGAAGGAGGTTTTTTTTTTTTTATTCCCCTGGCTAGATAGCAAGAGATGACCACGCCTCGCGGCGGCGGCCTTCTCCAAGCGGCCGGCCGGCTGGCTGGCCGGCAGGCGCCGGTCAGTCCATGGGCTTCCGTGAGAGACGCCGAAAGGAGAGAAGGATTTGAGGAGGTATTGGCGAGAGAGATCTTGCGGCCGCAGTGTTACTCGGGCAGCTGGATCAGCTGAAACTATAAGCAAGCGAGAAGTAAACATCCAGAGGAAAACCCTGAATGATTTCTCTTGCTCCTCTCACGTCTTCTTCCGCTCTCCGGCTGCTCCCGTTGGAGACAGTGCCCATCCCTCCTCCCCGAGGCCCTTTCTCGAGTAGCCCCGGAAGCAGTTCCCTTTCACTCGGGCGCACTTCCTTTCCCCCCGCTCGGACATCCCCTCCCACCTCGCACCCTCAGGTTCGACGCACCGTTAGCCGCGGCGTATATAAAGCAGCACGCGACGTTTGAACGCTGTGTCTTTTCTTCATTCAAGGAAAGAGCCTTCCAGTAGCAAACATGCTGGTAAGTGGGTCCCCCCCGGGGTGGTACCGAAACACGGCTCAAGCAGTGGGTACGGCACACGGATATGGGGTTTGGATTTGCAAAGCAGTGGCACAACCGGAGAACAGGAATGTTTCAAGACGCAGTTATTGGACACTTCAAGCTCCAGATGTAATTTCGGTTCAGGCGAGTTTGGCTTGCCAGTGCCCGCCAAGCACTTTGACTTGGGAAGTACTGGTCTTGATCGTTCAAGCAGCAAGGCTGCCGAGTTTAAATTCGTATTAGTTTTCACTGTTCAAAAGTAAGGAACGTTACTCATAAGGTGCTTTAAAGACCCTTTAATATGCTCCCTTTCCCTTTGTCGATGCAGTATCACAGCAGTGTATGAACTTCTGGCCCTGCCTGTAAAATGCTGATTCCGTTATTCGTTGCTCTCTTAGCCCTTAGCCTCAAAAGATGTCAATGTTACCTTTTTTATAAAACGAGGGTATGTGCTATACCTTACGTGGATAGACCCTGAACAGGAAAATTGATGCATTGTTAGCGCCACCTCGGGGCATATAGATAGAGTCCAAGTTTGAGAGCGTGCGCTCAGCGACACGATACCATTCCCGTATGAAGATGCTAGACAGTGTTCTTGTCAGATATTAGTGTAATTGATGTTTTCGTATGAATGTCACCAATTTAGACCCGTTCCATCGTATCGCCAGCTCTAATGTCTGCTTGCTGTCAACCGTATTCCTCGTGCACTCAGCCCTAGTCAGACCAAGTCTTGGGGTCTTCTTATACATTGAGCTGTGCGTTTGTGCTCTCCAACTGTTTCGAATGTCTCAACTCCGCCATCTTCTCTCACTGACACAGTCCATCGCTGCCTTCCTCGGCCTCATCGCCCTCTCCTCTGCCGGCTACCTCGGTGGCGGCTACGGAGGTGTAGGCCTCGGCTACGGAGGCGTAGGCCTCGGCTACGGCGGTGGCCTTGGCTTCGGTGGTGGTGTCGCTGTCGGTGCCGCTCCTGTCGCTGTCGCCGCCGCTCCTGTCGCCGTCGCGGCTGCCCCGGCCGTTGTCGCTGCCCCCGCCGTGGTTCGCGCTGCCCCCGTGGGTGTCGCTGCCCCCGTGGCCCTCGGCCCTAGCCCCGCCGCCATTGCCGCCGGCGCTTTCGGTGCCACCTCCGTGACCGGTAACGTCGCCAAGGTCGTCACCAGCCAGGTGTCCACCGCCCACCACACCTCCCCGGGAGTCGCCAGCGTCGCCACCCAGGTCGCCGCTCCCGTCGCCGGCACCGTTGGCGGTGTCGCCCATGGCGGATACGGACTCGGCTACGGACTCCGTTTCGGAGTCCTCGGCGGAGGCTACGGAGGTCACGGAGGATACAACGTCGCCCACGTTGCTGCTGCCCCAGCTGTGGCCGTCGGTGTCGGATACGGTGGATACGGAGGACACGGAGGATA
This sequence comes from Hyalomma asiaticum, assembly GCA_013339685.2. Taxonomy (NCBI): domain Eukaryota; kingdom Metazoa; phylum Arthropoda; class Arachnida; order Ixodida; family Ixodidae; genus Hyalomma; species Hyalomma asiaticum. The sequence continues at coordinate 18,095,717 of CM023490.1, forward strand.
CGGAGGATACGGAGGATACGGCAAGGGATGGTAGATAGGGAATGGTACGTTGTCACTCCTTCCATTCCCGTTGTTTCATTCGTTTACGAGGTGCTCGCGCATGTCCAGGCAGCAACTTCATTGTTAAAAACCACTTACGTAAGCCATCTCAGCATAGCACTGGCTCGTGCAATTAATACAGTTTGCAATTGAAAAACGTTTACGGCCCATGTTGTGACAACTTCTCACATACCTCTTAACACATTCAGCTTTCAAGATTCTGTCGTTTTACGCGTAATAGGTTGATGGAAAAGCAGCAAAAATTAGTTTTATGACAGAGAGCAATAAGGAGGGGAAGTAGAGAGGTTAACCAGGCACGTGCTTGGTTGGCTACTCTACAGTCGGGAAGCATTAACTTCAACACTGTAGAAAAATTCGTAGTCGCGCTTTTTTCCAACGTGATGTTACCCTAAGTGATGTCACTAAGATCAAAAAGGTCCCCAGTGGCTGTGATTTGCACCAAATTGTCTCAAGCTATACGCTGGATCCAGAGACCCTTCATGATTTTACTTTTAGGCGAACTATTTACGAATGATGCAGCACTTGCCATCCTGGTATTCAACGCCAATCATTCAACGCTCTTGTGGGCATGGGGACTTATCCCATAAATGTCGATCTCACACTTCTTAAGCCTGCATGTTGCGTAAGCAGGTGATGTAAATAGAAATACATGTTGCGACAAATTTGCATTGACATGCGTTCTCTTTTTGTTCATCATTTGCAGGTACAAACAAACGACGACGTTGCCAAGCTTATAAATACGCTGAGTGGGTGCAAGCGATGGAGGACTGGTCAGCACACACGGATGGTCCAGTAGCGAAAGAATAAATTATTCCACTTGTTATGCCTGGTGCACAAAATGTCTCTTCATTGTTACTGACAGTACGGCGCGCGTTGAACATCACCATCGTTCAATGCGTGCACACACGTACATGAACCTACAGTATTGCTCACCACCCCATCGAACACACATCGAGAAAAATTAATAGGCTATAAATAGTAGCGGCTCATCGGAACATATATTAATCCTACGGAACTATTGAAAGACATTATTTTTTTGCTTTTTCAACATGGTTTGGACATTATAAAAGCAAGTTACTCAACTGTTATTTTGAGTTTCGTAGCTACGCCGTCACATTTCTTCAATGATGCCGGCCAGAGACAACTGTTCTCGCACATTTGCTTGAAGGCAATTTAGAGGCATGGAGACTCGTCTATGTCATGGTAAGTGCACTTGTACAAGCTCCTAATTTCTTTTCCACACTCGCTCTGGCATGAACGATATGACAAGTACTCTCGTCGAAATATTTCCTCTTCTGAAAAAAATTGGCTTGACAAGTGTAAAAAAAAAAACAGTTCATTTTTCTTAAATTGCTTCGGTTGCTCAAAGATCAGCCACTTAGTTTCCGTCTTTCTTTGGTCGTCCAGCTTCGTTTCCATAACATACCTGTAAACATTGCTTCATAAATTCTCATAAAGTTGCGCGTTCTGGTTTATGCTCTCGCTGTGTAGCAGCACTGCCGAAGAGCCCGGCCGCGGTGGTCCAGTTGCGATGGCGCTCGGCTGCTGATCTGCGAGGTCAGCACACGTTAAAAAACATTAGCTGCTCGAAATTTCCGAAGCCCTGCACTATGGCGTCTTTCATAATCGTATGGTGGTTTTGGGGCTCAAAACGCCAGAAATTGATCAGCGCTGTCGAAGATGTATATAGGTAATAGGTTGAAAGAAGAACACTATTTCGTTCACGTGTTACCTTCTGATAATGGGAGCTCCTACATTCGGCGTAGCGACGTGCGCCAGGATATAAAGATGATCGAGCAAGACGCAGTATTGTTCATCACAGAAACGCTGCACCTTGCAGTATGCTGTTTCCCTTTTAAAAAGAAAGGCTAGCTGTTTGCGCTCTGAACTAATTCATCTTGGAAAAGGACTCGAGGCAGAACTTTTGCGTGAAACTATGATACGCTTCCGTTGCAGTGCCGTCACTTTGTACTGCTGGCGTTGCCGTTTTGTTCCGGTAGCTTCTAAAGCAGTGGTACCAGCCATAGCCTAATAGGTACGAAAACAACTCCATGCCTTTGGCATCTTATGACCTTGCTTGTTGTAGGTCATGGCACACAAAAACTGCAAAATAATTCGTGCAAAAGTCCAAGATGGCACGGCCCACGAGGCTTATGTAAAGTCCTCTGATGTAGAATACACCTATTGAAGCTTCAATTTATTTATTTCTCATACCTATACACCCACTTTTAAAACGCTGCTTAGCCATAAGTTAATCCCCAGATGCTACGCCCCTTATAGGGGCAGCAGACGCCGAAGTTGTCTGCTATTAAGTTTTCATACATTTTGGACCACGTTTCACCAGAGAACATGATTTTTAATGCTCTACGCACTGAAGTGTCTGACCAAAAATGCTATGATGTCCGTTTGAGCATTAGAAAATCAGCTGCATGTATCATGGAAAAACATGCCGTCTGATGAATTGGACGAGCAGTGACGGCGTTATGGGAAATAATATGGTGGACAGAACTCGCAATTAAAAGAAAATACGCAGCGCATATACCATACCGCAGTGCAGACACCAGGCGAAGTGCTGGAAGCCCATGTACTGCGCGATGTCAGTACACGTCACAAGAACCCCAGGAGAACCCCTTTCCAGAACCCTCCACCACGGAACCTCTCGTAACCATGTAGTGGTTTTCGTGTGTAAAGCCCCAGAAGTCATTACTGCGAAACGTCAGGAATGCGTACGATTTGGGCGCGGGTTGCTCTCACGTGGATGCACACATTTAAAAGAAATGCATTCAGAAAGTAGCAGGCCTTCCATGTAAACTCATTGAGGTCGGTATGTAAAGTTTAATGCGCATTTGTTTCATAAGCATGCACATACGTGCATACACAAAGCGCTTAAGTGCATTGTGCAAGTCCATTGTCACAGCAGAATGATACCAGGCGTTCAGTGTCCTTTTCTCGAGCAACCATTCCCGTGCAGCTTGAACCCTGTCCACAGCAGATAGGGAAAGTGCCACGTTGTCACAAACATAAAACATTGAGACACACAATAGCTTCAACATACCTTTGATAAAAACTGCCCATAAATTGCGACATTACACAAATGCAGAATGTGCGGAAGGCCTCGGTGCACAACTATGCCTAAAGACAAAAGTGGATGGCCATTAGAGAAAAAACTCGGTGTGACCACACGGAGTGGCTTAGGACAATGCTCTGCATGCGTAGCGTAAAAACGCTCGGCACAGCCGTGCGCTCGACAAACAGTCGCATACGACGTGTCCGCTACGCCCCCTTTTTTTTTATTTCTCTACAACGAACGAGGCACTTGGGAAAATGCTTACGAAACGTTTTTCGCGTACGTGCTCGGGTCATAACACGAGCAATTTCCGCGGGAGCAAGAGAAAGGACGTCACGTCGTTTGCGAACGCGGTCACTCCGACCGCAGACCTGCCCACAGGAAGTGCGAGCTTGTTGGAGGCGTCGAACGTGCCCACTGCTGTTGCTCGCGTTGTTGCCCCTTAGCGAGTAATTTTGAATGTATACTGAAGGGGACCTGCACCTGCTGGAACGGGACCTGAGCAGCAGTGCAATAAGATCCACTGCGACTGGAGATGAACCCATTTTGATGTATTTCGTTAATGGGATAAAGGTGCCGCAACAATCAACCGCGGCCGCGGCGGCTGCATTTCGATGGAGGCGAAATGTTGGGACCGTGTACTGTGCGATGTCAGTGCACGTTAAAGAACCCCAGCTGCTCGAAGTTTCCGGAGCCCTCACCTACGGCGTATCGCATAATCATATCGTGGTTTTGGGACGTAGAACCCGAGGAATAATTATTATCAAAAATTAAAACGAAACACGAGGAAACAGACACGAACACAAGTGCGAAACTCTCAGTAAACCTTTGTTCACTTGGGCAAGCACTTTTATATCCACACCTGATTACACAAAAAAAAGAAAAAAACGCGCAATAAGATACAACGTCTCGAGGTGCTGTTACCTCTGCGGAAAACCGTGTACGTGTTCAGCATTGTTCTAATTTATTTGTATAACTATGGAGAGGAACTCACAAGGACTTCTTGAGTCTATAATATAACTCCATTTATTAACATCTCAGCGGCAAAACAATGCAGTGCTTCAAGTACACTCTTAGCACGGTAACCTTTAGTTTATTTTATAGGTACACAAAAATGTGAAAATATGCTCCTTTATAAAGGTTAAAAGCAGTTTAACCTTTATAAAGGAGCATATATTTTCACATTTTTGTGTACCTATAAAATAAACTAAAGGTTACCGTGCTAACAGTGTATAGAACAACTGCTGTGCTTGACCATAAATGATGCCATGAGAAATCAGCTGGTGCAAAGACGCTGGCACTTGGGCACGCCATTGGATGTTCGCAGTGAAGGCATATAGCTTGCAGTTTCGAGGAAGTGCAAAGCGGAAGAGCGTGCTGTTTAGACGAATGTCCTTTCGCACCCCTTCCTTGATGGGCCAAAGTGAGAAGGAATGTGCCACGCAAAAATTGAGGAAAGAGAACCCGACGCGCCTGCGGGCATGCCTCTAGTCACTGTCGGTTTTGCTAGTTACGCTGCGAGGGACAAACCAGCACACCAGCCAGAACGTTAAATAAGGTCTCATGCAAAGCTGTGTCGGTCGCGACCGGTCCCACGGCAGTCGCGATAATAGGTAGCTCCGATAGATCCTGATGGCTGGTCTGCTCGTGAGTGTTTTCCAATGTCTCTTGTGACCCGATTTGTGGCTTACACGATGACGTCGTCACGACCGTGGATGAGCCCTGAAGCGACCTTTTGTACCAGGGTTTGCTGCCCAATGGTCTCTGCGGTCCTTGTTTTTTTTTTTTTTTTGCGGACCACACAGGAACGCTGAGATCACCCGAGACGTTATTGAGTATTAATATACTTTACTCACATTATAATATGACTGGAGCGCAACTGGCTCCACTGTAAGAAAGAAACTGGCGCACCATGAGGTGGTTGGCACGTCTTCTGAGCGTGCTTTGTAAAGAGTTGAAGTTATCACGCAGTCCAGGAAGTGAGACGTCACACTAGATTATTCATAGCGCAAATACAATGGCGCCCAAAACAAGAAAAACTAGAAATTTGGTCTTGTTCGTCTGTGGCATGCTAAGCCGTAAAATGATGCAATGAACAAGCTCACCTGAAAACCGCGTACATCCATGGAGTCAAGATTACGACAAGATTGGACATCGTCAGACTTTCCACGCGCATTGATCTCGAAGACCTGAGGAGAGGAAGGGGAGGGGGTAGTTATGCAAAACCTTCAAACTAATCTTATAAACGAAAAAGAAAAAGAAAAACTGTACTATGTTCTATGTCAAGGAACTGTCAGCGATATGTCCATGTTATCTGCTCGACACCCTAACCCGCCTTGATGGTTTTTGTGATGCTGCTATTAGGTTGGTTTTATATATAAGACCAAGCGACAACAGACAAAGTGGTTACACCGCACCGCTCAGAGTGCCCAAATGTACCTCTCATTTATTTCTATTTAGGCTTCGATGTTCGTTCAAATAGGGACACTTGTGAAGTTTTATTTCAATGTCTCGCTGCAGTGTAATTAGACAACCGGCACATTTCGGTTTGATTCCCCGTTGATTCAGCAGGCGCTCTCCCTTAGTAGGGTACATTATTGCCCTAAATCGTTCACATTTGTTCTGAACACACCAGGCTTGTCTTTAGGCCTGCCTGGGTTTAATTAGTAGGCTGGTGCATCGTTTGGCAGCAATGTCATGTATATTTATATTGTGCACATACTCGCACCTGGTTGGTGCTTCCTTTGAGGCTACTCGTTTCTATATGCTTGTAAATATGTAGAACGTTCTATTATACATGCTGCATTCCTGTGTTTTGTCTATGTGACTGACCTCTGTGTTGTGATACTCGTAAATAGATGTCTTGCATGAAAAAGCTGTGTTGTAATGTTATAACGTTGTGCTCTGATGTTATCCGTGTTAATGGTCTGTGATGTAATAAAAATTTCTAAACACAGGTTAACTGTTAAGCACACTGTCGTTCGTAGGGACAGCTCTCGCATAGTAGGGTAGTGTACTCTGAATCGTTTGCCAGTTGTTCTTAACACACAAATCATCCCTAGGCGAAGCGAACCTTTGGGAGCATTAAGAAGGACAGCTTTACCGAGCTCTCCCATAGTAGAGGACGCTGTACCGCCTCAATCGTTCGCCACCTCAAAACAAGTACAGACTTGTGACCTTTCACTTAGCCGCAGAACGATTTAACCCGTAATCCAATCTTACGGGCACCTTGCAACACTCAAGAAAGAACCCGCGAGACACTCGTTGACAAAGGACCCCAAGCACGTGTGGTGCAAGCGGTGCCAGCCACGCCAGCGGCCGCCAAAAGCGCGCTCGACCCGTTTGATCCCTATCGGAAAAAAAAAAAACAGAAACTCGCCTTGGCAACGCTAACCAGCGCCGAGCGCGTTAAAAACGCCGGCGTCGCTGCCACGCACTCACGTATACACGCGTGGCGTAGATAGGCGAGTTGTCCGCGGCGCAGCACTCTCCTTTAATTTCTGCGAGCCACCCGCGAAGTTATGTAGGGCGCGGACCACCGCCTTTTACACGCAGTAGCCACGAAGGCGAGCAGCAGTGAGAGTCGAACGAAACCAATGCGGGGTCCTGGTGGCGTGCGCACCGCTGACTTTCATTAGAACAAGATCTCGGCTCGCTCGCCAGGAGAGCGTGGCTCTCTGTATAAGGCCTCGTAATCAGCGCCCCCCGTACACGATCGAACCGCTCACGCCAAACCAGCAGCGACTGTAGCTCAAGCAGCAGCAGCAGCAGCTGCTGGACCAGCTGCGGCCGTGCAGTTGCAGCGTATACTGTGTGCGCCGGGCGGCCGTGTGTGAGGGAATGCTGATCTCTTAGCTTGTATGGTGCACGTCCCGTCGAAGCGTGGGTCCGTTTAGTACCGTGTCGAAAGTTAGTCGACTGGCCGGAACCCGCCCATGGAACGATGCGGGCAACGCTCATTACGTACGCTGTACGCGAAAGAAAGAACGAATGAATCTTGCGCGTTGGCTTTTCGAGAATTGAGATCTGGATATCGCTCATGTAGCTCGCCGACCGGGCCCCCTTCCTGTCGTACACGGAGGGCTGTTTTACGGGAGTTGTTTACAAGCCCCCCCTCCCGGACGGAGCGGCCCTGCCAAGGGAACCATCGATAACGACTCGGTGTTCGTGCGTTAGAATGCTGTCCTTTTTTATTTCGTTTTATTTTTTGTTTCGGTGTTTGATACGAGGTCACATACGTACTCGGGTAAAGGGGTGGGGCGGCCACGGGAAGTACAACGTGAATTGGGAACGGAGTGTGTACATAAAGAATAACACTCATAAAGAGTTTCGAGCTGTCAAAAGAAGTGATCAGTTTTACCGTGCCATTCGCAAGAAAAGAAAATAAATAACAGCCATGCCTTTCCGTTATATAAGTAAGGCCTTTATCGCCCGGCCCGTTTTTCGTTGATGCTGGTATGTGTTGTCATCAACGTGCGATGTATCGCGGATTTTCGTACGTGACATTACGCGATCTTGTTAAACAACCAAACAGCGATATCGAACATCGCTATCGTGTAATCGCCATTCTGTGACGAAGGGAAGTCGCTGGAAAGGTCGGGTGTCCCAGGCAGCCGAAGGAATGGCAAGACTGAACGCTGTAATTGATTGTGCACGAAGCCAAGCATTGTGACATAAACCATTACGAAGCTGTCGAGGATGTCGACGGACGCTTGTTTCGTCACCCGACAAGCGATTCGAACGCACGTTGTGACGTAGTCGATGCGCAGCGCTATGTCACAAAATTCGCTTGCTGGCCGTGTAAACACGGATGGTGTCCTTTGTCGATGGTGTCTTTTGTGGACACGGATGGTGTCCTTTGCGTAACACGGACGGTGTCCTTTGTGGAACGTAGAGCGAGAATGACTTGTTGAATATGAGTTTAAGCCGGTATATACGCAAAAATGAGAAACATAAGAAGGTGCACGTTCGAGTGCAATTACTTTCACGTTCTGACCTCTGCACCACAGTATGCCGTCCTCACTGAACAACAGACTGTTGGAGATTACGTTTGGAATATTTCTTGCAAATGTATTATCTCGGATAGATTAGAAGGCAACAAAAGGAGAGTGAGGTAGTTACCGTTGATTTCTTCCTTCTCCTCTAACACTTCTTGTTACTGCGTACTTTTTTTGCTTTTTGCTTTTTTTTTTTCATTTACACCATTCAAGAGTCACAAGCAATGTTCTGCTAGTCATGTCCTTGATATCCCGTGTTTCTGTTGCACTTTCATGCTCGCTATCGATCGCGCCTTCCATTTGAAGTGTTATCGGTACATGTATACCTTGTAACCACACCTGTCCTTGGCTTCCAACGGGGGTGCGTCGGCAGTATGTTCGAAAAGTACCCTTTAGGAAAGATCACGTTCTGATGTTCTGCGCTGAGGCGCTATACTAATAGTGAAACAAACCTTTCATTGAAACCAAACTACAACAAGCAAACGCTGATTTTTTAAAGAAGCTAACGTCCACTTGTGCTTGCCAGAGCAGTAGCATCAATCAGTAAACACATGTGACAGTGCCGAAGCGATCAACCTCTTTTTGTCATTACCTAGTCGCCCTTGATAACGTTCGCAATGGATGCTACACGGGCGATGTCATGCTACGCGAAGTACTATAAAAAATGTGGTTGACATCTCTGTCGTAGGAATCAGTATATATAACACGAAAGCGGTACCTGTCTTCGGGAAGCTGTGGAATATGCGTAAGCGGCAATCTGCCGAAATCGGGGAGGGGGCGAGATTGCTTCGGTACTCTGGACATGTGAGCAAGCTATATATGGATCTCAGGGGCACTGTGTCCTCAACAGCACTGTGTGTCCGGACAGTACTGTGTGTCCGGCACTCAACAGTACTGTGTACGGCACTGTGTCCTCAACAGTTGTACACAAACGAAAGTTCTCGAATTACTCACATTGCTCCGGAGACTGCACGCGCCAGAGTCCTGCTCAAACAAGCCACAAATCAGGACCGTCCTCGCAAGCGAAGCCGAGCGGGTTGTCAGCGCATGGTTTTGTGAACACACAGACCACTGCAGCGAAAGGCCAATCATTTGCCTTTTGACGGCCGCCTTTTCGTTTCTGCAGCTGTACGCGTCGCAACTCAACACGCCTGGCCACACGAGACAAATTTTGTAGCGGCCGCGTTCGTACTTTGCCCCAGGAAAGCGCCCTCACGATGCTGCCACGCCCCTAACTTCAGCGGCGATCGAGGCGCGAAGACTACCGAAGCGCTGACTGCCGGCGCACCTCAGAACGACAATCTGCTTCCTTATATCGTTCCCAGATGGCTGTATATCATCGCAGCAAACCTAGGGAGCCTACGTTGGTGCCCTGACCGGAGGCGCGCGTGACATGTAGGCTCCCGGAGAGAACTGAAACGAACCAAGAATGCAGTGGAAAGGAGGCGATGTTAATTTAGCAGTAATTTTGCTTGCCGAACACCTTTACTGTAACACGGCTACAGTCAGATGTAATGCGTAAAAGCGCTGTAGTGAATATATAAGGTCTGTCTGTACCCTGTACCACCGATTTTGCGATGGCGTATCGGTAGAGCTTCCAGCTCCCATAGTCGCCACCCGTGTGAATGTGGGCTCGAGTCCGAGGGAGGGTGGCACTTTTTCATAGTAAGTGTGTTTATTTTTTCTGCGGACATCCGCTTAATTCCGTTACGAAAGTACGTCACTAATTTTCTAGGTGGACCCCTACATAAGATACTTCCGTGTTCAAAAAAAAAAACGCAAGCGCTGGGTTTACTTACGGCGTATCTTGTGGTGCTTAAAGTCAGGTCCTTAAGGTTACTGACCGCTTCCACATTTCCGCCGCTCCTTTCGTCTTTATTTCCCTTTGCCGAGTACAGGGTGCCCCGCCTGATGATTTAGTTATGCTTAACCACCCTGCCTTTCTCATTTGCCTCTCTCTCCCTCCCCACATGTACAGGCATCAACAGAAGCTCGAGGAACGCGATCGAGATTTCCGAAAGAGTGGAATTACCGACTAGCCTGGTGAAATGGCCTCTAAGGATATGCTTCAGCCTGTACTACACTCTTAGCACGGTAGCCTTTAATTTATTTTATAGGTACACAAAAATGTGAAATTATGTTCCTTTATAAAGGTTAAAGTGCTTTTCACCTTTATAAAGGAGCATATTTTCACATTTTTGTGTACCTATAAGATAAACTAAAGGTTACCGTGCTAAGAGCTATAGCTCTTGGGGACTTACGCAGTGATATATTAAATAGTAAGCGTCAAGCGTCATGCCTTCGAACGAAATTCCCAGTTACGATGAAAACCGTGGGGAGCGAACTTTTGTCGCGGGTTGCTCATTGGGGTATTTCTATCGGCCCAAGGACCCGTACTCTGAAATATTTCGCATGATGCGGTAATATGGCTTGTAACACTATATGACGTAAATAATTAGCCCTGTACCTCTTGAAATAACACCCGACGGGTTCGCATACGTTTAACAGCGTTCGACAGGATACTGTCTCTGTTGGCCATGCGGTCGCATTGATCACATTGTCATATGACTTTATTTCGAATAATATCGCTCTTTGTATGAGATCAGATGTAATGGCACGAGATCGTAAATGAATATCCCTTAAGGTACACGTTTTCTTTTATTATTTACAGTAAAAATGTGAGCTCATTTCAGCACTCGTATATAGTGCATTATGTTTGTGAAACTTGCGGGCTGTCAATTTTGCTGAGTACTATTTCATCATTGTTAGCTCATTCATGTGTATCCGCCTATTATAATTTTATGAATAAGTCGCAACACTATATACGGTAGTAGAAAGAGGGACAACGACGCATATTAAAACCACATAAGCACTTCGCACCATAGCTTTTCGTGTGCTCATGCCATTTAATATAGAAGCACTCGACCTCCACTGAGACTATTTACGAATAGCCTTTGCGGTTGGGTAGTCACGGCACTACGCTACAAATCACAAAGGGCACCGGTTCCATTTCTAGTCACGAAAGTACAGAAACATATTTGTAAGTACATACCTTTAGGTGTAAGTTAAACACCGTCATGTGGCAATAAACTTATTCCAGAGTCATCAACCACTTCATGATTATATTCGTATTGGAGCCTGGAACATGATAATGTACCCATAGCGTTTAACTTATTCCTGGCACAGGGCCATGTAGCGCGCGTCTTAAATAATGATATAGCATTAGAGATGTCATTTCCTTTTGCATTTGTACTTTACGCTTTTCATATACCCTGAATGTTATATGCAGGCGCATTAACAACAAACTGGATCTCACGTCATTTAAGGGTTCCTTCAGGAGCCTGTTTACGCCTACTGCAAGACAAACGCACCTCCCGGCGTTTTCATCTCACCTCATTCCAGAATAGCATAATTATGTGCTACTGCTGCAAGCTCTTTGATCTAATCACTCATCCTGTCTTTCACACCTTAAGCTATGTTTTCTTTATTTTCTTGCACACTTCGCATGCGCTGAAAGACCTGTGTATATCTCTTCTACGTTCTGCGCATTATCCGACCTTCACAACCTCCGACGCCGCCTTTTCTTTCTTTAAGTCTAATCTACGACGTTAGCTGCTGTAAATTCTTGTCTAGCAGCCTCTATTTTTATCACTCGATCTTGCTCCTTCTGACTTGCGCTCCATTGCCAGCTCGGGAGCTCTTAGGTGCACTTCGTCGTTCACAAAAAGGAAAGAAACGTATGGGACAGAAACATGGTAGATAACGGTAAAACTCGATCGAGGAACAATTTCCTATAATATCTGGGATTTTACGAACCAAAACCACGATATGATTATAAGAGACGCCGTTTGGGGGGGGGGGGGGGGGTAGTGGGGCTGGAAATTTCGACCACCCGAGGTTTTTTAACCTGCACTTACATCGCACTGCACACGGGCCTCAAGCATTTCGCCTCCTTCGAAATTCGGCGCGCCACGTCCGGGATTCGATCCCGCCACCTACGGATCAGCAGCCGACTGCCATGGCCACTAGTCCACCGTGGCGTGGCTTGGCGAAAGAAAAGCCCTGCCTCTTGGTGGGACTCGATTACGGGCTAAAGACCTCTGCATCCTACTGAGCTGTCCGGCAATCAGGAAAGAGGCAGCCGTCGTGGACTGCTCTTGCCTGAAGTTTCGAGGGTCGTCGCCTTCCGGCAACATTGTCCCTGGAATCGAGTTCGGATGTTACGTGGCTTCTTCAAGTTTCTGTAGGCCTGCAATTCAGATTACCTTGCCTTTGATATTCTTTAGTTTGCTTAGTTTGTCTACTTCACTAAACATTGCTCTTATGTTTACTTGTTTCCGGAATGCTTACTTGTTTCCAGAATGTTGACTTGTTTCCAGAATTCAAATAACATAAGAACATGCACGAGTGTGCAGACCTGTCAAGCCCGCAAACTCGTGCAAGGCCGACTTGTCTGCTGCAAGGCTCCGTATCTTAGACTGCATCATGCACGTACTCGTCAATTACTCTGTTTCATATAGTTAGAAAACAAAGCATTGTCTCCAGGACTCATAAACGAAAACTACAATGTTGCCAGCTATGTATCCTCGACCGCTTGATTTTGACAGTGGAAGATCAAGCAAGCTACGCTTCGATACCGTCTAATGCCCATTTCCAATCCGTTCGTTCGTACCGTACAAGACAGCGCCTGCGAAATGATGTCGGAAACCTTATCACTTCGTTAATCCTTCCCTTGGCCACTTACGCAGACATCCGTTGAAATTAAGCTCGAACCACCGGCGACTAATGCACGGCATTCGGAAGGGAGAGAGAAAGGCCATTGCGTGGCTAGTCCCCACTATAAAGCGGAATTGAATCGGCATCTCGGTCACCTGCGTTCCTAGCCGTCGCGGCATGCATCGACTATCGGTTCCAGGAGTTAGCTGCAGTTCCGTTCGCCACTCCCCGGCATTTCTTTTCCGCTCCCCCACCCTTTTCCAAAACCCACAAGCCCACTCTGCACTGGCGATTTCCTTCGCACACCGCAGACGCATCGGTATGCGAACGGGTCGCATTGAAACCAACGCGCCCCGTAGGTGACCGCGAGATACGATCACCGCAAAAGCGTGCGGTGGTTTGCGAGAAGGCGCGCAAGGCCCTCTGCAGTTCTTGCGTCTTTCGGTGTTGTTGTTCTTGCTGCTTCTCTGTACTTTCCGCCTTCACGAAGCGCGGCTGCTGCACGTTGTCGTGTATACACGCACGTGCTGCAACAATATCTCTCCGTAACCGTTAAGGCGTGCGTCAGGAGTGAAAGGCAAGACAAAGCAAACAAGCGGCAAGTCCCTAAGTGTACGCCCATGTATAACGGTTTGTGGTATAGGAACGTGGCTGTGCCGTGTGCACCAAAAAAAAATATATCGATGGGGAAGGCATCGCTCTAATGGATCGAGCGTGCATTTCGTCGACGTTCGCTCAGGCCTACACACCGGTCAGCTGGAGGCCAAGACCGATTACGCAATGAGTTCCTGCGTTCTTTCAGATAGGAGGAAGTGGTGTCGAACATTGATCGAATTTGCACATCTGTTAATGCGCCCTCATTTTGTTCTCACTGCAGAGTTCTGGATCGGTGGGCACCTGACGAGGACGGAAAGACAGCGATTTGCCGTGTCGTTCCTTAAATGCATCCGTGGCTTCTGCAGGCGTAGGCCATTGGCAACACAGGTCATTGGCAAGAGTAATTGAAAGAGTCTTTCAACTGTAGTTCGAAAGACATGCTGAGGTAGCCCATAGGGATCCATCCTGAAAGAAGGATATACGGCGTGCAAATATGCACAAGAGAACCACACATTGTAAGCGCGGGTGTTTGCGTTGCCCGTTTTCTTTAGTGTCTGTGTTTACAGTGCACACACATTACCACTGACGCAATCACCGAATGCGAGCGGAGGAGGGCGGTGGCGGTTGGAAGGAGGCTGAATCCCCCTTTCAAAGGTTCTACACTTTGTATGCATGTTTGTTCACGCACACACACAAACGCGCACACGAACATCCTAAATGGAGACTTGGTTCCCTCTGCCTTTTACTCCTGGAATGAAGACTGGCTACTGCGCCTTATTCTTGCTTGCATGGTGTTCCACCGCAGTGGTCCTTGTAGCATAATCCACCGCCCAACAACAACAACAACAACAACGATGATGATGATGATGATAATAATAATAATAATAATAATAATATAACACCGGCACAGAAGAAATACACATGACTGGGATCATTCCGACGCGACAGTAGAGTTATAGAGTGCCCACAACACGAGGAACAGCGTACTCAACTGAGGCATCGATTGAACCGCCTTGATAGAAATTTCTAACACTGGGCAAAGTGATTGAACCATGGCAACATGGACCATGGTCGACAAAGACATGCAGTGAGCGCTCTTCTCGACGTTTTAGTGGGCACGAACCCGATGAATTGTCTGTAGCTAGCACTATTGTTCAGCTTCAGCATACCAATATCTTAACGGGATTATCGCATAACCGTGTTGTTCGTCATAGCACGAACATGCACGAACATTATTTGTGCAGACTGTACGCATGGTGATCTGGGTTTTTTGTTTGTTTTTGTGGGGCTTTACGACCCAAAACCAGTTCTGATTGTGAGAGACGCCATAGTGGAGGGCTCCGGAAATTTCGACCGCCTGGGGTTCTTTAACGTGCACTGACATCGCACAGCACACGGGCCCCAACATTTCGCCTCCATCGAAATGCAGCCGCCGCGGCCGGGATTTGATCCCGCGACCCTCGGATCAGCAGCCGAGTACCTTAGCCACTAGACCACCGTCGCGGGGCAGGTGATCTGGGTGATCACGTTCTAATGTACTGGACTCGGCTTACAGAGACCTCTTTTGACCAAGTGATCCGGTGATACCGTCTTTCTTTCTTATTCTTTATTTCCTTTTCTTTCTTCTTTTTCGTATGTTTTCTTTTTCATATCAATTTAATCATGTTGGGATAGCGGGCTCTGACGTAGCTTACCTTCCCATGTTCTTTGTATCTAAATAAAAACAGAAATACATTTCTTTTCCATTCAATTCAAATCAATTCAGTTTATTTAAGATATTGCCTGAAGAGACAATGGCTCAAGGCTTTTAATCGCCTCACGGTGGCCTCTGCACCCCCCCCCCCCCACACACACACACACATTTCACAGCAGGTGCAATACAGGTAAGAAATCAAAAGAATTTTCAGCGCTATACATGAATGAAAATGATGTACAAATGGTAATGACACTGATACAAAAATGGCGAGCACAGCCACAAAAAAATGTACATTTTTCACTTCCAAATACAGCTTAAGGAGAATTGTTTTCCGAGTAACCAAGGACACTGGTGCTGACATAGTAATACCCTGGTGGTGACGTAATAACACTGGTGGCACGTAATAATACCGTAATACCTTGGTGGTGAAGTATGGCGCCCTCTTTCAGGGACAATCCACGACACACTCTACTTGTTCGTACGATACGCATGCTCCCACGGTACATGCGGAGTCCATGCATGGGGTACGGTCAGTTCTTTATCCTATTGTACGAGGCTTGAGTTTAATGCGTGATGGATTGCCATTTGTACATACTGCGCCGCGAGTGTAACTTATGAGCATTTGCGCGTGCGCATTGTTTAGTAAGGACTGCACAGCTTTCGCAGGTTTCCCAGGCATCTACAAGACCACTGTCGTCGTTCACTCACGGTTACAAGAAAGTTTCAGTGCGCCGTGAGAATAAATTTAGGTAGGCTTGCTTTTCTTGCGTGCAGAATGTTTTTTATATATATATATATTCGACCACCGCCTCCACCCAAAGCCACCTATATCGAAACGAGAACGCGCCTGTAATGAACCTGCAGTAAAGGCTGTTCATAAATTATACCTCTTATTTGAAGATAAGCGTTCTTTGGTTCGCTCCGCCACATTTTGTAGATTGTTATCTGGGAAGGTAGCCTGAGCGGAGCATGAACAGGTTGTTATAAGAGCCAGAACTGCCTGTGGAGCAGACCGTGTGCAGACCTCACAGGCTCACATTACACGGAAAAACTTCCTACTTAAGGCCGCGCTGAAGACAAAAAAAAAACAATTTTACTTGCGACTAAATCAACCTCCTGCAACACCAAATGTACTGTGCTCCCTTCCTGCGGGAAGCTCGTTTAGCTATAAAACAATCAAGATGACATTATTGTTTCTCCTTATCATGTTCTGTTGATAACGGACATACTGCATGAACGCCATTGAAACATTTGTAGAGACTATCTGCGGTAATCTGTGTGACCGCCCTTTATGTATTGGACTATGCCATTAGAGGTATTCTTTACACGTCAGCCATCATACTTGTACATAGTTTGTACTTGCTCCTATTTCTTTTTTCCTTTTCCTAGGCCTTTATTCTTTCTTGCGGGCATTTTTCTGCATGTGCGTTTATGGTTTTGAATATCGATGTCATCATATTCTAATAGCCGGCTCTAGCATAGTCTACCTTCCCGTTTTTTCCCATTTAACTAAAAAAATACATGCAAAAAGATACCATACTCGACGCCTTGAAGATTCAGCAGCAACTGGTCGTGCTATCACAAATTTGCACTGAATAATTATTCAGGCTTGGGCATATAAAGATATTTGCGGCAAAGGTAAGCTATGTTGGTTTATTACGGGCAGCGAGACAGAACAAGGTCGCCTTCGAGAGATGCTCTTGACCCACCAGCCCTTAAAACGAAGTGAAAGGAGCTTTAAATGTATCAGGCTACCCTCACGTCCGGGTGCCAGAGTTTCATCTTTATAAATTCTTGCCGTCGCCAGTCCCAATATTTTCGCGGCTCCACGGTTGAAACCCAACCCTGTGTACATGGCAGTTTTCACGTTTAGCCCCCCTCGCAACCTGACTGTCGTGGCTCGGTATTGAACCCTCCTTCTCGCGTATGGTAGTGAAATATTACAGCATCTGAGATTTCTCTGAAGGTTACGCAACATATTGGAACAGTCCGAAAATATCGTACATTGGGAGCGACAGGCGAGTCTCGTTTTGTTGGACGAATGGGAAACGCGATAATGGGTTACAAATACTACCTCTGATGAAAGTGAGTCACCCGGGGTAGTCGTTTTGTCGAACGAATCATCAAAGAAGTCTTAGTGATGCCTCTGATTTTAAAAATTGATCTTTACGAAAGTTCCAATGGGCAGCATGAACTGAGCCCATCACGGTGTCCGTACCTTTTCTAATAACATGCTGTTCTACCTGTAACACTGTCCTTGTTTGGCTTTTGAAATTCAAATCATGTACGCTGTATTTCGCAAACATTTTTTAGCGTTGTATAATAATGACCAAGCCGTTATAGAGGCTTTTGTCCCCCCTCCCCCCTCGATCATTTAATACCCTGAAAAAGGCCTTTAAGGCTCAATAAGTGATGATGACGATGTTGTTCGAAACTTAAATATTTATTCAGTGTAGATGTGGCAGTATGAACAAGTAAGTTCGATAGAAAAAATAGCAGAAAGATTTTGAAGCAGCTTAACTTACTTGGAGTCGCTAAGACTGATTAAACAGTGATGCTGCTAGGAAAATATCGGCATCCTGCTATTGTGATGTGGCTCAAAGGCTAGAAAAGACGCGCACGCAACTCACCACCTCAAGTGATTTTTTCTCCGAAATCACAGAGCCGGCTGACGGTCGTGTTAAATAGTCTCCCTCAATGAACTCGTCAAAATCAGAACCACAAGAGGTCATCGACCCTCGTTCGGACAAATGATTTAGTAATTTCGAAGGCAGCCCTCTATCCTGTCGGTCAAGGGCGAACTTGGCCACTTGTCAGCGGGATGCAAAACCAGGAACCCACCACACCACATTCCATCATTTGTCGAGCAGAAAACAAAGGTGGCTAATTCGCTGGGGACCGCCCTGCTCTATGGCGCGAGCATTAATTCCAGCCTAGCAATATTCAGACAAATAAACGAAAATATTTATTTTCTTCTTGTTACGGTCTTTTATTTATTTTATTTATTTTATTTATTTATTACATACTGCTGACCTGCTTACCAGGTCTTAAGCAGGAATGGGCATATACAGAACTCTTCGCTGCAAGAGTAACATAATAGATACACTAATTTGCTGAAAGCCATATGGAAAACATGATACACAGTGCAAACAGTATACATTAGAACATTTTATAACAATTTAGGAAAAACAAAACAAAAGCACAACAAATAGCATGATTTCACCCTCTGGAACGTACTGAATACAAAGAAAAGCAATACGTATCTCTGGCAAATGCATGGTTATTCAATAAGTAATAGTACAATTTCTTAATGGTTATTGAGTGCACTTAGGAATAAATCAACTGTTGTACATTCCACTATATCGGCTGTTAGGCTATTCCACTCACGGGTAGTTCTGGGAAAAAAGGAATACTTGAACGTATCTGTGCGGTTCACGTAATCTACAACTTTCTTCGAATGACATGAGCGCACAGCACATTCACTTGTCTGTTTAATGTGCACTGTTTTGTTAATTCCAGTTTTACCCTGAAAAGTGAGGTAAAAAAGCTTCAGCCTCTCCGTTCTTCTTCTTTCTTGTAGTTTTCCGAGCTCCGCTTTAAACAAAAGAAGTGAAGGTGATGTGCGCCAACTGTAACAATTAAACACAAAACGCACAGATTTTCTTTGGACAATTTCTATTTTCTTAATGTTGGACATAGTTATTGTGATGATTACGCCCATCTGCACAAATGGGCGTAACAGGTGACCTGCAAGACAGGTACTTGCAGAATTGCTTACGGCGTGACGCCTACAGTTGCTGTCGAGGCATTGTCCGCCAGGTGAACGAGTTCCTTGCCTTTGACATGCACAGGAATCCCTGCCTCAAGCGCTTGTCTTGGAGATCAGCTGTCACAAATGAATGCACGTACAAATATAGAACAAAGGTTTCCCCGCAAAGTACACAGTATAAAGGGAGCACGGTGGTGGCGAAATAATGAGACAAACACAAGATTACGCGAGTGAACAAGTCAGTTTAAGGTCGACAAATAGCCATGACGGCCGACAGAGTAGCCATGCAGAGGTGCTTGAGGGGAAAACAACGAGAAGCGAATAGCCAAATTCTTCGCGATCCTTTGTGTTCCTATTGTTTATCCATTTATTTATGTATTTCTTGCTTCCTTTCCACTTATCCGACCGTTTGTCCTTTCTTTGCTTTCTGGCGTTCGCGTCAAATTCCGCGATCGGCCTTCCGCTCTTGGGTAACGCCCGATCGCCTTCGACCAAACATGATCTCTGCCTGCCTACCTGCCTACCGACCTGTCCATGCCCGCTGGACACAGCTTGAGGGCGTGACAGTTTGCCCGATCAGCTGTTGTTTCTCCGGCAGGGACTAATTGTGGACAATCGCCCCCCGGTGGCGTCAGGCACAATCATGGACGTGCGTATATAAAGGAGCAGTGGTCGGCCGTGAGCCCTTACACTCGATCTGTTTGCAAGACAGCCGAGAGCCATTCCCAGAACAATGCAGGCCCTGGTAAGCTTCGGTGACTTCTTTTCCACAGCGAGCCGTTTGCGTGGATACAATTTAGAGCACCGTGGTTCTCGTGCGGAACAACTGGATACTCTTGGATCATCAGTACCGTGCCAGAAGACAAGCTGGAATAAGTGCGCGGGGTGACGCAAAAGACATTGCTGATGCTTTAAGATGTCCCGGGTGATTTCTTTACGTTAGCGTATTAGAGTTGCGTAAGACGAAGTGACAAGATTCACTAAGAATGTGAGGTTCGAATAGCTTAAGCATCCGAAAGTTCTTATCGGTGTGGCTTACACTACAAAGTATGGGGTTCCTTGGCTGTGTTCCGCAGATGTACAGCTTGAATGATCAGAGAAGTTCTTAGCTTATTCCTACAAAGGCACGATCTAGCGCTCTTGACTTATTTTTTTTCTGTTCGCACTCTTATCATTTCTTTGTCCGGCAGACCATCGCCCTCTTCCTCGGCCTTCTGGCCTTCGCCGCCGCTGGCTTCATCGGCCACGGATACGGCCATGGCTACGGACACGGATATGGCCACGGCTACGGCAAGGCCTACGTCGCCAACTCTGCTGTGACCTGGTCCATCACCCCCTCTGCCCTTGGCGGATACGGACACGGTGGATACGGTGGTTACGGTCACGGATACGGTCACGGATACGGACATGGCTACGGACACGGCGCTGTTCTCCTCGGCTACGGCCACGGATACGGCCATGGCTATGGTCACGGTTACGGCTATTGAAGTTTCGGCAAGCTCTACGGTTAAACGGTAAGTTGGGTTGTTTTTTGGGGACTTGGGTGCTTAGTGCAAAGGTGCAGTACTCAAGAAAGCCGAAGTCGGGCCACATTTTTTCCATGTCCGTACTATGATATATTTTGTATCAAGGAACTGAGGCACTGCAGGTGCTTTAATCTAAAGCAGGCTGCCACTAGTACATTTCTTCACAATGTATGCACCTTTAACCAGCGTGCGTTTTTGCTTCCTATATGAGCGTATAAGTCCCATGACCTAATTAATAGCCTCTTCCTTGTGTATATAGTCTCTTAGTTAATATCAGTTACTGGATAGCTTACTTCTTCTTAAGCTTCGCCTGCCAGGCGGGAGACTTCCTAATCATCTTGCCCGAGGAATAACACATTAGAATTATGTGTTGGCTTCTGCAGACATTCCCTGTTCTCAATCGTTTTTAGAGATCTGTTCATCGACATTAGAATTATGTGACATGGAACTGTGGTGCCAAATTAGAAATTGCTCATGCTCCTTCATTACGTATGTTTACGGTTGCCGTTCGTAGCCAGGTGATAAGCGGTCGTTCCTGCGCTGTCTCTCCGATGGTGCGCTTTCTAGAAAGGCTGCAGTGTCATCCTGCAGACTTTGCTTAAAGATTTCAGATGTTACTCTCATTATTATGTAAAGAAACTTTCAAAATGAAATCCACGAAATGAGTTGTAACCGATGCTCCTTTTTTTTTACTTTTCAGGTGGTTACAGGGTATAAACCATGCAGTGTGCTGTGAGAATGTCGTGTCGATGAAGTCAAATTTGTATTTAATTTCAATTCGGGAATGGCGGGGAAATAAAGTAAAAAAATGTCACGCCTGCTTTACTTCCACACATTTTTAAACACTGCTCAAGAATATCGAGCAACAACACTTTAAATAGAATACCTGCGAATGTTTGTAGTTCACTGTAACCAAAACACGTCACGGGGCTAATTAGGGAAACATAGTTACTTAAAATATTCCAGCGCTACAGTGTTTGACAAGGACATTAATAGGAAAGGACACGACAGGACGGGCGCTTCGGAATGACTCTTGAACCAATAAGATGCCTGACATCACGTCAGCAGTGGCTCACATAAGGTGTTGCGGGCTTCTGTTGAGGACATGGTCTACAAGGGCGTGCTTCACCCATTTTTGTAAAGTGTACGACGTAGCTTATTTCGATAAAGCTGATAACATCTCATCAAGTTAACGTACCGCACTTTCTCGCGTACGAGCGAAATGGACAACGCAGGTCAAATGACAGGTAATGCTGACTGCGGTGACCTGTCTGGCTAGGCGCGCCTATGCACTGATTTAACACTAACATTACCATCGTTCAGTCTCAATCTCATGCCCGGGCTGTCTACCAACGTTTTTTGTACACTTCAGGCTTCCTCTTAACGCGCATTTCAGGCTCGAGACACATTCACCACGGAAATACGAGTTTGTCTCCTACAAATCTGAGACTGGAACTGCATGTAGTGTGAGCAAGCAGTTCAAGAACACCATAGATGTGTCAGTGTCGACCGCATACCTTCCCGAACCACACCCGTGACGCATGTTTGAACCACGCAATCTTATCTCTTCCACTAAGGTACAAATTGAACACTGACACACGTACAAGCGAAAAATGGGGGCCCACATCGTATACCCAGTTTCTAAACGGCTCATTATCAAAAACGAAGCGCGGTGACGCAATAATGAAGCACGCACACTTCAGCAACGGACTTGGCGCCCGCATACCCTATCCGGGTCGACCTGCCGTCGGTAATGAGCACAGGAAATAGCCGAGCAGGCGCCAGTGTAACGGATATATGATCCGAACAGGCGCGCCTTCTGAATATTGAACGACGACGTAAGCCGAATACAGCGAAGGAGGGTGGTAGCCGCTTGAAGAGACCCGTCGATGATGCTAATAGCGCAGGATATTGGAGCTTGAAGGAGTCCTTGATTAGAAATTGAAGCCGAATTTGCCGCACCCCGTTTTGACAGAAGCGCATGTGCGCGCGTCTAGGTATTGTGCGGCAACTTTGAACGACCCCGAGCACGTACACACGGTGTGCTACGAGTAAGCACATGCGGTAAAGAGTTATTATACGTCCGCTGGTCTATAGCGACGCCTTGCGCCCTTCGGGCCGCCTGTCAAGCGTGCGGCGGAAGGGATAATTGATGGCCTATATAGACCACTCGTGATGGCAGCTGAGATGCAAGGCGAGTGAAGCGGAATCGTGTTTCTTTGTTGTTTGCTGTCTTTCCTTTGTGCTTCTTTTGTTGGCTGTCGCTGCGGACGTAGCCGATTGGAGGTATTGATGGCGCTTTTGGAAGTGTTCCAGTCGGCAATGGGGGCGTTCGGTGCGCGCTGAAACAAACAACTACAGTGAGCGTGTTGTAAGCAAATATGACTGCAGCTGGAGACGTGCGTGGCGTGAATAATTGCGTATCCCGATCACGACTTAGATTTTCATGGCGGTTTACGCGGTTTGTGATGCCGGTGGGGGGCAGTTAGTCCTGGCCTTCACGCCACTGAGAGATCGCTTAACTAATAGTGGTCAGCAAGGTTGGGACGAGTGTCCTGATTTTTTGTTTAGCAATCGGTATTCCTGGTTTTATGTGCAGAGAGTTTCGCAGCGTTCTTGCCAGCAAGTTTTGTTCAGTGCCGCTGCTACGTAATACATTTATGTGTTCGCAAGTTAGTCGCCATGGGGAGTGTGTTGAGTATAGACCAGAATATTCAACACCTTCAAGGGGCAGTCATCTTTGGTTGAGGACTGCTGGCCACAAACGACCATGACAGTGCCCATGCAGTCCTCATGAAATCAAACGAAACGTTTATTTTCATATTATTTACGCAGTGTACAAACACTTGTCAGACCTGCATTCAAAGGCTAGTTGAATGCCGGTTGAACAGCTATACAAGAAGACCTATGGTAAGGCATTCTTGCCGCGTTCTTGTCGCCAGTGCTGGCTCAACATCAGCTGTGACGCAATCAATCGCGCAGTACCTGAGCTGGCCGCCAGAACGTTATTGCAGGGCTCATGGTTATGTCGGCTAAACGCCATTCTAGAATAAAATAAAAATTGTGGTCTATAAAGCCGAGCATGAAAATGGCCATCATTCACAGAAGGTCTCAAACCCAAGCTAGCATTACACGTATCGTTAATACTGGCCCACTGTCGGCCAGTATTGGCGAACGCAATACCTAAATTGGCTCAGCTGGCTTCCGTTTCTCCCGGCTATATAATTACCACCACCTGTGTGCAGTACACCCGTCGTTCATAAACAAGCTGCTCTTTATTTCTAATCAAAGCCATCTTGAAAGCCCCTGTGCGCGTCAGATGCGAAAGCGTGTGGTTGCTTTCCGGCTACCGGCGAAGGCAGGTGCAAATTTTCCCAGGCCCTGCAACACTCCACGACGTGGCCACGAGCTCGTTCAAGCGAACGCATGCATCAATTTGCCTATCCGATGCCAAGTCCTTGAGGCATCGAGAGCGAACCATCAGGGGGTGCCGCTGGAGCGGAGGCACAAACACCACCTCAGCACCGATCATTAAAAGCACAATCGAAACAATTGCTCTCCTTGGAGTCTATATACTGTTGGCAGGGCTTAAAGCTGGCCCTTACGGAACATGACACGCCCCGGACAGCGCATGCGCGACTGGGCTGTCTACGATTATCCCACGCTACCGAAACGCGACTCCCGCCTTCGCCCAGATTAAAAAATCCGAGGACCTCGTTATGTACGAACGACCTCGGGAGAAGCCAAAAGAATCAATCACGTGTTCTGTTTTTTTTTCTTCGGTGTAACGAGTTTTATTACAACAGTATACACGGCAAAACATGAACTTCAGTTGCAATCTGGTTCTTCCGAGTGATATTTGCTAGGCAGGAAAGGATGTCTGCCAACTCAAACAATAATTAGTGTCCCGAATAACGGCCATCTTGTGTGCGTAAGTTTCAACATCCTGGAGGCCTTAAATTGATGTCGTCGGTCTCTTTGACAGCTTGCGAATCTGATAACAAAAGTCCTGAAGGCAGAAACGTCCACGCTGCCAAGGATAACACGTGTAGCTTTCTTTCCAGAGATGTGTTGTACAGACCGAATCACACTTGTCCAGAGCGGTCGAGCGGCTTGCTTCGGATTGCACGAACGTCACCCAGCTGTTGTTAATGAGCTCGAGATAGGATGGATACAAGCCCCAAAGGCACGAATGCGGCATGGCTACCCACGGCCTTGCAGTAATATCGACCTGTTGTTTTATTTCTACATAATGACGTCGAAATTTCAGTTTTTATTTGCCGGACTTCTACAGCGCGGTGATATCATAGGCTCATAGTGCTATCAGGCCATGAGCAACCATGCCGCATACATGCTTTTGAGCGCTCGTATCCATCTTATCTCGAAAACATTAGCTACCCGTAGGCAACGCTGGTGCAGTCCGTTCTAGACGAGCCGGTATTTCCTGTACGCCTCAGATGAGAATTCCTACTATGTTCTCCTTTTCTGAGGACGGTGCACAAGCAAGGTGATCGTTATTTCAAAGCGGTACCCGTTGAACAGAACGCTTAGCCGGCACTATTATTCCATACAAAGCCAAGTGGTTGCGACCCGTTTGACGAGTAAGCCATCGCTCTGTATGAGTATCAATCTGAAATCCAATTGATTTTCGCTCCATTCCTGAGCGCCAGCCGGGAACGGAGCCAGTACGGTGATCCTCCGTAGTCGGTGTAACGAGTTTTATTACAACAGTATACACGGCAAAACATGAACTTCAGTTGCAATCTGGTTCTTCCGTGTGATATTTGCTAGGCAGGAAAGGATGTCTGCCAACTCAAACAATAATTGGTGTCCCGAATAACGGCCATCTTGTGTGCGTAAGTTTCAACATCCTGGAGGCCTTAAATTGATGTCATCGGTCTCTTTGACAGCTTGCGAATCTGATAACAAAAGTCCTGAAGGCAGAAACGTCCACGCTGCCAAGGATAACACGTGTAGCTTTCTTTCCAGAGATGTGTTGTACAGACCGAATCACACTTGTCCAGAGCGGTCGAGCGGCTTGCTTCGGATTGCACGAACGTCACCCAGCTGTCGCTAATGAGTTCGAGATAGGATGGATACAAGCCCCAAAGGCACGAATGCGGCATGGCTACCCACGGCCTTGCAGTAATATCGACCTGTTGTTTTCTTTCTACATAATGACGTCGAAATTTCAGTTTTTATTTGCCGGACTTCTACAGCGCGGTGATATCATAGGCTCATAGTGCTATCAGGCCATGAGCAACCATGCCGCATACATGCTTTTGAGCGCTCGCACCTATCTTATCTCGAAAACATTAGCTACCCGTAGGCAACGCTGGTGCAGTCCGTTCTAGACGAGCCGGTATTTCCTGTACGCCTCAGATGAGAATTCCTACTATGTTCTCCTTTTCTGAGGACGGTGCACAAGCAAGGTGGTCGTTATTTCAAAGCGGTATGTACCCGTTGAACAGAACGCTTAGCCGGCACGATTATTCCATACAAAGCCAAGTGGTTGCGACCCGTTTGACGAGTAAGCCATCGCTCTGTATGAGTATCAATCTGAAATCCAATTGATTTTCGCTCCGTTCCTGAGCGCCAGCGAGGAACGGGACCAGTACGGTGATCCTCCGTAGTAAGGGTATGCGAATATTCAGATATTTCGAACGTTCGTACAATAATACACGTGGAACGATCGTATTCAAGTTGGAAAAAAATGACGTATTCTAAATTTTCGAATATTCGAAGCGATTCGAATATTCCGCAATAATGAATATGAGATCCACTCAACATGAAGAAAGCGACTGCTATTTCGCATTTACGCAAGATGCCGAGCACGGTAATATCCCTTCTGAGTACATCACGTTCTGCATTTGAATAATTCCATATTTTCCATACCACGTTCATAAATTTTTGATACAGTTGCCTTATATCCTCTATATCTTTCATGAGATGACATCACGGCCGCGGCGGCCGCATTTCGATGGAAGCGAAATGTTGAGGCCCGTGAAATGTGCGATGTCAGTGCACGTTAAATGACCCCGGGTGGTTAAAATTTCCGGAGCCGTCCACTACGGTGGCTCTCATAATCGCAGCTGGTTTTGGGACGTTAAACCCCATAAATAAATCACTCAACCAATAGGTCTTTATATATAAACATGGTTATATCAATAGTGAACGCTCATTTGTGCTTTGATATTCGCACAAGCCTACTATACACATGTCCTTTTAGAGGTATAGTTTCCTGTATGAGGCCTCGGTTTGGACGACGTTTATTCTCAGTAGCTCGGCAGGTCGCTCGATGATGCCAACGCGCTGGGCACAAACACGATGATGATGATCACACACCAGCGATGAAGAAGATACGCAGAACGCATGGTGATGATGACAAAATACAGATGATGAAGACGTGCTTAATAAACGCCCACACCTGCTTCACTTTTTATTCGACTTCCTGTACCGTGGTTTTTGTACCAGTAGCATACAACTGTTAACAAACAGCAACTGCAAAACTGGATCCTAAATTCCGTCAGTTAACACAACCCCGCAGCGGCATGCTGTCCAACGAAGTGATCCGTTACGGAATTTATGACTAAAGCATCCGGGGTGCTTGCGTCAGCCACCGAGCAGCAAGTACTTCAAAGCTGCAGGCAAGGCCTAATTTGTCGATGCATTACCTTCACCCGCCTCCACGCGCGGCGACGCACTTAAGGAGAAAGAAAGAAAAGTTGAGATTTTAATCAGCCACTCCGCAAGGCCGCAGCAACGAGGCGCACGTCTCACGCCAGAACTGCCCGCTGCTTCCGCCAGAGGCCGCCGGGTCCCGCGCAAGTCCCGGACAGCGCTCGCACGCAGGCAGCTGGTCGGGAACGAGTAACGCTGCTGGCCCAAGTTACTCCACTGTAGATAATACCTCCACAAGGCCGTTATAGGCATGCAGGGTGATCATTTGTTTCACGAAGACTATGGCAACCATGCTAGCACTCGGTAGTACCAGACGCACTGCTTCACTCGGTAAAGAAGTGGGAGCACTTCGCAATCCTGGAGTGACCGAACTACTTCACGGATCTGTTTCTTTTCTTTTTTTTTAACAATTACCCCCTTTCATTGTGAAATGCTGCAGAGACGTCCCTACCGATTTTAGAGTGGTTTAACATTTGGGGTTTACGGTTCCTGCGGTGTGGTAATGGTGTGTCGTCGTGGTAGGGGCCTACGCTAATCGCTGCATATGCGTACAGTAACATGATGAAAGGTTGAGAACGCACGGTACAGGTCTTTCCGTCTAAAATAGCCACGGGCCCAACAACTACGGAACGGTATTAGCTTGTCTCCGTTACAGCGTTCCTCCATTACTAAAACGTCCTGGTACAGATCACTAGCAGTGGCAGCTTACCTTACGGTAAGGACGGTAACACGGTACCGTACAGTAGTCAGCACTTAGTTATGTTATTCAAGACATGTATGCCTTGAAGACATACATGTCTTCACTTCAAGACATGTATGTCTTGAACTGCCTGCCTGCCTGCCTGCCTGCCTGCCTGCCTGCCTGCCTGCCTGCCTGCCTGTCTGTCTGTCTGTCTGTCTGTCTGTCTGTCTGTCTGTCTGTCAAGACATGTATGTCTTCGCTTCAAGACATGTACCACCTTACCGTTCACATCGAGCACCTTGCGCATGCCTTACCGACTCAAACAGTGACGTGTTGACCAGAACTGTACGGTATAACCGCACCTTCCACACGGTAAAACCAGCTCTGATAAAGCTCTCTATTGTATAATATGTCAGCATGCAGTGACGGTCGACCGCGAGAAAACGAGCTAGTTTATCCAGGCACTAACACGCTGACCCGTTAGCGTGGACACCGGCTGCAGTCCAGACGTCGGCGGGCCTCCACCGCCGCTGCTTTACAAAACACGGCCAATGCAAATCAAGCCGCACCCCATTCTTCGGTGGCGCGAAGCGCTTTGGAAGCGGTGGCAAGGCTTAACGAGAACGTTTCCTTCGTTTCTTTTTCTTTCATTCGTTGGTTCCCCGCACGTCTCTAAAGGAACGCCCTTGAAGCGAGAGTTCCTTTAGAGCCGCGCAGAACAACCTAATTACCCTTCAGACCTGTAGCCAGCAAGCTCTACTGGCTGGCACCAAAGTAGCCTTATATGCTCCGAAGGAAGAAGAAAAGAACAGAAGCTACAAAAGGTGTCTTTCGTCTATTTATTATTTTTTTTTTGCTTCGTTTAGGTCTACGAGCCGCTCCAAATCGGCG
Source organism: Hyalomma asiaticum (assembly GCA_013339685.2). Lineage (NCBI taxonomy): Eukaryota > Metazoa > Arthropoda > Arachnida > Ixodida > Ixodidae > Hyalomma > Hyalomma asiaticum. The sequence goes on from CM023490.1 coordinate 18,124,399, forward strand.
TCCTTGTCGAGCGCTCGCGTTTTAATTATTCGCCGTCCGCAGTCGCCAGCGGCAGCCAGCAGAGGTTAATTCTCTTGATACATTTTAAACGACGCGCCACCAGCTTCAGTGAAGGCGTGTGCGGATGTTTGTGAGTGTGCGTGCGTGTGGGGAGGAAGCGGCGAGCGGAAAGGCGTATATGGGACCACACATTAGTTCGCCATCTCGGCTTGAGGTCGGCGATGCGAGTGGCCGGGGCGTTTTGTCGTTTTCGTTAATTATTCCGCGTAGGCGAGGCGCCCGTGGGAATTGGCAGGGCGGCCGCGTTACCTACTGCTGTTGATTGAGAGACGAGATTGTGTGTACACTGAGTCGGATCGCTTTTTTATGGCCTATATGAATGCCAAGTGCGGTTTGTCTTTCTGCCGAAGCTGTTACAGTTCACTTCCGGGAAAGTACTGAAAGATACGCGGTCTAGAAAGTACTGAAAGATGTAGTACTTGTGGTTTGTTCATTGGCTGCTCGATGGCGATGTACTACATGACAGCTGTATCATGTGAGTGGGGTCAAAATCAGTCAGTCATACCGGTCGTGCATCCCATACCCTACCGCCCAAATTTTGTGTATACCAAGTGAACGAGACATCCAAGAGAACAACGAGACCAATGGAAATAAGATAGATAGATAGATAGATAGATAGATAGATAGATAGATAGATAGATAGATAGATAGATAGATAGATAGATAGATAGATAGATAGATAGATAGATAGATAGATAGATAGATAGCGTTAGAGTGGCTTGTTCAAAATATGCTGCGTGTTCAGAAGAGGAAAGGTCGTACGGTAGGTCTTAAAATGTCACAGAATTCATAACGTGCCCATGACGCTACAGATATTTGCGCCACATATCGTGAAAGTCTACTTTAAGGCTACTTAAGGGCTACTTAAAGGGAACCAATCGGATCATTTTACAAAACGATATTATCACCAGCGGCGAAATAGTTTAGGTCAACGCAACGCACGTAAAAAAGTGTGCTAACCAGAAAGGCAGTTCGGGCATAAAATAATGGTATGAAAATGATTATTGCAGTAAAGGGTTACAAAGCTTCACGCTGGCGAAAAATTTGGGTGGCCTTGGGATGGTATCAATATAGAAAAAATCACTCCTGCGAAAAAGCCCTTGTAACCGTTTTGCGCCTGAGGGGCCCCACCTGACATTGTAAACGAAAATATAATTAATTAATTAATTAATTAATTGAATGATTGATTGATTGATTGATTGCTTGATTTAGCGCGCCGACTGCCAAAGCCGTACCAGTGCCGCACTCGCGATAGGATAACCGGGCCAATTCCCTCAATGAAATCACGCAGCTTTCTCATAGCTGATCTTTCTTTTTTCGTGAATTAAGGGGCGGGGCGGGGGGGGGACGGATCAGCGTTGAAGCACTTTCTTCGCCTATAACGCGCACAAAGATGAAACTGCTGAGCCATCACTAAATATCTCCCAACACAAATGTGTTTAGGACAAAAAGTCAACGTACTCGAGTATGGCAGAGTTCTGTGTGAAGCTGTACCTGTGGATATGTGAGGCTGTAATGGAACTTCCCTTGTCCTAATAAAACGCGAATTGAGAACGAGTGCATTATAAGGGGCACACTCAGTGGACCGTAAAGCCTGCGCAGGCTGTATGCGGGGGCATAAACGAATTACGATAAAATCGAACCTACCAGCGCACTTTCGCTGCACTTATTTGAACTTCTCACAAATATCATCGATATTAATTATGCAACTTAACGTTGCACCACGGCATTGCACAAAATATGGCCAAGTGAGATACCATAACGCTTCATGTTAGACTTCTACTAGTTGAAAACATTTTGTATGTACAGTCAACAGCAAACGTTTGCGGGATCCGAAACTTCGTAAAAACCTACATTACCGCTTAGCCTCGCAACATAGCCTCAAATTAAAAGTTTCAGTCAGCAGATGTTTTCACGACGTACAGGCTGTAAAATTTAATTCGAGGCTATGTTGTGGAGCTAAGCGGTAATTTAGGTTTTTTTTTTGTTTTTGTTTTTTTTTTTTGAGTTTCGGATCCCGCAAACTTTTGCTCCTGACTGCACCTTTCACAGGCATCAGGGGAAAAACCGCTTTGCACTTGGGGCGATCGTGTACGATATGCAGACTGCTGGCGACGCATAATTGCTAGTAGATTGGTCGCGTTGACTTTTCTAAATAGAAAAGCTCATTTATATATAAATTTTAGAGGTACATAAACGCTTCTCTTGGCTGGTTTATGTACCAGCTCGCGCGTAATAGAAAAGGGAGTGTTACAGTGAAAACATGTCCGCTATATCCTACAGAACCAGTTCATCGTTGAGGTCTTGACATCCTTTCTCCATTGAGCATCTTATCGGAGACAAATTTACGTGCGAAAAAAGCAGCAGTGTTGACGCCGTTCTAAATCGGGCTATGGCGACCGAAATAGCAACAAGAGATGTCCCGTATTTCGGCGTCCGCTTGTCGCAATCTGCCCCGGAAATCGTCGCAGCGGTAGGCACGAGGCTGTCGAGCGACCTTTTGAGAGTATTTCTTGAGACAGCCCAATTCTCTTTTCGTCTTCCAGGAAGGGCCTTGGCACGCGCGTTTGAAGCTGAAGTCGCAGTTATATTACTTCTGGAGTTTTACGTCCCAAAACCTCGATTTCATCCTCTCGTTATTTCGCAAGCTCTTTCACTCGCCACTTAGTCGCTCTCCTTACATTATCCCTGCAGCTCACATATCTCATCGCACTGGTGGTCATGCAGTACAAGTTTTTCGCCCCCGTGCCCGTACTAAAACATTTTCTGCTTCGTTTTTTTTTCCTAGAGAAGCAAAAGACTCGAACGGCCTTTCCCACGATATCGCCACGATCACCTGCCCATCAAACTTCGTGCATAAGATATCAGAATTAACTTCACAGTCATCATTGTGACTATATCATCACTGTATGTCACCCACCCCTTATGTAATGCCCCCCCCCGGGGGGGGGGGGCTCTTTAATGTAATAAAATGAAATGGAATGAAATGAGAGACGCCGTATACGGAAAGTGGAGGGCTCCGGCAATCTGGACCACTTAGGAATCTTTAACATGCACTAACATCGCACAGTACACGGGCCTCAACATTTCACCTCCACCGAAATGCAGCATCTGCGGCCGGCATTCAGTTTCGGCACTTTCGGACTAGCAGCCGAGTATACCATAGCCACTAGACCACCGTGGCGGGCCTGAAGTCATAGTTACAGAGTTCGATGGACTGCTTCTTTTGCCTCTTGTACTCAGCCTCAATAATTCTCTTGCATGTCTTATATATGATATAAGCCCAGCCACGGTGGTCTAGTGGCTAGTGGTAATCGGCTGCTGATCCGAGGGTCGCGGGATCGAATCCCGGCTGCGGCGGCTGCATTTCGATGGAGGCGAAATGTTGAGGCCCGTGTGCTGTGCGATGTCAGTGCACGTTAAAGAACCCAGGTGGTAGAAGTTTCCGGACCCCTCCACTACGGCGTCTCATAATAAAAACTGGTTTTGGGACGTTAAACCCCACAAAATATATGATATAAACCACACGCAGTCTATACGCCATAGGACGCACGCAGTGTATCAGAACGCCTCAAAGCCTTGACCAAGTGTTATTGAACATCCAGAATTCTCGACCATAAAATTAGAATATTACCTACCGTAACTAGACACTTGTACCTCGAATGACGGTCGATACTCGTATAGGTCCTCGCTTTATTCACGCACACCACGAGCTCGTGGGAAGGCCCAATAAGGCTTTGAGTGTTTCGCTTTATTATGAGTACTTTTGTTTCAGGAAGCAGCTTACACGTTTCCTATATACAGCCAATGGTAGTCGATAATTCCTTAGTTTTTCACATAATCCTCCTAGCTGCGTTTTGGCTCAAAGCACTGTAATCTTTCCGCCGCATGCTGGTTCTGAGCCAGTTCGTAAAGCTGCGATATTTAAATTGCAAGTTCGTAAATGTGCGCGCCCAAACTACGGCTTTATCACACATGACACCTTGTTGTTGTTGTTATGTGGGGTTTAACGTCCCAAAACCAGCTCTGATTATGAGAGGTGCTGTAGTGGAGGTCTCCGGACATGTCGACCACCTGGGGTTCTTTAACGTGCACTGACATCGCACAGCACACGGGCCTCAACATTTCGCCTCCATCGAAATGCAGCCGCCGCGACCGGGATTCGATCCCGCGACCCTCGGATCAGCAGCCGTGGCGGGGCCACGCGGCACCTTTCGTGAAATTACAAACAGCAGTAAAGGTTCAGCGACAGACAGACACTGGAGAAGTCGTCGAACGAGAGATGTACCGCTGAACACAACGATAGATCGAGCCGCTGCGAATGCCAAGACGCGATAATTTTGTGAGACAGCTGACGCGTGATTCTGACGATTACACCGCAGTTGTTTTCACCACCTAAATGTACGTAGAGGAGCGCTTTGGCATTTATTCTCACTAAAGCGCCAATATTATTATTATTATTATTATTATTATTATTATTATTATTATTATTATTATTATTATTATTATTATTATTATTATTATTATTATTATTATTATTATTATTATTATTATTGTCACTACCGGGGGAAGTACAAAAGGACAACGGGAAGTAAAAAGGACAGGAGGCTTGGAGGACAAGGCCCGGCACATCAGCAGACGATCGATGACAAAACAGAGATCGAAAAAGTTTGTATGCTATCTTATGCAAAAAATATAATACAAATAAATAGCCTATTTACACAATATTTAAACACAGTAAACAAAACGAAAACACTACATACAATTAATGATATAACGACAAGTAGAAAAAGATACTATAGATTAATATCATATCTAAACAGTACTTAAACACTGAAAAGCAAGAGCATTACATACAATTGATAATGTAACAATCATTATGTATCGGAAATGAATTCTCTGTGGGCAGTAAAATAAGGAACATAGATATGCGGCACAATTAGAGCAAATAATAATAATAATAATAATAATAATAATAATAATAATAATAAATGCAACTTCACGTTTTAAAGCCAGTTATGAGTATGAGTCCTGTCCCCGTAGTGGAGGTCTACTGACTAATTTGTAGCACCTGGGGTCCCTCGTAATGTGCACCTGAAATCCTAAGTACTCTGGTGCTTCCGTGTTTTTTATTTCGATAAAAAATGTGGTCGCCGTGGCCGGGATTCGATCCCGCGACTTATAACTTCGTAAACCAACACCCAGACCACTAAGCTAGGCGGGTCTCACTAAAACACTGTCTCCTTGGTGATGCACCGAACCCGTGACGCCGCGCGTTAGAATCCGCTTCCTACGCTACGACCTGCCAGTAAGGTACCCATGTAAAGGTGAAATCCAAACGTTGGCTAAATGTTGAGATGTCATTAAGAAAACCCAGGTGGTTGAAAGTTCCGAAACGCTCCACTACGGCGTCTATCCCAATCATATCGCGGTATTATAAGGCGTACAACCCCGGAAATAAATGGAACGTTGGCCGCTGCGACATTTCTGCTTCAGTTGACAGGTCACGACGCATTCATACAGTCATTGTCGCCTAATCAACTTTAGCAAACTACGTGCATTGCCTGCCTCTTTATAACTTTCTAGCGACGCACAACCTTTATTAGAGTCCGCGTACGCTCTTATACACTGCATGCACCGTGATAGCCAAGAAACTAAATCGCGTGTTCAGCCTTCCTATGAAAAATGAAGCTTCTTTAAGCTCCATTGTGGTGTGGGTGCGTGTTTTATGGTGTCGATCATTTGTTATGGTGTCAGTGTAGCCGGTTAACTGTGCCGGCGTGCCCAAAAGGTAGCCCCGTATATAGTTATGGTGCTCCTGGCTTAAGTGTATACACGTCATTAAAAACAAAAGCGCTTAAAGGTCATATCGTGAATGTAGCGAGTGCGCGCTTTGCGTGGCTTATCGCAGAAATAGGACGCACCGAAGAACTTGAGGTCACGCGCTCTATACGTGCGACTCGACAACCGCTAGACTAACGCGTTCGACCACGCCTTTAGTTATAACCGTCCAGCTGTCCAACGAGTTCGCATTCGATTGCGTCTTTGCACCCGACCTAATCCCCTTGCGGACGGCAAAGCGTCGGCACCTGTAATTGCCCGCGCAGTGCATTGAAACGCCCGCGATCCACGGTAGCTTTCCCAAGGATTTTTCCGTGCGCCGTTGCGAACGGCTCAAATGTCGTTATCTCTACAGCTGGTTGACCTGTATATCAAATTTATTGTCATTCCGAAACGTAACTACACGTCCAAGCCTTTTGAGATATGCGGCTTGGTCTGCTTCGTCTAGAAAGAAGACACGGCGGCGTCATCTGAGCGCAGTGTATCTCAGTGTGAGCTGTCCAGCTTAATCCGCTTTTGCCACTATATCATCATCTAGCTTTGCCACAGTGATTGGCTATAGGTAGAACGGCTATGTCCGAACAGAATGAAGTTATGAGTTCTGATCGGTTTAGCAGTTTACTCAGTGCGATTTAGCAGAACTTTCCGCTGAGTCGTGGTTAATTCGCAACTTCGTAAGAAGTTGCGAATTTAACCTGAAGGTAATTTGCGGACAAACGTCAGTTCGTCCTTGTTTGCTTGACGCAATGTTACTTGTCGTCAAAAGACAGAAAGATGAGCGAGTTGGTAAGGATCCATAATGAAAAGAACAGGCGTGCAAAATACGGACACAAGGGGAGAAGTGGACAACACGAACGCTGATTTTCGTGCTGTCCACTTCTCTCCTTGTGTCCGTGTTTTGCATGCCTGTTCTTTTCATTATGGTTACTTGTCGTCAAGTCTCCAAGTGCCACTGCACTGGCAGTGGCCTAGTAGTTCTTGCTTCTGCGTCTCTGGTCGCAGGTTCGACTCCGAGAGGCGGGTAATTCCGTTCGAGTAAAATTCATAACGCGCCACGTGCTCATATGCAGGTGTGCGTGACACTGTCTCTAGAGGGTCAGAATCACTTTGTGGTCATTCACTATACTTGATCAGTCTTAGTCCTGTATTACTCGTTGGAAGCCAAGCCGACTGAATCAATCATAAAGTTAACGGACTGCGACAACTTGAACACCTCTTGGAGACCCTTGCAGCACGTCAGCACCCGGTCACTGCTGACGGCCGACTCCATCAGCACCGTTCAGGTACTGCTGTGTGTGTACAGAGTGAGCGACAGACAACAGCTTTCTCGTTTTGGGAAAACGCACCCCGTCATAACCCGAACAATTTATTTTGAACACAATAGTGGTCGCTTGTAGTGACGTATGAAGCGAAGGTTTTTGGCAATGGAATCCGTAGGGATCCGCCACTCGGCAGGAGGTGATCACGTGAGATCCTAATGTGGTGAAATCTGGAAAAATAGAGACAATTATTGAGAGTGTTGCGCTGTAACCGCAGTAAGGAGAATGAAATGCATGAAAGATTAGACCATACGCAGGCTGCTCTCTGTAAATTCCAACACTGAGCATCTTCCAAACAACGTACTTTCAGCACCAATCGCCCAGAAGACGATGACAATGAACACCTGGGTTACCTGGGTTAACGACTCAATGACCCCTTAATTCTCTGAATAACTACGCTGCGTGTGTGAATGAGCGAATGATGAGCTTGAACATAGCACTAGTATTTTCAAAAAAGCAGCAGCCATACGTTAGTGCTATAAGAAAAATCCTTTCTTGAGATTTAAGAGCTTAAAGAGATGTCTGAAACGGATATGTGCAAGTGCCTTTGTTACTACCGCTGTAAGAACACCGGTCTAAACCACGTTCACCATTAGATTATTGGACATGGTACTCGATGTGATTTTTCAAAACTTAGACATTTTATATAATTTCGTCTACGTCGTTTTCTCCGATTCAGTCCTGTTGAAATGCGTTAGTCTGAGTGAGCACAATGCCAACTCAATCTTTCAAAAATGTAGCCAGCCAAAGCGGCTCAGCAACTCTACTCACCGCTTAGTACTTCTTGACAACGCCGTAGCCGAGACCGTGGCCGTAGCCAAGACCAAGACCATAGCCGAGACCGTGGCCGTAGCCGAAGCCAGCGCCGTAGGCGACGGCCGGTGCAGCGGCGACGGCAACGGGGGCAGCAGCCACAACGGGGCGGGCGACGGCCACGGGGGCGGCAACAGCAACGGGGCGGGCGACAGCGACAGCGGGAGCGGCAACGGCGAAACCGGCTCCGTAGCCGAGGCCGTGGCCGTAACCAAGACCGCCGTATCCGAAACCTCCGTATCCGTAGCCGAGGCCTACGGCCGGGGCGGCGGCGACGACAGCGGGACGTGCGACGGCCACTGGGGCGGCAACTGCCACTGGGCGGGCGACGGCCACTGGGGCAGCCACAGCGACGGGGCGGGCGACGGCAACGGCGGGAGCAGCAGCGACTACGCCAGCACCGTAGCCGAGGCCGTAGCCTCCGTAGCCTCCGTAGCCACCATAGCCGCCAACAAAGCCGGCGGAGGCGGCGGAGACGAGACCGAGGAGGACGATCTAGAAAGCGAGAAGAGCGTCGAGAGATAAGAAACAGTGTTGATCTGTGAACAAAATAAGTGTGGCGATAACTCAGCTGGGAAGATATCTGAGTGACGTGTTAATCATTTGCGAGATGTCTGACGATAACTCAGCTGGGAAGATATATTGGAGTGACGAAAGATGCCAGCAGCATTCGTTTTGCTATGTTTCGAGATACACTTTACTTCACACCACTTTGTGCCATATATTCGACGACCTCATGCCTCGAAACGCGCTTCACCATGACGAATCACCTACAACCGCTTCAATCAGACCGAGAGCAAAAATCTACTGCTGGAGTTGTGTCCATACAGTAGTGTGCTAGGAGCCTCTACATGATGCAGCTGCTAATTACACGTTTCTGGATTTAACTTGCGCGGCAAATAGCAATGGTAATCTTTGCATAGTCGCCTATTCCAACAGCATATACCTTTTGGTCACGCTGTAAGTGCAACACCCTTTTCTCTTAAGTACAGAGCGCGTTCCACAGAGGAGTTGACCATTATGCGCATTCTCTGTGTGCAGTATATGTCGACATGTAGCTAAGGGATAATCAATCTGAGGTGAAAAATGTTAATTTCAGAATGCAAAAGCATGAGAAACTCTGCTGCATGTTCATTGCGTTTAAATTTCAAAATGTTTCCCGCGATGAGATCCTGAGTGGCACCACGCAGCGTAACGTGTTCTTTTTTTGTCCCCCACGGTCCTTCGTGTTGCCTACTCATCCATTAAAGCTCAAAACGCTTTAAGCAGCATTCAGCTGTTAATGTATGCTGCCGCTTGCCAGCAAGGCTCCTTATCTCTCTGCTCGCCTAGGTCTTCTGCAGTCCAACAACAGCGATTCCTGTCAGATATCGTCCGCGGTACAGAAAAAAATAAAGTCCATCTCAAATGCTGCTTATCTAATGCAAGAAAATAACTCATTGGCGCATGTTAAGCGTTTGCGTGTACTAGCGAAATTAAATCACAGTGTTTTCATGCAAAATGTTATCAACGTTACCTTGTACCTATGGGGTCAAAACTTTAGGTATTGTTACCCATAAGCATGTATTGTTCCAAATAACCCTGGCTAGGAAAACCACCGAACTCATTTCAGGCTCTCTGGCATTTAATCTGTATAGTGTCTCTTGTAGACAGCTAATGCTTGACAAAACAAATGAGCAATAACTGTGTGAAACATCAACGCCTCGAAAGGCCCTGATGACGCCTTTTTAGAATCGATGGTCAAGATTTGCTGATTTTTTGGGCGCCATAATTGTTCCAACAGATGTTCAGGGATGAAGAAAGGTCACGTTAAGGGAATTTTGAGTTTCAGAACTTCGACTGACTTATGCACCAAAACTAGTTAGGTGCTGTAATTAATCGCTGCGAAATTGTACAGAATGATGCCTTTGGAAGGTTTCCTATAAAAGACAGAAGACCAACATTTGCCCAGCTTCTTTAAAAAGAATCTCTCTTGATACTAACAATGCGTTATGAATGCCGGTAATAACTTCATCTAAAGCTTGCCGTATAAACGGTTGTCTCTGTCATTCGAAATTGAAATAATTGCTCCATGAATCAATGCTACCTGCTTTCTCAAGGAGGAAGACCAACATTTCCATATATCCTCATTACAGAGAAGGTCTCTTGATACTAACAATGCTTTATGAATGCCGGTAGCAATGTCATTCAATGTTTGTCGCATAAACAGCTACCACACTCATTAGAAAATTGAAACCGGAGTGGTTTGTCGCTGAATTGCTGCTAGCTCCCTATAAAAAAAATACCAGTATTTCTAAACATGGGCTTTACATAGTTTTCTTTCTATACTAAAGGAGCTTTATGAATGTGGGTAATAATTTCATTAAAAGTTTGCCATATGAACAATTTCTGCTGCTATTGCAGATTGAAATCTGAACACCTCCTCGTCTAATCACGGCTGGCTACCCTGTGCACGTTACACCATCGCGCTGAAAAAAAGCCGACACACTCTAATCCGCAACCACCGCCTTATCCACGTGGACCGTAACCCTCACGCTAAAAACCCGAGGCGTTCTAATCCTCCACCACTGGCTAATCCGCGTGGTCCCTAACCCTCACGCCGAAAAACCCGAGGCACTCTAATCCACCACCACCGACTAATCCACGTGGTCCGTCGGCGCCGGCACGAACCGACCGATCCCGTCCGATACTTTCGGCCATTCCAATACTTACAACGGCGTTCATGGTTGAGATGTTGTCGGTGAGACAAGAGCGACCAAGAGTGCCGGACGATCGGCGGGACCGGCTTTTATACACTTAAGAGGAAAGGCGTCCCACGAAGCCTCGCGGGTGAGAAACGACGTAAAGGAAACAAAAGAAGAAGAATAAGAAGAGAGAAGCAACAGCTGGCGGCGGTTATGGTGTCTCCCGGGCGCCCCACCAACCAATGATCTGACCGGGGCATCGCGCACAGCGTCGCCTTTCCGAGGGGCGTGCCTCTTCTCGGTCGTACCGTTTGCACACAATCCTGCTGTACTTTCGCCAGCACCGTGCCGTCTTCATCAAGGACCGGCGAGAGAGAGTTCAAGGGGGGGTAGAAGGGAGGGGGGGGGGGGCACTTCTTTTTTCCTATCCACGGCATGCCTCCGAGCGCTGTGACCGACGAGGTGTTCCACTAAGCAGCAGTAGCAGCGGACGCCCCGTGTCTTCCTCCTCGCATCGTCCAGGTAACGCCAAAGCGACAGACGAAACCGAAGCGGCCAGCCTCTTTGCTCGTTTCGCCCATTGTGATCGCCTCTCGCCGGGGTGAGGAGGTGCGTTAACATAACTTGGACAGGCATATCGGTAGGCATAGAGGTAGGCAGCCGCAACCCCCCTTACAATACAACCGCCAGTGTAGAGCACCACCCCCCCACCCCATCATAACGGCCTTGCAAGGATAGCCTCGACATACAGACAATGCCGCGAGGTTCGTAACGTGTATGCGAGAAGCGTTGTGCCTAATAGGCAGGGAGTGGTATGTATCTCTCGTGTACGTGCGCCGATTCGGCGCCAGGAATTGGTTTACGAAGGCATGTTCGGAGCGGTGTAAATTGAGAGAGTATAGTGGTGCGGCCCCTGCGTAGGCGACAAGGCTTTTGCTGTTAAACTTGATAGCCATAGGGTGTGGTTTGTACAAGGTAGTTTAAACACACCACAAGCATTGTGCTGGCGATCACAGGTTCTATCTTCCCACCAGTATTCCCATAAATGTAGCTTTGCTATATTAATGTTGATTTGTTCGCTTCTTTTCCGGTCTGAACAGCCCCAACGTTGATAGACCGATGATATATACTGTTTAAGTTTGCAAAAAAGAAAAAGAAAAGACGACTCACCAACTTGGCTGCTATGAATTGAGTAATGAGTGTAAAATTGTGGCAGTAAGTGTGAAGAGGAAAATCAATCAATCTATCAATAAACATTGCATTACAAATTCAGCGTGGCAAATTGCACCAGGCGAAAAGCAGCCAAACGCATCAGTTGACATAGCGCTGCGTCATCAAAGACACAACCCAGCTCACATGACCTGCTACATGATTATCTAAACACAGCTACGGCAACCGAATGGCTATGTGTACGCGTGGTGGATAATGGCGGGACATACTAAACGAGGTATGGACTTTTCAGGCCTCATCCCTTGAAAACACCCCAAGCAGCTTCGTTTTCTCCTATGAACTGCACCTAGAGTGTCTATGAACAAATCTCAAAATACGATTTAGAACAGGGAATGTCGCAGGAGCCACCTAGAGTGTCTGTTGCTCATCACGCCATGTTGCACGAAGATTTCACGCTTAAGGCTCCATTTTGTTCTTTACACGACAGTGTTACAGCTCAGCGGGAATGTGACACCGAGTGTGCACAGGGCCAAGAGAGTTTATTTGCGCAAGCAGGCATCGTCGGCCTGTTGTCCATGGCTTATCTTCTGCGCTATTTAACTTCTCAGGATACTTGAAATCGAAAACATGTGCTTAGACCAATCAGTCAAAGGACTTTATCGAAATGTCCTGCGTCTTTTTAGGCCGGGCAGAAGTGACGGCTTAAGTGAACCTCTGGCCTAAGTGACGGCCAGAGGTTCTTGAGCACTGGCAGCTTCCTCGGTCCGCTGGACAGCACAAGGTTGATCTTCAAAGACAACGCTGAGAAACTCAGAATCCCAGAACGCCAGGAAGCGATTGCTGGAGGCTGCATCCCCGGTATTGCTTGCTCTTAGAGGCAGAAATCATTCTGGAGCATCATGATACACGTGGCCAAGAGGAAGCGGGTCAATGTACAGATGAAATTTCTCGCTGCGACGTTACGTTCACTTTCTTAATGTGATGGATTGGCACTGAATTCCAGTGCTTTATGTGGAATGTAGGGAATACTAAAAGATTACAATGCAATTTATTCTACATGTAACTCAAGTACGGTGCGTTCAATGCCGAGTGTTCCGAACGACAGAAGCCGCCTAATCCTCTAACCTGATCAACTGTCCTGTGGCTACTACGACGACCAAGATGACGAACTCACAATGCGTTCCGACCGTAGATGATATTTACCATAAGTCAACATCGTTCTCTAACAACATATGAGGAGTAGCTGGAAATCTTTCTTGCGAATAATTCAAACGTAGCCTATTTTCTTGTCAGTAAGGTCCCAGAATTTAAACAGCCATATCTACATGCAACGTAATTGAGATTCTTTGCTATTGACAATGCGGTCGAGTTGCTGCAATATTTTCCTTTCAGTGTGTTCCAGTGTATTATGAAAGCACTTCAATCTTACATTGTCATTAAAATTCGAGTAACTTATTATAGCTGCTGTTCACGAGTGAATGTCGGATGTGACAGTGGATACATAAATTTCGCACTTGTTCATTTTCAATAGAACACTTTGTGTCGAGCCTGTATTGACCACAGAAGGGAGACAGTGACAGACCATAAACAATTTCTATACGCACTAAGACAATGTTAATTATACAATATATCCATATCTTGGTACCATCCTCTGTAAAGGTTCGGGGGAGGGAGTAGTGTATGTTGGTTGCTTTAGTGACGTGGTTTTAACGAAGCACATCCATTGGTTAAATCCATTGTGAATCTAGCCCACTTTAATCTGATCACGTCTAGGATTTCACTTATGGTTGACTAAGTGTTTCAATCGGTAGTTTTGGGAATTTCGAAGAAATTCATTTTTAACACGAAAAGACAAAAACAAAAACAAAACGTACCTTTCCTTTAATTTGCCATCAAACTTAAGTTTCTGTTTCGAGACGCTAGTCAATTCGAAGCGTTACTCGTCATCTTATATTTGTCAATCTGTCACAGCGTAGCAAAGCCTTCGGCTGCCAGCACCATCTTGGGCGGAGCCACCAGGCTGGTGCTGGCAGCCTAGTAGCTGGTCTCAGGCTGTGGTCTGGGACCAGCCATGGTCCCAGGCTGGCCTCCTCAGGATATTTTGAATAGTAATTCTCACTCACTCACTCACTCAATGGTGTAACATGACTATTAGACATGCATGCCTAACAGGAATACTAAACATTCACGTTCTTCTGCACGCGCAGTGTCTGTCTGTCTGTCTGTCTGTCTGTCTGTCTGTCTGTCTGTCTGTCTGTGTTGGAGGCGATCGTTGCGCAAGTCAACATCGCGGACTAATGCGACGTAGAGATTTAAGGAACGACCTAATCACATTTGTTCCGTCCAAATGGGGTCAATAACCAGCGACAGCACGACACTGTGACTTCGTTCGCCGACACTGCAGCACTGCAAATCACTACCTTCGCACGCACCCGTTACCTCAGAAAGGCGGTGCAAACGCGCCCCGAGTAAAGCCCGGTTAAACTGTCCCGTCACGCCTGGGGCGATAACGTGTGTTCCATTAAGCGGCGCTTCACGGCCCCTTACCCGCGTAAGTCACGCCGTATAAAACGACAACTGTAACAGCGTCGAAAGAGCCCTCTACCACACTCCACCACAGTGCGCCGCTGTAACACCTTCGGGGCAGAGTTACATTATAATCGTTTGATTAGACGGGCGCCGTTAATAACGGACTCCCGCTAGATAGGTCATGGGGAGTCGGGTATATGTTTTTTTTTTCTGTTGAGCTTTTGTCTTACTCTGATCTCTTGCACTGGGCAAAGGCCGATGAGAAAGTCGACGAGAGCGTAGCACTCGTTCGATGAAGGAGGCAATGTCGTATATACCCGTGTGAAAGGCACCGAGAAGGGCGTGACTCTTGATGGCGAGGCGGCAAGGAGTCGTGAGGTTCAGATTGCCCGTCCACATGGTACGTACTACATGAGCAGACTGGAGGCGAATACGTGCTAGGCATTTCTCTCGCAGAAGGTCTCGTAGCTATAGGCCGTCCATGCTGAGAGCACCGGCATTCATCTATATACATTGGCGCACAGGTATACAGTCGTAGGGGCGCGGTCCTCCCGACCAGTAAGTGTAGAACGAATAGGTTACGGTCGCTGCCACTTCCACTGGGTTCAAAAAGCAGAGCTATAAAACTTTTGGAGCGTGGTTAACGGCCCGTGACCATCGTTGTGACGTGTGCTAGGCGGTTCTGCCCCAACCCGAAAGCGACATTTTCCACGGCGTCAAGAAAATAAAAACAAAGTAGCAATTCAAGAGCTTAGTCAACTCCCAATGGTGCCGCCGAGACTTGTAAAGCGGTCCTCACAAGCCGACAGGCGCAATTTCAACAAGTTAAAATAATTGAGCAACCCTATAGGGTGTGGTTGACGTCCAGAGTTAGTTGTCGCGACGTGCTAAATGAAGAAAGGGGAAGTCTGTATTTGGGGCTCCGTGATGCATATCTTGTTCTTCAACGAGAAAATTTGTATGCATGAGTTGAGCTCCCAACAAGGGCAATGGTAGTTAAGTCCAAGGTCTCCAGTGGCGAAGTTCACGCTTGGCTCTACGCATTGTATGTTCAGGCATGCATATTTTCTTTTGCATGCCCTAGTTAAGCGCGTGGGCAGCGGCCGGACAGCCTGCAACCAAATGGGAAAGAGGCGTACACTGGTCCTGTTGGCATACATTTCAGTCTAAAATAAAGTCAGCATGAGACAAGAAAAACCGCTTGAAGAAAAGCTTGAGTTATTGAGAGTCGGTGACAATGGATCTGTCACTGCGGGGCTATGGTACCACGTGATGACGTCATGTCCAGGTGCTCCCATCCAATTCTTCACATAGTCTTTCGTGCTTTTCACTGGTTTCATGTTAGTTAGCTTTGCAAACTATGTGAATTCTAGTTCGAAATCTTGTGCTTCCGGTGTGGAACAGTCCAGTGACTCATGTTCAGTGTTCGATGACAAAGTTCAATTAAGTGCAGGCGTCCATGAGAAAATGACGTGGCGTTCGCACGTCTTCTATAAAGTATGGCATCAGTAAGATGGGTAACTCACGCTGACTAATTGTTCACATAAGCCTCTCGGTGGCTGAGTTAAAACATTTGTGAGGGGATGTGATGTGGCGCTGCTGAGAGCAGCTGTGCGGTATCGTATCCCTGCTTTGCGGTGTAATGCCACAGTGTCGGTTTACCGTCTTGTAGGTACACTTTCAGTGTAATCAAAAAATAATCCGCAGCACTCCAATAGAATATTCCAGGTAATTTGATGCTTCGGAATGGCGAGGCCCATACCTTATTACAAGGGAAGATATAACTAAAATGTAATATTTTTATGGGGTTTCATTAAGTACATATATGGTGTTCTTGCACTATCTAGCAATAAAGACCCAAGGTGGCTGAGCGAACTCCCTTAGCCAGATTATAAATAAATAAATAAATAAATAAATAAATAAATAAATAAATAAATAAATAAATAAATAAATCTTTATATTGCATCGAGGGCAAATAACTCCACATAAATAATAAAATATACAACAGGGTTCAAAGCACGGAACTGCACTGGAACCCTCGTCTCAAGGTCGTCCCTCACAGACTTCCTTCATCACTCCACGTAACAGGATGTCCGGCTACAAAATATCTCTCAGTAATGTATTTCACCATAACATTATGTCCGGTCATGTGTGGGCTAAAACTTTATTTCATGCAATGTTTCTCAACAAGCGGGTGAGGTCCTCAGTCCAGGACTCCACTGGTCGTTAAAGAACATACGATACCCTCATGCACAAGGTAAAAAATGCCTGCCTGTGACAGGACACTGATAGTAGTCTACATTTCGATAACTGTAAACACTGTCTTAACTTCGTTCCGATATCATAAACTTCATGCAATCTCAACTGATCCCTTGCAAGGCAAGTAGTACACGAAAAAAAAAATTTCATACGTGTGTGTGTGTGTGTGTGTGTGTGTGTGTGTGTGTGTGTGTGTGTGTGTGTGTGTGTGTGTGTGCGTGTGCGTGTGCGTGTGTGTGTGTGTGTGTGTGTGTGCGCGCGCGCGCGCGGGGGTGGGGGGGGGGGGGCGTGTATCGCAAACATCTCCACTAACGTGAAACCTGGGAAGGTTCGAAGCATACGGTGATACGCCGATGTTTCCCTCGGGAACACGTCAGTCGCTGCTGATGGGCTTGCTTTACCGTGGCCACGACGGCGACGTTAGACGCCGACAGCCCGGACGCATTAGCAGGAACTCGTTAGAATCGCTTCTGATACGACAACCCTACACATACGCTGTCTGGGTGCACTGCCTCCAGAATCGGCCCGCAAATGCACAGACACTGTCTGATTGCACTGCCATCAGGATGGGCCCACCGTGACGACAGCAGCAGCACACGCCGACAAGCCCAGCCCTTAAAGTGCTCCGCACCTAAATTGCACTCAGCCGTTCGCTCATTGGATACACCTCACGAACCCTTCTTCCCGTTCCATTAAGCCTGCGGGGAGAAGCAGCTCATCGACGCAGTTGGCACACACTCTGGACCGGGTGAATCATTTCGAACTACATTCCTAATGGGCCACATGCTGACACAGCCGATAGCAAAATGAATTTGAAAATAAAAATGAAGGTGTAAGGGGTGTGCATGTCTGCAGAGCCACCTACATAACGAAAGAGCTAGATCAGAGTTATAGTCCAGCTTCTTCGAATATATTATCAAGCTTATGACACCAAATGATTATGCCACGCTTATATGCGATGTCTATGGCGGTCGGAG
Source organism: Hyalomma asiaticum (assembly GCA_013339685.2). Taxonomy (NCBI): domain Eukaryota; kingdom Metazoa; phylum Arthropoda; class Arachnida; order Ixodida; family Ixodidae; genus Hyalomma; species Hyalomma asiaticum. The sequence continues at coordinate 18,142,051 of CM023490.1, forward strand.
CAGGATAGTAAAGTGTCACGGGCACGTGACATGTTTCCGCTAATCACTGCTTGCATTCCGGCCATTTGCGCGGCACTTCGTCGCTGCCCAGAGGGTGGTCGTTGCTTTTGTCCTTTGCCGTTGCATTCCGAGTCGACGCGTGGGATATCCGGGTTGAAGATACAGAATCAGCTTTTTTTTTTTTTTAATAAATGTAATTTAAGGAGAGGTTGGTGCCCATGTGCGGCGCCGGCTACTCCTCTTCTCTTACAGGGTGGCTTACAACACAAAGGTACGTACACTTCCGTTTAATGTAATACCATATTTTTTCTTGCACCGTGACGTCAATATTGCATAAACCAGCGCCTCTCGAAGATGGCCGAACTCCTCCTCTGTTTTTTTTTTTTTTCCTTCATCGTTCGAATCTTCCGTTTTATATTTATTCCACACCCAGAAGAGACCGTCCCCACGATCTTGTTTAAACTCTTCAGATATGTCGCGGCGGAAATGACCCACTTTGGGGGATTTGGCGCGATTGTACATCGGTAAGGAACTTTGGAAGTCCCCCTGATAGACGTTCACGAAACAGCGCGTTTTATTTTTAGCCTATACACTACTGGAGTTTAAAGGACGCTGTCTATTTTATGGCCAGCGGCCAGGTGAACGTGCGTGCCTTTTACTTGTGTGTGTTTTAGTGAGTGGTTTTGTTCGGGCTCACATGAGCTTGTTTCTTTATGATCGTTTTCTGTGTGCCTGTGTGCTCTTGGCACAAACACACAAAGGCCATTGGTCGCTTTTCTTTCCTCAGTTACGACATAGGTTTGCTGCTAACGTAGAGTAAGCGATTCGTACAACCTTTAATATGTCATGCTTTACGGTCGCGGATCAGTTTGGGTCTACGCAAGGTTTCGATAAACCGGAAAGTTTGTATTCATACAGTGCTACACAAATCAGTCAATCTCGTCCAGTCGAAAAACTTCATTGACACAAATTCAATTACATGTGCATGACATATTTTCTCGTTGATCGTGCGAGATTATTGGATATGTCCTATGAGAATTTTCGGCAGGACGATTTTTTTTTCAAACGTGATAGCTGCGGGGTGACCCAAGCAGAAAACCGCCAAGTTCAATTTAATAGTGAAGTCCAGTACACGGGGAGCATAAGAAGAAATTTGCGCGCAGCACATTCTGTATTGTTCCGCTGTTGGTTTAACTATTGCCTTTTCTGTCTGCCTGCAATCATTTCAAGCGCGCTTTGTTTTACGTGTTAAATTTTAGTGAACATTCAGTTTTCAGGAACTTCATTTTATAATTTTATTTTTTCCATACTGCAGCCTGAACGAGACTACTGAAGCAGTGGGATGAAAACAGGCTTGAAATTCTTCGAGTGGTAAGGAACAGAACCTTCTGGGTAAAAAAATCCAGGCATTTCTTAATGAAGGAAGGAAGGCTATAGGTGGACATGCTAGTGCGGTCGTTCCTCGCACATAAAGGTCTGTAAAGCTTAACATAATAGCCTAGAGCCCCGAGGCGGGTGAAAATTCACTGGAGCGTCAAGAAATTCGACCATTCAACATGGCCACGCATTGGAAGCATAGTTAGACCTACGCGTAGGTGGAGATCAAATTCAACGGTGAAAAATTCCTGTCATATCTCACGTATACAAAACGCACGGCCCTTTCTTGAGGAGAGAGTAGTTTTTTTTTATCAAGTTTTTTATAAGGCTTCCATGCAAGGCAGACATATTCGACAGTATGACAAATGTGAGTTTTGTATGTAAGAAGTTCGGTGTCTTGAGCAGCAACGTAAATAACCGCCTTGTTGCAAGTGAGCCTTGTTGGGCCTTGTTGCAAGTGAGTTCAATGTGTTTGGACAACGAAAAATTGTATTTCTGGTAGCCCTCCTTTCTTTCTCCCTCGATTTTTTTTCACTGTAAGATCTTTGTTCACCCTCAAGCTTTGCGTGTTTTACAGAAGGGGAAGGCAACACTTGAACAATCGTTGGCAACACTGGCGGTACATTTCAGCGGCGTGTATTTGTTGTTTTGTGGGGTTTAACGTCCCAAAACCAGCTCTGATTATGAGAGACGCCGTAGCGGAGGCCTCCTGAAATTTAGACCACCTGGGGTTCTTTAACGTGCACTGACATCGCACAGCACACGGGCCTCAACATTTCGCCTCCATCGAAATGCAGCCGCCGCGGCTGGGATTCGATCCCGCGACCTTCCGATCAGCAGCCGAGTGCCATAACCAGTAGACTACCATGGCGGGGCTTCTGCTGCATGTACATGATGACTTTTTGAAAAAGGACTTGTCCATTAAATGGTGGGAAAGTGCTCACTCACATTAACAGCATTGTTCTGATCAAGAAGCCAGATAGGTTGCGATTTAAATATTCCTGACCAAGCCATCCATTCTACAACGTAAAGCGCCTGGAAATGATATATAGTCTCTCCATTCAAATCAGCTTAATAAATATGAGGCCGCTCATATGCTCCGTGAGGCCGTTTGGAAGCGGTCATTTCGAATTACACTTTATCTGTAGCGTCCGGACTGGCAGTTCTACCGTGTATCTATTCGCACGAATGGAAATGACCGTACGGCGATACTAAGCATCTCCCGGCTATGAAAATTGGACACCATCGTTCACAAAAGGAGTAATTCTCACGCAGCGAGCCTGAGGTGGTGGCAAACAATCTTTCGGTAACTGAAAAATTTACCAAAAGGATTTGCCGATATCGCTCATCGAGTGATAGCACACGTAGGACAGTAGGCACGATGTTGGGTGCACGGGAAGGAATCATGGGATATGTGTTTCAGTATACGATGCTTACTTTTTTTCTTCTTCAGTGCCACTCACAAACCTCCCTTGCTCATCCAATCTCTTCTTTCTCGTCCAATCTGCTCCCCTCTCCCTTTCTTCATTGGCGATAGCTTTCATGCTATCACAATGCATCGTTCGGGCATGCACATGCACACAGACACACATGTGCGCACAAACGTAGACATGTGCGCTCGCCATAAGTTTTACTACGAACACCATTAGGACTATGTCGGGGATGAGAACTAGGTACTCCTTCACTTCTGATATAGCCCTACTTTGTATTGTGCAAAGCTATCCCTGTAGCCCGTAACTATTCGTCCAAGGAGTAATTTGTGTAAAGCACTGCTTCTACAAAAATTCAACAAGATCTTCACATAGACTTAAATAATCAAAGGCAACTGAATATCTCTTTACACTGATGCGAAGAGGTCAATCATGGCACCGAACCGCATGACGTCCTGGCGCCAAACACGTCAATCAGATTTTTAAAAATGGATGTAGCACACGGAGGAGGAACAATGGTGTTCGTCAACCTGAACCTCTTAATGATAGTACGCAGCAAGAAAAGACGTACACGAAGCAGTATTTTTGCTTGATTGATTTGTGGGGTTTAACGTCCCAAAACCAGCTCTGATTATGAGAGACGCCGTAGAGGAGGGCTCCGGAAATTTTGGCCACCTGGGGTCTCTTTAACGTGCACTGACATCGCACAGCACACGGGCCTCAACACTTAGCCTCCATAGAAATGCAGCCCGCCGGGATTCGATCCCGCGACCCTCGGATCAGCGGCCAAGTGCCATGACCACTAGACCACCATGGCGGGGCAATTGACCAATCGGGAAAGGCCGGCACAGAATATAGATCCGTATGCTGTTGTGCGGTATAGGCTCCCTGCAATCAAATATTTCGGCCACCTTCAGAGCCTACAACGTTCATACGGTGGTATAGTTCCTGAAAGGAAATTTTGACAACCCTATAGCACCGGAGATATACCAGCGAGGGTCGGCCAGCAGCGATTGGCGATGGTTGTTTTCCAAGAGAGAGCGCCGTGATTTTCGACGCCGTCGCCCGAATTCTCAAGCCCCTTCATTTCTGGGACAACATTGCTCGTATTGTCCAGATACCACAAATAATAATGCGTACACCCTGAGAATCCCCTTCAAGTAGCTCTCACGAACAATTCGCGCAGCCAAGCAAAGAATCGCATGTTTGGGATGAGGTCGAATTCACGGAAATTCCCCTTCCTAAGTTCGTTTTCCCATCGATTCGTCACCTTGACTAATGAGATGCTGACTGGCTGAAATATGTCCTTACGAACATATTTAGCGTTAGACGCTTTTGTGAACACAGGCCCTAAGAGCTAGGTCCGTGACCTCCCGTTTCATTCTCCAGCTTGTGCACCCAAAATATTCGTTGTCGTCTCCGTGGCCCCTGGCAGCTATTACCTTCGCCTGGTGTTATTTGCGAATGAGGGCTGAGCGTGTGCCAATGTTCTCTGACGATGACAAATCTCGTCGTTGTGTGTCACCAATGACGAGAGATTTCGTCTTCACGGGATGGACAGACGGACGGGCGGGCGGAGATAAGGAAAACCAGATATTGAGAGCTTAACCGCGATCGCAATAATTCATTTCGCTCGAATAATTCGCAGGACAAAGTTTCAGTCAACCCTGACGCTAGTTATATCATAGCGAGTTCTATTCCAAAGAAAACAAAAATAGAAACTTTCTGAATTTCACACTTCATTCCTGTACGTTCATCGTAATATAGCGCAAAGGTAACACAGACAGTAAAGAAGGACCACAAACAACAAAAGCGCCTTTGTTGTTTGTGGTCCTTCTTTAATGTCTGTGTTACCTTTGCGCTAAATTACGATGAACGTGACGTCTCAACACCAACTAGCTCAACTTCTATTTTAAAGTCATTTCTGTACTCCACGGTGAATCTGCTCGTATTGAACACCCCATTCATTCGCTTTTTTTTTTTTTTCACCGGCTATATTTTATCGCGCTCTGACATTCATCGATGCTTAACACCACGCGTTGTTTATCACTCGCGTATGCATTTCCATATTCGCTCAATGCAGTACACTCGTTTCCATTCACTCAGACTACATTTCCCACGACCGAACGGAAACCCCGCCACGCCCGGGTGGTGGGGGGGCCTCCGCCCACGTGAAGTGTGAATCTCGAAAGCGGTTGCCCCCGAAGCCTGCTTCCGCGTGCACACATTAACAACCTCCCGATCAAGCACGGGCCATTAATTCAGCGGTCAGCACTTCGCGCCGCCTGATTCATGCCACCACTTCTCTGGTTATCTCCCTCTCCCTCTCACACTGACGACGTTGACAGAGCCATCGGTGAATGCGACACAGGAGGCCACTGACTACGCCCCTCAGAAGTGCTAAGCCTGTTTTATCTTGTCTTTTCTGCCTGCGCTAGAGCGCTTGGTAGGTCGGTCAGAGTGATTTCTGTCCATTGGGGTCTTTAGACGCTCTTTTGTTCTTTATACTCTCCGTCCTCCTCAGCCTCCTTCTACTCCCGCTATCGCTATTTGCCTCACTGTCGCCTGTTAGTCGAAGGCGAAAGTGAACGGGACAAGTTAGGGCGGTGACCGAGGTTGTCGAGAAGGCAAGAGCAGGGAGGGAAAGGGGATGCATGGGATAGGTATGCTTAATGGAGAGAATGATAGGAGATCGATCAAGAGAGGGTGGTGTGCCCCGATTTCGCCGGTGCCCTGAGACAGCCGAAGCCCATGGGGCAGCAGCACGTGTGTGAATATTGGCTCGCTTCGTGGAACGCGACCTTTGCTCCGATTTCGGTTTATTACTTGTTACGCCGCTGTGGCGACGCTTTGGGTATATAGGCGTGTCGCCGGCGGCAAATTAAGCGTTCGTGAATTATAGCGGGCGGGAAAATCACGGTGACGCATGCGGGTGTGTTTCAGCGGGTTGCGTGCTAACGCCTGGGTGATCTGGCGGCATGCGGGTCATGGGTGTCTCGCGAACAAGTTCGCACGTACCGTACACCGCTGACTATATGTCATTTTGATACGCCGCAGTTGTGCGTACGTCTGGTGAGGGGTATCCTGGGCTTTATTCGTGGAAATGTATAGAACGTGTGTTGCGCTGGCCTGACCATGTAGGCGAGACGTCAGCGACAAATTAAAAGGCAGGAAATTCACGGACCTCAATTTATGACGGCGTGTACATGTACATACGTGCCTTGTACGCCAGCAGAGGCAATCGTGCCATGTTAATGAATTTGCCAGGAGGAGGCCTCTTATTAAAGGTTATCTTGCGGACCCTTGCTAAAATAGCTTGGGACAGTTCAAGGTGTCGCCGAGATATCTTAGAACTTGTCTTAAACCAGTCCACTATGCGAGAGAGTGTATGTCGATCAGTTATACACACTTGTCTTATAGCGCACACTAGTCGCATCCCTTACAAAAATGCCATATACGGCGATATAAGGAATTGGGCATATGTGGCTATATATGGCACTTGCCCGTATGGGGCCTTATTTGCCCAAATCGTGATAGAAGCGCATATGGAAATGAAATATCAACACGACGAATGCGATGTAAGACTCCGATACGTACTGAGTAAATACGACCACGCACGGACACGTGCCATATATAACCAGGTATGCATATATGGCTTTATATGGCACGTGTCTGCAATTAGCCGTATTTGTCCAATGCACATCAGTCTTGCATGGCATTCCTCGTGTTGGTCTTTTATTGCCATACACGTTTCTATCACGATTTGGTCAAATAAGGCACCATAAAAGCAAGTGCCATATATAGCCACATATGCCCAATTCCTGATATCACCATATATGGCGTTTTTGTAAGGGCAAACAGAGCACGACTAGTGTGGTACAGGCTTGTCACGTTCAGTACTTATACTTTGGGACCCTCGTCTGTATACACGTGTTTTCTATGTTTTGCACGTACCAGTAAACTGAAATTGAAACTGAAAACAGAAAAAAAAAGGTATTGCAGCTAGATTTAGAAACATGACAGTCCTGAAATACACATGTATTAAGTATTCTAAATCCTAGCTGAGGATATGAGCAGATTGGATCGCGATATGCTGACATGCGCTTGTGGGACCGTGTTACTGTACCCCCTCCATGCCCCTTTTCTGAGAAAAGAAAAAAAAAAGGAAAGAAAGAAAATTAGTCAACCTTGCCCTAGTAGCTGAAGGCTAGCGAATCAGCGAAGCTGATGGGCATTTCGCTGCTCCGGTTTTGTCTCCGGCTCATTCGCATTTCGTCGTGGTCCAAAGCGTGGAAAGGCCTCGCGAAACACTGCCCAGCAAACGCATAAACTCAGCATAAAGAAAACTCAGCAAACTCAGCACCAAATTCAGCGCCGAACTCAGCATAAAGACGTTCGCGGCGAACCACACACGGTGACAGACGAACACGTGTGGCCTCGGCTTGACGTCATTCGACCCCTTTGAAATTCTACGCTATGAGTTTATGCGTATAGCTTCGCGCCATTAAGGGACGCATGATGTCGAGGTGCGAAGCTATGCACAAATGTATAGCTCTGTGAGACGGTGCGCACCGGACGAATCGGCGCACACTGCAGCTGTTGCTGTTGTCCTCAATTCTGGCACATACCCACTCTGGGGGATTGGCCAAGATGTGAGAAGTTGAAAGAGTTAAGTTGTTGTTGTTGTTGTTGTTGTTGTTTTTGTTTTTGTTTTTGTTGTTGTTGTTTTTGTTTTTGTTTTTGTTGTTGTTGTTGTTGTTGTTGTTGTTGTTGTTGTTGTTGTTGTTGTTGTTGTTGTTGTTGTTGTTGTTGTTGTTGTTGTTGTTGTTGTTGTTGTTGTTGTTGTTGTTTCTCCTCTCAATTCTGGCACATACCCACCCTGGGGGATTGGCCAAGATGTCAGAAGTTGAAATAGTTAAGCCTGAGGTGCTATGGAATACCAATCAGAATCCAATAATCGGGATGACATTAACAGTGAAGCGTACGAATTTATGAAAAGAACCGGTCTGAATCAATTATGAATTTTGAAACAGTACAGCACACATCCCCGTGGCAATGTCCTAATGAGGAGGCTCCCAAAGACAGAATATTTGAAGCGGAGAATTCCAGCCCGACCCTATGAAAAGAATCTTCCGACGTGTGTTCTCTTAATGGGGATAACCGAGTGCATTTTAAGAAATAATGGTCGATAGATTCACCTTCGCCGCAATATGGACAGAAACGTCATAAGTTACTTTTCGCCGTCTATTCCTTCTGCTCGCACATGCAACACGTGCGCTCGCCAGCCGCAGTTCTGCCAGTGTAGTAGTAGGCTGAAGTCACGTGGGGAAGACAAGAAAGACGCGCACGTGCGAACGCCACACATAGGTCACTGCGTAGAACAAACGCACGCGCACTCTTGGGGACCAGAACTAATGATGATGAAAGATTTGTGGTACATCACGCAGCAGTACTCCGCACAAATTATGAGATCCAGAAATGCTTCGCATTTGAAAAGACACCACACGGTGTAACTTTCTGTGTGACAGAATTTGAGCCGATGCTGTTGCGGGCAATGTAAGCACGGAAACCGGATGAACTGTGGCACTGCGAAGTTATGGAATTCGGGGCCAGAAGTTCAGAGCCTTCTCGTCGAAGACATCAGTCAAACTGCGTCAAGTGCGTAGGTGAACATTTTATATTTATTTATTTATCGCGATGCGTACAGCAAATCTCGCTGCTTAAATCTTGATGGAAGGCTTCCGTGTAGCTTTACTTCGCTTTTGTGGTCGTCATAAAATGCGGAAACTTCGTCGTTGAAATGACACTTATCCGTGCTTGGTCCTTTTTTGTTTCCCTCTAGCTTGGATTGGCGAAGAGTTTTCAATGACAATTTCCTATTGGCAAATTTCCAAAGCTCTGTGTGGTTTCTGGCCAAGCATACTATGCTTTTCCATGGGGCTGATTTCTAGAGGATGAATCGCATTCCACGAAGATCCCAGATCATCTACACGTAATCTGAAAGCAAATAAACATAGCATTATTCTCGCCATGCTGATATAAACACCGCATTCACGTTGCACAAGAGAAAGAAAGCTGTCATAGTCTGAAAATACTCACATGCGCTGCCTAGGAACCTTGAAATAAGCGCCTGTTTCCAGAATTCCGGCCGGATCGCTACTCATTTTTTTTTATTGCGAAATGGACTTGCCCTTAGCGCATATTTCATGGTGTGTATGTGTTAGATGTGTGCAGTAATACCCCTGTCACACTGGACGTTTTAATGTCATTCGAACGCAATGACATTCGCATCGAATGACATTATTCCGCTGCTACACGGCGACATTTAACATCATTCGAATCGAATGACTTCTGAAATCGAATGAGTTCGAGCAACTCATTCGCATTCGCAGTGGGACCGAATGTGTACTCTCTACCCCAGAGACAACGTAAACGTGCGGCACTGAGCATTCCTAATTTGTGAAACGTCATGTGAAAATGGTATTACTTTAGCGCGTTTGCCGATATTCATCATTTTAAAAAGAAAACAGCCAGGCAAGCCGTAACAAAATGTGTTTACTCTCGACATCAGCGGCGTCTGACAGGCTTCGGTATTTCGCCACAGGATGCAATCGCGAACGCCGTTTGCTTGAGCGCAGCGCTTATTTTACTGCGTCTTAATTTAGCGTCTGTGTTTGTCATTAACGCGCTTTGCTTGCAAAAACAGTAAGTGAATGGTTCGGCTACTGCAAGTCAGCGCCCCCTTTGAGCGCTGCCGTATCAGCTGCAAATTATTCTGTTGGTGTAATTCAGTGAAGCAAAGCCCTGCGTTTATTTTAAATAAAATAGGACGACTTTTCAGCCACTCTGCACTTACGCTCTGCAGCTTTTAGGTCCAGTTCCTTTGGAACTATCGTCACTGATATCGTAAACGAATGGCATTACTTCTTCGTGTGTAGCACAACCGCGGGTCGAATGACATTCGCTGCACCGAATGTCATTCGAATCGAATGACGTTAAAACGTCTAGTGTGACAGGGGTATTAGTCCTGTATTGTGCATGAACTGAAGCAGTGTTTTGTAATATGTGTTGTCGTGTATCGAAATGGGAAAAGTTGCCGAAGCACTGTAGCGGTGACCGGCTTGCTGTATACGAGAAAGCGAGTTGCAATGACGAGTTGCAACGCTGCGAATATATTTAGAGAAAGCTTTTATCTAGATGGTCGCGGTACTCTATTTAACGTAATAGAATATGCTGGCGTCAGACCAGCATTACTCGCAGTTATTAAAATGGCTTATGAAAGTTGCTCAATGACGTAAATTGTGAACCAGCAGTGGACAGTGAGAATCGAGGAGTGCTCATCTGTGAGACAAGGCTGTCCGCTTTTGCAGTTATTTGCTTTTTACCGAGAGCCCCTCCGAGTTGCAACTTCCATTATTGCAAGCATTCAAGGTCTTTAATTAGGAATGTGTGAAGATATCGACATACGCTGATGATGTGGTTTGTTTTTGTAGTCATCGGAAAAGCATAACTAATGCCACGAAGCTTGTGCGAAGGTATCGTGATGTTACCAGTAGTACGGTAAACGTGGATAAGAGTATAGGCCTGCGAAATAAACATTGCAGTACTTTTCTAAGAGTCAGTACAAGGGCGAAATGTTTAAATGAGCCTAAAAGATAATTTGGTGTCCCACTAGACAAATACCGTAAAACTGGTGACCTCTGGTCTAAGAAAACCCAAGAGCTATCTGCGCAGATGCAGAAATGGTGTGGGCGTGATTTTTCAATCTCCGCACGATCAATAACATGCAACGTGTTCTTAGAATCGCACTGTAGTACTGCTGAAGGTACTCGTAAGCTATAAACCTACGCTTGAAGAACATGCAATTATGGGAACCATATGATTACGTTGTTGCGATGATAGTAACATAACTTGCTGTGCGCAAGTGGAAGAGAAAGAGAGAGGGCTTATAGAGCGCAAGGAAACTTAGGTGTTGCTTTGGTAAAAAAAATCTCTTGTCCTTTGCTTAACTTTGCCACGCTTTGGTAAGCACCCACCACTCCGCTGGCCGTTGGTATTTGTGATCGCAGAGCCATGCCTAATTTTTTTTTTTTCGTATCGTATCTAACTTTTGTGCCCTTGTTCGCTTTTGGTTTTTAGACTTTGAAGAATCGAACCCCTCCAAAAGAATGCACCTCGCTGGTTGTGCACGGCTTACCACCACTTAGACACATAGGTGTAGCTGATTCCAGGCTTTCCGAAGGCACCGCGGTAGCCGCCGCCGAGACCGCCGAAGAGACCGATAGCTCCAAGACCACCATGTCCTCCATGTGCTCCACCGTAGCCAGCTCCAATGCCTCCTCCAAGACCTCCACCAAAGCCTCCACCAAGACCTCCACCGAGGCCACCTCCAAAACCTCCGGTGCCAACAGCCACAGTCGGGACTCCTACAGCCACTGGGCGAGCTACAGCCACAGTGGGAACAGCAACGGCTACGGGGCGGGCAACGGTGACTGCTGGCGCAGCGGCCACGGTGACAGTGGGACGGGAGACTGCGATGAAAGGTACAGCGGTGCCGCCGAAACCAGCTCCAGATCCGAGACCGGCTCCTCCGTGGCCAAAGCCACCAGCTCCTCCGTGGCCGAAGCCACCAGCTCCTCCGTGGCCAAAGCCACCAGCTCCTCCGTGGCCGAAGCCACCAGCTCCACCGAAGCCACCAGCTCCACCGAAGCCACCAGTTCCACCGAGTCCAGCAGCTCCTCCTCCACCATGCAGTGTGGTCACAGTGGTAGTGGTGGTGCCGTACGCTGTGGTGGAGCGGCCAGGGCCGACAGCAGCAACAGGCCGTGCGGCTACGACCGGTGTTGCGACACCAACCGGAAGAGCCGTCACTGTGATACCAGCGCCACCGGCGCCACCACCCAGACCACCACCATAGCCTCCGCCGAACCCACGACCGGTAGAGAACGTACCGAGGCCACCGCCGTGACCACGTCCCAGGCCACCACCGTAGCCGCCACCATAGCCTCCACCATAGATATGACCGAAGCCGACGCCATATGGGCCACCATATCCGCCGATGAAGGCGGCGGAGGCAGCGGAGATGAGTCCTAGCAAAACGGTTGCCAGCTGTAGGACCAGCAAAGAAGCGTGTGTTAGGATTCTCCAGTTGAAGGAAATGTATTGATCATACTTGAAGGGTAGCCGGTCGGTACCACCCTATCGAAAGGTTCCATTTGCTACCATGTAGAGCGTTCAGTTCATTATTTCGTATAGCGCAATCCCTCAGTATGCGGTCATCCTATTTACAAGTATGACAGATGTTCTGCGTTTGCGAGGTCATAAAAATACGTAAGACAAAGAAGTTGCGCTTATAAAACATGAACACATATCATGACTTCGAAAGATCAGGTTGTAAGGGTGATGCAAATTATTTTACCGCGTTCCGCGAAGTGAGTACAAGGGTTTCATCATTACAAATTCATACGGAAGCATGGGGACCACAGAACGAACGAGCCTAATGCTGAATTTACGAAGCCTGCATTCGTTAGAACCATTTTACATCAGTCGACAGCCCTAGATAATATTGCGCGTTACGTCATGACTGAATGCAGTCCCTTATCATGAACGCTACAAAGTCAAGGCTGGCTTAGTACGGGGCGCTCAATGTCAGCAATGAATCGCAGTTTTCATAACCAGGTGGAAACAGGGCGTCATCTGCGTTGGTCTATTGTTACTTTGGGTCGTCGTCAGCATGCCAGAATACGATCAACAGATATGATCCTACGAGCCTTGTTCGATTATCAAAGTGCATACCGTAACACATATTTAATTTTTAAGCGGTCGCGCTCTCTCGCCTTATCTGACCGGGCCTCATTGTGTTCCCCTGGTAGTAACTCATGAAAGAGAAAGAGAAACCTGGAGGGTAATAGAGTTTGAGGCAAAGCTATGAGTCAGACAGTGTGCGATGAAGCTCCTAACTGGCAGACTAAAGGTAGTTAGTATGGAGAGAAACGCAGAGAAACCGCTGACAGCGCGGTCAACAGCGCTGTCAGAACTTGCAATCTTTCAAGCAGCGCGTATTTATTGATGAAAGGCAACTATAGCTGACAGTTTAGAACGATAAAACTTGTGGACTTGGGGCAGAGTCATGTCACGCAAGAACAGGGATTTGGGGTTCTTTTCTCCTGTACGACGTTGTTACGTTGATAGCAGTTGTTGCTAATGACGTTGATGGTAATTATTATTATTACCAGAAATCACCTTGGCCACTGTTGTTTGTTGTTTTGTGGGGTTTAACGTCCCAAAACCAGTTCTGATTATGAGAGACGCCGTAGTGGAGGGCTTCGGAAATTTCGACCACCTGGGGTTCTTTAACGTGCGCTGACATCGCACAGCACACGGGCCTCAACATTTCGCCTCCATCGAAATGCAGCCGCCGCGGCCGGGATTCGATCCCGCGACCCTCGGATCAGCAGCCGAGTACCATAGCCACTAGACCACCGTGGCGGGGCAGCAGTCATATGATTAGTTATAAGTGAAGGTACTATGCAACATAAATTATTCAGTCATGTTTTAATGAAAGTTCAATGGGTTTATCATAAGCATTACTCACGAACTCCTTGGGGACCGCACTGCATCAAAGAATACGGAACACTCTCCCATGTCGGCCCGCCCTAATTGGTCAGAGATTTCTCAATTCTGCCTGTCAAGGCAATATCGACGAATCGGGGTGGACCAACATGAAATAACATTCGCACTCCGTCGTGCTGTATAGGTTGCCTTTTTCGTTTTCAATGAAATATTGCCACAGGCACATAAGTTTGCCGGAAGCGAATACATGCAAAATGCTCTTGTACGGTTGAGCTCACACTCTGTGATAGCAACAGAAATGATTCCATCGTTATCTAGTCATACTCACAGGGGCATTCATGGCGACAGCGTTGATTCTGAGCTCCTCAGCTGACACGAATATCCTAGAGACCACCGCGCTGAAAGACAAACCTTCCTCTGGGAGACGTGGTGCTTTTATACTACCACCAGATGCCTGGAGAACGGTGACAGCTAGACAAATGCATATGCAAACAAAAGAGCAATGAAACGCTGCCAATACTATCAAGAGAAGAGGCTTTTCAACAGGTGTTGCAACCGAAGAGGAGGGTTTCAAATTAAATGGATGCGAGGAGACTCGAGACCTTGTGCAGCCCACTGCCGAAGCACCCTCCCCGGAAATCCCCTCGGTGGACGGTCAGCCGGTGGCGTGCAGCTCCTCCTCAAAAGAAGGACGCGCCTGGACACCCGCACCGCTGGATGCAGAAGGAAATAAGGCGAGAACCAGAGCATCAAGGATACATCCTCTTTGCATCACGCTTAACTAAACGCAACACAACAACAAGGGGACAGGAGTGGGCAGTACTGCTTTTTACTCTCTCGCCCGTTATCGCGCCCAACGGGACAGTCCGAGAAGGCCAGGAGAGGAGCGGCTGTTCGCTCGTCCTGAATCTTGGGCCGGAGCCTGTCAAGGTCGCTGAGACTGCGATCTTTGCCAAGTGACTGCCTGCTGCCGGTCGTGAGTGATGAACGAAACTGTATCTTTTCTGAGTGTACACGGAACTGTGGTTAAATTAACGACTGTTCTAGTTGTGGTAGCTTAGACCTGTCCAGAAGGTGCTCAAGGCGCTTGACGTCTGATGGATATTGCTCAGGAGGTGCCCCGAGGAAGACATGTCTTGCTTTAGCTGTCTTCGATCACAGGTACTGATTTGTAGTGGCCCTCCAAGAGAGAAAGTGAGCGCGGTGAAGCGAATGGAAACAGCTTATAGGCTCTTCACTTTGCCGTTTGGCGCGTACTCCCTATCTGTCCTGCTGGGAGAGGAGTGATGTATGATGTACCATCACCGTTTGCTGAGTTGTGGTTGTTCGCTTTCACTTGACTCAATCAGGGTTAGTCCTTCTTTCGAAGTGCTGGGGAGAAACGGTACATATAAATTAGCGATCTGCTTTTGTGAAGATGTGATAGGTGTTAGTATATATTATGAGAAACCGCTTTTACTGCAGCCGAGCTCAAGCTACGACGCCGAAGAGCGAGCCATGAACCCTATCACAATATTGTTTGTTTTGTTGTTTTGTGAAGTTTAACTGTCCCAGAACCAGCACTGATTATGAGAGACGCCGTAGTGGAGGTCTCCGGAAATTTTGACCACCCGGGGTTCCTTAACGTACACTGGCATCGCACAGCACACGGGTCTCAACATTTCATCTCCATCGAAATGCAGCCGCCGCGGCCGGGATTCGATCCCGCGACCATCGGATCAGCAGCCGAGCGCCACAACCACTAGACCGCCGTGGCGGGGCCGACCATAATATGGATAAATGAGGAAGATCTACAACTAATAATATGTAGAGATGGCAAAACGTGTCATTGATACGTTGCACTCGCTATACACACTGGGTTTGACGACAGCTTCCTCTAGCTTCTAGGCTGTCGAAACATTCAGTAACAGAGAAGAGCTGCTTCCTCTGTAGGTTGCTCTAACCCCTTTTATTTGCTCCATACTTATGTTGTAATGAAGAAGACGCCCACATGCGTATATGCCGATGGGAGAAGAGGACGATGGACCTCGCCGCGAGCCCCTGCCTTTGACAACACTTGATGCCTTATCATGCGTTCTAAAACCGTTATCAACAGCGGCAAACCACTTCACAATATCATGACGCCCGCCACCTCAAGAGCAATAAATATTCATTCTTCATTCGCTTAGGACATATTGGCGCAATCTACTGCCAGTATAAAGCGTCGTATCCTATCTTCAATCATCACTTCGACGGCGCTGAAGCATACGTGACTTCCATTGAGTAATAAATCATAAATCTATCGCACTGTTTGTCACGAGCACAGTTCGCCCGCCGTTTGAAACCGCGTATCATGCAGTAAAAACAAGTAAACATTTAAATAATGCTTATCTTGCAAGCCAAGTGGTTAAAAACGGGTCAAGGCATCGCCAGCTACATTTCGAATGGACAGCCGTTACCGACTTCCGGTAGATCGTTTTACTCGTGGGGGGTGTCAGAATAATTCCCGAGCGCAAGTCGTTTAAGGCGTGCGGACTAAATATGCGTGACTCAGAAGTGTCCGTTCTTGTTTATATTTTGTGGTTTGTCACCCTTTCTATCTTTGCCATTATGTACAGTACCACGCCAGGAAAACTTTGCAGTGGCGCTGTCCAAGGACTTTCAAATGAGATCGCCGCATACAGTGTCCTATGTCTCTGGCTGCCCAGAATGGATGATTCAGCGCATTGGGCGGTACTGAATGGTCTCTGGATAGCGTCACGTTCGTGGCGCTGTGTCACAAGCGGAAGCGGTTGGTCTTACTGCCAGACCTTGCCTGCACTTCCGCGAAAATTGACCGAGCGCATTTCTCACGCGCACGCAGGGGCTGACTAAGTGATCGTGGAATGATGTCGCCACTGTGCAGAACGTGTCCATGTTACTGTCTGCGCGGCGTGCGGCGAGCGCTATTGACAGCGATGAGCTGCAGAGTCGCCATCTGGCGGAAGGGGTTTGATGACGTAGTGTGAGGGATACCGCGGCGCGCTTCGGATAGGTTTGGCGGCGGATGCTCATTAAAATGCCGTGAACTTTATAAGCGTCTTCCCCATGCAGGAAGTTATTGACTACAACGTGAGTTTTCCCGGTCAATGTGCAAAATCAAAGCACTTTGTTTACGCCCTATATCTTACAGAAATATAGCGCACAATCATTGCGCGTAGTCGTTGGAAGGCATGGCATTTGCATGGCCGTATCTCTCTTTCTTTCATAAGGGAAGCAATCACATGTACTTGTTGTGCATACCACAAAATAACAGCCACTGCTACGCATCGCTCTAATCGCTCAGTTTCTCACAGATGGTTTCACGTGCGTCCATGGGCCATCGTGCCATAATTTCCCTTCTCTGCGAATGGAAGCTCTCCTTCTCCCCCCTCTTTCGTCTGTTCGAATTTTCTCGCAACCACCCGATAAACCAAACGCTATCATTTACATTCCAATCGACTACATGCAGATAGGGAAACGTATGAGAAATCGAAAGGACTGTTTGACCAACTAATGGTATGCAGTAGATAAATTTCAGCCAGGGAATACTTGCTGAAGCTATGTTGTTACAGCCTGCACTTGATCAATTCGTGTTTGCCCAGCGCATTAAATCGATTTGATTTGTGGGGTTTAACATCCCAAAACCAGCTCTGATTCTGAGAGACGCCGTAGTGGAGGGCTCCGGAAGCTTCTACCACCTGGGGTTCTTTAACCTGCACTGACATCGCACAGCACACGGGCCTCAACATTTCGCCTCCATCGAAATGCAGCGGCTGCGGCCGGGATTCGATCCCGCGACCTTCGGATCTGCAGCCGAGTGCCATAACCACTAGACCACCGTGGCGGGGCAGCGTGTTCACTCGAGAGACGAAGATCTAATCGATGCATGAGTCATTAAACTGTGCAGTTTATTACCGTGCCAAGTACTCTCGTTGGTCAACTGTTCGCGCTGTTGAACTTCTTTTATTTCAATCAGAAACGCCAATACCCTCTCAAGTATTTTGAACACAAACCCTTCAGCAAAAATCCTAGTACGTCCACCTCGTTAAATGGCACGTCCGAACGAGCACATTTAAGCCTTCAAGGCGACTATTGAAACACATTCACTAAAATTAACGTTTCTGAATTATGAAAGAGCACGCCGTATTGCAAGTACGCCTAAATTTCAGCGTGGCATAATGCGGAAAGTGGCACGGTAAATGTCGCACATGACAAGGGGGTGTTTCCTTGCCCAATTTTCCCCGGCACAATCCTTTTTTCTGTCCCATAATGTCACGAACTCATGCACTTCAAATTCACTTGATTCGCGTTGAGCGCCTCACAACATGACTTGGTGGTACGTACCGTTGTTTCCGAAACCAGCGTTACGCTTCACTTGCATGCTTTGTCTAGGCCAGGCTTCAGCACAAAACAGCTCTTGTTACACTTCATAGTATAAGCGGCCGCCATGGCGTGACGCTATAGGTGCCCAAGTAGTACGCAGATTTTTTTTCAGTGACCCTAGCGGCATGTTTGTAGTCGAAGCAGAGGGGGTGCGCACACGTTCAAAAAACAATAAAGAGAAAAGAAATTTTTCAACGTCACGTCGCACAGTGACGTAGCTTCACTTTCTTCTTTCTTTTTTTTGTCAGCCCTGTCTTAGTATAGGTTCTGGGGCACTCGCTGAAACAAAATACGAGAGATAGCGCTCAAGTCCATGCGAAAATTTTCTATAACGCCGCTCATAATTGACGGATACGGAAAAAACATTGCAGCGGATGCTTCGTGACGCAATAGGCTCCTTTTGTGGGCGAATTTGAGCGTTAGATGTACATGTTTTTCTAGGCTTGTTTGAAGTTATAGGCCTGTAAACACCACTGACGTAACAGGGAACCAATGGTATCCGATGGCGCAATATAGGCGCTGTTTCGTGCGTTTTCATTCACTCAATATTTTCCTAGGGCAACATATATACCCATCCGATCTGTGTGCCATGGTTTGCTTTATTTATTTTTTAACACGTGACAAGCGAGGGAAGCGAGAAATAAAGCACGACGCATGCTGTACAAATTACAGCATACGACACTATTTCGCTAAAGAATACCTGGAAATCAAAGGCTTAGGCAGCAGAGCCTGTGTTTGAAGGACGCTAACAGTTCACAAAAAACAGTATATCACGTAAGACGCTCAAGACTTTAGAATCCACGTGATCTGCTGTTGGTCCCTTAAACGTATAGAAGACGCATACGCATTCGTAACAGTGTACACCAAGACCAACCGCAACATGATGCAACATGACACCATTGGCATCTTGTAGGTGGTGTCTAGGTAAGACCCGACAGGTGAACATAATACCAGAGCACTCTCTATTCGAACGGACAACGGGACATTGCCCAAGTTTCAGTGGCACCGCCCATGTCCTATAAGCGCAGAAACATTCACAATCGAACTTGTTACGCTGATGTACGTAACGTCGCAGCATTCACCATCTGCCGCGGCGGTATCGCTTCGTGTCTCCCGAGGAGAGTGATGGGCACGGCGAACTCCAGCTACAAATGGCCGTTTGTTCTTTCGCATCATTCCCTCGTAGCTAAGTAGACAACGCCCAAGTTTCGACCTTCGTTTCATGTGCCGCTTGCACATTCAACCGTGTTCCGTAGTTATTTTTTTTACTTTATGTTTTGCTTTGCTGCAGTTCTTCTGGCAACTTCCTTCCTCGGCCTTCCGGATCCTAGAGGAAGGAGGTGATTTTCAAGTAGCGCTGCTTTATTTCCGGCTTACGCTGAAACCGCCGGGCTTGTGTTATGTACTATCGGCCAAAAACGTAAAAGGACCGAGCCTTAGGAGGCCGGACCGGTTGCGACACCCGCAATGCGGGCGAAGCTTACGTGGGGTCGTGTTTCAACGTCACTCAAGGCACTTTACACCTGAGCGAGATAGCAGTACAGCGTTATGCCCGCGCTTGCCGCTAGAGACGCGGTCGTTTACTTATAGGCTTCTCAGGCCCTACAGCCACGCTGTCGCTCATTGGTACTTTGTTCTTTGTCCTCTATGGCTTAGCGCCCAACGCTGACCTGAGGCGGCAGGGTCCATGCGCTATAACAGGCAACAGCGACTTTGTATTGCATAAGTAATGGCCGAGCAAGAAATGTTCGAACCCAGAACCACCTTTACAACTTGAAAAGCGCCAAACTAGAACACCACAGGCAATAGCGCAAAAAAATAGCTAAGCAAGAGATCTTGAAACCTAGAACCGTCTTTCTGACATGAACTTTGAAGTTGCTGACGACGTGCTTAATGTTCTAAACGGTCCAAATACGAGCCACCTCGTCACCGCGTGCAGAATAGCATCAGTGAACTTAAAGGCAGCACTACAATTAACTAGGTTAAGCTTCAGTGATCGCAAAAAAGAACGTTTTTCCTTTCTTTCATTTTTCTTTTTTTTTGAAGATGGTGATTTTTTTTGAAGAAGTGATTGAAGAGACGTGGGAGGCAATGTTAACGGCCCAGAGCTTGGAGCACCAGCGAAGTCTGATGGTCCGGGCACGGGCCGCGCATCAGTCAACGGCTTTCTGGACTGAGAGAGCCGCCCACCCCGGACGAAAATGGCCGTTTCTGAAAATAAATGTTTATTCCTCCTCCTCCTTTTGAAGATGGTGGCTTTTGCAGTGCTATCCAGCTGCCGCAGCTTTAAGAATTGTTCAACCCTGTAGATCTTTTCTTTTTTTTTTCTTTACAGTAGCATCCCGCGTTCTTGTGAATGCGGATTACATAACGAAGCATTTTCGTGCGACATGTATTTCCTTGTAAGCAGAGGTAGTCGTAATCTGCAGTCTATACCACAACACATATTCAGCAAAACGTTCGGTAACAAGTGATTTTATTTCGTAACAATGTTGAAAAAACAAACTCAACAACCAGCTGCTGAAAACATCATTTGAAATCTTGCTTTTGAAGCATACCCGACCAGGTAATGGAAGCCTGTTTGTAAGTTCAGTTCAGGCAGTGAGAGCGTAAAATTAAGATAAATATAAATTAAAGCTGTTGTGGAGAAAGAAAATTCGCCCAAGTGCAGCACGCTGAACCGGCGATGTCGTCATATTGTCCGAGAAAATCCGTAGAGTCCGTCATCTGAAAACAAAAACAGACTTTAAAAAACGAAACCCTATATACATGGATTAAATACTCAGAGTATTCCTAAGCTCTCATGGCATTTCACTTAAATCTAAAGAATGAGTAACTTTTTCTTTCACTTTAGTGCTGCTGTTGGTACGATGAGTAGTCGCAACTTGACGCAGCGCAGTGAGAAATTTTAATACAGTGAGAGTAAAGTACACGATACATGAACGATGCGCTAAAGTGAACCGAGTACCCTAACAGGGCTCACATAAAAAACTCGAGTGTACGTGGTAGACCTCTGCATTTTATCTGATTTGGGCATAACGTTCGTTACACTTCATGTAAGAAATCACTCATGGAAAGTTATACAAGAGTACCAGCATCTTATTGAGACTTTAGCGCCGTAGCCCAACCAATGAAAACTGCTGCGCCCCAACATTTCCATACTGTATCGCAAGAAGGACAGCCTTATTGACTCTAGACATATCAGGCCCCAGACCTAGTCCAGTATTAATGTTGGTTATTTATATTACATGGGAAGAAGCTTCTGAAGGGCAATTTTGAAAGTGTTAACCAATAAAGAAATCTGCCGAATGTATCTTCAGTACGTTCTCGGGCAGTTCCATAGGATTTCTCTAAAGCTGCTGTTCCTCAGCGTTCGTGGTTCTGAAGAAAACAGCTCAATGCAAAAGCAGGTCGTGTCGCGCCTTCTCCCCAAAAATGCCCTAGCTTCACATACTCTTTCCAGGAAGGGTTAGCTACAATCTGAAGCCTTTCTTGTGTTAAGAGTGGTCATATCACTTTCAAGAGATGCGTTGAACACATCCATGCGTACATGTCCAACAGCGCGCAGGAAAAGGTGGCCATGACTGGGAAATCCTCAGTACGCGCAGCATAACTGAGAGATATTTGCCATAACTACCTACGCCATCGAAGAATGGAACGACTTGTCACATCACTTCAATGTTGCGCTTATGGGGCACTGTAGGCATTATTGGTGTAAAACAAGAAAGAATCGATAATCAAAGCCTCCCTTCTCTAAGTCCAGGAAATTCCTTAAAACATGCACAGCTGTTGTGATTCATTTACCACTGAATGCCCATTTGATACCAAAAGCCTCGCAGTACATCTCTTCGATGTCGTACGCTGTCACCGCATGAGCACTTACCACCACTTGGCGGCGTGGCCATAGGTAACTCCGAGCCTTCCAAGGCCGGCTCCGTGGCCGTAGCCGTATCCGCCACTGTAGCCACCGCCATAGCCACCACCATAGCCACCATGGACACCAACGACAGCTACCCTAGCGAGACCAGCGCCGTGTCCGAGGCCGTATCCGGCACCGTAGCCACCGTAGCCACCACCCAGGCCACCGAAACCACCAGCACCACCAAGACCACCGCCAACGGCAACGGCTGGAACAGCGGCAACGGTAGCTACAGCCGGAGCCGCAACGGCGACAGGACGAACTACAGCCACTGGACGAACCACAGCCACAGGGCGAGCTACAGCCACGGCTGGAGCAGCGGCTACGGCGATGGCGGGACGAGCGACGGCGACGCCGTAGCCAGCGCCGCCTCCGAGACCACCGCCGAGACCTCCTCCGTAGCCGAGGCCGGCACCCGAAAATAATCCGAGGCTAGCACCTCCGAGACCACCGCCGACACCTCCCCGGAGAATAGCAGCGCCTCCGGCGCTGCTGCTGTAGGAAGTGCTGCGCACAGGGACGGCCGGAGCAGCTGCGACTGCCACTGGCGCCGCTGCAACAACACCGGCACCACCAAGGCCACCGCCGTGACCACCGCCGTAGCCGCCTCCCAGTCCTGCACCGGCTCCACCGAGGCCACCACCGTAGCCACTGTATCCGCCGATGAAACCAGCCGAGGCGGCCGAGAACAGTGCGAATAGAACGGTAGACAGCTGCGGGATACAGAGCCAGGTGAGGACAGAAAGACCCGAGTCCGAAAATTCGGATGTTGCGAATAGCACAAGCACGAGGTATTAATAGGGTTTCACGTAGGGGAAGTGAGAAATCGTGCATGTTTAATATGGGCGTCTGACCGTGGTTTCGAGCTAGAACATAGAGCAGGGATTCTGCAACCCTTTCTGTTGCCCAGAGGTTGTCGCTTTCGGTAGATCTGGCTTCAGTCTAGCCAAATGGCTCGCCTTACCTTCTTATGTGCGCGCGCATGTATGAACAAGGTATCTGTTACTGTTGTGGACATGTATGCAGAGTGAGATAGAAATGGCCATGGTGAATACCATTGTATGTGCCTATTGATCGCAACACGCCATTTTAACTGCTCCATTTTCCAACTATCGGTTCGTCGTCTCCTGGGTCTTATAGCACTCGGAGACAAAGAATTCTGCAATAATTCTTTAGACCACGTGAACGTTTTCTACACTTGTCACGTAGCTTATTGATTTCAGTGGTATGATTTGTCAACGCGTGAATTGAAATCAATTCAACATCCGCAATCTTTACGCAACATTCCTTTTCTTCCTGGCGCTTCCGTTCTGTCACGTACTTCAACATTCGTTCAATAAAAGGTGTCGGTCTTATTTCAAGGTGGATGAACTTACACAAATACCCCCCTGCAGTGTGGCAGAGCCCGCATTGCAGCAAGAGAAGGAATGGCTGCTGCCAGTCGTGTTCTTACGGTCTTGATTGTCCGCGAATTCTCCACGCAGAAACACTACTACCAATACAAATAGCCTCTTCAATTTCCCGATGTTTCGGAAACCGAAGCACACTTCTTAAGCCACAGCAACACGGAACTCTTGATGCCTCCTAGAAAGACTATGTGAGCCCGATGCTAATGAAGTGACTTAGGCGGGGTGTCCTCAGTTATTGAGAGCTCCATAAGTCTACTATTCCTTGGAGCGCCACAGACATTTACCACTTAAGATACAAGCGTCTAAATGTAGCTATTGTTAGGTACGTTCCAAAGGCATCATCGCCAGGGCAACCCTGGTTTATCGTTATCTGTGCTTTGTGCGCAAGGCAGCTCATGCGGGAGTTCCCCCTGTAGATGTTATTAAATAACGTCATGGTACACATTAGTTACAGGCGCTGCGAAGCTCGAATGAGCGCGTACGGTCGGTGAACAATTATCCACTCACTTCTACAGGATGCAGTGTTGTGAGTTGTCATTCCGCTGTATGGCAGCGACATAATTCCTATCATAACAAACTGGGACTAAAGAAGAGCACGGGACCATCCTAGCCCATATATTAGTGCTTGTCCGCTAGGCTATTCTTGTCGTGCATTAATATGTTACTTACAAGCTAGTACAACTTTCTTCCTTATCTGTCCTACTTCATAGTACATGAAATAGCAAACTATGGCTTGAATAAGCAAGGCTAGCACTCGGGACTGTTCATGCATTGTGTAGATTAAGAGCAACTGAAAAGAAAAATTACTATCCACAATTTCTTCTAGTACAAATCTACAAAGAATTCTATATGGATTTCTTAGAAAGAAAAGTTTCTTAGGCGAAAAATTTGTATTCGAACTCGGGACCAACGCCTGTCCGGTACAGTCACTCTACCGACTGAGTTAACCAAGAGGCTAGAAATTGGCATCGCGAGGGCTAACTTATTGACAAGCCAAAGTGCATGGACATTGTGTGAAGCCAGTGCACACCAACAGTACGTACCCCACTATGCACCTAGCCAGTGCCCACCAACAGCACATATCTAACTGTTTTCCCCTGTTTTTCAGTTGCCTTCACAACGGACACGTAGTAGACTAGCAGAAAAATTGATGACGACACTTTAGATAGCGATTAAATTCGCATGGAGTCTGCGGGGTATGAAGCTGTCGTAGAATAGGCGTAATCCGGAGAGCGTCGCCGCAAGACGTCCCTGACGCTGGAGCTTGGTACGGCGCGAGGTATTCAGACCGCTGAGCATCCCGATGGTGGTTATTCGCTAGTTCTCACGGACCTGACGTATACTCACAACGGCGTCCATGGTGGTTGAAGGAAGCAGTTTAGATCCACAAGAGAGGAAGGCTCGCAGATCACAAGTACCAGGGCGAAGTAAGACTGGGTTGGACCGATGCACCAGCGAAGCTTTTATACTCGAACCGGGCCGCACGACGGGCAGTGACAGATCGGCGAATCGTCAAATTACAAAAAGAAGACGCAGCCAATGGTCGCCGCGGACGCAGCTTCGTTTAGCTATTCACAGGAGAGGAGGTTGCGGCGAATGGTGTATGGAGAGGTTACGTTCATCCACAGACCCCCCCTCGCAGTGATCTCATCAAAAGAACAAGCACTGCCCGGAAATCCCCGCCTGAGGTCCCACGCAGAGCTACCGAGAGCATCGCCCTCTCTCCTTAGTCTGCATAGGGCGGGCCGAAGCGTCCGCTCTTGTCAAAAACGAAAAGAGTAAATGAAGAGAATCGAAGGGGCATTAAAAAAGAGAGGCGCAATAAAGATACCAAGCATCATCATCGGATCGCGCCTAACCCTTCCTGCAAGCAGCGTCCGGATACTAAGACCCTCTCGCACACTCTCGCTCTCGACGGGATGGTCCGAGAAGGCCGGCGGGAGAGATTCGCAGGACCGTCCGCCGCTTCCGTCCGTCCTGAATCTTGGCCCCGCGTTATTGTAGCCAAGGTTGCTGGAGAGACCGCTGCCAAACCAGGACGCGAGAGCAGTAGCTCGTGATGACCGAAGAGCGTGCGGTGGGTGCGCAAACGCGCCGGCGGACGTCTGTTGAACGCTTGTTAGTTATGCAGACCCTTCCCGCCAGACTACATCCCCCCCCCCCCCCTATTTATCTCCGCGCGCCTAGTCTCTGCTTGATTCACTCGGTGAGAATGCTCATATGAGTGCGCATACTGTGCGCGAAATCTAATCATTCAATCGTAATTGCGCGGATATTGAAGTGGTCTCTAATGACCCCCTGCGTAGTGTAACGCAGCCTACGAGAAAGCTTCCAGATGATCTCCTTCTTTGCTTTCCCGAAGAGACATGCACTAAGTAGGCAAGCGGGTAAGTCTTCGATTCCTTTGAGTCGTGTTCGCTGCGAGATTTACGATTGTAATCCGAGGCCGCGTGTTCGGTGAGAAATTTTGCATATGGAATGCACCGGCCTAATATCTTTTCCATTCTCTGGCCTTATCTGATGAGGAACGCGATTTCGCATATTGTCGCGAGCGTAGCCGAGAAGTAATCAGGTCGCCTGTTTGCAATCGTATTGTAAATGTATGTGCCAGATTGGATGTCGACATTTTTCTTTCGCAGTGTCTCCACGTCTATGCTGTTTCAGTCTGTCTGCTTTATTTTCTTTAGTGTTAGACAGTATGACAAGTATTCTTGCCGAGCGCTTTGTTTATAAATCGTAGCTACAAAAGACATAACAAAGATACAAACAAGAAATGCCCACAGATATAAAGAAATAATACATCTAAGTTTCCATTAATGGACTAAGATATTCACAAATCTCTCTCAGAAATCCGCGTGGATTTCTGAGAAATCCGTATGGATTTCCTCATAGCCTTGTGCTACCAACGAGTTGTTGCTAATTCTCCTTTGCAGATATTCACACAACATGCCAAAGGTTTCACAGAGATTTGTAAATGTGCGCATATTATGTGCACTCAGTGTATGTGATTGCGTGACCTGCAAAAAGAACGAGTACCCTCTTTTAATTATGCCAAATATCTGCGGCAAGGAACAGAAATGTAGACTGACATGTAACATTTGTGACTGCAAATTCAGATTAGAGAGTCATACTAAAATATGCGAAGCACACTGCAATCCATAGCTTCTAAGTAGAGAAAGAAAAATCAAAATCAGGCTAAAGACTACGTCCTTCGGAACCTTCAAAACAAAGAGCACATTACACATAAACTTATTCACACAAGTTCTACGAACGAAAACTGCGTTTGATGGCTGCTTTTTTTGGTCCTCTGCGGATACCGTCACAGTAGCGCAAGTCGTAAATGCTAAGCAGCACCTTATCTAAAAGATGTGGTTCGGGGAAAAAATGTTGACCGCCTACCGTAAAATATAGGGCATGGTAATTTTAACCGGCAGAGCTGGCCTGTAGTGGAATGAAACAACTTCCGGCTACTGCGCTTTAGTAATGAGCTCGGCTAAAAGCCCACTCGATCGGGAGTCATTAAGGCGTACTGCTTAGTAAGCGTGACTCACGGGTATTCGATTCGGCCACTTGTAAGGCTCCGTACTTCAAGCGTTCAAATCCAGTTTGCCCGCGATGTCCTTCAAAACGAGTCACGACTTTCGAAGTGTACTAGAAAGTACAAGGTGACGGATCACGCGGCACTCCTTTCAATGAGCAGCAGACAGTCGTTTGGAACAAGGCCAGCTGTGCATGTTCATGATCGTAAGGCTCTTGCTGGAGCTATGATTTTCTTCTCTAATCTTCACAGAGCCATAACTTCACCATATGGAGGTGGTTAGGGCGGTGGGAGCAAAACTGCTCAGATGACTTCAGACCGTCGACCATTTAGTTTAAGGAAACTTTTGGGCCTATGGTCAGCGACAGCTTTTCAAAAAATACGCCTTGAAAACACTTAAAATTTTCTTTTGAAGAAAGGAGCGTTGCAGCAATATAATTAGCGCATTTATTACTCCATTTATTTTGCCTTTATATGGATGTACACATGCTATAGTTTATTAAGTTAATAATAGGCTATGCTACATCTGGTGATCCACTTGAATAACCAGGCGTCACGCATTGACTATGCGCGTTCTTGTGCGCTGATATTGATATATTTTTATAAGAGACGTGTAAGAGACTTTCCCCAAGAGTATTGCTACGTGCTCGAACCTCTATACGTGTACCATTTGTGTGTGTGTGTTTCTTTTTGTTACTGTTCTAGTGGAACTACTCTTATTGTGACTATGCCGGATTGCTGCACACACGGAACCAGGCGCGTTGAACGTTCACCATATTCAAGAGCCGAGGAGTAGCCGACGCCTTATTTGTGCGCCAACATACAATAAAAAAAGAACACAGAGTGGGGCGCGTGGAGTAATGCATACTGACGGGCGTCATCTTAGTAGCCTCGAATGAATCCAGTCCCTATGACAGAACCTTCTCCACGACCACAACCGTTGAGGCCACTTCCAATAGCTCCGACTGGAGAGAGAGAGCCACATTAGCGAAAGCATGGGCAACGACGGGCTACAGGAAATGCCTGAACAGGAATTGCTGCAACAGTGGGACTAGCAACACTGAAACTAGTAGCGCTGCTGCCGAAAATGGGTCCTCCGTAGATGAAACTGCCACCACGGTAGCCACTTGAGCCCACTAAGCCCTTAGCTCCGTAGCCAAGACCACCCGCGCCAAACTTGGAACAAAGTCCTCCGTTGCCGAAACCGCTAGTGCCGAATCCGGCACCTGGCTTGATTCCTAAGTTCAGATTCGAGTTCAGTGTTCAGTAGCCGAAATTGTGGCAAAGTGGGCGGTGATTAACTGTATACGAGTTAGTAGGAGGTTATTACAAGTAGCCATGCTGAGCGCAGTCCATGACTAAGTGTTCTCCGTACTTTTTACGCAATAGTTCTAAAATATGTAAGTCAATTGAGGTAAGATGTAAATGACGCGTTCGTGGGGTGTTACGTGGTGCTGTATTGACCGAACAAAATAAACATGCAACAGTGCAAGCTACACCTGAATGAGAGAGTTCTATAGAGTTCTATATTAGTTCTATACTAGCATTACTTAGATTGCGTGAACAGCCGAGGCTATTCTCATGCACAGACATTCATGCACGTTGGTTTCAACAGACTTCAACTTTTTGATCAAAGGACAGGTGACCTAGATGGCATTCAATTTCCTATGTGCTTTGCATTGTTACTCTGTTTTCATATTGCAATTCTAGGGGCGAAGCTCCTTAGGGTAGGGGCTTGTCCGCCGTCGCGCCGTCGTAGCCATGCCAGTACTCGCCAACCTGGGTTGCATGACGCAAGAACCCATGTACAAAGCAAAGGAGAAGATGGCCAAGATGCCGCACACCGAATTTGCCAACGTTCCCAAAGAGATCTTCATCGTCCCTAACAAGCCGTACATGATCACCACCAACATCGACGCCATCGACGGGCTCGTCAACGGGTGGTGGGAACTCTCAGTGTGCAAACGACGAGTGCTGCACGAAGATGATGAAGACTGTATATATAGTCACACCACACCCCTGTGTTTCTTTGTCACGTATTTGTATGATGATCGAGTGGGCAAAATCTAAGGAGGATTCACAGGTTTACCAGATTACCTCCGGAGCTTCGCCCATTCATCATCATTCACTTCGTGGATATGGCGAAATTTTTTTCGATAGCAGTGGCTGCCACGGGCTGATTTTTCGCATTATCAGTATTTTTTTTAGGTGCCATGTACAATTACACGCACAATTTGAGGTGGCAGCATGAGAAGAAATAAATGCAGCCGTGTATTATGGTCACCCCTAAATGTAGATGCCCCACGTTGAAGAGATTTCACAAGCAACAAATGTAGCTTGTAATGACTAACAAAAGCTCTAAGTGAACAGCCGAATAAGTGATGTAGACGCGTCCAACACTGAAGTAAGCACAATTAGAGGTGGCTTCTTATTAACATTTAGTGACTACTAAGTCGTCAGTGGAAATTGTGCCGTAAATGGGCGATTTACAGCTTGTACTATACGTAGCGTCAATTAGATTGCACGCAGAGTCTTGTGGCATAAGTGGTTACGTTATAATTCACAAATAATAATTGCTCGTTTGATGCAAAATTGTTAATTTTAAGGGCCATCTGTCGTGGCTTCACCAAAATAAAAAAAATCTTAAAAGCGACCTCTATTTTCCGCTGGTCTAGCGTCTCCCGCCAGGGTGTACATTTTCGATATTCGACACCCTTGACTAGGGCGTGGTGAGTCGCACCCATAGCAATGTGGAATGAAACAGAGAGTCTTCACCACTTCACTTCACACAGTGAACCAATGAATCAATGAATCAATCAGTTTTATTTATGTGCAAAAGCAGACAAAGGAGCGGCGGATAAAAGCTGCCTTACGACAGCCTGAGTAGCCCGCTTCCCCATTAGAAGGCTGCACGTCTGCACAGAGAGCCGTGTGTTTCATACAACTCAAAAAGGAAAAAAAGAACAGAAAATAACACACAGTATGTTCCAAGGCAATGCAAGAAACTGCATAGACCTCACGTTTATCATTATTTCTTTAAGCGACACTCACCGAGAGGAGGTGAACCTCGGTGCAAAACGAAGGCGAACCATGTGGACTTACCGCCATGGCTTGCTCATTCGGCTTCACAGCGAAGCAAGAGATGCGTCAAACATGGCTTCCTTATTTTGCACATCCCAATGCGATCTTCAAACATCGTGAAGTAAGGAAATAAAAACGAAGCAACGAAGCCCAATTATTTGGACTTTTGTATCGTAACAACGCTAGCAATTAAACAAAGACATGTGAGCTTAAGCAAAACTTCTTTATTGCTGGTCCTTGAACGAAATTCACCAGAAAGCAGTACGTGAACACACAAGCTTTTCTAAGAGCGCACACAAAAATAAATTAATACTAGTTACTTCAGCGGGAGTCCAGATTTGATGACAGCCGAAGAGGAACAAAATTTCCATAGGTGTCTGGAAAAGAATTGTAAATAATCAGACATGGCAGTACCGTCCACATATTTATGGTGTAGTAATTATTGGACAAAAATAAACGAGGGAAACAACGATTTAATTAGCAGGTGATACATCAAAAGCGACCGGCCGTTCTTAATTAACGCATAAGCCTACAATGCGTTCCAAAGCTCGCCAGATCTCTATTTCTGCATGAAACCGGCAGTCACTTCTTCGAAGCACATCGGGAGCTAACTTACGTCATCGATTAGAACCTTTATGACTTATATTTAAAAGGCAACAGTAGAGGTAACGCCAACGTGCAACAGCGTTTATTCATTCAGAATTTCTCGATTCCGTGTCAGTGGACGGCGATGTGAAACAACTGTGAAGAATCAGTTTGAAGGGATTCCAGTCACCAGTGTATATGATGTAGTTGCGTTTTGTAGGACATCAAAGGGCTTGGTATAATTTGAAAATGCCCATCTCTACATTTCAAAGTGCTTTCCAAGTCGTATTCTATTTCTGGCTTTTCATATTCTTCCCGCTCTGTACTGGAAGCTTCATTCATGAGCATCGAATGGGTATATATTTTAAGATGATACAACTTAGGCGACATTAATGGTACTAAACATAAGCTCACTGCATCTTTTTTTTTCTAACTTTGCCAACCGTTTCTTTCCTCCGTCACCCTTTAACATCAGTAAGCCACCCATTACTGTCATAAGGACAAAACAGTTACACTTTCAAAGTGAAGGCCTACTCACTACCACTTGCCGCCGTTGACATATGTGACGCCGAGCATGCCGATACCGGCGCCATAGCCACTGCCGTAGCCAGCACCATAGCCGGAGCCATAGGCGCTACCGTATCCAGCCCCGTATCCGGCGCCGTATCCAGCACCGTAACCAACGGCACCAATAGCACCGACGCCACCGAAGCCACCACCAAGGGCGCTCAGTCCACTTCCGTATGCTACGGCCGGACCCACGGCCAATGTAGTCACAGCTGGGGCGGCAACAGAGACGGGACGAGCCACAGCTACTGTTGGAGTGGCGACGGCGATGGGACGAGCCAAAGCGACGGCCGGAGCCGCAGCCACAGTGACAGCGGGACGAGCCACGGACACAGGGCGAGCCAAAGCCACAGTCGGAGCGGCGACACCAACGGGATGAGCTACAGCAACGGACGGGGCTGCAGCCACAGTGACAGCACTGCGAGAGATCGCGGCGGTGGGGACGGCAGCAGCACCCACGCTGTACCCAGCCCCAGACCCGTAACCGGCTCCTCCGAGTCCGACAGTGGCCGCGTAGCCGAGGCGGCTGCTGCCATAGCCGGAACCAGCTCCGTAGCCAATACCACCAGCTCCCGCACCGTGCAGTGTGGTTACAGTGGTAGTGGTAGTACCGTACGATGTTGTAGTACGAGCTGGTACGGCTGCGACCGCGGCAGGTCTGACGACCGCAACTGGAGCGGGAGCGATGGCGGCGCCAGAGCCAACAGAACCGTAACCAGACCCGTAGCTAGAGCCGTAGTTGGCGCCATAGCCAGAGCCGTAGCCGACGGAGGGTCCAACGCTGTAGCTTCCACTGCCACCGTGACCACCGATGAAGCCGGCCGAGGCGGCAGAGACGAAACCGAGGAGAACGGTAGATAGCTGCGAGTGGAGGTCCAGCATAGTTGACGTCTAGACAAGTTAGGCGGAACCTATTTCCATGAGCTTACATTGTTTGCTACGTAATGTTTGCTGGGTCGTACACTGAATAATAAGCTAACGAAAGAAAGGCAATTATACGTCATTTTGCATGGGTCTAAGGGAAGGGAGGTGTATAACTCAAAACAAGAAAATAAATTGCACGCGGTGACGTGGACTGGCACGTTTATTCACGTGAAACCAGAGCCACTCTAGGGGATATATGCATGTAAACGTTTTTGATTGTGTTTCATACACACCGACAAACCATCTACGCCAACATACTTCATTAAAGACGAAGTCCGCGTTCGAGACGTCTTCGATTGCAACCGATGCTCTCAAAAAACTTCCTCTTGCATTTGCAATGCATTGAAAGGAACAAGTATACAGTGCTCATTGTAAATAGGAAAATTCTTTTTAAGTTCAATGCTTACCGGGAACATGAATGAGGGTAGCTGACACTGTTCCGTACGGAGCCATAATGTGCCTTTCCGGAAAATTAAACTGATTGTAGTACCAATAGTTTCTTATCATTTTCCTGCATGCGAACAACCTCTCTCCCCATTTTTTCAAAACGACGCAATATATCCAAGATGCAGAAGTCTGGTTCCTTAGGGAATCCAGCCGATTCTATTCGCATAACTTCGCAATTGCCAAAAATAATTTACACGCACTACTCTTTAAAGCCACTCATCACCTATGCACTTCCCCACAGACGGGCCGTTTCGCCAAAAACGATCTTTGTCTATACTTATTAATATACACAGCTAATAATCGTGAGCAGCGCACTTATTTTTACATATAATTGTTTTATCTACATATACAAAGGACACGGCAAACGCTTTCTGTGGAATTCTGCAAGATGGAGTAACGATTATAAGAGAGAATATCTGCATCCAACCGCTTGTAGCACAAAGCTACAAGTACTCGTTAATCCATAAGTATTTCTCAGAAATGAAAACATCTTAGCTGACGCGAAATTCGTCGTTGTCCGGGGTTTCAACCCGGGACCAGCGTCTGTTCTTACATAAAGGATAAGCAAACTGGCCTTCTTGGTGTATCTAACATTTTTCTCTCTCCCTCATCGCACTCTTTACTACATCCCACGCACACATCGTCCGCCAGGCGTACAACACATAACTAAGGCACTAAGGGCACCCCAAAATGTGGCTCACGATAAGCCTCAATAATAATCCACAAGCAGTACGGCTAACGCACCGCGTTTGTCGCAGTGGGCAACAATACTTACAATAGCGTTCATGGCGGCGCTCTCAGGCTACTTGCGTCGCTGATACGATCACTAAGCAAAAGATACGGTGACCACTGAAGAGATGCTGGGTGCTTTTATACCTTAAAGTCATCTTGGGTTAAGAACGACAGCCAATGGGTCCTTGCGGATGTGTGCCTTCAGAAGTACTATTCGCGTGGGAAAGGAGGGTACAGCGAATCAACTTCTAAAAGACAATCCACTACAAGTGCTAACGGACAGAATCACGGAAGTTCTCGGGGAAGTCCCTCCTTTGCATCCAGAAGCTGCCCTGCAACCTGTCCACTATGCCAGTCGTCCTGCCTTTTCTTTTTGTGTAGTACTCCACTTGAATGGACTTAGCTTGTCAAAGCAAAATAACAAGCCCACACATACACACGAACATACTACTGCGAAGCTACGAAGTTACTATGAACCATGCATAACTTAAGCCGATGTTTCCATACCCAGAACCGCCCCATTGTATGTCGCACTGTCTCGCTTTCAGCTTTAAATGGAGTCTTCTGAGAGGACAGCCTCCGACCTCCGTGGTGTGCTGATGGAACATTGCGAAACTCAGCGTTGCTCTTCTTGAGTAGTTGCCAAAGAAGGGCGTTTGCACGCTGCTGTCCCTGATTTGTATGCCCGTAGCAGCGGTCATCCCACGCAAGTTCTCTTACCATGCACACATCCATAACTAACCTAGCGGTGATACATTACATCATTACGATAGCTATCGCGTGTTATCTTTTTAAGTGAGCTTTCGGCAAGTCCCAAGTATACATTGGCAGATAATTTATGCTTGTCCCGGCTCGAACTGTTTGCATAAAAGTTGCCCGTGCCGAGGTGGCGGGGATTTCGAAGCTTCAGGCAGGAGTCGGTGTTCTTACAGTAACATGCGACTTGGGCGCCAATGATCAACCGAGCCCCGTCCCCCAGACAATCAGGTCAATCGGAAACAAAAAGCGCTTGGCATTCTACCTGGCTGTGCCATGTAGCACGAGGAAACGCAACTTAGTGGGACGTTAGAAAGGATGGGTTTAAGAGGAATATGTACCTGAAAAATACACCCGTTCCGCACTGAACACTATCGAAGAGAAATTGGTATGGTCACTACATTATTTGTGCAGTGCCAACAGTTATTTATTTCTTAATTTATTTATTTAGTTATTTATTTATTTATTTATATGCTTATTTATTTATTTTTATTTATTTATTTATTTTTATTTATCTATTTATTTCTTTGTTTGTTTGCTTGCTTGTTTTATTTCCTCAAAGGCCTCAAGATGAGGTATACCATGAGGGAGTGGTCAAACAATATCAAAACACAAAATAGACTGACTAAAAAGGCAAACAACAAGAAGATAAGTTATGATGACGTGGATTCCATGACCCGCTTGAACCGTTGTAACTTGGGTGGGCAGGTCATTCCAGTCTCGAGCTGTACGTAAAAAGAAAGACTGCAGAAAAGTAACAGTGTGGGCTTGAGTAGGATAGGATATACAGCCTTAAGGTGACTGTTGCGGGCGATGGGATCCTTCAAGAGTAAGGTACTTCGGCTGGAAAACCCCACCTTTAGATGCTCATAACCTCGAGACACACAACAATGACGTACGAATGTGAATAAACAGAAAAAAAAGTGTTTCATTGCCGCATTTGGAAGTTCCGGTGTCTAGTGAAGAGGTCCTATGCGGCTAATCACACAGCCACATGACGATTTCTAGGGTTTTGCGTCCCAAAACCGCGACATGAATATGAAAAACGCCGTAGTGGAGAGCGCCCGAAATTTCGACCACCCGGGCTTCTTTAACGTGCGCTGACATCGCACTGTACGCGGGCCTCAACATTTAGCCTGCATCGAAGTGCAGCCGGCGCGAGAGGGATTTGAACCCACAGCCACAGGCGAGCGCTTCGGAGGGCAGGCCGGGACAGCTTGATGAGTGCCCCACGTCCAAGCAAGCGGGTTCAAGGGCATGGCTCGTTTTCCACAATGCTGGTGCCAGTTATATTCGTGCAGTAATAGTTTGTGGTTTTACGTACGAAAACCATGCTATGGTTGTTGTTGTTGTTGTTATGTGGGGTTTAACGTCCCAAAACTAGCACTGATTATGAGACGCCGTAGTGGAGGGCTCCGGAAATTTTGACCACCTGGGATTCTTCAACGTGCACTGACATCGCACAGCACACGGGCCTCAACATTTCGCCTCCACCGAAATGCAGCCGCCGCGGCCGGGATTCGATCCCGCGACCTTCGGTTCAGCAGCCGAGTGCCATAACCACTAGACCACCGTGGCGGGGCGGTATGGTTGTAAGGCACGCTGTAGTGAAGGGTTCCGGATGAATCTTGACCTCCTGGAGTTCCTTAATAAGCACCTAAATCTAAGCTCACGGATCTTCATTTCATTTCGACTTGATCCATACGCGGCCGCCATTGCCCAGGATCAAGCCCATGTCCTCGGGTTCAGAATCGTAACATCTTACCTACAATGCTGCTGACCTACAATGGCGGGCTCTTTCTGTCTTCGTGGAGATATCGCGTCGGGACGTTTGGTGCATTTTCACAGCGCCGCAGTGTGGGCCTGAGGCACCGTTCAACCGCCCCGTTATGGTGGTCCAGTGGCTATGGTACTCGGCTGCTGATCCGAGAGTCGCGTGATCGAACCCGGGCCGCGGCGGCTGCAAATTTTGGTGGGGGCGGTGTGTTGAGGCCCGCGCATTGTGAGATGTCAGCGCACGGTGAAGAACCCCAGATGGTCAAAATTTTGCGGAGCCCTCCATTACGGCGTCTCTCATAATCGTAGCTTGTTTTGAGACGTAAACCCCAGAAAATAACAAGTCACCGTTCAATCGATTGTTGGGGCCAGTAAGTGCCTCACGAAACACTTCATTATTTAGGTTGCTACATGAGTTGACTGTGAGAAACATCGAAGAATGGTCCCCAGTGCAACTACTGGTGTCGCTTTTGGCGCAGCATTGGTGCATCTGTGCGCAAACGGTGCTGGAAGATGTACCCGTTCTGTGCCTGCACTTGGCGTTGGGCGGTGTCGACAACAGCCTTGCGATTCGTGCAAGCGCTGGGAAGGTCAGAGAGCACCATCTAGAACTCCTGAACCAGTCCTTCCCATTGCGAGAACGTGCTGTCGTTCCCACTTAGCGTGGCTATCGCATTTCGATGGAGTCGCAAATGCTAGAGGCCCATGTACTGTGCGTTATCAGTGCACGTTAAAGAACCCCAGCTGGTCGCATTTGCCGGGGCTCTCCTTTACGGCGTGGTGCTGAGTCGTGTTCCCTTCTAGGATGGGGGCGGACTGGGCTGGTTGGCACTGCTTACTTGGACGAGAGATGCGCAAAAGAAAAAATTACACCATCTCCGGCTAAAGGGGACCACGAGGCGATGCGAAGCAGCATGGGGGGTGCACATCGCGTTTGCATCGGTTTGACTAGTCCACGGCCGGACTCGAC
Source organism: Hyalomma asiaticum (assembly GCA_013339685.2). Lineage (NCBI taxonomy): Eukaryota > Metazoa > Arthropoda > Arachnida > Ixodida > Ixodidae > Hyalomma > Hyalomma asiaticum. The sequence goes on from CM023490.1 coordinate 18,178,517, forward strand.
TCTCCTCTCCTCCACGCGGAGGAGAGGAGAGTCGAGTCCGGCCGTGGACTAGGTGTCGAGCTTGCATCGGTTTGATGCTAGCAGACGCTGCCTGCGTTAGCGTTGCCTCTCGCGGGCGAGGGCGCTTTCTCTTTCCTTGCGAGCTGGTAAAGCGTTCATCGAAGGAAGAGCCTTTCCATAGTCAACGCGCGCCGTTTGGAGAGGAGTTGTGTGGAGAGGGTCACGTGGAGAGAGGGACTGGAGAGGATGTGTGTGGAGAGGAAGTATGTGGAGAGGGTTTGCGCACGCGCAGTAAGGGTGGTCGCGCCACACACCACCACCACCACCGGATTGAACTCCGCCATAAGCTGCTTCGCATCTAAAAGGATTCAAGCGCTTGGATGTGTCCTTTTCTTTCGAGCGTTTCTCGTCGTAGTATTCTTTCTGACGTTACGGAAATGGCGTCGTTTGCTCTCAATAATCACTCTCCGCAATTCAGTTCCGGTGTACCGCACTCAGCTAGGCTCTACTCAAGATGACAGTGCGCTTTTAACCAAGGTGAAGCAATGGCTATGAGTCATTCTACTGTGTGCATGTATCGCGGGTCCGAACCACGGCCCTTAATACATCGGACTTCCGTACGGGCTGAATGCGAGAAAAAAAAGACAGCGTTAGCGTGCCCCTGCCAGTCTCTGAGCGCACAGTAAGAAAGACAGCTCTGGTGCTCAAGATCAATGTTTAACCCTAACTACAGCTTTTCTTATAATCTGCAATATATAGCATTATTTTCAAGGTATCCAATCCTTATGCACGTAGTGTCTGGAGAAGATGCGAAGCATGATCTTAAGAACTTTATTATTATTATTATTATTATTATTATTATTATTATTATTATTATTATTATTATTATTATTATTATTATTATTATTATTATTATTATTATTATTATTATTGGGTATGGTAACATAAAACACACAAGGACACAAGTGGAAGAAGGATTGAGCATGCTGGCAACGGACACTGAGTGGGGCACAACGCCTGCTTACTCTTTCAGGAGGAGGGAATAGAATGAAGTGCAAGATGCGAGGAGAGGAGGAAAGAAGGTAGAAAAAGAAAGAAAAAAAAGGAAGACAAGACAGACAAACGCAGACAAAATGAAGTAAACACATAAACATGACTATAGGCGGGAAGCCAAACCAGTAGCCTTCAAGAAAGTTAACAGGGCTCGATGCGCCTGATCACGTCAACCATCACTTCCACTGGGAAAAAAGGTAGTCGGTAATTGAGGCACAGCACAGTCCAGTAAGTACGTATGCCTTCACTAACAAAGTACGCTGCGTGGCAAATGCGGGGCACTGCAAGATCACGTGTTCGAGAGCCACAAGACGCACACGACGGGCTGTCCGCACGTCCTTGACGCTATAACCGTTCGCGCACTAATACAGAGCCAACTTTCAGCTTATACAGGAGGGCTCTAGCACGACGAGGCAAGCCACGGCCACGGACATGGGGAGGAAATGACCCTGTTGGAACAAGCTGATCTGGGTGCTGTTTCAGTACAATGATTTCTAGGGTTTTACGCCCCGAAACCACGACATGATTATGAGACGCCGTAGTGAAAGGCTCCGGAAATTTCGACCACCTGGGGTTCTTTAACGTGCGTGGACATCGCTCGCTACACGGACTTCCACATTTCGCCTACATCGAAATGCAGCCGCCGCGGCAGGGATTCGATCCCAAGACCATCGGATCAGCAGTGGAGTGCAGCATACAATAGACCGCCGTGGCAGCTAGGGCATGTGAAGTAAATAAGGACATGTGCGTACGCGTTGCTAAAAAAAGAAAAGAAATGATGGATGCCAACCAATGTGAAAAATACGTATACTTTAATAACGACGTTTCTGCCCCCACATGGTGGCTTTGTTCACAAATGCGACTCCTTGAGTCCATGTGTAGGTTTGTTCGGTGTTTCTTCTTTCCTTGGTTTTTAGCGCTTTTTCTTTTCATTATGGCGTACCAGCTCGTCCAAAAGTTCATTCTTCTAAGCATATGTACAGTCAACAGCAAAACTTTGCGGGATCCGAAACTTCGTAAAAACCTATATTACCGCTTATCCTTGTAACATAGCCTCGAAATAAAGGTTTCAATTGGTAGACGTTTTTGCGATGTACAGGCTGCAACATTTAATTCGAGGCTATGTTGCGAGGCTAAGCGGCAATATAGGTTTTTACGAAGTTTCCGATCCCACAAAAGTTTGCTGTTGACTGTGCATTTATTAGGTACCGTTAACAGTAAGCGTAATTGAAAAGTGCTTTCGAAAGAATCATTTTAGTACAAGCCTGCCTTGTTCTAATAGTATGGTACTCCTATATACTTGTAGCGTGCTGTGTGCGAACGACTCACACACTTGTATATCAAGAGTTAGAGGGATGAAATTTGGATATCGGTAATAGTAATGGTAAGCAACAACTTGATGAGGGCTAGTTGGTTCATATCTATAGCAAAGAAAGTAACAGCGCAAGCGGAACACAGACGACGAAAAAACTAAGACCACAGGACATGCGCTGACTTTCAGCCAGTCATTGTAGAGTCGAACCTGTCAGAACATTTCAGATTTCGATATTTTGCACAACCTTCTTGGGGGCATGCAAAAAGGTTGTGCAAAATATTGAAATCTGAAAAGTGGCGACAGATTCGACTCTATATCGACTGGATGAAAGTCAGCGCTTTTCCTGTGGTCTTTGTTTTTTCGTTGTCTGTGTTCCTTTTGCGCTATTACTTTCTTTGTTCTAGTAACGGTACTTTACTGAAGTCGCCTTCGGCGTTATGTTAAGGCGAAACTACCTTAGCAAAATCTCATCCTCCTGTTAAGGAAACCTGCACTCGCTCTGTGTTTGTTTGTGCCGAGCTCAGGGCGAACCTATCGTCAAATGACATATTCGAGAATGACGTGTTCATTAAGTATGATTAACAGTGAATTCAATTCGATGCACTATCACGTAGGGCAAAGCGAAGACACAGAAACACTCACGGCAGAGGGTCTGCGTCATGCCGCGACTATATTGCGGCTACGTATTTCTGTTTGTAGTGTGTCAAATGCAAAGGGCACACACATTACAATGCAATGTGCGATGCAATGTGCGATCCTTGCACATGTGTGTTCCTTTAACATGACCATTACAGAACGCGCCTTAACACCTTCTTCATCAGACGGACTCGAAATAAAATAATCCTAGTGACGCAGAGTCTGCCATGCGCTGGACGAATTGTGTTGGGTTTTGATGTTTATATAGTTTTGCGCAGTTCTGTGTCTATAGTGCGTGTACAGTTATGTTGGATTCTGTAGTGCATGTTAACTTACGGTGTGCGGTGTGTATGAATGGGTCGTGCAATGACATATTAAAGAGCCCATAAACACTCATATGGCAATGCATGATGCATATTTTTATTTTCAATAGACCCTTCAAGCAACCTTGCCCACGAAGCAAAAAAACAAATTTCACAATATATTGTACAGTTTTGGTTGCCTCGGTATCTAATGGGAAATCTCATCCAAAGTTTTTTGCCGAGGCTACCAGTGCGTCACATACGTGATTTCATTTTGTTTCTTTTTTTCTTCATTTTGCGTCGACTGACAAAGAGCTTGACGAAGTCCTCCTAAGCACGCATACGTATAATTTAAAAATTTTCTATGGCCGAGCCAACTAGCGAAAGTCCAGCGCGTTGACGTGCCGATGAGGTGGTGAGGGCATCCAGCAAAATCTCACATCGTCTGTGTTCTGGAATAAGAGAAAGAAAATACCATATCACCACATTTGCAAAGGTACCGTGGAAGATTAACACCAGCAGTGTATATGTCGCTCGAAATATGAAAATACTCACTTTTCTTTCATTTCGTTAGAGCTCAAAAGTCTCACGCCGCAAGACAAGGTGCTTGTTTTGCTGTTTGCGACGTTGCCTAAATTAATGTTCTCAGAAAAAAAAATTTTTTTTTACTGTTTCAACTTGAAAAGTTCAACGTACTGGCAAGATACAGCAGATCCTGACTTGAAATTCAAATAGTAAGATAATTTGTGGTAATTAAGGTACTGCGTGGTACTGGCAGCATCTTGCCTGCCAGAGTCGTTAACATTTAGCTGGGTTGTTCAATGTCGTTCGAACCTAGACGCTTACTACCTAACGTCGAGCAAATATGTTTTCCTTTTCAGCACCTAATCCTAATCTTTAAGGTAAGTGTACTGCTTTTGTTATCTACATCTTTCTTCTTACACTAGTTGTTGCCGCATGCCGTCAGATTAGATGAGCCAGCGCGCAACCAGGACGTTGGAAGCATGTTTTTCATTTAGGGCCACCATTATGGACACATTTAGAATTCCGGACTTTGTAAGAGTCATATTGTATTGAAGAAGAGACGGGGCAAAAACCGCACACACAACACTGTGTATGATTATACTTCACTATAATCCGGCTTTCCGTTGTTCTATTGTCCCCTCGACATGCCCCAGTCGGCTACAGTTCTTCACAGTATTCCGGTCCCTGTTGCAGTCCATGTGGTACCGCTGTAAACACACCTTTGTAGAGCATGAGATATGCGAGTACTGTAAGAACCAAATACCCAATTAGTGTAGTTGACCAACTCAAGCGTCGCGCTCGGATGCGACTCCTTTTATGGGGTATGTGTGCCTCTCCCGGAACATGCAGCTTTCTTAAACCTAAATGCCTGGAGGCAACTGAGAGTTTCTTTAGTGCACAAGCCGAGCCAGCGTGTTGTATTATAGAGAAGCGTTCCAAGAACGATAAAAGCTTGTGTATATGTACACACCCCACGTTCATGTCAAGAATACTAGTATTCAAAACGCCTCAAAAGATGGGAGACCAGCGAAATGACATAGGCGTTTACTAGCAGCTCTGCTTTTTGTGTCCTCCTTTTAGTGGCCTTCCGACCTTCCCGCTGTTTCGAATTCCAAGGATGTCTTTCAAACGCGTACTAAACACCACTTTATCATGTCAAGAGTCAGGTCTTATACAGTGTAGACAGTGCGAGGCATACCGCACTTCATAAAAAAGAGGTAAGTGACTAACTTTCAGCACATTCGGACTTAGCCAAGACTTCTTGCTTTACTCAGGTGGATATCAGCATTCGCTAAAGCAAGCACGACGGTGTTTAAGGTTTCATGTGCTCGTACGGAGCACCGTTATACCTCTTCACCCTCCTGTGCGAAAGCTGGCAGACCGAACAAGTGCAGCCCAAAATATCAGAGAAATCGATCGACAAGCAATGACCGAATCACGTTTTCCTCTTCTGTATGGTGAACTTACCAGCCCTTGTATCCGTAGCCGCCGTAGCCGAAGCCGTGTCCCAAGCCGTATCCGTGACCGTATCCGCCGACGGCAACGACTGGGGCAGCCACGGCTACGGGAGCAGCGACGGCGACGGGGCGGGCGACGGCAACTGGAGCAGCGACGGCGACTCCGTAGCCACCGTATCCGCCGTATCCGCCGTATCCGCCATATCCGCCGTGTCCGTGTCCGCCAGCAAGGATGGCAGCACCGCCGGCGCTGTGGCTGTAGGAGAAGGAGACACCACCCTTGGCGGCGGCCGGGGCGGCAACAGCAACGGGAGCGGCAGCGACAGCGACGCCGTGGCCGTAGCCCAGGCCAGCGCCGTAGCCTCCGTAGCCGCCAACAAAGCCGGCAGATGCGGCAGAGACGAGGCCGAGGAGAACGATCTGTGGGAAGAAACGCAGTGATGGGGCGTGAATACGAGTTCGTAACAAGGGAGTGCAAGCATTTGCTTCCTCAAATATATCTGACAAATTTCAGTAGACTATTGCTGGTACGGCTTAGTCTTTGAAGTTCAGCTACTGGAATAAACCCTGGGTTCAGTTCTTCAAGTGCGGTTCTCAAAACTGAGGAAGCCTGAATATGAAAACTCTCGTTTCGCTTTCTCTCTCTTTCCTCCTCGCCTAGGAGCAGGGAGGCTTTTGACAAAGTGAGAAGGTGCTAAGTTATTAGAACAAGTCGCCTAAAGACAATGTTGATGACGCAAGGTATGGTACTTACAGCTTACACTTGACCAGAAGATGCGCGCATTGGATTAATTGGAAGTAGAAGTTGTACGTCTCCTAGGGCATTGAATAACACAGGCAAGCCCCGTGTAATCTTGAACATTTTGCAGTTGACTAGAATCTAGGTCATAGACGCAGCTGCAAGTGATATTCGAAGTGCAACTGGACCGTGTATATCTACAACACTTAATGCCTGTATAGATGGTTACCTCTACGCGAAGCTGAATTAACATAATAACCCTAGTAAACCGATATTGACAGTTACGGAGTGACGCACCAGAGCTGTGGGGGGCTGTACACATGAGTCACGATTCACAACTCGTAAGTATTTCTGCATTTTTGCTTTTTTTTCTCAGCTCATTCGTAGCCTCCGGTAGCACCTTTACAATATTCAAGGACACTAGTTTCGTACTTTATATATTTGCCTTTTAATTGTACTTTCAGCACCCCAATGGGGCTCTGATCCACAGACCTGAACCTGAGATGCAGCCTTTTTTGTTGTCCTCAAACGCAACGCAACTAAACCATCAGCCACGTATCAGCCGCATGTGCGACGCGTCAGGCGTCGTGTAATCCTTCAAGGCTATGACAATACTCACAAGGGCGTTCATGGTGCTTGAAGTGGTTAGTTCCTGCTTAGGAGCGTTGAACAGAGGAAAACAAGGTGTGTGTGTGAAAGCCTGCTAACGCTTGGTCGCGTTTTTATACTCCAAATCGCGGCCCGCTCGCACGCGAAGGCGACCGGCCTCACGGCGGGCGCCTATCGGACGAAAAACGAAACGAAAACAAACACGAAATAAAACCGGACACCCGTAGTAGCCAATGGTCGCCGCGGGCTTCCTTTCTCATCGCAAGCACAAGAAACGGGCAAGAACTCCTAGGAAAGGGTGTACTGGGCGAGCACGGGTGTGGAAGTGGGAGTGGGTGTGCGGTGATGGTAAACTGCGATCTCAGCATCAGGAGAGGTCCGGCAAATTGGCAGAAAAGATCAGCAGTATAATGGTTCGAGCTCCGCACACTCTCTCCCTCTTCCTCGTCTAGAGTGCTCTTAAAGCCACCTGTCGGCATACTCTCTCTCTCTCTTAACCGAAAGTGCGCACGGAACTCCTTGGTCAGCCGGCAGGGCCAGCAAGCCGAAACGACAAAGCAAAATCGGTTGAGGTTGTAGCGGAAGGCACAGACCAGCGATAGACACCCCCTCGCCTTACGGCGTTCCGCCCAGGAACCACTGTTATACAACTACCGGCACCGCCCGCTCTCGCACTTTCCCATCGCCGCGAGAGTGCAACGAGACCTTCTCAAGGGTGACGCGGAGAGACCGTCCTGAATCCCTCCGCATCAACCAAGGCCTCGCCCTCGCGAGGCCATGCGACGCGGGAACGGGAACACGTGGTGCCCCTGTACGCAGGCCGCCGAACAGACCCGGCTCGAGCGTGTAGCATTCCTCGATTAGCGACTAATGCAAGGCTTCGAGATCCGCGAGTTATCTCTACGGCGCCCGAGGGTCTCGGGAGCCATAGGAAGTGTTGGTTGAGCTCTGAGGTTCGGTCAGCGGGGTAATGAGTATCGACCACCACAAGTCGAATTCCAGTCAGTGAGAGCGTCAATAAATCCTTTAATTGGCGCCCGAGTTTCGTAATTGTATGTATAGCAAAGCTTCGATTTCGCTAATGTGAAGTTTCCGTACAGTGTTCTCACCACAACGCTGTACAGATGAATATCGAAGACGCCTCCAATGCTGCCTCCAATGGACAAGCTATAGGTTAAAACGAGGTGGCAGAAATATCCGAACAGAAAGTTCGTACAAGTATGTCACGCACAGGTACAATAATTATTGTGAATGATAATTAGGTTGCCCTTTATAGCTCCAGGGGCAGCGTATGGTCACAGAAATTCTGTCTGTTTTGGCTCTTTCAGCGATAAAGGAGCCTTTTTTATCTTTGTCTCTATATTGTTACGGTTGCAGATAATTATTTACACTGTGTATTTTAGAGAAATGGACAGGTGCCGCGCAGCCAGCAAAGCTGTTGTTGCTTCGTCGTCGTCTCAGTCGTCCGCACAGAGGTATCTTTGGACAGCACAGAGGTATATATCAGCACAGACACAGAGGTATCTTTGGACAAGACATCTCCGACACCGTCCAGCACCTACAGCGGAGCAACACCAGCCACCGACTAGTACCAGTCGCAAATCAATGATCGCAAGAAGGCCAGTGCTGTGTTCTGCCTAGATTTCTTTTGTGTCTGCGAATGTGCGTTGCAAGCCTACTAAGAGCATTGCGTGGGAGTGCACAGTTGTCAACGATCAAACAGCAGCTCATACTGTGTGGAACTGTTTTTAACATGATGATGAATTTGTACGAAATAAAGCTGCAAAACCATGATTATGTTTAAACAGTACATTCGTGGTCCTTTTCCCACATTGCATACGACCCATATCAGTGCATCTTTCAATGAAGCTTGGGTATTTGTATCAGATGGTCGCTCTTGTACGTTCAAAATCATATCGACATTAATATAGATTATGCAAGGCATTCTCATGCAAGAGCAGTAAAACGCGCTGAAGGCATTAGTACTTTTATCGCAATTGCGGATCCTTGAATAGGTTGACTATAGAAGGAGTGCGTGGCTTCCGAGGGAGAGAAAGAGAGAGAGGAGTAGACAAGGAGGAAAAGGGAAAGGCAAGCAGATTAACCGAAAGGAAAACAGTGCATCCTACACTCTAAAACAGGAGAGTTGGAGGTCGAAAAAAAAATATAGACCGAAACGAAGAGAGCAACAGGAAGCAGCAGGCACACCTTCACAACTATTCGTTAACGCCACTTGTCGCCACTGCGCTATGTCAGTTCTAAGCCGGATTGATCATGAACGAAAATTTTTGGCTGTTCGTTTTCTTTCCTCTTAATTTGAGCATTTCACTGACGGTGTCATCATTCTATCACGAAGGCAGGCACGACGATAAAACTGTGACATTGTCTTGCACGCAATCGTAAATTAATGCGAGAATTACGGGAAAAAAATCAAAGCCCGAGCCCTGTCTCATGCAAACCTCGTCCGTGTCCCCTCTCAGTCCTGTGTGAAACGCGTTTGTGCTAAGTAACCAATTACGCAGTACCGACAAGCCTAATTCCACACTCTTGTCATGCAAACCATTTTCTAGTCACACCGCTAAGCCACTGGGTTGCCAAAAACGTTGTGCGCTAGTTCAAGAACTTAAGCAAATGTAACGCCCCGTAAGGTCATGTATATAACCTGACACAATACTCTTGCTAAACTCGGCAAGAAATTCCAAGTCTGTGCCCGCATTCTTTTCGTCCTCAAGGTATGCTGCAGCACAGAACACGTCGTGTGTAGGAAAAGTGGTATGCTGATGCCCCGTTACAAGTCGTGACATACTTGACACGCCGTCGGCATTCCCGCTGCATGAGTAACGCTCATTCACGCCGACTGGCTTCGAGTAACCCTGAACACTACGTCTCGTAGTCACTATGCTAATTAACCAGCCTCTCCTACATGTATCTTCCTTAGGGGACCGGGTGTCCAGCAAAGCGATGTCTGCGTGTTTCACTGCATGCAGGGAACGCTAGATGCAGTGTCTATCGAAGTCCACGTGGTGCGCACCGATTTTCGGTGATTTCCGAAGTACAGAAAGAAAATTAAGAATAGTATTTAGTCATACCTAGAATGACAAAGTTGAATCAAGTGAACGTGTAAGCAATATATTATGACGTACGAGAATCTACTGCGGTAATCGCCTGGCACAGGAAATTGGTCAGCAAACATCCATAGATTCCCAGGACAATGCACAAAAGATAAGGCCTACACAGGCACAAATGCCGTACATGCTATTGACGTGCATGTACTCTCCCTAAGTACACATGTCCCCGTAAGTATGGGGAATGGTAAAGCAGGAAGAAACTACATAGGTGCTCTAGGTCATCCATTCATACAAAAAAATAAATTCTGATATATCACTTTTGTGCTGCTAACTGCTGTACTTCAAACTTTCCTCGGCTAAAAGAAAGCTTTTTGTGACCTATAGCATATAAGCAAGGTGGTACAATTTTAATGATTAGCTGCAAGACTCCTGCTAGCTTTCAAGAAAATATTCTACCCCACCTCAACCTGCTTGTTTACTTCGACATGTGTTCACCTGCTCTCAGGTTGAAGTTTATCTGCTCTTGCTTTTATCCTACAAATCAATGTACATCTCAGAGAACAATCATAGTTTCTTGTTCAGTGTACATTACAAGCGAGGATTGGACAGAGACACAGTGACAGCGGATGGCGCCATCTTCCAACTGTTTTATTCGTAGCTTGTGACGTGTCATAAAAAGGTTAATGATCAGAGGGTCCCAGAGAAAGTGACAGTAAAAAAAAAAAAATACAACACCGAAGGCGAACCAAGATAAAGCACAATACTTAATGCCTTCGAGGGCCAGTTACACGCTTAGTGCAGACCAATGTGAATCTTCCTGTATGGATGTACTTTATGCTTGAGTATGTTGTAATGAGCGCCGGCTGCTATGTTGGCTGCCTGGTTCTATAATGGAAAGTCTTTATTTGATATCCTTGATCTGATTTTAATTCCTTCCTATTCGCACAAAGTTTACGAACAGTGAGTTTTTTCGAAGGCACTTCCAATAGGCAAAATTAAACATAATTACACATTAAATAGCTCAGGTGGGTGCTCTATCAACTGCGAGAAATTCACGGATATAACAAATACCAAATTATCAAACCACAAAGTCAAAAATGATGCAATCACATTATTGAGCACAATATGAAAAGTGCCTAACAAGAAAAGCAAGAACAATTTTAATTACACTCTGAATATGCTTGTAAGTTGCAAAAAAAGGCATCAGGTTTCATTCAGTCGTCTAAGTCGATTTTCCGCGGCCACGCGTTCAAGAAACTTGGTGTCGCGGACGATCAGGGCGCATGACCGTCACTTGCAATACCAAGCGGTATGACCTGCTTACTGTAAATGCTCCTACATATAATGCAGCCACGCCTCCCTCCCCACCTTTAGCCCTGCTGATGTACCAAAACACCTCCCCTACAGGAGTACTGACCAGCTTTACTCAGAACCACTACTTTGAAGACATATAAAACACTATCAAAGAGCATACCTTTCTAACATCAATTTTCTTTAACTAATGTGATGCTGTTCCAATTTCAAAAACTGAGAATACTGAATGAAAGCTTGTTGAGGGAGTTAGCTCACGTTGTGATGCGGAAGTAGTGCCATTACAATCTAAGACTTCTGCTAAATTTAGCTCGACCTTGGACAAGGTCGTTTTTTTTTTCGCTACAGCAAGGTCGTGGGAGAAACGTATCGGAGACAAGACCACAAATCACGCCCACCACGTCCGCATATGTTAATACGTCGTACAGGAAGAGAAAGGCTTACCAAGAAAAAAAATGAATATTGCAAAACTTTGAACTGAGCACCACTCGCTCAGCACTCGAAACGAGCGGTCTCTCTCCACACCACCGTTAGCTGACCGCTAGTAGAAACACCAGAATAAATAAATTCGGAGCCCACAAACTATACACACCCACACGTATGCCAGGTTCTGTATAGGTATCTGGGTGTTTCCTCACTATACGTTCCGATTCAGGAGCACTGCGGCGTCCACTTTACATTTGCATGCTCTGAAGGTCTTTCCAACGCAAGCGGCGCCCCTGTTTCAAGTGACTGCCTCCTGGTACAGTGAAAAGATAAAGCAAGTACTCCGGAGAAACGGTCGGCCACACCTTTCCTAGTAGGCAACGGGGACTTAAAATTAAAGCCATGAAAATACAAGTAAGGCAATGTACGCGGGCTGTTGAGTTATCTGTCCGTTAGGCGACGCTTCGAGCCGTAGATGTGTGGACCAGTGTGTCCTCATGAATATTGATTGGATCGGCCGAGAGCACCATCGGCCTACCTCAGCAAACGGGCCAGTTCGAACGAGTGGGCAAAATGAAGCACGCAAGAAAAACTCCACACCCCCCCCCCTCCTTTCTTTTTTGTTATTCCTTATTCTTCTGGAAAGGGTTAGCCCCCTTGCACAGATATCCCAAGTTAACGGTATAGTCAGTGCTGTCTCCAGCCAGGCTGGGCACCACCACTCTCCCAGCTGCGAACCAATCAGGGCGACCTCGAACGGAAAACTGTGCTGCGTAGCTGGACACAAGGACATTATAGTTAAAGTGTTAGCTCAATATTGCAAATAAAAGATGAGAGATACCGATTAATGCCGCCTGAGGTTATCTCCAAATCTCAAAAGTGCCTACGCACGCATATCTCGTAGGGAGTGGGTAGTTATAGACACAACGAGCACGCGTAGCTTGCCTGATTCGCTACAGATATAGGTCGTCGTGATCACACAGATAAACCAAAAGACGTGCGAACCAGAATTTTTGAACTGGATGCCTACGTTATCGCACGGTTTGGGCTCTCGCCAGCTGTTACAAAGATAACCATGATGCGAGAAAGTATACCGAGATGATGCTATAGATAAGAAAACTAGATTAATGGGTCTATTCTTCTAGCAAACTTTCTACCTTGGCTAACGAAGCCATTGAGGACAAGGAAACATCGCTGTAGGGTGGTGTAAATGGGGCATTCTGTGTATGGTGAAACCGCTGGCCCCAGCTTGAAATGTTCGTGTCCTACCACTACGCAGTTTTTCCCGCATCAATGTTGCTGTGGATCTGTGGCCTGTGTGAAAAAATTGTGAATTCATTTTTACAGAACTGCTGCGCAATAAGGGATACATGTGCAGCTTCCGTAATACACTTCTGACAAGAGAAATGTTTTTTGCCTATCATAGATAGCCCATCTACATGACCTAACTTTTGAACAGGGGACTTTCCAGTGACCTGGAGACGAAAAGTTTGACTTTTCTAGGTCGAAGATCTGGGGCGTGGTCTTAGATCTGCCAACGTAACAATGACTTCCTCGTCAGGCTGAGAGAGCTTCGGCTAAGGCGAAAACCAGTCCTCCTGTTGGACCTTTTAATAACGAGACCTTCTGTTACTTATGCAAGAAATTCCCTTATGCTGTGCGTTTTTAAAATGTATTGTAAATGTATTTCCTCTGTGCTTTCGCTAACAGCACTCGTTCACATTTATCAAGTTCGATGAGACGACTTGCCTCTAATGCCTTTACAAAGGCGAAATTCCCAGGTAGGGAATAAAAGCTGCTTCATATGGTCTTGTATCCGTCCTGGCGAAGACAAGTTCATTTGTTGAAATTTCAACACTGAAATTAGGCGCTTCATTGCTTCTACCATTCATTTGTTCTGCTGAATGCATCATATCTCTGCGTGCTAAATGACATTCATGCGCGTTTGCTGAAATAAAACTCATTGTCCTCACTTTCACGAACACAAATAACTAATTTTGTTTCATCTAGTTTAGTTCTTTCATAATTTCAAGTTACCGATACATTGACAATGTATCCGACCGTTCTCTTGCTTCCCAATATGAACTTAAGAAATGAGTATGTGTAAGTACTCGCATCTTTAGACCCTCCCGTGTTCTCTTGAGAGTGACTTCTTCATACACCGACAAAGTCCAGTATTAATTCAAATATTGCTTAAGCTGGGGGTCCTACTAAATGTCCTGTAGTAAGGAATAACAACCCACGAAAAGAGGAACAGGCACAGACGCATATTGCAGTCCCTGAAAAGCTAACAGGCAAATAAAAGTTGCACTGTAACTCGCTAAAGTAAATGTGAAGCTTCTGGGACGTAATAGTATGCAGATTGTGAGTCTAATAAACTTTTGAGCAGTTCGAATTATTTCTTTCGACGATTAGCTACAGTGCGCGGGCATCCAAATCGAGTTTATTTCATCCAAAGTTGTCCTGGTGCTTTTGTGAGAATAACCAAGGAAAACCGGGAAACAATATCCCTATTCTCTCAGATTTTCCTCAAAAACGAGCCGGTCATACAAAATGTCCTCGAAATGTCCTCGAAATTCAGCAGCGATTCAACATTTCGGGCGGCACTCAGCGCATCATTATTACCGGTTTAAAGTGGACAAATAAACCTTTCATACTAATTCCGCGATGTCCGAAGATGTCGGTACGAAGCCACGCATAGGACACGCTTATTAGCAAAATTGTTTCCTTTACGTGGCGCACAGCGTCACCAAGCATCGACACGTGTGACATATCTAAGAGGAACGCTAGAAATCCGCCACCAATGCAAGCCACGAGAAACGTGAATTTTAGGGATCGCTAAAATATAAAATGTAGCCGTAATGTTTTAAAATATATGTTCAGACCTTCTTTCATCGTATTCTTACCTCCGTTAAAAGTACGTAAATATCATAAAAATTGTACGTAACATTTGATTCGAAGAACTGCGCACCCCATTCCTACTGCCACTTCCTGTAAAGCGAGCTTCCTGTCTCACAGGTACGTTACGTAAGAAAGCCGCCAAAGCAGTGTAGGCAGTAGTTCTCGCGGCGCGAGATAAGTTAGGTGGACTAAGCCCCCGGAGACACTTGCATCATAACAGGGATTGGAAACTTGCCAGATTAACCTGACTGTTCGAATATGTAGTAACCACTTTTTTTTTTTTTGGCTGTCTTCTGATTAAAGCTATACAAAAATCCCAATGGCGATTCTGCAAGCTCTCTGTTCCCACCCATGTTTATATCTTATTTATTTCCATTTTTTCTTTCTGAGCTCCACTTCGTTCAAATCAAACAGTTCACTTTGGTGCAGAGTTCTCGAAAGCTTTCGTTTTATTTCCCATGCTTTGTTACAAGCAAAGCGAGGATATACACAAGCCATGAAATAAAGAAGAAGGGAAAAGGAAAGAAGAGATGTACAAAGCCAAAGAACTACTGGATATGAACTGCCAGAGTTCAAGAAAAAGAATGAAATGAACCCCTATGAATGGGAATGTGTGCGCGTGTGATATAGCCCGAAAACAATTGCATTCGTAAAGCCCATTTCCCAAGAAGCCAAACAAGCAGCTACACTGAAGCCAAACAAGCAGCTACACTGGCTACGGCTTGTTTTGCACGCATAGGATACAGGTGGCCATTGTCCACGATGACGTCTCCCTTTGTAACATGTGCATGGCTCTCCCCTCTTCCCCGTGAAAATGCAAAATGGCAGAGCGTTTTTCGTTTTTTCAATAACTTAAACATTTTATTAACGACAACAACCAATGACTCCGGGCTGAGTGCGTAGCCCAACGCATGCCGGACACTCTTGCTGACCTTGTCCAAAGGGCCGGTCTTCTGGCTGGACCATCCATTCAGTATTTGTTTCCTAAGTGATAGGGTACCTGCAGAAGAAGTGAAGAAAACGGACGTGTTATTCACCTAAATGGGGTAAAAGCACTGTACTGAAAACATCAACACGAGGGTGGCATTTACTATTTGATCAGTTATCCCGACTTATTATGCAACAGGGAGTCACGCCAGTAGCCGCTGGTGGCCGTGCAAGACTAACACGGGTCGCCTTGGTGTCCACTGCTACTCCAGCGTAGAGTTTATGTAGAAGAAACCCGCAACATTTCAGCCTTGCTTTCTTTATAATTTCCATGTGGTAGATGTCCATCACAATTTCACCATAACAAGTTTTCTTTAGCGCTACACAGTGAGACTATAAGAAGAGACAATTGCAATGAAACCACCAAGATATGCAGCCAAACAGACATACAGTTATGTTCTGGCTGACCTTTTAACTACCTGCAATACAAACACTTCCGGTCATGCACTTCCGGCCTTGCCCTTCTGGTTACTAGTTCGCTGCGTAGCCGAAGCAAGACCTATGAAGCGGAGTTAAGCTCGAGGTATCCGTGTTCTTGGCGTTACGATTCAGTACGTTAGTAAATTACGATTGCTCTTCGTCAGCGAGGGTGCAGAAGCACAGTGAGCTGACCGCTGTTTCCAGCACATCCGATGGTGAACTTTGACTACTCCGACAATATCGAACCGTGTCCCTTCCCGAAGAGCAGAGGAACCTACCGCTTAGTACTTCTTGAAGCCAAGACCATAGCCGTAGCCTCCGTAGCCACCAAGACCGTAGCCGAGACCGTAGCCGTGTCCGTAGCCGAGACCAACACCATAGCCGAGACCGTATCCACCGTATCCACCGACTGCGACGGCGGGAGCGGCGACAGCCACAGGCGGGAGCAGCGACAGCGACGGCAGCGGCGGGGACGCGCGACGGCCACGGGAGCAGCGACAGCGCGAGCGGTGTAGCTCACGCCGTGGTTAACGTGGCTGGCGTAGGAGGAGCCGACGAGGGCGGCAGATGGGCGGGCGACGGCCACAGCGGGAGCGGCAGCGACAACCGGTGCGGCAGCGACGGCGGGAGCAGCGACGACGGCGGGAGCGGCAGCGACGGCAACACCGTGTCCGTAGCCGAGGCCACCATAGCCGAGGCCACCATAGCCGAGACCATAGCCGACGCCATAGCCGCCGTGGCCGTAGCCACCGCCACCGAAGAGGCCGATGCCACCGGCGTTAGCGGCGGCGATGAGTCCCATAAGGGCAACGACGGCCTGTGAATGGAAGCATTGGTATGATCGAGACTGTTATGGACTGCAGTAACGTGAAACGTGAGTACAGCAATGACACGGCTGCTGCATCAACGCGGTATACCAGCCCTGAGCGACTAGCGTGACCCTAGGAGAGTTAGCAGCTGTGTTGCATTTTGTGCTCGCACTTAGTCTGGTCCCTGAGCAACGCGCCATAGTTACGCGCTAAGCCTACCAAAGCGGTGAACACGTGACTTCCTGTAGCGTTTCCATGGGCGTGCAAGACCCAACAATCTAAGGAACTGGAACTCTTTCAACGTCTGAGCACGCTGAGAACTGTCCTATTTCAACTGTTGCAACTATATGCCTTAACGTCTCATAGAACCCAGAGGCGCCCATACTTTGCCAATGTTAAATCTCTACTTCGAGAACGCGAGTACAGGGAACAATGTCCACACCTCGCCCTCAATTGCGGGCTCTGGAACTCAAGGGTGAGGACAACCGTGAGTGTGTTCTATACATGGTCAACTGCCATGTTAAACCTCTGTTACGTGCCTAGCTATTTTGCTTTCACCTTTATGATTCTACACCACGCCTTATAGCTTGAAAGCATTGTCGCGACTTTCTCGACACAAGGACTGTGAAACTGAATCCCGAGACACTGCAGTATAATAATTTCGTTGGTCGAGTAGTAGCTACAAGCAGCTTCCGCGGGCCGGACCGCGCCAACAATCCCTTCCCAGGCGTTAAGCAGCGGGGAACGTTCTTAGGCCCCAGTCACAACCTCTTCGGGGACTGGATTCTAGATACTTACGAAGGCGTTCATGGTTGGCTTGTGAGCTGTTTACCCGTGGACACGAGAAGACCAGTGAGTTGTACCGGGGACCGTCGGCCCCTTATATACTTCGGGCCATACGCACCACCTTTCCGCCTCACGGGCGAGAATGAGAGGGTCAGTGAAGCTGACCGTAAGAGAGGGAGAGAAATTTTCACCCTTCCTACTCTTCCCCCTTTCACTCTCACCCCTTCTCCTTTCGCTTGACCCTAAAGCCTACCGCGCGCAGTCCGGCAGCCAACGATCTCGGCCAAGGGATCGCAAGTGGTGAGCGAAAGGCGCTGTTAAGGACGCTGCGCGAGAAGCGAGCCGCCTTGGGCGTGTCGCACACCGGCGTGCCACCGCGGACGAGGAGGCGACCGGACGATACACAACACCGCTGGCCACACGGCGCCGACGTCCGGCGCTCGTGGCCAAGGTCGCTGACGACGACGACGACGTTCCTTTCGGCTCCACATGGCCCGCGGCAGGGCGCCGCTTCTGGCCAGGGGCGGCGGAGATATGAGGGGCGAGGATGTGGAAAGGATCATGGGTGGAGAGAGAGAGAGGTGTATTACGGCCTTATATTCTTTGTAGCAGTTGTTTTTAATTGCGGAAACGGTATCTGCGTCGTGGGAGGTTGGAGGATAATGCAGTAATGCAGATGTGATTCCATCACGACTAACCAAGTCGGGGTGTCTTGACCAGACGTGTTTCTCAGACTCCTTTCTGTACCGTAGCTATTTTTTTTTCATGTAGTCTACTTTTTCTTTTCTTTTTGTTGGTTTTGCGTGTGCACTGCAACGGCGTCTCACAATTCGGCGCCACCAGCAGCACAGTTCCCCGTAGAGAAAGCATGCGCTCCACATCGCGCAACTTGATGCCCTAATGCACCTTATAATTCATATCACTTGCCTTGAAGACTGCCTCTTGCAATGCGATGTGTATTGAAGTACGGGGCTATCTTTTCGAAGGAGTAATTAATACTATGCATATCGAAGCTTGCGCACCATGAACCTGACAGGTTCTTTCGCTGACAGAAGATGGACTTATCCCATCTCTTTATATCTGTGTCCGTCTCGCCTTAAACTTATGTTTTCTCTCTCACGTAAATTCCTTTGTCTTTCAACAGCAGTGCCAGCTCCTTCATTTCAATCAATGAAAACGTCAACCAATTCCTAATTTTCAACTTAAGTTCCGTGTCCCCAACGCGGAATGCCACTTACACACCACCCGAATGCAATTACCCGCTTTCACGGTTTCACTCTCAAGTTTTCGCTTTCTTTATTGGTTCCCAGTGTCGTTTGTTCTTTCCGCCCTCGTCTAGCCACAGCAGCCAACGCTCCCAATTACGTCAAGAGCGAGCGAAACAAAAAAGAAATACTAAAGAAGGGCCAGCGCGGAACGTCGGCGACGTAACCGCCAGCTCGTTCCGTGCAAGAACGGTGCCACGCGCCTAGCCTCGGTGCGGCGGTGCCGTTTTGTTTCGGTAGCCCCTTCCCACTGATCCGAGGCGTGCGAGCGAGCGGCAAGGCTCTTAGCGTCGGGCTCGCCCGCTCTTGCGAGATGCATATCGATACGTCACGTACTACGCACGCCAGCCGCGCAGCGAGACAGCAGAGCGAAACGTGCAACTCGGGTGTTGGTATGTCCCGCAAGCTGCAGCCGTGGAGACTAGCGCGGTTGCTATACCTCCGGAATAACGGGATTGGTGTTGCTCTGAAGAGGCGGTGGCGCGTTTGTTTCGCTTTCAGACACTAAGCCGAGTGAGAAAAGACGAGAAACTAAGGGTGGAAGAATCGGCAGGACAGGCTTGGATCGAAAGGGAAGGAAGGAAGGAAGGAAGGAAGGAAGGAAGGAAGGAAGGAAGGAAGGAAGGAAGGAAGGAAGGAAGGAAGGAAGGAAGGAAGGAAGGAAGGAAGGAAGCAAACGAGCAAGCAATCAACCAAGCAAGCAAGAAAGAAGCCAGGGAGGAGGGAGGGACGATGGAACTAATGGAATATGAAGTATATAAACCAAAAGTATATCAGGTGAAGTTAAGAAGAACGAGTAACCAAGCAGCAAAGGCAAGAATCAGCTAGTGTACGTATGATGAATGAAACAAGGAAAACTCAACAATCAGCTGGCGGACATGCAACGAAATCGAGAAGAGCAATGGCAAGCTCGAGGTCGAGGGTTCGATTCGCGGCCGTTTCGGCCGCGTTTTAGTGGGCGACGAAATGAGCTAACGTGCGGGTAATTAGATTTAAAACGGCCCTGCAACAGCTTCTCTGCCTAGTGAGAAGGCGATGCCGATAAGTCGCGGATGCACCTGTGAGCATGTGGGCCAAATATTGCAGCGCATGCATCAGGGGCATTGCAGTTACGCTTTAAATTATGATGATGATGATGATTATGATGACCGTAAATAATCTGGCATCTACCCACTTAGGGGCATAAGCCAAGACATAGGCGGACTGAACGTTAATTTACAGCATGATTTGAACTGGAAGGTTTATTTGCTCTAAAACGTGATTTTGAGAATAATGAACGTATTCTTTTTAGTTACGAATTAGTTCAATACGATGGAAACTAAATATTAATCAAGCAATATCATAGAATGTCATGAACCAAACAATTAGGATTTATTAACAAAACAATTAAATGGATTTAATTCAGCAATGAATGTCTGGACATCAGGGCGTATATTCCTATCATGTGTCCTAGCACAGAGGACCCGGAGGAGAGCAGCAAATTTCTTATAAAGGGAATTCCCGGATGCAACTGGGAAGTGCCCCCTCTTCTCTCAACAAATTATGTCCCCAGGGGCACCGACTATGTTGCTTGAAGCAGAACTATAACATACGCTGGTCTCACGGTTGCGGAAAGAAACTCCGCAATGTTTTATTTGTTCGCCTGGAGTTCAAGTAATAAAGGCAATTTATGTATCTATCTCTAAGCAGGCCGAGAAAAGTCAGGCGACCTAGCCAGTGCAGTCAGTGACGCCATTTGATGAAAGGAGAGCAGGCGATTTTCAGCTGCATTTGAAGACAAATTTCAATGATCCTAACTGCAATTAAAATTGCCGGGCGACGAAGGCGAAGACATGAGACACATAAAATCACACAGACGAGAATCACGCTGCAGTTTTGAGAGAATGAGCCAACTAGCCCAAGTCAGAATTCTGCCTAACTGCAAACCAGTTCTGATGTTTCGGATTTTAAATTTTGTATGTATGTATGTATGTATGTATGTATGTATGTATGTATGTATGTATGTATGTATGTATGTATGTATGTATGTATGTATGTATGTATGTATGTATGTATGTATGTATGTATGTATGTATGTATGTATAACGTTGTTTGTGCTTCCCTTCTTTGTTGTACATACAGCTTCTCCTGCTTGAGCCACACCACTGACTTGCAGTATTTGAAATAAATAAATGTAGTACATAAATATTCACTGATGGGCGCAGCGCGCGATCATGTTTGCTCACACGTTGATATGACCCTCGGCCACGGATTGGAACGATTTTATGGTAGTGCTCAAAAAGTATTACAGTGCCCCTTTAAGTGGATGTTGCACAAGAATACCATGGGTTCAAAATTAATCTGAAGTCCCCTGCTAAGGCGTCAATGATGATCATTTCGAGGTTGGCAACGGAATATGTGTTTTGCTAAAGCAGTGCAATAACAAGCGAAGGGGGGAAAGAAAGAACGATCAAGTGAATTTGTTGGAATGAAGGCTGATAGAAAAATGAAGGAAAGAAAACAAAAGTATCAAACGGCGAATGACAGGCAGAATGACGGGGCATTGACAAATAAGTTACTCAGAGAACTAAAAGAAAAATCAGGGTACCGAATGAAAGAAAAAAAAAGTAGGCCAATAAGAAAGGATGGGGGAAGAAATAACATCTCTCACTTGAACTTTTCTGTGAATCACCGCAGGAGAAATACGAAGAAATTTGATGAAATTGAACAGTGGCACGTACGAGCCACGGACAGCTGGCGAAATAGAGGAAATATCGATTGATTTCTGGGGTTTTACGTCCCAAAACTATGATATGATTGTGAGAGACGCCGTAGTGGAGGCTTGCGGAAGTTTCGACCACCTGGGCTTCACTAACGTGCACTGACATCGTTCAGTACGCTGGTCTCAACGTTTCGCCTCCATCGAAATTCTGCCTCCGCGGACGGGATTCTATCCCGCGACCTTCGAATCAGCAGCTATGCGCCTCAGCCACTAGACTACCGTGGTGGGGATACACGAAAGAAGGAAGGGGTCATCTAGTAACACATGAAGCAAAAACAAAGGGAACATGAGTGTGCCAGCGTGACACATTTGTGGTCGCGCTGTCTCTTGGGGGACAAGCTCCAGCCTCTTCCCACAGGGCACTTCAGAGCGTAGCAACGTTGAAGACAGAGAAGAACAACAAAAATAAACTGGCTGGCCTACACGGCACGAGCTACCTGAGTGTCCGAGAGCGTGGAAAGGGTAGCACGGTAAACGGCGTCCCCTCGTGTTATATATAACGGGACCTCCCGTTAAATACAAGTGCGGCGTGGGAAGCGCTGGCAGGGGCGGAAAGCTCTCGCTCACGTCATGGAAGGAGACTGCACGAGGAAGCAGGTTTCCACAAGCGAGCGAGAGGTCGCGACGGCGGGCGAGCCCTCGCCTTTCCCGTGCGACGGCTTTTCAAAGGGCTTGCCGCCGAGTTCGGTACCAGTGATGTAGTACGCAGAGCTCAGCGATTGAAACGCGATACTCGCACTGCGTGATGGCCAGTGCATTTTGTGCTGTTTGAGTTCTCTGGGCGATCACAGGGGGCCAAACTAGCCCTTAAAAAATGCCATATATGGCGATATGAGGAAATGGGCATATATGGCTATGATGTGTACAATGCTCGTGTCCGTATGTGGCCGTATATTGTCCAAATCGTGACAGAGGCATATATGGCAGTAAAGGACCTACACGAGGAATGTCTTCTATGACTCTGCAATGTACTCGGCAAATGCGGCCACATATGCGCAAGTGCCATATATAGCCAGATATGCGTATATAACCACATATATATATATATAGCCATATATATGGCAAGTGTCCGGATGTGGCCGTATTTTCCCGATACATGCCACAGTCATGGGAGCGGCCCGCTTCGCGCTATAAAACTAGCGCGACCTAATGGACCTCAATAAAGTTTTTCCATCCATCCATCCATCCATCCATGCCACAGCTCATACCTGGCATTCCTCGTGTAGCTCTTTTACTACCAGATATGCCTCTGTCATGATTTGAACAATATAAGGCCAAATAAGGACAAGAGCCATAAATAGCCATATATACCCGATTCCTGATATCACCATATATGGCACTTTTGTAAGGGAGATCAGAGTGATTCAAAGGGTCTCCTGCTTTCACTGCATATCACAACGGACAGGCTCAGCAGAAATCATCGGCGGCAGTGCGCTGCAAATGTCGTGTTTCATTCGCTGATAATCATAGTAGTATCATCATCCGCGTGCTCCTTTGATCTGTGTCAGACGAATGCGAGCACGCTGATCATTTCAATGTTCGCAAAAGGCGCTGCGGAAATTTATACCACCTGGGGTTCTTTAACGTGCACTGACAACGCACAGTACACGGGCCTCTGGTCTTTTCGCCTCCATCGAAGATGCGACCGCCGCGGCCGGGATCGAACCCGCGTTTTTTTTTTTTTTTTTTTTTTTTGGGGGGGGGGGGGGTAGGCAGCCTAGCACCGTAACTACTGCCCCACCGCGGCGGACTACAAAACATCTTTGTCTGGCATGGCACACTTTCTAAACGCGCACTCCACTCATCACAGCCGGCGCAGGTCGAAGAAGAACATTACGATGATGATGATCATGAATAAGCAGAAGAGGATTACGTGGTTCTTAATAACTAAAGCTGAAGTATAGATTGCCATCTAAAGGCCAGAGCCTCAACATATAAAATGTTTCAGGAGCCTTTGTTTAGGCAATTAGGCTAACATTCAAAAAAAGGGAAGAAGAACGTGTTGAAAGCTACAATCCTTATTATTCAATTCCGATTGGTATTTCATTGTACCTCAGGCTTAACTCTTTCAACTACTGACATCTTGGCCAATCCCTCAGGGTGGGTATGTACCAGAATTGAGGACAACAACAACAACAACAACAACAACAACAGCTACAAGTCAGGCTGAAGCTCACGTGCAGAATAGCTCACAACACGACGTTCGTAGAAAAGAATCGCGCTTGTTCGCAATTTGTAATCGCCGCCATTAAACTCTTCGGCATAGAGAAATATAATATACTTACGTTTCTCTATGGTTCCGGCGCTTCTAGCGTTCTTGAAGCTTCCCTCTAGTATACAAACTCCCTCGTAGTGGTTGGGGTATTCGGTGCTACAAGCAAAAGACACGCGCTTTCGTTCTTAGAACAAAGGGTTAACGATCAGAGTGCATGGTACTCTACCATGGGTAGAGCTCTACGGTCCCTTTGCCGCGGTAATCGAACTGGACAATGTTTGCGGTATTACGACGTCTTGTACGTGAACCTTCCTGCTTATCATTCTCAGAGTGTCTTAGTGTCACAAGCTTTAAGAAGACATATCAACGCAGTTATGAACATTCCCTAAATGCAGAAACACGGGTAGACTACGAAGGCCACTGTTTTACCCGGAAACAAGGACCTTCTATTTTACTGCTAAAGTGCTACATTTAGTACAAGAGAAAAATCTCTTGAGCATGCTTGTATTTCTTGAGGCCCGGAATCCCATCTTAATTTTCCCATAGGTGCTACGAACACTGCTTTTCTCGCAGGCACGTTGGAAAGAGTTACGGGGCTACACTCTATATCGAAATGTGCTGTGCTCGTGCAATCCTTTGCATTACGATGCCAAGCATACGTTTCTCGCCCATCAGCATTTTTAGGGGCGAAGCTCCTTAAGGCGTGGGTCGTGCGTCCCCGATGTATGTAGTAGTAGTAGTAGTAGTAGTCGTCGTCGTAGTAGGTAGCCACCGGCGCGTGCCTGCCGGAGGGCACGCACGCGCCGAGGGCGAGCGCGTGGCTCCCGGCGCTCGCCCTCGCCGCGAGCGCCAGGAGCCACGTGCTCCCCTGCAAACTCGACACTGCCCCGGCAAACGCGAGAGACAACGTTGGCGCAGGCAGCGTCTCCTAGCGAGTTTCTTGATTGAGAAATACCGACTGCTCGCGTTGGAGAAGCGTTCACCGGCAAAACCCATATAATATATATATATATATATATATATATATATATATATATATATATATATATATATATATATATATATATATATATATATATATATATATATATATATATATATCTCTGCACTGGATCTTATGCAATGAAGTGCCGGTGGGAGATTTCACTTGTGCATTATACATAGTTGAACCGTGAGGATTCGTAGCATGCGCGTTAACTAAATTAATCCGGAACTCGGCACGATCTACGATGCACATCCCGAGCTTCGCCCCCTCATCATCATTCACTCCGTGGATATGCTGTAATTATTTTTTTTTTGGCGATCCGAAGACCCTTTGGCCGCATGTATGTGGCCTCTTACGTCGTGACGTCGTTATATATGAATAAACAAGTGATGTTCGCGCAGCCGAATTCGAATTCTGGGCCACCAGCACGGAACGCCGATGCTGCAAACACTACCATGAGGCGGGAATTTACTTATGGTGCATGGCCGACTTTGCGCCTACAGCATGACAGAGAGTTGTGAGGACGATCCAGCCTATGCTCTTTTGGTATTAGGCTGTGCTGTTACGCGAAATGCACATCGCTCGTCGGCTGGCACTCCAGGTTCCATCTGAGCTACATTACTTCTCCCAGTCGCTGGATAACGACTCCTGTTCTCTACGGAACTGCAGCTGTAAAATGACAAAGTGCAACTCAAGATCGCCACTGCAGCAAATAAGAACATCCAAGCATGACATCCTGTGGGAAGTTGTCTTAAGGGATGCGCAAGCGTTCGCTGCTAACCACCGGCTGTTTCGTCGTCGTATGGTGCTCTGTTGATGCGAGTATAGTGAGCTCTTTTAGCAGCGTTCAAGGTCAAGGATGTCCCATGCGTCGGATGATCTCGTTGTTGTCACGCAGGAGCGGTCACGCTGGTCATGTGTGCCGATCGAAAAGGCAGTGTACCGCGCTGCCAAACTAGAGCACGCGCGGGAGTGCGCGTGCTCCGAGTACTAACGGGAGCAGGCTACACCGACACCGGAGCGAGGGACAGGCCTCGTTCATAAGCTGCTTCGCATCTAAAACGCCGTATTGTCCAGCTCCACGCCAGTAACTGGAACGGGATACGCAAGCAGCATTGTCCAGTAATTGAGATATATTATCTACGGCTCTTGTTCCTGCAGCTGCGCACAGTTGTCACGCCACTGTACATAGCTGCAAAGTGCAAGATCGCATTGCATGACGTGCTCGCGAAGTAATCCATCGACTGCCTTCCGAATTAACAACGCCGCTGAGAAAACGATTGCGCTTCATCATTGTTCACAACTCGCAAGCAACCGCATATGCCTGCTGCGTAGATACATTCAATTATGTTTTCCGAGTGCTTTTTACTCTTGTTCGCCCTTACTCATAGTATAAGCTCTATACCCTTATACCTGATTCATCATCTGCGATTGGTACACTCTCACGCACAGTAGATCGCTCCAATGTAACGCTGGCACACGACAACGGCAGGGGCTAGAACACTTGATAACAAGGAAAGCTCCGCTACAACGCCTCTTATCGTTCAGCGGGTGTTGTCATGGAAGTAGCCTGGCCAATGAGATGAGCGACTGGCGTACTCGGTGATCACGTGACACCGCACTTTCGACTAAGATCATGAAAATGCTTTAGAGCAGCGTTTCTGAGGACCTACGCTTTCCAAGCCACAGTGTCTCCAACGAAAGGTATAAAGGTACATAGGGAGTATATATAGGTATATATGTACATATGGGGTATATATAGGTGTATAGGAATATATGCGGTATATATATATATATATATATATATATATATATATATATATATATATATATATATATATATATATATATATATATATATATATATGGGAAATGTATATAGGTATATATGTATATAAGGAGTTCCTCGTGTACGTCTCCATATTTTGCCAGGCAACGGAGTACGTCCAGAGATCATCTAAATAACAACGTATGTTGTGGCGGTGGGAAGGTCAATGAACTCCCCTCCTCGAACAATTTCGGTGAGCATATAGTGCGAGAAAAAAAGATAAAAGATAGCGATGCGAGGAATAAAAGCGATGCCGACCAGACATTGTGAATGAAAAGTATTCCGAGTACACGGAACACTTCGAAGTCAAAAACAATTAGAAAATGTTTCTCCGTTCGCATTATGTCATTTGTGCGTTTTCTCTTTTTAAATGCGCAGCATTTCCTGGCGAACTTGGGCAACCCTGACCGTATCTATCTATCTATCTATCTATCTATCTATCTATCTATCTATCTATCTATCTATCTATCTATCTATCTATCTATCTATCTATCTATCTATCTATCTATGTGGCCCGCTACGTCCCAGTGCTCTCCTTGTCGTCTAGTTCACCTGGTACATACGAAAATTGGTATGGTAGGATATCGAGATAGGACAAACACGAATGATTGATCTAGACACCACTAACATGATATACTTCTCATGCACGTTACCACTAACGATGATGCGATCGATCGCGTCATCGTTAACGCTGAACGAGAGCGACCAAAATCTAGTCAACACCGCCTGCACTAGCCGAGACTTAGTGACACTATACAGTGCTAGTCAATAATACTAGCCAGTTCTGGATACATGCGAGTGAATACGGTATCTAGCCAAAGAAGGCCTCTAGTTGAATTCATACTGGACTATAGTAGACACAGTAGACATCATCATGGCAATTAATCAAAAATTCTTGAAAACAGCACTCCGAAATTGAAAGGAATTTATTTTAGAAGTATATTCAGCATGTTTCAGCCGCCCATTACCTGTAGCACCCCAATCCCAGCTCTACTTCTTGATAGATTCTCCATCGACGAAACGATATCGGAAGTGAACAACACAAAAACAGAACTAGGACGGCGACCGAAACAGGAAGCTGTGACACCAAGTAAAATTGGCAAAAAAAGGCAAAAAACGAGGTGCTCCGAAAGCGTCCTTCGCATCTACATCGAGACCCTTCTGAAAGCCAAGGGTGTAGTCCTGTACATCAGCAAGACTGAAGGAGCCAGCGAGCGAGGGTGAAAGCGATGGAAGAGACTCTGAGCGTTCCGGCATCTGAATTTTGATGGAGCGAGAAAGGACACCATCCTACTCTCAAGGGTAGTGTCATAAAGAATAAAACACGGCGGAACAATGACCACCTAGCGGAACGTGACGAAACAATTTATGGGAGTCACCTCGCGCCACCATCTCGCGCGGCTTACGGGCAGCGATTGCGCAACTCGCCACCTCGATCTCGTGCTCGCCCGCTCACGCAAGGGGGAAAAATATGCAGACAGGGCGTCGCGTACCGCGTTTACTCCAATATGACTCGCACGCCTCTTTCTGCGTTGCTTCTACCGCGAAGAAAACGGAAGTGTCCGGCCACGATGGCCTAGTGTAATTAAGGAGAGAAAAAAACAACGATGGTGTAGTGGCTATGGCACTCGGCTGCTGATCCAAAGGTCGCGGGATCGAATTGTGCCCGAGGGCTCCTGCGTTTCCATGAAGGCGAAATGTTGAAGTCCGTGCGTTGTGCTATGTCAGTGCACGTTAAAGAGACCCAGGTGGCCCCGCCACAGTGGTCTAGTGGGCGGCACTCGGCTGCTGATCCGAAGGTCGCGGGATAGAATCCCGGACGCGGCGGCTGCATTTCGGTGGAGGCGAAATGTTGAGGCCCGTGTGCTGTGCGATATGCCAGTGCACGTTAAAGAACCCCCAGGTGGTCAAAATTTCCGGAGACCTCCACTACGGCGTCTCTCATAATCAGAGCTGGTTTTGGGACGTTAAACCCCACCAATCGCTCTAATCAATCAACCTTTGGCCTGTTTACACAGCAGGAAATTTTTCCTCTGCGTTGAGAGCCGGCGTGTGCCGCAAGGATTTTGTTAATCCCTCGTCAAGCAAAGGGGATTGATTGACTGATTGACTGATCGATTGATTGATTGATCGATCGATTGTGGTTTTGTTAAGGGAATTACATTAATTTCTGCAGCCCATGTCGGGAGCACGGCTAAGCGCCCATGAGGTATAGGGGGAAAGTATTGAAAGGGATAGGAAGGAGCTAAAAGCCGTAGTGGAGGTCTCCGGGTGCATTCATCAGTCTCATAACTCTCTTCATGGTTGCCACGGATCGTCTTACGAACTCGGACTGAAGAACATAATCGCGGTAAATGTAGAACACGAAAAAAGGAACATTTAAAAAATCAAGGAAGCAGTCAGGTTCGTCGACATCAACTAAATCTTTCTGAACCTTTACAAACTCCTGTAAGTCATTGCCAATTCTCCCGCCACTGGGCCCAAGGGTCGAGATGCTCAAGGAAATCAAAATTTTAATGCTTAAGTGTGGTATCATGAGGCTCAAAAAACTATCCCCATTCATTTTACGCAACTGTGTAAAGCGTCTACGCGAAATAAGAAAGTTCTACTCTCTACAGAAGGATCTGTTTGGTGAATATGGCAGAGCAGCTTTTTTTGTAAATTAAAGCTTAGATATGGAATTCTCCATCGTAGTCTAGTGATTGCGACTTCTATTGACCTTTGACATATTTGGCTACACCAAGAGTGATATGAGTGCTAAAATTATAAGCTGTTCGTAAGTGTTACCACCATCATTGTTGTTGTTGTTGCTGTTGTTGTTTTTGTTGTTGTTGCCTCTATAAGTGACACATGCCCACGATGGGGATTGGCCAGACTCCAGGTAATGATATATTGAACAGGAAAGCAGTTGTTGTTGTTGTTGTTGTTGTTGTTGTTGTTGTGTTGTTGTTGTTGTTGTTGTTGTTGTTGTTGTTGGTGGTGGTGGTGGTGGTGGTTTTCCTCCTCATGTGCTTCGTCTTGTAGAATATGGGGATGCGTGTTCAACTCGAATGGGCAATATTGCTTGCTTTAAACTCAGTGGACTGCGCGTTCGATTCAGCTGCGCGTTAAAGTCGAGTAAACGCGGCACGCTCTCGGTCGACGGTTTCTCTTCGGAGACCTGTACGGAAGCGGACTTGCGTGGTATGGCGGCGTCGTCCGTGCTCCACGAACCCATCGATTGCATCTGGGTTAAATGTTTTATTTGACGTTGCGGCGTGCTCGTGTAGTCGCGTTCGCCCGGCTGGACGCCCAAGAAATGAGGTAATGATGCATGAAAGTTGGCGCACTTGGGCGGTGCTGTTATTTCATCTATCATGCTTTTTTTTTTCGTGCTGGTGTGCTCCTGCATTCCATAACCGCGGCACGTTGCTGCGAGACACAATAGAACAAATAGTGTGACGGCCACACGAATTCGGGACGCTGCTTTGGGGGTCACCGTTCGAGGAAGAGAGACTCTCTCGGTATGTCAGCCGCCCGTGATCACAATGTGCACACGCTTTGTCCAGCTTGAAGCCATAGACAAAAGATGACTTCCAGGAATGCAAACATTCAGAAAACCATGAACATTCCTTTGGCATTTCTTCGTTCATCACAAGGCTCGATATAATAAAGTTCTGCATTGCGGCAAATTACTACGGCTGAAATGGCGACAGTGGTCACCGTACGTGACGTGTAGTTTGTACACCTTCCTACGCCAATATCATCGACGGTGATAATGACGGTGACTTACTGTTGCCATAGCGTTCGAAGCGGGTCGGTGTTACTGAAGTCCATAGATATTACGAAAACAGGAAACCACATCTGTGGGGACATAGGCGTCGCACTCTTGTCACCAGGCACGAGATGGATGGATGGATGGATGGATGGATGGATGGATGGATGGATGGATGGATGGATGGATGGATGGATGGATGGATGGATGGATGGTAGAAGCATCACCTCTGAACCAACGTGACGCCTTGTGCCACCAATATCCTTTTACAGCGGTGCTGTTTAGGAGCTTGCCATCTCCGTACCCGGGGTACAGTGTAACACAAGAGGGAAAAGCCGACCCACCCTTGCACTCGATCGATTACCTACACTATCGGACTCAGCCCTCTATGAGGTTATAGTGATTATGCGAAGAGCAAGAAAGAAAGAAAGAAAGAAAGAAAGAAGAGAGAAAGAAGAAAGAAAGAAAGAAAGAAAGAAAGAAAGAAAGAAAGAAAGAAAGAAAGAAAGAAAGAAAGAAAGAAAGAAAGAAAGAAAGAAAGCATCGTCGTCCGCCTCTTGTCTCGTGTTACACAGAATTGAAACGCGGGCTCACTCCTGCCGTAGACCCAGTGGCCACACCCTTGGTCTCAGCCCACTGCTGTTTGTTAGTGATAGTGATAGCGACAGGTGATAGTGGTAATGCACATGACAACCTTGTCAATCCCGTCATGATTGACGATATCGACACAGTCCCATGGTTCTTACAGCGTGGGACTGGTGTGAATTATTCTTATACGGCCTTCACAGTTCGTTCCTCGCCTCGAGTACATTTCGCAGCCGACGACAGGTCCCACATGTCGTAACTGATACATTGTGCTCGCCACGTCCTTCATAAGATCAGGCGGAACGCGAGCCAAATGAGACTCAATACCGGAACAAAAGGCGACGCGTCGTACCTGTCACGGTTTACCCGAGCACTGCATTCATAATTCACCTTACGTCTAATACACAAGTCCTAGCGTAGAGCCCAGTACGTGTAATGCTAACCCGCATACTCCACAGACCTTCGCTCGCTGACGTTTCGTATCACCGCGCGGGTGCATGATCTGTCGCTTTTCTCTTCGGTTTAGCGTTGTCGAGCGTAGCGGGACGCTGTCGGAGGGAAAACGCCCGATCAGCCATCTATCTTCGCCGCGGCGCGACAACTAGCATTGCTTTTCTTTGTGTCGCACGCTGACCGTGTAACAAACGTTCCCACCCCTTTGGCGGTGAAATTCCGATCGCCTCAACGCGAAAGGGTTGCGGCTTGCTCGTGTGCGCACAGTACCTCTGGGCGAACGGAGGTGAGTTGCGTCGATTTCATGTCGAGCATCCACCGAGACCCAAGAGGCAAAAAAAAATCTCTTCTCTAATACCGAATAATTTAACTGATTGGAATAAGGTTTATTTCTCCCTCCTCCCCTATTACATACATTTATAGCTTTTAGAGAGAGAAAGCTTTACTAATGATTCTGAGGATGTTGGTCTCGTGTGAGGCTTCGCTTGCTACTGCAGGCGTTTAGCGATGATTATGATGTGCACAATCATTACATGTTGTTAACACAACGCGTACACTCCCACTTACACCCCGCCGTGATGGTCTAGCGGATATGGCACTCTGATGCCAATCCGAAGGTCGCGGGATCGAATCCCGGCTGCGGCGGCTGCATTTCGATGGAGGCCAAATGATGGGACCCGTGTACTGTGCGATGTCAGTTCATGTTAAAGAACCTCAGGTGGTCGAAACAGCCGGAACCCTCCACTACGGCACCTCTCATAACCATATCGTGGTTTTCGGGACGTAAAATCCCTGAAATCAATTAAACACATACGCACAGACATATATTTATACGTACATGCACACTACGACGTGGTTCACCGCGTATCACTGATGCATGTTGTCCTTAAAAATTAAGACATCCACTCAGCTCATCCACTCGGCTCATCTACTCAGCTCTCACACTCCCTAGTCCGTATTTTTGTCGTAGATTGCTGTTTCTTTGTGTAACTATTGTATCTGTACTGACCACCCGGCATGGACCACGAGTTCGCAGTATTGTATAAATAAATAATACATAAATAATAAATAAATAAAGCCCACCCGGTAACAAATATCCCGAACCACCTCCCTTTTATATTATAGAGAAAGCTTCATGATAGTATTTCTGCTTTAAGCCAGAAAAACAATGTGCTCGGCATCCGCCCGAGTGTATGAAGCTGCTTCCCTGCCCAGCATCCCGGAACAGGAATATAGAGGGTGCCTCATCACTGCGATTATTGCAAGTCACTTAACTGCTGCAAGTCGCTGTTTAATCAGTATTACTGTATGCAACGCTGCTTTAAAACCCTAATAATACTAGAGAACAAGAGAATAAGTGAATGGAAATGGACAGAACCGGAGACGTTGCGGGCTTTGGTAAAGATGAAATATAGAAGTGCAGTCTTCGTTAAACTAAAACTGAAAAAGAAATTGCTATGCAGCGACTGTAAATTCGGAAACACCTAAGAATAAGAAATATCGCAGTACAGTATGGCTGTTTGACGCTGCGATGAAGGAAAGAAAAAGACTCAGCGGGGCCCCCCGTCGCAATCTTGAGGCCTCGTCACAAGAAGCTTGAAGAAGAAACAGGCCGTGCTCCAGTGATGTGCAAGCATTAGTATGGCTCGGCTCACGTTTCTGCGCTGCGGGAGCGTAATCCTACCCAGAAGGCATCGCACACTGACATCGCCAGAGGATGCCTGGCATACCGAGCTCGTCTGACCCGTAACTTGACTTCCTAATACTTTTGCTTCTTTCATGGTTGCTTTCCCCAGTAGCAGACATCGACAGAAATCATTGTGCGCCAAGTTATCGGCGTCTGGTTAAGTGAAGCCTCTAAGGCACTTTCCTTCCGCCTTCGATTGAACCGCAGCACACCCAGCGCCCCCACATTAGCCGCACCACTCAGCAGCCAACAGCATAGCTACTTCCTGAAGTGTACTCCATGAAGTCGTCACATTGTACTTTTTTGCCATCTTTATGGCCGTTCGCACTCCATTCCGCAGTACTGAACAGTCTGATAATGAATGTGGCTACACCACAGACAACCCTGTCCACGCCGACAGCCGACGGTAGGTCTCATTTCACTTGCCCCCAATGTGGCATGCTGTCCATATAGCAAGGAACGCCCAGAAGGGGGTCCACATTCCGCGATGTCGGTCACAGCTTATCGGGCGCGGCTAATGGCGGCGTCAATTAATTCCTTCCGCCGACCCGCATGGCCGCTGCCCGCAAGAGTTATAATCTGTTTCAGGAGTTCCGTGCAGCAAAGGCAAGGCTACGAGGTCATCGAGCTCAGAATTCTTCCGAAGCGAGACGAAATGCAATTGTTCGGACACGCACACCCCTCTTTACCTTCCGCCTTCCAAGGATGCAGCTGCCGCTGCAGCGCCCGCCATTGGCAGATGAGAAGCCGCGGAAGGACACGTTTAACATGTGTTTGCCCTCCGGATTGGCCGAAGAGGGCTGTAGCTTCCACAGTGCTGCACGGAACTTCTGAAACAGACTACAGTTGCAAGAAAAATCACAGGTAAGAGAGGCAGCGATCCACACGGAAAGTTGTCCGTGCTGGACATTGCGCTACCACGTGGGAGCGCTCAAGCTGGACACGTGGCGCGCCCTGGTGGTCGAAGCGCGTACTTCTCTCTTACTTAACCGCCGGCTTTGGTGCGCTGGCCGCAGTCTAAGTTTCGTTAGGTCGGCCTTGTCTGCCTTTAGATTTACCGGGTCCACCAAAGACAAAGTGTTTTTTGAACGCATAAGCCATGAACATATAATAGGGACTGCGTAGCGCTCTCATGGAACAACGTGTAAGGCAAGTGTAGGGCCAGTCTGGACGCAACTCATGTAAAACGCATAAAAACGTGTTCGATTCGAAAACGCACACGTACGCATATGCCCCATAATTCCACATCTAATAATTCAGCGTAACCCACTGGGATGCGCTGGATTTTAACTTCAACGTCCATGTGCGACATGTCTTCCATGCCCAAAAATGGCACACGGTATAAGAAACAAGGCGTTTCGCATGAGATCTCATATGCTTCATATGACGCTTCACGCTAAAGTTAAATAAAATGTTTGCATTTCCGGCAATCAACGCACGCCATAGCATGTTCATATGCGTAGCTTTGCGGGTCTAGGCAATGAGTTTATGAAAGAGTCACGCATACACATAAAAAGCACAGTAGGCAGCTTGAGACTTTTTTTTTTTTTCGCATGTGTGACCCTTTCAGAAGCGCATCGTCAGAGTAATCGTAAACCAACTGTCCCCTTTCATCACATCCGTCGATTACGGTTGACCGTCTGGTTTAACGCACAACTAACTAAATTAAAGTAAGGGACAGCTGCCTGATTTCTGCATTTCACCATCATTTAAATGCCGCCATTGGGGCTTGTGATCGAACCCGGGGCTCAAGATCAGTCACGCAGCTCCTATGCTCTGTTCAATGACTCTGAGATATGACGTTTCATTCTGCATGATTGATCATATGCGTATCTGTGACCGCGATGTGTAATGGGCTAGCGCACTCTTGTTCCACTGCATATCTTTAAGGAAATGAATGACAATAAAGGTTACTTGAGAGCGTGGCACTCGTTTTATATTCGGTGTGTTTATCTTCCGTCTGTTTAATGTTTGCGCGTGGGTGTACCAAAGGAGTACAGTGACTCCTTCGGTACACCCACGACTCAGGTGAAAAAACTTGTTGTTATGTGGGGTTTAACGTCCCAAAACCAGCTCTGATTATGAGAGACGCCGTAGTGGAAAGGCTCCGTAAATTTCGACCACCTGTGGTTCTTTAACGTGCACTGACATCGCACAGCACACGGGCCTCAATATTTCGCCTCCGTCGAAATGCAGCCGCCACGGCCAGGATTCGATCCCTCGACCCTCAGATCAGCAGCCGAGTACCATGGCCACTAGACCACCGTGGCGGGGCAGGTGAAAAAGCGCGCACTTCACATCCAGTGTACGGATTCGCAAATACCGCCCATGCGTCCGGCGGCGGCCTGTCGACGGGCCAGCAAGCACAGTGGAGGCTAATCGAACGCGGGCAAACGCCTGATTGGGATCGGCGTGGTGCCGTTCGTACGGACGCACCCATGGAAAAAAAAAAGCGAGCCGAGCAGTGCGGCCTCCGAGGACGGCTGCCGAGCGGCTGCAGCGTGCCAACGGTGGAAGGCTGTTGCCGTAGCCCCGTAACAGCAGCCGCACGAACGACCTATACCGAGAGCGACTCCCTGGCGCCAAGGCCGTCCTAATCGAACGAGAACGAGTCCGTTTCGACGCGATTATAGACCGCACTAGCGAGGGTCTTGCTTCAAAAGGACATACTGTTGAGCTAGTTGGTTCATTTCTTGAAGGAATAGTTAAGGCGCTAAAACAGCGGGACACAGAGAAGACAAAACACACGCTGGCGCCAGTGCGTGTTTTGTATTCTCTGTGTCTCGTTGTTTTAGAGCCATGACTATTGCTTCAAGGTCGACTTGCTTCCTTCGGCCGTCTACAAAACATTTTTGCATATTTAAGGGTCTTGATTTAGTGTGGTTCGGTTAAGGAAAGGACGCTAATTTCTGCAGCCCATACGGCTAAGCGCCCGTGGGGGAAGGGAAAAGGAATTGAAAGAGATGAAATGGAGAGAGAGAGAAAAGAGGAGAAAGGCAGGGAGGTTAACCAGATATTAGATTCCGGTTTGCTACCCTGCACTGGGGAGAAGGGGAGGGGGTTAGAAAGATGACAGCCGAGAGAGGGTACAAGATTCAAGACAAGCACAACAAAAAACACGCGCACACACATACACACACACAAAGAACGTTACGCTTATAGACGTTCACGAAGGCCGGTAGATGTCAAGAAGCGCAGTAGCGCTTGCATGGCCTTCTTCTGCGACGTGATGTCTAGTCGATGGCGTAGGATGCCTTCTTCCGACAGTGGTTGGTCGCCCAGTTTGTTGAGTGCAAGGCGAAGAGGTTGCCTCTCTACGCTGTATCGTGGGCAGTCACATAAAATGTGCTCAATGGTCTCTTCGTGACCGCAGTGGTCACAGGCTGCGGTATCGGCCATCCCTATGCGGAACGCATATGCTTTTGTGAAAGCGACGCCCAACCATAGTCGGTATAAGAGTGTGGCTTCTCCTCGGCAAGTCTTGGGTGGGACTCGAAGGCTTAAGGTCGGATCGAGAGAGTGAAGTCGGGAATGCGTGAAATGTGTGCCACCCCATTGCGATACAGTACACTTGCGAGCAAGCAGATGGAGCATCCGTGCCGCGTCCGTCCTTGACAATGGTATGGGTACTTTTTGTTCCATATTATGTGCAGAACGGGCGGCTTGATCGGCCCGTTCATTGCCTATAATCCCGCAGTGACTTGGAAGCCACTGAAAAGATATTTTGTGGCCTGCCTTCCCTGTATGTTGCAGCATCTCTGTAACCTGGAACACCAGCTGTTCATGTGGTCCGCGGCGTAGAGGAGACAACAGGGACTGCAATGCTGGCTTGGAGTCGCAGAAAAGCGTCCATTTGTGTGGCGCTTCATCTCTGATGAAATGAAGGGCAGTAAGGATCGCTGCGAGCTCTGCTGCCGTCGATGTTGTCGGATGAGTCGTCTTAAATGTTAAGGTTTTAACTTTCGCGGGTATCACGACTGCTACAGTGGAGCTGTCTGGAAGCACTGATCCGTCCGTGTAGATATGCGTAGAGTCCCGGTACTTCTCGTACAATAGAAGTAACGTGAGCTGTTTAAGCGCTGGTGATGATAAAGCGGCTTTTTTCTCAATTCCAGGAATTGTCAGGTTGATTTCCGGCTGAGCGAGACACCATGGAGGAATTGAAGGTCTCGCAGAAGGGGTGAAAGAAGTTGGTAATGAGTCACCATGTGCTGTTATCGTTTTGCTGAAAGAGGTGCGTGGTCTGTCCACTGGCAAAGAAGAGAGGTGGTGCCGAGGGGTCCTGGCGAGGTGCCTGATATGTGTCCTCAGCGCTTCCATGTCAATTTGGGTCGTGATAATGTGGTCTCTAGCGATTGCTATTGTCGCCACTGTCGATGCACTCCGTGGTAGGCCTAGGCAGATCCGGAGCGCCTGAGCCTGCACACTCTGTATTGTACGTAGATTTGTTTTGCCCGTGTTCGTTATAGCTGGCAAGCTGTATCGCAGAAAGCCGAGAAAAAGCGCCCTGTATAGCTGCAGCATAGCACGTGTCGACATTCCCCATGCTTTTCCACAGAAGAACTTGAACAAGTGACAGATGCCCGTCAACCGCTTTTTCATGTACGATACATGAGGGCTCCATGACAAATCTCTGTCAATTATGACACCGAGAAATTTATATGTTCGAACGTAGGGTATGATTTGGCCACTTATCATTACGGTGTAGTGAGTCATAGATTTGCGCGTAAAAGGCATCAGTGCACATTTCTCGGAGGAAATTTCTAGGCCTCGACTACGGAGGTAGATAGCAGCTTCATTGGCAGCTCTTTGAATTCTTGCTCGCAATTGTAACCGCGTCACTGCTGACGTCCATACGCAGATGTCATCAGCGTACATTGACAGCCTGACCGTGCTTGGAATGTGCTGAAGCAAAGAAATTAGTGTGATATTAAATAGCGCAGGGCTAAGTACACCGCCCTGGGGAACACCGCGGCAGCTATAATGTAGAGAAGTGCGGCCATCTTCGGTGCTTACAAAAAAGGAACGCATAGAGAGATAGCTCCGTATCCAGCGAAACGTCCGACCACCCACTCCTACCTCTTCGAGAGCAGAGAGGATTTCTTCATGTGTAACATTGTCATATGCTCCTTTGACGTCGAGGGATAAGGAAGCGCAGAGACGCTTACGGCTTTTCTCATGCTGAACTTATGTGACCAGATCGACGACGTTATCTATCGACGATCGGCCTCGACGAAAACCCGCCATGGCATCTGGGTAGCAGTTGTTGTACTCCAAGTACCACTCCAGGCGTCCTAGGACCATCCTCTCCATGACTTTGCCCACGCAACTTGCCAAAGCGATGGGGCGGTAGGATGAGAGTTCTAGCGGCGACTTGCCAGGCTTCAGCAGTGGCACGAGGCGGCTTGTCTTCCAGCTGATGGGAAGAGTGCCATCTCTCCAGGAGCTATTGTACAGGTGAAGGAGAGCAAGTCTCGCTCGCTCACCTAAATGACAGAGAGCTCTGTAGGAAATGCCATCAGGTCCAGCTGCTGATGTGCGTCCGCCGTAGTGGAAAGGCTCTGGAAATTTTGACTAGCTGGGGTTCTTTAACGTGCACGGACAGCGCACAGCACACGAGCCTCTGGCATTTTCGCCTCCATCGAAAATACGGTCGCCGCAGCAGGGATCGAACCCGCGCTTTAAAATTAAACTAATGCACGCTTACTTGCAGTGTCTGCAACGCTTCTACTCCTTACGAAAATGCTATATATGGTCATATACGACGTTGGGTATATCAGGTTATATATAAATGGCGCGTGCTCATATATGACCATATATTCGTGATGGAGACATATATGGCGATACAAGACCTATACGAAGAATTGTCATGTGTGACTCCATCAAAAATTAGGCATATATGGCCCTTTAGCGACACGCAGAATATGGAGTCCAATATTCCCAATTCGTTATATGGTCAAATACAGCATTTTTGTAAAGGCCACCCCTAATGTCCAGCCCGAAGATAAATCGCGGAACTCTTGACCACCCCTTCGTATTCTTTAATGTCACTGGGGAATCTTTAACTGCAGCCTTTGAATATAACTAGCGTCGAACAAGACAAACGGGGAACGTATCTCCTGCAGTCGCCAAGCAGAAGCCGACACGTACGGCCGCCAGCACGGTTAACTGGAACGCTCTGTCGCGTGGCCTGGACCACTTGCAGTGAAGCTAGCGCAGCGTAATGGTGAACAGCGCTGCCAACATAACACTTATTTCCTTATCCAATAAGTAAATTAACACATTAATGTTATTTTGACAGCAGCGCCCACCATTACGCTGCGCTAGCTTCACTCCAAGTGGTCCAGGCTCCGCGACAGAGTGTTCCAGTTAACCGTGCTGGCGGCTGTACATAATGAGAGAGAGACAGATGGCATCTTGTTGGTCTGCCGCAATACGCTGGTAAACATACATTCCCCGTGCAGCCTCTGGACTCTGTCACAAGTGATATGTATGTAGTGGCGAAACAAGAACTAAGGCAACCGCGCCTCAACTACGTCCTTCCCTGTGGATGTACCGTCTGGGCTCCACTCCAAGAGGATCACCATGCTTCGGTGGCCTGTCTGGTAATATCGCGTTGACCCATTCCACGAGAGGAAATCTTGCAGATCCTCCGCATTATGGGAATGTCATGCGAAGCAGTCAGGGATGAAATTGTCTATGACCAATTGTTTGACATT
Source organism: Hyalomma asiaticum (assembly GCA_013339685.2). Lineage (NCBI taxonomy): Eukaryota > Metazoa > Arthropoda > Arachnida > Ixodida > Ixodidae > Hyalomma > Hyalomma asiaticum. The sequence continues at coordinate 18,218,113 of CM023490.1, forward strand.
ACACCAAGTCTTACGAGTACGATGAAGGTCTCTGTGCAAAGACCATGAGTGGGTGTATGCTTAACATGGGTTAACCAGGACCATGGCACCATGGCGACGGAATTGTAGCTCATGGTGCAACATAACGTTGGTTCTCATGTCAGTGCATAGCAGAGACAGCTCTTTTGTGGAGGTAAAAAGCACGCTATACAGTGCACAGATGTACGTATCATAAGCGTCGTTTTATGAAGTATTCCTACGGGATCGAGCGTAGTTGGGCAAAAGCATGCCGAGTGATAGTAAAACACATGCGTTGCTTACTTATTACATTCCGATGATAGCGCTTAAGACACATCAGATGCGCAATTCACGTTACATAAATACCGCCACCACAACTGCCGTTGCAATATATTTACTTACTATTTATACCGCGTGGGAAGAGCCGCTGTGGCCTAATGGTAACGTGATTGCTTGGCACCTCGATGCCTTGTAGTGCCTGGTAGGCTGCGTGTGTGCCTATGTGCTTGTTGGGTTTACATTCCAATCGCAAGCTATAACAAACGGTGTGCCTTCCTTTCTTTTTGAATGTGTTCTAATGGTATGTTAGATGTCTATTTTAGTTGGTCCTTGATTTGACACAGGCTGTACAAAATTCAAACAACTATGGCGCATACCCTCATGCCGCAGGCCGTGATCTACGGGTATGGGTCACGCATGATTGCAGTGTCGTTAATCGCGATGTACATGAAGAGTGTGTCACGTTAGTGGTATAAAGATCAGTCAGCCATGTTCGTCGTGCATTTTTGCCCTATGATGCGAGTATTCGGGTAACGGGGTAACGCGTATCATGCCAACGAGACGACCAGGAGAGCACGAAGACGCAGACAGACAGACAGACAGACAGACAGACAGACAGACAGACAGACAGATAGATAGATAGATAGATAGATAGATAGATAGATAGATAGATAGATAGATAGATAGATAGATAGATAGATAGATAGATAGATAGATACGGTCGAAGTTGTTCAAATTCGCTAAGAAACGCTTTTCATTTGAAACACGTGAATGCCGTAACGACGCACCTAGAGGAGAAAAGGTGATCGTACACGTGAAAGAAAAAAATAAGACAAAGAAGACAACAGAGGCACAACGAAAGTGTCAGGCACACGTCATGACACTGCTTCGCCGGACATCCTGTTTCCACGGCACCCTGACGCATGCGACGTATACCAGTATATCGTGTGTCACGTGCAAGCACGCCTGGCACTGATTAATTACCCCCAGGATACGACAGGAGTCGCGATTGGCATCGCGGCCTCTCCTAGATGTGCTATACAGATCGGCAAGGCCGTCCCGTGTCCCACTCAGCGGATACGGCGAGGGTTAATCTAACGGCTTTCCAAGGCCACTGCGGCGCTGCACGCAGCCATCGACGCATATTTAAAAGGGCCTGCGCCTGGCACGCCTACTCCAAATCACGCCCTTCTCGACTTCTTAGAACTTAACCGAGGAACTGAGGCAGGGACCCTGAGATACCCCGCTAGTTCTTCAACTGACTCAATTGTACATTCTGAGAAATGGAAGTTGCGAATGCTGCAGAGGCCCCGACGTTGGGTTCAGGAGATAATAAGATGGTAGTGTCGCCACTGGTCAGCATCATTGTAGATTACGAGGAATGGGCCCCGCCATGGTGGTCTAGTGGCTTTGGTACTCGGCTGCTGATCCGAGGGCCGCGGGATCGAATCCCGACCGCGGCGACTGCATTTCGATGGAGGCGAAATGTTGAGGCCCGTGTGCTGTGCGATGTCAGCGCACGTTGAAGAACTCCAGGTGGTCGAAATTTCCGGAGCCCTCCACTACGGCGTCTCTCATAATCAGAGCTGGTTTTGGGACGTGAAACCCCACAAAACAACAGATTGCGAGGAATGCTGTTATCAAGGATACAGAGATGCTGGCCTTTTGGCAGTTGCGGGAAGAAGTAGGCAAGGCGACTGACCAAAAATTTGCTGTCTCGGTGACCCTACACTTAAAGGCAAACTCCGGCGTTTTTTCGAGGCCAGCTGATATCAGTGAAGTCTGCGCGGTGTACGTTCCTTGTCACGCTTCACTCATTTGTGCAAGACTACAGGATCGAGAGACGTGCAGATTGCCTATACAAAATCAAATTTTTACTGATTACGTCACGCCGCCCCACCTGGCTTCCCACAATTGTTGGCAACTTTTTGCGATGACGTCACCCTCAGCAAAGTGACGGAAGCGCGCAGGTACCATACCGTGGCCTTCGAGATTTGCACTCGCCGGCCAACCTTCCCGACCTTACCGCCAGGGGAAAGGCGCATGCCCTGTAGCACTATGCAGAAAGGCGTATTACTCATTTGACGTCACCGCTCGGTCGGGTTTCGGTATAGCGCTTTTTTTTTCTTTTTGCTTATAAAAAGATTCTTTTTTCGAATTCGCTGAGCATTTCTACTGCAAGACGTGTTACAGGGGCGCCTCGGGAACACAGAATCGTCCTTACCCTGATATGGCCAAAAAATCGCCGGGTTTGGCCTTTGACTGCTGGCGATTTACGTACCGATATTACGATATGATTATGAGCCAAAAACTTTGACCAGGTTGGGTTCTTTCACGTGCACTGAAAGCTCACAGTACACGGGCCTCTAGCATTTTGGCCTCCACCAAAAATGTTACCGCTACGACTGAGATCAAACCCGCGCATACTTAGGGTCAGCATAAAAGCACCTTAAGGACTCCACCCCTGCGGCGGACGATGAGCCCACACTTCGAGACGGTGGAAAGAAAGAAATCAAACAAGAGGACTGGGAGTTTTTCCTGTCTCATCATTGCTTGGAGCAGTACATATTTAAACCGAGAATGTATTTTGATCCAGCGACAGCAACGTAACTGGAACAATGCCACAAATTTACAAACGTTGTCTGTATACTTCTCTGTCACGGAGTTAGTTACGAACAGGGACATGAAGTAGACCTGAGTTCTATTCTGCAATCATCTATTTATGTGTCATTTCATGTTCTTTCTTTTTCAATTGTTTGTCATTAGCTCGAACGGCGTCAGCGTGCAGCAGCTACCTCTATGATCGGCCAATCGACATGATCTACGACATAAAGAACATTAGAGAAAGTAAGCACAAGATTTAGACTACAAGCTTACATTACATATGTAGCTGTTTGTCTTAATGATCCATTTCAATTTATATTTATTTTTTATTTTTCTCATTAGCGGGACTGCCGCTGCCAAGCCGCTGTTATCGGTGAGATCGACCACTCAACAAGTCTTGGACAAGACACGAACAGAGAGTGTACTAGATCGCCACAAATAGCCGCCTCGGGGTTTCGTTTCTGTAATGACCCATTTTATCTCATTCCAGCCACCACAAGAAAGAGCGCATGGTGGCGCCACCAGTCAGCAGCAAACAAATTGGCATCCACGCGTTTCTAGCACAAATCTACAAGGAAATCCACGCAGATTGCTTGCAGCGCTGTGCTGCGAACGCATGGACGCCACCATTCCCTTGCATATTCGTCGTTCCAACTTGCGGAATTCTGCACAACTTATTTGCCTTATTGATGTCCCATATGTGCATCGATATGTCCATCAAACCGCTTTCGCGCTGCCAATTGGTAGCTGAATTGGTAGCGTGGTTAGCTGAATCGGTAGAGCGACTTCCCTGAACGGACGTTTGTCCTGGGTTCGAAGCCCGGAGCAGGGTGAATTTTTTCCCAACTAAGGTGCTTTATCTCTGAGAAATCCGTGAGAATTTTTCTGTCAACCTATACTACAAATGGGAGGATGCCAATCTTCCATTTCACAATGTCAGCTACACCTCGCGGAATTTTGCAGAGCTGATTTGCTTTAATGAAATTGATTGCTACAAAATACCACGCAGAAAGAAGAAATACAGGGGCTGGAGTCACGTGAGGAACTTGAAGCATAAACATAACAGAATTAAGAAAGCGAATGGGGTGGAGGGACATCGGAGGACGTAGGCCCTGGTCAGGTGATAGGCCTGTGGTAGACCCATGCATGGTCAATTAGCACTAAACCTCATCGCGCACTTATCTCAAGTGTCCCGGCAACCACGTGGGCATAATCCTACCCAAAAGGCTCCACACAATAGGCGTCGGAGGAGGTTAGCTTTCCGAGGCTAGCGGAATCATGTGACGCGCCGTCTCCTTGGTTTTTTATTCTTCCATATGCCAGAGGCCCGCGTGCTGTGCGTTGTCAGTGCACGTTAAAAAACTCCAGGCGGTCAAAATTTCCGGAGCCCTCCACTACGGCTTTTCTGTCCTTCATATCTCTTTCGGTCCCATTTCTCCTTCCCCCACAGACGCTTAGCCATGCTCCCGACATGGGCTGCATAAATTAGCGCCCTTTCCTAAAAACCGAACGACAATCATCATCAATCATGCGACACATAGTCACTGAGTTACGTCGCCTGCACCCTCAGGTGGCCTTAATAATAACAATAACTGCAGGGTCTTTACGTCCCAAAACCAGATATTATTACGAGAGACGCCGTAGTGGAGATCTCTGGAAATTCCAGCCATCTGGTGTACTGTAACCTGCACTGACACCACACAGTACACGGACCTAGCATTTCGCCTTCGTCAAAATGCGGTCGCGCAGTCGGGATTCGATCCCGCGGCCTTCGTTTGAGCAGCCCAGTGCCGTAGCCATTAGACCACAACGGCGTGTCCCTGTTGGCCTTGCTGTAATGGACTGACCGAGCACGGTGCCAAGTAGCGTTGAGTGTTCTGACGAAAACCAAGCGTACCTATAGTCTGTTTCAGAAGTTCCGTGCAGCACTGTGGAAGCTACAGCCCTCTTTGACAAACCAGGAGGGCAAACACGTGTTAAACGTGTCCTTCTGCAACTCGTCATCTGCCAATGGCGGGCGCTAGAGTGGCAGCTGCAGCCCTGGAAGGAGGAAGATGAAGCGGGGAGTGCGTGTCCGAACAATGACATTTCGTTTCGGCTCGAGAGAATTCCGCGCTCGATGGCCTCTTAACCTCGGCTCTGATGCAGGGAACTAGTGAAACAGACTATAGAGCATGACATGGCAGACGGCCAAGAAAAGTTGCAGCACAGAGGTGCGTGTACTCAATAGTCCACAGATGCAGCGACTCCGTGACTGTCCGGAGAAGCGTTTCGTAATGAAAGAAATTAAGATGGATGTGACACAGAGTTGAAAACGTAATACTTTGCTAATGGAGTAACGTGGCTGCGTGAGAACCACGCTTGCTTTAGTTTCGCATAGACAGCGGTGAGTACACTGCCAGAATAACGATTGGTGGTTTATATATAGGCTGCCAGTTTGCCACACCCTCAAGACGTTCGAGCGTCCGAATTGTGGCAAGGCTCTGTTTTCGAACAGGTTCGAACAGGTTTCGAACAACTTAGTAACCTATGAGTGAATGTTAAAGCCGTTTAGTCTTGCACAAACGCAACGACAGCAAATATGTGTAAAAGTGTACATCTATACGCAATCATATATTGTAAGCAGCATGAATAATATTCGTAACGTTTCCTTTTCTAAGATACGCAGGACACGGGAGGTGTCATGTCGCACGCTAATTTTGTTATGCTATGACTGTGAGTAGTGAAACATGGAAGAGAAACGAAACGACACAACGCCTGTCAGGATAAGTGGCGACGTACTTCGACTTGCCAGGCATGCCTCACACGGTGGATGCCAAGCGGCACAATAGTAATTGAACCCAATACCGCGCGAGCTCGAAACGGACACTGTACCACTTTGTTAGCCATCAGTCACGTGGTCTTTCCTTTCCTTTCCCTTCTACCTTTCCTAGCTGCGAACCATTAGGCGACGCCGTACTCCATATGGATCGTAGAAGTTAGGCCCCTTGCTTGCCTCGAAACACACACTATAGGGTGTTTTAGCAGTTGGGGAATTATACGGTAAGCACGCTATAAAACCACTTTCTTGTCGGCACAAACCTGTATCAGGCACTTTGAACATTTCATTCCGTTACCGCACGCTTAGAGCTACAATAGGGCGGGTGTTACCAATCGAAATGACCACGTGCCGGCCACGTAGGCACGGTGTTATCGTACAGAGAGCACTGCAAACCACTGCTTTTAAAACACCTTATTCTGTGTGTCTTCCCACGTATAAGACGAAAGATCAGAACAAGCGATCAGCTCCACACCAAGCGCAAATTGAAGAGGCTGCATTTGCGCAGCAAATAGCCACTCATAACGCGTAAGACGAGAGCTGAACACGAGACCAAAGGTGAATGAACGAGGCAAGACAGCTGCAAGTGTGCAATAAATATCGACTTGTTCTTTTATTCTCTTCCTAAAAGTTCATCGACCAGTGAGAAGCGACGAACAGCCCAATCACTCCAGTTGTTCAACAACGCTCCCTTCCTAGTCTGTACAATCTGCGCCGCACACCACAGGACATCGCGCAGAGTCTGGCGTCGCCGTGTTTTAAGACGACCGTCAGAGGCGTTCGTGATGTGGCCAGTCCTGGCTGATGGTTGAACAGTCCGAACCTGCGTGGTGGTAAAGGAGAACGTCAGCCTACACCTATGCCCTGTACACCACCCGCTTCGACCTTTTAAAAGGCGCCCTGCAACGCTTTTTGAACTTGGCCAGAAAACAGCACCGATCAGTCGGGCAGGTCCGAGTGGTAACACCTCGCTCACGTGTTGGTATAGGAGCCTCCAAGACTGATAGACACCATTTTCTAGCTCAGCTCACAATGTGTTGAGGAGTCCCTTTCAAGAAGATTAGAGTGGAGCAGAGGACATGACGATGCTGGGGTCGGCACAATCATTGACAAAGCTCCATCGTAATTTTCCTCTGTCCGCAAAATGGTAGCCTTCGCAAGAATGAATTCCTGAAATGGAGCTCTTACTACTTCAGATCCATACCTTTGGCGTTATGTTTCGAGCGTTCGTGTGCACAGACATACGCGCGTTCTTTGCTCGGAATTTTGAATTGTTCGGACTGGTCTGTTCGTCTGTTCCTCTTGGACGTTCTTTGTTTTCCTATTCGAAACGTCTTCATTTGAGCTTCTCTCATCTGGTCCGCTGCTGGTCTGTGTGGATCCATTTGCGCTTCCTGGGCCGTGTATATTGAGCGTTTACTGCTTTTGTGAAGCCGTACAATTGGAGTAACTGGACTACCACAAGCGCACCTTGATATAAGAGCCCAAGGCATTCCTTGAGCGACTCCGTTCGGGATTCGGTACTATATGCGATACCTTATCGTGTAGGGTAGCCAACCGGACGCCCTTCTGGTTAACCTCCCTGCCTTTCTGTTTTCCCCTTCCTTCCTTCCTTCATTATCGTGTCATGATCTTTCTGCTTTGTCTGAAGACTGGTGTCTGAAGACGGGCATCTAAACACTGTCAGGACGCCAACATTGCTAACTTGCAAAATTGATGCAGCGTCACATAAGAGCATATATTAGCTTTCAGCACCTACTCTAGGATAGACGTATGCTCGCAGCTCTTAATCGCAGCACAAAGCCAGACAAAAAGCCTTCGACTTTCTGACTGCGACTTCAGGACATTATGATGTCGCAATACTTTTGATCGGCCCCGTCTGCTTAGGGAAAGTATTCAATGGCCGTATGGCAAAGTACATAAGACGAAGGGCACTCACTGGAAGATGTCTTGAGGTGGCAAACACAGGTGCTCACAGTCAGCGCTTAGTGGTAGCCGTAGCCGTGGCCGTAGCCGTGTCCGTAGCCGTAGCCAAGACCGTAGCCGTGGCCGTAACCGTGACCGACGGCGACAGCGACGGGAGCGGCAGCGACGACGCCGTGGCCGTAACCGTATCCGCCGTGGCCATAACCGTATCCGCCGTAGCCGTGTCCGTATCCGCGAGCAGAGTAGCTGACGCCGTGGTTAATGTGGCTGCCGTAGGAGGCGCTCTTGTAGTTGCCGAGCAGCCTAACGGGGGCAGCGACGGCGTAGCCGTGGCCGCCGTAGCCGTAGCCGCCGTAGCCGCCATAGCCGTGGCCAAGACCATAGCCGAGGCCGAGGCCGTAGCCGTATCCGCCGTATCCGAACTTGTGGGGGTAGGCGCTAGCGGCGGCGACGAAGCCCAGAAGGGCGAAGACGAGCTGGAAAAGGAAGAGAAAAGCTACAGCAAACCGCGCTCGATCACATGCAGTTCTCATAAGCGCAGCTAAAATGAGATCTTGTATTAACACTCTGGTCAAATAATAATCTTCGTTTCTGCTTCGTTCCAGTTGCCAGTCCTATGTACAACACTAGTGCAACAAAAACTTTGAAACCACTGAGCAGCACTTCTCATCCAAGCACCAATAGCCGATATTCTAGGTCGAGCGTCGAACAGACGTGACTGACTGAAACCCATATGGTCTTTCAAACTTTAGTCCTTCGACGACGTTCTAAGCCATAGTCCCTACAACTTAGTCCTCAACAGGTCCCCCCAGAGCGCACAGTCGAAGCGTTACACTTACAAGAGCGTTCATGATGAAAACTGGGTGGTTTTGGCTGTCTCGCTACGGAAACTGTGACTTTCCGCCGGCACGGACACCAGCTTATATAGGTGGACTCAATACAATCACGTGTTCCATAGACAAAAGCAAACACTAAACCACACAACAGGTGCACAAGACAAAAGAGAGAAAGAGGGTAAGGCGACAATATAATAGGCAAAGGCGTGGTGCCGTTGTGGACCTATATGACAGCAGCGTATCGGTCAGCAATCAGGGCTGGCTTTCAATCCCGAAGACAGGCATTACTTGTTTCGGCTCACAGACAAACAGCACCCCCCCCCCTTGCTTCACAAGCTTGTTCATATTTCTCCTTTTGTTTTCCTCACATTTGCCTGGGCTAATTGGTCCACGAACCCCCGCTATTTCTTTTCTTTTTCCTCTTTTTTTCTTTATAGATCTCGCTGATGCCGATCGGGCGTCGCGAGGGCGACCGAGAAACGAGGCATTTTTGGCCCTGCGCGATATTTGCGCCCAAATGGTGCGATGTGTTTGTCTGAATACGTGTTTGTGCTTTTGTCCCGTGCAGGAACAAGTGCTGGTACCGGGAGAACGCTCCGAGGCATTTTCCTATTGAGAAACACACAGACAAACGTGCAAAGGAATGTGCCCGTTCACGGTGCGCTCACGGGCAAATACAGAGTGTGTAGGCCGACAGGCAAAAATGTGCTGCGCGCATTGGGACCTTGGGCGTGCCCCAATCTCCGCAGGCTATGACGGACGCCAGAGCGGGCTGCTTTCAGATCTATGGCACCTGCGTGAGGCCACCAAACACGGTAGGGGGGCGAGATCGGTGGAAACAACGGAAGGATACTTATTCATTTTTTGACGTCCAGCCTCTGGGTTGGTCATGGCGGTCAGAGAGAAAAGGAAGGCCTTTGTGTTTTTTGCTACGCGTGGGATCTTCATCGAGAGTGTTACAGATTCACGGGGTCACGGCTTGAGCGTCGTGATCGGCCGTGAAACGTGATTTATTGCCCCTAGTATGGCAAACAATGCAATAATCGCCGCCAGTCCCTCATTCCGCGCCAAGATGAAGGCAATAGTCAACTTGCGTTTGATGGTAGCCCACGCTGAAAACCGACAAAAGGGAAGGCACACCTGACACACCACAGCGCTACATTACCGCTCACTTTCGTCACATCGTCGTTACATTACAAGTCACTTTCGCGTCCTACCATCAAACTCAAGATGCTCTCTACCAACAAGCCCACATTGCCACCCTCGGCCTCGTTGACATATAGGTTGCAAGCATGAACGTTCAACCAAGTGCGTCACGTACGCGCAGATGTCCGGCCAAGGAAGGTGGATATGCACCACAAGCGATTGTATTATAGGTATTCGCGATGTAAATGGCAAGCGGGTCATGTTACTGATGTCATAACCTATCGGCCGTGATAGTCATGTAGATTTGTACCCTACCACGCCGATTTCCTATGCACGAAATGAACGAAACGCAGGTTTTAGATGTTTTGCCTCGCAAGTGTTTTCGACGCCACAAGGTCACTTTCGCGTCCCCTGAGGAACATCAGGCTTGTGTTTTAATAATCCACCCACCCGCCCCTTGCTCATTTCCTTTAGCAGTCATGCATAGATGAATTAGTTTGTTCAGGTTATAGGTACATCCACCCAAGGAGGTTTCCACCCAACAACGAAAGCTCGCGGCCCGCGACATTGGTCAAGAATCTTAATAACCACTTAGCCGGGTAATGTAGCCTTTAATTATATGTTTTATCTTGCAGCAGCTTATACGACCGAACTGCAGCGACTGTGTGCTTGTGCTCCTATTCTAAAGACTAATCACTTCTTGGCTAACCAAAGCCACCATATCCACCTAGCCAACATCGTCATGGGGCTCTCGTGGTCGTTTCAGTAACTCGGGTTACAGCATAATTTGCCTGGCATAACAACGCTGTGTGACAAACGTGAATGAAGTGGCATCAATTTGACGATTTGTGGGGTTTAACGTCCCAAAACCAGCTCTGATTGACATCATTTTAATAGCATCAAATGCGCGTCGTGTTTCATGATGTGCATGACACGCACAATAGGGGTTATTCCATTACATTCGTCGTTACATTACAGGAATGTGCGTGGTGTGACGAGCATGCATGACAAACACATGAAATACGGGTGAACTCGTTATTGACATGACACCATCTCATGAAGTGACATGAAAACCTATGATTCTCCTGCGGTCCTTATCTAGGTTATCACAATATGAATCCCATACACCCCTATCTCAATATAAATTACATGGCAAGGACTTCATGGGATAAACTGCATAGGTCACAACATGCCGGTATCGCGGCTCACTTAACCAAGCCATAGGAATACTCCTATATGATGTACCATGAATAACATGCAGTGGCATGCATGGCATTTGATGCATGTAATGGTGGGAATATATCAAGCCACCCTTGAATGACATACCATGGTGTGGCAAGTCATAACACTTGCAGTAACAATATGAATCATTCGCACAATATAATCAAGTGAATACTGTTTTACCAACACAGCTTGCTGGCCTAGTTGGTATTTACTTAAGGTCATGATGACGCCGCCACTAGAACAACATACACACAATGGTAGGAACACCGCCGCGTGTCCTGTTCCTGTGTTCCTACCATTGTGTGTATGCTGTTCTAGCGGCGGCTTCATCATGACCTTAAGTCAATACTGAACGACATGCATTCCATGTCCATGCATAGCTACACGAATGACGTATATCATGACATACGTGCATAACGAAGAGGAACCACATTAAATGTTCCTGCCCCGTCACGGTGGTCTAGTGGCTATGGTACTCGGCTGCTGATCCGAAGGTCGCGGGATCGAATCCCGGCCGCGGCGGCTGCATTTCGATGTGTGCGAAATGTTGAGGTCCGCGTGCTGCGCGATGTCAGTGCACGTTAAAGAACCCCAGGTGGTCGCAATTTCCGGAGACCTCCATTACGGCGTCTCTCATAATCAGAGCTGGTTTTGGGGCGTTAAACCCCACAAATCAAATCATTAAATGTTCCAATATTTCATAACCCGTGTACGCATTAAATGGACGAAGTGACACGTTGTACCATGAAATACGTGCACCACATAACGTGAATGGCATGACGCGCAATGAAAAACGTAGGTGACATTACATGCCCTTACGTTACAAGCAATGTCATAACGTATCATACGGTTCAAGAGATGATACAATGTGTTGCATATAAGAAACGTCTTGTTTTGTCATTCCATGACGTGAATCAGGAGTGCATGTCATAATATTAATGACGTAAATTTCATGACCTGTGCAGCCGCTGTGGTCTCTCTGCTTTCATCCCTGGACCCTCGTCCTCTTATTGAGGCCGCCACACAGCAGGCATTTCAAACGCCCCCTCCCGGCATTGCGTTCTTCGGCAACCACTTCAACACCAAACTATCGCTCCAACAGACTTGACATAACATCAGGCAGCTCACAACGCCCTGAAATCGGACGACTTGGAACAGCCAACTGACCGAAAGGGTGTCTTCACCTCACACCATGCACCGCGTGACCAAAGAGAACCAAAGGGAACTAAAGGGTGTCTAACCGAACGAGTGTCGTCACACGTACGCACGACGGACGTCATCCAGGCTGCGAGTAACATCAAGCATTCAGGAATGACGTCTTTGCAGAGCGAACATTAGCGGGATAAAGATGAGAATAAATGATACGGTATTCTGTTCCAAAACAGCGATATTTATTTATTTATTTATTTATTTATTTATTTATTTATTTATTTATTTATTTATTTATTTATTACATACTGCAGACACTTAGGTCCAAGCAGGGGGGCAGTTTCAATAGGACATGATTCATACAGAAAATAACAAATTGTTTGGGGTTAATTAATACGAAACACCGTGTACAGGAGAGCTCCGGAAATTTATACCACCTGGGGTTCCTTAGCCTGCACCGAACATCGCACAGCACACGGGCCTTCAGTATTTCCAAAGAACAGGGAGGTGTTCGTACTTCTGTAGCAGGCCCTGAACTTGTGCGCGTTTAGAAAAACTTTTATTTCGACCTTTGACGCGACGAATATTGAGAAACTGTAAGAGTACAAGAACAGAAACAAATAAAATTATGACACGTACAAGGCTATATACAGCGCTATATACATGACACATTTAACACACACATGTCCCACTTCAGACGATGCCACCAACACAGAGGGACTGACATAAATGCACAGTCAGCATAAATGAATTTGTGTTTAGAAAAAGTTGTTATATCACAGGCGATTAACACCGATAACATTACAACGCAATTTCGATGAAGGCGAAATGTTGAGGCCCGTGCGCTGTGCGGTGTCAGTGCGGCACGTTAAGGAACCCCGAGTGGTCGAAATTTCCGGAGACCTCGACTACGTCGTCTCTCATAATCAGAACTGGTTTTGGGACGTTAAATCCCACAAATCAATCAACATTAGAACATAACGTTTTCATGCAAAACATAAGACATCAAATCACGAGTATCACAAGACAGAGTTCCGCCACATCTACACAACACAGGAATGCAGCGTGTATAAAAGAGCGTTCTACATATTCACACACACACGTATACAAACGAGTAGCTACAAAGAAAGCACCAATCAGGTGCGAGTATGTACACATTATAAATATACATGTCATTGCCGCCAACGACAAACGATGCATCAGCCTACCAAAACCAGGCAGGCCGAAAGACACGCTTCACGCGTTTATCAGAGACTGACACAAAGACCAATGCCGAAGGAATTCTTCCTCACCGAGAAAGAACAGTTCATCCGACAGGACAGACAGAAGCTCTCTCTAGAATGAGAAATTTGTTTAGAAAAAAAAAATGTGAGCGATTTAGAGTACATCGTACTCTTCTATGTGAGAGATCCGTAGAGCCGTCCCTGTGAAGCTAAATCACATTGCTGAATTGGTCGAAGGGAAGTTTATTCAACTCATGACAAAGCACTGGTTTGCACTGTATCAGAGACTCTTATATATACATCGTCCAATATGGACAAATCCGTAACACACTTGGTATAATATACAAAACACAAGATCAGAACATGCACCGTGTGGAAATAGTACATACAAAGTCCAACTCATGGCGTTACACAATTCTACCCCGTGATGTGTGGCACATACGAGCAAATGTACAATCTTGAACTGAAAAGGTTGCGTTAGCGTCTTCTACACTACATATTCGAATTGCGTATGCTCCAACGCTGGCTTGAATACAGGACAGAACACCACTGGTAGCGCCCCCTGCACGCAAGTATGCTCCTTCATGCCCACAGATGCACGTGTTGCCGGCTTCGTTTTTCAGCACAAATACAGAGTAAAACAATAAAGGACGACCTGAATATATGAGCGCAATAAATATTATATCGCCAAGAGCACAATTCCTTTAATAAAGTGGAAGCCGCCGCGGTGATACAGTTAGTATACAACGCTCGTCTGCTAAACCGAAATGCGCGCATTTAATACCGGCCGCGACTGTCCCCTTGCGATGGAGGCGAAAAGGTTAGAGGCCAGTGTACTGCATACGATATTAGTTTAGTATGTTTTCACTTTGCAAAAGCATAAATTACTGAAGTCTCTGTATATTATTTCCGTTTTTTTTATGTAGCGAAACACTTTGATGTGCCACCGGCGCATCTGATTGGTCGGCGTTGCTTTTGGCAGCCATATTCTTCCTAAAACTGTTTCTTGAATGCTGCAGCGAGAGAACGTCAAAAAAGTTGCGCGTTTCAGTAGGGTGTTTCCTTACATACGGCACGGCCACTATCACATTTGATAGCAAAGCGTATGTTGACGGCTGGACGCTATCTGCGCGCGCGTGCTCCGCTCCACGTGTTTAGGAAGAACATGGCTGCCGACCCGGGCTTTGAGCGAGAGGGTGCCAGGAGAGGAGGTAGTCGTCGCTACTTAAAAACGGAAAAATATCTAGGGGCTTTATAAATTACATGAAGAGAATATGATGATGATCGTGGTTCGGTTAGGAAAGGACGCTAATTTCCGCAGCCCATGTAGGGAGCACGGCTAAGCGTCCGTAGGGGTGGCGGAAAGGGAGTGAAAGAAATAGAGAGGGGAGAAAGGCCGTAGTGGAGGGCTCCGGAAATTTAGACCACCCGGGGTTCTTTAACGTGCACTGACAACGCACAGTACACGGGCCTCTGGCATTTTCGCCTCCATCGAAAATGCGACCGCCGCGGCCGGGATCGAACCCGCCTATTTTGGATGGCAGCCGAGTACCATAACCATTACACCCCCTTACGGCCAGAATATGCATAAGAGGTTCCCAAGGATACCGTACAGGTACTCTCTGTGCATGATCGAATTCAACAAAATAAAAGGTAAGCGGAGAAATACAGATCATGACAACGCAGTATAAAACCTAACCAACAGTTCACGTTGAATAACACGATGGTGGTTAAAATTATTCCGGAGTCTCCCACTATGGCGTTCGTACAGCGTCGTATCGGCACATACGATCGCAGAAATTACTATTTAATGAAGTCGAGCTTGCTATAATTCAATTTTCGACCTAGCTTTTTGGTTAGCAGTGCGTGAGCAAGCAGGAATGAATTTTTATACGCACAAACTTTGGTAATCAACATTCGCTGACTGATTTCTCGTGTTTTACGTCCCAAAACCAGCTATGATTATGAGAGACGCCGTATAGTGGAGGATTCCGGAAATTTCGACCACCTGGGGTTCTTTAACGTGCACTGACATCGCACAGCACACGGGCCTCAACATTTCGCCTCTATCGAAATGCAGCCGCCGCGGCCGGGATTCGATCCCGCGACCCTCGGATCAGCAGCCGAGTACCATAGCCCGCCGTGGCGGGTCAATAATCAACGCGAGATGGGCCCTGCCACTCGTTATTTCTGTAATCATAATGATATTTGATGCGGTTTTACAAGCCAAAACAACCATACGGTTATGAGTCACGCATTTGTGGAGGGCTCCGGATTATATTTGACCGCCTGGGTTTCTTTAATAGACACATACATATACTGAATACTGCGCATGGTGCACATCTGCTTACACGACGTGTATAGCGACTCATTGTACTTTACCATCGTCACCTCTCATACCTCCCTCTATCTCTATCTATCCCTTTTCCCCCTTACCCCTGTGAGGAGTAGCAGGCCAGAGACTCACTCTCCAGGCCGACATCTCCTCCTCTCCTCTCATTAAATGCTATCTTCTTCTCACATATAAACATGCGGGTGTTTGCTTGCGTTCTGTCTCCGCCGAAACGCATCCGTCGTGACGGGATTCGATCCAGCGACCTAGCCTCAAAGCTACCATGCCAGGTCCTTGTTGTTTTCCTTAAACCTTTCCCCCTCCCATCCTGTGTAGGGTAGTGAACCGCATGTTCGTTCTCGTTAACCTGTCTAACTTTCCGTTCAGTCGTTTCACTCTGCCTCTCTCTGTTCTTCTCTCTCTCTCTCTCTCTCTCTGAGCCTTTATTTATTTAGTAAGAGTAATCACACCTTTAACAAAGCGGGAATATCACACAGCCTTTGTTTATTTACTAAGAGTCATCACGCCTTTAACAAAGCCAAACAATCACATCTAATTTGGAGCGCACGGCCCCTCGACTTTCGTCGCCAGCTGTAGTACATTTCATTCTTAATCAATTACCCTGCGGTCACGTTCACTTAGCACAGCGGTGACTGCGCCATATGCTGCTGGGCACAAGGTCGAGGGATCGATGCCTGCTTCGGATTTCCGAAAGGTGTGGCATGAGAAAAGAAAAAGAAAACTGAAAAAAAAGTGTGCGAACGCCCTTCCCTTGGCACCAATTCTACCACTGTAGAGAACTCACCTCCTGTTATCTGCACGACGCATTAGGAGGTCTGCGCAGCCCCGTTCTTTTTCCCTCTTGACACCGACTATATATGTATTTGCATATCTGGCTGAAAAAATCTAGCCCATAAATATTTCAATATACTTACAAAGTTAACAACTAGCTTCTATCAAGCTCTCGAGATGTAATAGCTGATAGGTTTGACGTGGCAAAACCACGATATGGTTATGACTCGCGGCGTACTGGAGGGCTCCGGAAGTTTTGATTACCTGGTGTGGTGGTTCGTGGGCCCAGGACTCAGACACAGACAGCTCAATCACAGACAAGGAAACATTTATCGACAGGACGAGACAGCACATACACTTTCACAGACAACAACGCGACACAAGCAACACAGTCCGAACGCTACGTTCAAGAACTAACGGCGCGTCCTGTCTAACTGATGTCGGATGTTCGCTCGCACCACTCACACGACTGATTGTTCTAGCAGCGGTGGCGCACGCTGACATCAGTAGACGAGGCACGATGAGTCGTGTCCGAGCTCAAAAGCAGACCCTGAACTGCTCGTTCAGGAAAACGTCGAGGTGCGATGCCTCTCACGTGGCACCGAGGCCACTCCTCAGCAAACAGTTGCGTCGAACTGCAGCATACGTGGCACCGTGGCCACGATCTCAGCACAAATGACGGGAGTGTGTCAAGGAACGTACCCAGCGAATTTTATTGAGATTTAATGACCTCGAAAAATCGCCAGAGTCGGCCTTAACGAGCACGCTAGAGACAGCTTTCCCATAGCAGAGTGCGATGTACTCTGAATCGTTTTCCATTTGTTCTAAATACTGATACCAGGGCAGTACATGGGCTTCCACCATGTTCACCTCCATCGAAATTGCGACTGCCGCTACCGGGATCGAACCCGCGACCTTGGGGACAGCCGTCAAGCACAGCAACGAAGAGGCAACCGCTTCGGACAAGTCTCGTGATAGTGTGAAGATCCCTGAATTGCATGCGCTGTCAAAAGAGGCAACCTTTCGGTTATTCACTTGGCATTATGTGCATTCTTTGCTATTGTATATGTTATTGCTGTATGTGCATGCGCTTGCACTGTAAAGGGCCCCGGGCCATCGTCTGGCTGCTGCGACAGCTCTTTGCCGATATGTCCTTCCTGATTGTATTTTAACACAGAGTTCAAATAGAATGGTCTACAAGTTCAGGACGAACAGTGCACTAAGATAAAACATGATGAAAAGCGTGTGTACAACGGCCATAAGTTAGAGCTCAGTAAAATCCACGCGACTCAAATGGTAAGCACACCAACACTGTTGCGGAATCGTCTGTAAGAAGGACACAAGAGAACGCAATGCAGGAAGGCGCAAAGAAACTGTACTAAATCCCAACATTAATAGTTTCATGGAGTTACAAAGAATGTGCTACGCCGGTGTCGACATTGATCAGTAGCACAAGAAGCACACGCACCCTCTAATATACATGAAAGTTTCGCATACCCTCAAAGTCCAACGAACAGTCCGGAAGTAAAAACCAATAGAGCGTCCAGTTATTATAGCGCTTTCACGTGATTGCGTCCCAAACAAGGCGCACGACACTTTTCCTGCCCTTAGCGATGAGCATAGGGAACGCTTCAAGGAGTCTCCGCCCATACGTGTCGCGACAATGAACCAGGAGGAGAATGCTTGGACGTTGTGTGGAGCTGTCAGCAAGAACACAGTGATGACTAAGCTGGAAGCGTTGCCTCCACGCGCAAAGAGCCAGACGCGCTCGAAAGTTGCCTCCTGTTGTGTCAACGCATAGCTTACGTCTATTGGGCGGTAACGCCCGCGACACCTGAACAGTAATGCTGTCGAGACTCATAAAGTCCCCAGAGCGCGCATGGGCGTTCGTACTGACAGTGGAGGCACTGGTACTGAGGGAGCCCTGTGCGAACACTGAGGCACTGTTTGGAGTTGCAATTATCGGGCACAGCTCAGGCGTGCTAGCATCTGGATCATGGATATCTCTAGCGAGTGTCGGAACAATCGCCTGTTGCTGTTCCTCTGGAACTCTACACACTTCCAGCTTCCCTTCATTTATGAGAGGGTCCCTCAAATGGTCATGGACCATGCCTATGACGTGTCTAACCGCGTCCAGCGGCACACCTGAACAGTGGCCGGTAAATGCCTCGGAGTTTCCTGCACGGCATTCGCCGCCATATTCGAGAGGATCTCTAACCTCCTCGAAGGTGTTTAGCGTTTCAGAGGCGCTGCAAGATAGCTGCTCTTCTGTGGAACTTCCATGTTCTTCACTCTCGGACTTCCAATCTGCTCCATCGAGCACATGCGAACTCCAGTTCGTTCCTCGGCTGCCTGCCAGCCTACCATCATGTGTATTAGCACTTAATTGCAGCTCTGGCGAAATACCACGGCGATGTACATGATCGCCACTCAAGAAAGGTTCATTTATATACGGAATGCCCTTAGATAAAACCTTCAGCACCGGCTCGTTGGAGCTCTCCTCCGACGACTGTTCGCGTCTCTGTATTTCCACGTTTATGTTTTCAGCCTCTGCCACCTTAACCTTTAATCCAAGCGTTATCGTCTTCAGTTCTTCTAGTTCCTCATCTTTCTTTATCGTTCCATTTCCTTTCTTTCTCATTTCCCTTTCATAGTCTATCTCCTCTTGTTCCTTCGCTAACTCTGCCGCCAAGCGTTCTTCGACCCAATCCTTCAGTTCTTCACCCTCAAGACCAATGCGCCTTGCCAACTTTTCTAAAACACGCCGTGATTCCCATGCGCTCCCGTTAGATCCTTCTCTTTCACCAGTAACAGTGGGCTGTAACCTCCTTGAGCTCTCATGAAGTCGCAGCTTCAGCTCAAGTATTTCACGTTCCTGTTCTTTCAGTCGCTGCTTCTGTTCCGCATGTTCTCTTGCGAATTCTCGTTCTTTAGCCTGTTCTTCGCGAGCTTGAGCGCATTCTCGTTCCACCCACTCTCTAAGCGCATCGTCCTCCAACCCTAACTGTCGACCAAGTTCGATAAGTTTCTCCTTCTCCATGACTCAGGCTGTGTCTGAGCAATGGCGTTAGATCTTACTAAGCCATCCTGGCAGTAGGCTCGCCAATTGTGGTGGTTCGTGGGCCCAGGACTCAGACACAGACAGCTCAATCACAGACAAGGAAACATTTATCGACAGGACGAGACAGCACATACACTTTCACAGACAACAACGCGACACAAGCAACACAGTCCGAACGCTACGTTCAAGAACTAACGGCGCGTCCTGTCTAACTGATGTCGGATGTTCGCTCGCACCACTCACACGACTGATGTTCTAGCAGCGGTGGCGCACGCTGACATCAGTAGACGAGGCACGATGAGTCGTGTCCGAGCTCAAAAGCAGACCCTGAACTGCTCGTTCAGGAAAACGTCGAGGTGCGATGCCTCTCACGTGGCACCGAGGCCACTCCCTCAGCAAACAGTTGCGTCGAACTGCAGCATACGTGGCACCGTGGCCACGCTCTCAGCAGGCGGCTAGACGGGAACGTGCGCGGCACCGGGGCCACGCGTTCATCAGGCGGTTGTGCCGAGCAGGGACCTTGCGCGGCACCGTGACCACGCCCTCAGCAGATGGTTGTGCCGGACTCCAACCTGCGTGGCACCGTGACCACGAGTCCGTAGATGGTCCCGGCCACACCACTGCTCCAGCCGCTCGCCCTGGCCCGCTCGCTCATCCACCCCGGAACAGCCAGCCCGATCCAGGACACCAGGAACACGCCCAGTACGTCCCGGCTGGCACCGAGCTGGTGCGTCTGCTTGCCGAGTCGACGTGCCGCTCTCAGTCGCTTCTGACGCTCGATCGCCGTCGGCGTTCCGAAGCCCACGCGCTTCACGTTCGCTCTTCGTCGTTGTCTTTGTTCCTTCTTGTGCGGCGAAAAAACACTCTCCCACTACACCTGGTCTTCCGGTGATTTTTTGGGCATGTCAAAGTAATGACAATCCTATGTTTCTGAGATGTCACACTCCTGGTAGTACAAATGCTCAGCCAATGCGAAAATAACATTTAATGAGCAAAAGAAAAGCACGAAACCGAAATCCAACCAAGCAGTGACGTCAAATCAGTCAACCCGCCTTTTGCGGTAGGGAGAGCGCATGCGCTCTTCCCCTGGCGGCAATGTCGCGATGGTTTACCGGTGCGCACAGATCTCGGAGGCCATGACGTGGTACCGGTGCGCTTCTGGCGCTTTGCCGATCATGACGACAACGCAGCGTGGCCAACAATTGTTGAAAGCCAGGTGGGCGGTTTCACATAATCAGTAAAAATTAAATCACAAGCAACCTGCGCATCTCTCGAGCACGTAATCTTGCACAAATGACGGGAGTGTGTCAAGGAACGTACCCAGCGAATTTTATTGAGATTTAATGACCTCGAAAAATCGCCAGAGTCGGCCTTAACGAGCACGCTAGAGACAGCTTTCCCATAGCAGAGTGCGATGTACTCTGAATCGTTTTCCATTTGTTCTAAATACTGATACCAGGGCAGTACATGGGCTTCCACCATGTTCACCTCCATCGAAATTGCGACTGCCGCTACCGGGATCGAACCCGCGACCTTGGGGAACAGCCGTCAAGCACAGCAACCAATAGGCAACCGCGGCGGACAAGTCTCGTGATAGTGTGAAGATCCCTGAATTGCATGCGCTGTCAAAAGAGGCAACCTTTCGGTTATTCACTTGGCATTATGTGCATTCTTTGCTATTGTATATGTTATTGCTGTATGTGCATGCGCTTGCACTGTAAATGGCCCCGGGCCATCGTCTGGCTGCTGCGACAGCTCTTTGCCGATATGTCCTTCCTGATTGTATTTTCTCTTGAAAAGAGTTTAATTGAATTAGGGACGTTGGTACTATAGTCTGTTTCAGGAGTTCCGTGCAGCAAAGCCAAGGCTACGAGTCCATCGAGCACCCAATTCTTCCGAGGCGACGCTAAATGTCTAAGTGTACTAAACAAATGTAAGCTAACAGATGATACTCTTCGTGTAATGCTTAAAAATTCTATTTCAAGTATGGTGTCTTCTAATGCCTTGTTTTCTAATGGAATACATCTTGAGTGTTGAGTGGAATACATGTTGTGTGGAAATAATCTTCATTGTTGCAATGTGAGTGCAAATATTCACCTTACTTAACCCCCTCTGTACCGCACTTTGCTGCCATTGTATTGTATCGGGGTGGCGGGGCTTATCAAGCTGCAGATATTGCAGCTTTTACCCTGCTATCCTCACCATAAATGGTACTTTTTCTTTCTTTTTCAACCTGTTAACTGTTATAATTTGTATCGGTTATGGTGAAATAAACCAAATCTCAAATCTCTCATTGTTTGGACACGCACCTGCGAGCCCACTCCTGCCAGTAGGAGTCTCACACATTCCTCACCCCTCCCCTTTACAAGGCTTCTCCTTCCTCTGCACGCTTCGCGACTGGCAGATGTCATGGCGCGGAGGGATACTTTTAGCACGTGTTTGCCTCCTGATTGGAAGAAAGGGCCTGTAGCTTCCACAGTGTTGCGTGGAACTCTTGAAACAGACTATAGTTCTTTCCTGGAAGCTTCGCCGCGGTGGTATAGTGGCTATGTCACTCGGCTGCAGATCCGAAGGTCGCGGGATCGAATCCCGCAGCCCTCGATTTGATGGCCGCGAAATGTTGAGGCCCGTGTGCTATGCGATGTCAGTGCACGTCAAAGAACCCCCAGGTGGTCGAAATCTCCGGAGCATAATCAAGTCCTGCTTAAAAGACGTAAAATTTCAGAAATCAATCAATCATCGTTTCGTGGAAGCGAAGGTCCCGAACCAAAAATGTTGGCAAGGTGTTGCGCTCTTGAACCTCATAAAGGCGAAAGCCAGGCTTCGTGTCGATAACGCTTCAAATTTAGACATCCGCAAGACATAAGGGAGTCAGTCAGAAGAAGTGTAATGCACTTCCCATGCGTAGACACTTCGTAACGCATTAAAAGGACCGTTGTCATCAGGGCCACAGTATGCGCATGCGCGGATTCCGGGTCGAAACGCGCGCCAAGTTTTCGGCGATCAGCGCACGATGAAAAGTGTGACACCTTGTATATACCATCTCTCTTAGGTGTAATTGTGATGTCATGCCTCCGAGAGGCTCTACTGCTGCGTGGTGAAGGATTGTGGATGCACGAACTACCAATTTCGATTTCGGCGGAAAGGAGTGCACATCACACCGTTTTTTTTTCTTTAATTTTCGCTCTGTCCCCGCAGGTCCACAACTCTCGTAATAAATTGACATGCTTATAGTAGATGGTAAGATGTACTCCTGTTTTCCCTAACAACACGCATAAGCACTAATCCGGGGTGCAAGGCCGATACTAATCTCTTTTTATTTATTTATCCTGCTTCATCAGTTTCTTGTTTACTGCCCCGAGTAGAGTTCTTAACTCGCTTCAGCTACATTATATCGACTGCCATAGTCAGTCCTAGCAATTAATATGAAGGTTAAGGTGGAATATCAAGATTCCCTAATTGCGTCCAGCCGCCAGCAATGCATAAATGTTGCACGTATACTGTCTCCTCGAGATTCGTTTGCTGTATGCCCCAGGCGAAGGCGGCAACAAGTGGTGTCCCTGTGATCTGTATACGCAGGGACGCTGCACCCGGATACAACTCCAGTCTGCAGTGACGCCCCTTCCACATCCTCATAACTGCCAGCGACTGTTCCTCTGCGATGCCGCAAATAGTCCGCGCTTCAAGCTACCCATGTGAGCAAAATAAAACAAGCTAACTGCAGAAACAGCTTTATAACTTAATCTTTACGTTTTTACTTGTTTGTTAAAGTGGAACATGGAAAGTCCAATTTCTTATTGCAATCACACCAAAATGACCCATAACGCCGTTTTGAAAAGGTAACATGACGTCGATTTTGTTTGCGTCTGTGATTGGTTGGCGAGAGTAACATCTACCTGAGCGGTTCGTTTGCCTTGTAGTCAACTGCTGGGGGCGTCTTTTTGTTTGTTTTTTTTTCGACGTTGTATCCGCTATTATAGCAGCGGTGGGCTGACAGCGCCAATGCAATGCTGCGGCCATATGCGGCAGCATCGAATATTGTGAAGACCGTAGGACACTGGGTTAGCGACAGTACGCTCCGCTACGGCAAAGACATGCTCTCGCACTGAGCTGTGAAATGGAAAGATATATAAAAGGTAAAACACGCCTTTCGGAGATGAGCACCGCGACATATTCAAGCGCCAGGTCGAAGTACTTGTTTCCCCATTACAAAAGATGGCGAAAGCGCTAGCGCGGGAATGGAACCTAGTTCTCTGGCATTGGAACTGGGCACTGTACCACTTCAACGCTTTTCCTTAGTCTGGTGTCTGTCAACCCCTCACGCCTCCATTCCCCGTGCAATGGCAGTGGTCCCTTGTAGGTTCGAGAAATTAATGTATTTCCCAATATCAAACGATTCTGGCTCTCTGAGCACATAAGCAAGAAAGAAGGCACAGAACAAGAAGTCAACAGAGACCAAGCGTAAATGAAAGAGGCAGTCGCAACGTTTCAATAAACATCGACTCGTTTTTATTCTCTTCGAAAAACTTCATCGACCAATGATAAGCGACGAACAGTCCAATCACTCCCTGCTAGTCTGTACAATGCGTGCCTGCGCACCTGAGGACATTTCGCACAGTCCGGTGTTGTCGTGTTTATGATGGGTGTCCGAGGCTTCGGTGATGTGGCCACTCATTGCTGAAGGCTGGACAGCCCGAACCTGCGTGGTGGTAAAGAAGAAAGTCAGCCTAAACCTTACTCTCTCCAATAATCCTATGTCACCTTGCAGAGAATACGATACGGAACAGGGAATGTGGACTTTGCAAGTGGACTTGTCTTCGTCAAGTCCACTTGTCGAAACGTTGGCTCCTGCGACATTCCCTGCTCTAAATCGTATTTTGCGATCTGTTCATCGATTCAAGCATCCACCTTCCCCTGAGCTTCTCTTCTAGTTTGGACTTGCAGAGAATAGCAATTGCCGGCCAGGTCTGCCAGGCTTAACACCGCCTGTAGCGACACCATCGCATCACCATCACCGTCGGTGATGTTGTATAATTGGCACAATCTCTGACACGCTTCCGTTCGTGTTCTCCTGTGTTCGCTGAAGAACAACCGCCAGAAGAAAGAGTTACAGAAGTAGCAAGAATATGATAAGTTCCAATGGGTATCTTAAGAGGGCGTTTGCGGCCTTCTCTGTGTGCTATAGATGCCTGCGCGTTCTCACCGCACAATGCCCGACAATAGAACCTGCGGCTTACGCATTAGAGCTTAGAGAGAGGCTAAAGAGAAGGAGAATTTCTCTCGCTTTAATATTTCGCGCTTTTACAGTGCGAAACGCACCCCCCTTGCGAGAAGACGACGCTTGCGGGGCAAGAAAACGAGCAAAAAGAAAGTGGAGGTTGCCACGCCGCTCTGAGGATCTCGCACTAATTCGCGTGACGTCATCAATATTTGACGGTGCCTGCTCAGGTTTACATCATTATTTATTGGTAGAAAAAGGATATTGTGCTCTGAGAAAGCCAGAGACTTAAGCTAGCATGTTCCAGAAAATCTGATTGAAAGAATTTGTTGGTATTAAAAAATAGAATAATAAGAAAATATGGTTTCCACCACATCGTGTCCTGTATGTTACGGTGCGGAATTCGAGAATGGAACTTTCACCTTCGTTTTCTCCTCTAACATGATAAGAGTAGTGGTGACAGAGTTCCCGAAATTTAGCAGTCTAAGCGACTTCAGTGTTTTACTTTAGCGACCCTTTGAGACATCATGTTGTCCCTCCAATATATTTGAGTAACTCCGTCTCCTTTTGGGAAAGTAATCAACAAGCACAAAGGAACAAAAACTTACGATACTTACTGGTGTACTGATGCCTTGAGGCGGCAACACAGGTGCTCAGATTCCGCGCTTAGTGGTAGCCGTAGCCGTGGCCATAACCGTGGCCGTAGCCAAGACCGTAGCCGTGGCCGTAACCGTGACCGACGGCAACAGCAACGGGAGCGACGGCGACGCCGTGGCCGTATCCATATCCACCGTGGCCGTAACCGTATCCGCCGTAACCGTGTCCGTAACCGTGTCCGTATCCGCGGGCAGAGTAGGTGACGCCGTGGTTAACGTGGCTGCCGTAGGCGGCGGTCCTGTAGTTGCCGACCTTCACAACAGCGGGTGCGGCGACGGCGTAGCCGTGACCATATCCGTGACCGTAGCCGTGACCGTAGCCGTAGCCGTGGCCGAGACCATAGCCGAGTCCGAGACCGTATCCGCCGTATCCGAACTTGTGGGGGTAGGCGCTGGCAGCGGCGACAAAGCCCAGAAGGGCAACGACGAGCTGCAAAGAAAGATGGAAGACGGTATTATTCCAAACTGAACTTATAATCACACTAAATTCTTCTGATACGTTATCAGACAATAACTACGATAAGCGCAAGCAACGTTCTCTTATGAACACTTTGGCTATTCTGCCTTCTTCCTTTAGAACTCCCGCTTCATTCAAGAAGCTGGCTCTATGCAACGCCAGGGCAACTTAGGCTTTACCTTCCAAATCACCTAGCGTTTTATCATATAAACTGAACAATCGTATTGGTCTGTGCTGAGGCGAACGCTTTATATGCAAAGACCTGGTTTAATGCAACTTATGCCGGAGTACTATGTACGCCGAGTTTCATATCTTGCGCTTCGAAAGCTGTCTCCGACTTAATCCTTAGAACGTCGTCCTCAACGGAACACCACGCAAACAACCGGACTCGAAGCGTTGCACTTACAAGAGCGTTCATGATGAAAACTGGGTGGTTTTGGCTGTCTCGCTACGGAAACTGTGACTTTCTGCCGGCACGGGACACCAGCTTATATAGGTGGACCCACCACAATCACGTATGGGAGACAAAGAAAAATAATAAAGCAAAAAGATGACCACACAACAGGTCTCTAAGACAAAAGAGAGGGAGAGAGAGGTGACAAGGTAATACGCGAAAGCGTGTTGGTGGTGTGGACCTTTATGACAGCAGCATATCGGTCAGTAATCATTGCCTTCAGTTCCGGAGACAGGCGTTGCTCGTTTCGGCTTGCAGCCTATTGCCCTCGCACTTTCTGACAAGCTTGTTGCGAGGGCGAACGAGAAACTAGGTATTTTTTTGCACCACGCGATATATCTACGGTCCTTCGTCTGTGATGTGCGTGCGTGCGTGTGTGCGTGTCCCGAGGAACAAGAGCTAATCGAGAGAATGCTCCGAGATATTTGTCTATTGAGAAACGCGCGGACAACGTTAAAGGAATGCACTTCCTGTCGCGTATATTGTGCAGCATTTCTTCAGAGATAATAGGCCCCGCAAGATGCCCGCGAGCACGCCTTACTCTCGCCTATGTTATTCAATATGGAGATGTCGAAGTTGGCTAATGTACTGGACAATGTTCAGGGCATTGACTATACTATCTACGCGGACGACGTTGCTATATGGAGCGCTTGAGGCTAAGTTGCAGGCTGTGGCAACGCTTGCGGAAGAGTGTTTGGATCTATATGGGGCTCAAGTGGTCCAGTAAAAAGTCGGAGATGTTGATCTTCAAATCTAGGTCGTAGGCCGAAGGATTCGGTACCAGAAGTTGATCCTTGCATTATAATCCATGCTATGGATGGGCCGCCGATACCCAAAGTTAAAGCTATCAGGATCCTGGTTTTGATAATTGAAGCAAACGGATCGAACAATAGAACCACTCAGCGTATTACAAAAAAGACGGAGGAAGCCGTTAGACTTATCAGACGGATCTCTAATAGGCATAGGGGCTTAGGAGAAGAAGGTGCGACGAGATTAGTTCACGAATTCGTTATGTGTCATTTCTCGTATGTGGCAGCTACGCTAAATGGGAATAGGGGGGAGAAAGCTAAACTGGACGCTTTAATCAGAAGAGTCGTTCAGGCGGCGTTTGGTCTGCCTGTGATCACGTCGAACGATATGTTCCTCCGACTGGGTTTGCATAATACTCTAGATGAAATTACCGAGGCTCAGCGTACAGCACAGAGAGAGCGGTTGCTAGGTACACCAGCGGTTAAGTATATCTTAGAGCCAATAGGAGAATCGGTGGCTGAATCACGTGATGGAAAGCGACCAGACGAGTTGAACGCGAACCTTAGGGCCAATATAACGGTACGTCCGTTTCCACGGAATGTGCACCCTGTGCACAATGTAGGGAGGCGGGTGGCAAGAGCTAGGGCTTTGTTGCGAGAAGCAGAGAAGGCGTCTGTGTTAGTTGACGCGGCATAGATTAAAGGGCAACTCTGACAGTTTTTCCACCATATTCTGATATCGTTGTTTTCCAGTAGTACTGATAGCCCTGAAGCAGCCAGGATCATTTGCCCAGAAACTCGCCAATAATTTTAAATAATCGAATGAACGGTGTGTTCAAACCGAAACGAAAACGGGTATAGACTCTTCGTGCAGCGTATGCGATGACGTCACAGCCTCCCCGCCATCAGAAATATGGAGCTGGTGCCAGAAAAATGAAAGTGCCGATGTCATCCAACGATGTATGGAGCTCTTCTGAACTTGACAGCGACAATTTGAGCGCTGAAGTATCGCCGCTTTGCATTAGACGGCCCGCCTGCTCGGGCAGGCAGCGTTGAAGGTGATGACGTCAAAAGCACAGGGTGGCTCGCGCGGGAATCCGCTAAAAAGCTTTAAAATTCATTTTAACAAAAACCAAATGAGTTGCAACCGCCTGGCTTGGCACATGTTATTGCAGCACCGAGGAGAAGTACAGTGAAAACTTGGTTGAGATCAGTGGAAAATGAAAAATCGCCGGAGTTGCCGTTTAATGTGGAAGGTGCCTATTCAGTGGTGGTGGTAAATGGCAAAGGGAGTGTTCGAAATGCCGCTTCCGTTTTTACAAAGGATCCGGGGTTCGCTGAGCAGGTGGCTATTGCTCTAGCATTAATGGATTCGGCAAGGTCTTCAGTGTTTAGTGAGTCGCGATTTGCGATTAAAGCTTTCTCGACGGGACTTGTTGCAGAACGTGCTTACAGTTACTGATACAGTTACTTGGTTCCCGGCGCACACGGGGTAAGTGGAGGGAGCCCCACGTAAGCCTCAGCGAGGTGGCGCTCAGGGAGGCACGAGGATTAGTGTGACGTGCACTCCCTGAGGGGGCTAGATCTCTCGCTCCCGAGTTCAGGGACAAGCTGTTAACCTACAACGAGATCACCAAGTACTACTACTTAGGGCGCAGCGCATTCCCCTGCCACATTATAAACAGGCCACGGACGGTTACATAAAGACTTCTGCAGACAGGGACGTACCCTTACCAGGTTGTCATGAATAAAATTAATCCGGACTGCGGGGTTTCAGTCTATTGTAGCAAGTGTGGGGGCTTCCTCGATTTAGACTTATGCTCTGGTGCTGCCATGTGTTGGCCGGTGATGGTTCTCAAGGTGAACAGTGGTGGCAGCGGATGCTGCGCAGTGAAGTGCTCGACGACCACCTCAGGGCTGTCCAGAGAGCCCGTGTCGTGGCATGAAGAGGGGCTGAGAGCTGGCTCTCTCGCGCATGTGAATGGCGTGCGCGGGCCGGTTCTATGGTTGGAGCTCGTGCTACAGGTTGTGACCGACTATAAGCAACATTTAGCCGAACGTAGCCGACCCTAGCTAATAGTGAGCCAAAGTTAACCAACAGTTAGTAAACACCATCAGATGCGAAACACAAGGTTAGAGCTAGCTAAAATTGGCAAACGGTTCCGACATTAGCTAACAGTTAGTACCGGCTAAAGGTACGGCGAAGATAACCAACAGTTAGCCTACAGCTAGCAAACACAATGCAACAGTTAGCCCAGATTAGCTAGCCAGTTGCGATTAACAGTAAGCCAAGATTAAACATTTACTCAACAGTGCGTAGTACTGGTCTCATGCGAGCAAACACGGCAGGCTTCAGTAATTGTACTTGTTAAATTCATAAGTATCCCATTACACATTTCGCACTGACTGAAATTGCATACGATCATACGTATGTTGTGCGTCAAGTCGTTAAAAGTCTGTTCTTGCTTATTTCAGTCCGGATATTTATTTTAAGAAGATCCCGAAACAGCTCCGGAAAGCCGATTGCATTTTACACAGAGTAATTGAAAATTGTATTTACTCTTCCCATACAACATCAATTCGGAAGAAGACCACTGGGCAAAAGCTACAGGAATATCGCATCAGTGCGCCTTAGGCCCAGCATGAGCCATTCATGGCAGCGAAACCAAAACGCAGTCAACAATCCTAGATATGTGCATGCTTATGTGCATGAGGAATGCGCCTTTTGTTCTGTTCCTTCCTTTTTAATTATACTTTAGTTACTGTATTTTGGCTGCTTTTTTCGATATATGCCATTTCTGTTCACCTTCCATTTCACTGCTGCAACCACTTTTTGTATACTTTTTGTGCCGATATGTACATCTAAAATGCTCCCCTTACCCAATGCTCTTCGTTGAACTTGTGAGGTACTCTGAAATTAATTAATTGATTATTAATTAATGATTTATTTATTTAATTAATTGGATTGTGCTTATAAACGCGAAAAGCATAAGAGTTATGAAATACTCAGGTAGAATTATATGAAACAAAGAAAAGCTTAAAACACTGGACGTTACAAAATCTTGTTCATATTTTTTGGTACTGCGGTAAGTATTTCACTGTCATTTGTTTCACATCTGCTTAAGATCGTTGGCACTTTGAACTGAAGAGTTCGATCGCCATAGTTCTGGTACGAGAAACAGTCCACTTCACAGCACGTCATATGAATGCTTCGTATACATTATGATGTTTAGGATATAGGTCCCACTATTCGCACTTGAAATTGCGATTAACCAGAATTTGACTAAACTAGCTTATTACGCTCGTATATTTCAAGTGGCATATAGTACAATGCCCCCTCCTCGCAAATAATGCATGTTCACGTTCCATTACTAGGTCGTGTGTCACCTCTTCTGCCTATGTAATACCTTACTGGCGTTAAGTGCAGCGTAATAAAGCAATCATTTCATTACACACAATAAATAGGCACATCAGCAATTCCATAAATGAATACGACTGTAATCAAATTTAGGCACGAAACCACAGAGGTGAGAGTTCTGGTCCAGTGACACGAGCTTTCCGTTTCCTCCGCCTTCTTCCTACACAGACTCCGCTAACAGCCTCGCCATGATCTTTCTTCGTTCCAGAAAAAAAATTAACCCGCTGCGGTAGCCACAGGCAAACTGGCAAAGACCGTGAAAGAGTGGAAGAACGAGCTTTCGCAAGAAAAGGAGAAAGAAAACGGAGGGCAAAATAATTGGGTGGAAGAGAGGGCGAGGGTGGGGCGACACTTTTGCTAATCTGCGGCAACAACAGCGTGGCGTGGCTTCGTGCGCGCATAGAGGAAGGCCAACCTTTTTCCGAGTGCGGCCGGCCGACCGCTCCCTTCATTCTTTTGGCCGGGCAGCGCCCCGAGCAAGGTCGACTCGGGACCTTCGTTGTACCACACAAACTGCCCCGCAGCGGGACACGTCGGGACACAAAGTAGGCGCTGCCACCGGTATCCTTGTTGCCATCGCACCGTATCCCAGCGAATGCTTCGGAACGCGTGTTTCACTGGGCCCAGTCGGACGCAGTATACAAATCTAGACTATGTTTCGTGGATCAGGTACAACGTTGTAGAGGCTCCGAATGGAGTTCCATCAGAAAGAGCAGGCCAAGACTCACTCTCCAGGCCAACATCTCCTCCTTTCCTCTCATTAAACGCTACCTTCTTCTTCTTCTTCTTCTTCTTCTTCTTCTTCTTCTTCTCTCCAACTTCTTCTTCTTCTTCATCTTTTTCTTCTTCTCCTTCTTCTTCTTCTCTTTCTTCTTTTGCTTCTTCTCCAACTTCTTCTTCCACTACTTATTCTTCTCTTTTTCTTCATTTTCCTCTTCTTTCTCTTCTTCTTCTTCTTCTCTTTCTTCTTTTGCTTCTTCTCCAACTTCTTCTTCCACTACTTATTCTTCTCTTTTTCTTCATTTTCCTCTTCTTTCTCTTCTTCTTCTTCTTCTCTTTCTTCTTCTTCTTCTTCTTCTTCTTCTTCTTCTTCTTCTTCTTCTTTCTTCTTTTTCTTCTCCTCCATCTTCTTCGTCTCCATCATCTTTTTCTTCTTCTCCTTCTTCTTCTTCTCTTTCTTCTTTTTCTTCTTCTCCATCTTCTTCTTCTACTACTTATTCTTCTCTTTTTCTTCATTTTCTTCTTCTTCTTCTTCGAACAGAAAGAAAAGAGCAATTTAGTTTGTCTGTATGGCTGCCCTGTTTACCGGAAAAAAAAAGTACACGCAATCGGCAGCACTGGCAGCGCCACCTCATGATGCAGGCCCTAACCACAATCGCACGAAGTTAATATTGCATCTACACGTTTTACTTGGAATACCTCGTTGTTGGGCGAGTAGGTGCATCTTAACAAAAAAAAAAAAAGGAAGGAACTGCGCAAATAGACGACCACATGGACCCTACAAATGTGTATTGCCTGGTCTATGTGGTCGTCTATTTGCGCAGATCTTTTCTTTTTCGTTTGTTTCATTTAACCATTGATTTAAAGAGGTGGCGGCCAGGTAATAATTAGGTATCGGTACTTTTATTGTTTCGACGAGAACACTCACATGACCTCAGAATGTTCGAATGCGTTGTACTTGGACAGAACGACGCGAACTGCGGCCTCCGAAACTGGGACCGAACCCACGTTTTTCGAGTCTAGTAGTCAAGCGCCATAAGCAACAGTTGACGCACTCGGACGTCATAGAATCGGAAGTTTTAGAATAGGGTAACCAAAGCTTTGCGTACGCAGTAGCTCGCGTTTGCTGCCATAGCTGCGGATGCGTGATATACGCCAACCCCCTAAACCGGCGCTTCTAGCGTTGTAAAGGACGTCTCCGGTGCAATCGTCGAATCGAAGACGAGGAAGGCCCGTTGCTTGCAAGAACTTAAGCAGACCCTTCGTGGCTTTGACCTGAACTTTACCATTGAGGAGCTGGATGGCGGCCCTTGTGTAGCGCATTCGTTCGTCATCGCCTGGTTCAGATGGCACCTCCTACCAGGTGTTATGCAACCTTGGTGAGCAGGCGCGAAAAGCTTTGTTGGAAATATTCAATGACTAAATGATGATGTATGTGGGGCTTAACGTCCCAAAACCAGCTCTGATTATGAGAGACGCCGTAGTGAAGGGCTCCGGAAATTTTGACCACCTGGGGTCTCTTTAACGCGCACTGACATCGCACAGCACACGGGCCTCAACCTTTCGCCTCCACCGAAATGCAGCCGCCGCAGCCGGGATTCGATCCCGCGACCCTCGGATCAGCAGCCGAGTACCATAGCCACTAGACCACCGTGGCGGGGCAAGTGACTAAATGATGCAATAAATGTATGCTAATAATTAAAATAATAAAATGTGACTTCAATAAGTAAGAATCCACAAATATTTGGCAAAACAGATAATAAACACAACATGCAAAGACAAAATACCTGATGCCCCCCTTTCAAGAACATGCCGGAGTCCATGCAATAGAAGCAACCCGTTTTAGTGCAAAAATCGGCGAGTTGGTTTCAGGGCCCCTTTTCAATCAAAAGCAAGTGAAACCGCCAACTGTCGCCACTATTAAAAGTGGGCCAATAATTCAAAACGCATAGCGATCGTATCCCATACCAGAGCGCTTACAGTCGCCGCTGGTTGGGCGTAGACGCGAGAAAGCGAGCAATCGAGTACGTATACTACGCACGCTATGGTTTCTTTCAGCTGTTCTGTGCAGCACTGTGGAAAGCTACAGGCCTCTTTCACCAATCAGGAGGGCGAACAGCAGAGCATTGTGCATCTGGATTTTGGCGATTTATGAGCCGATTAGGTGTGCACGTTATATAAATATGTGTATATTATGTATGCGCATATTCGGTATCTTCAGTTAGATCATTTTTGTTTATGTTAGAGTACCGCTTCAGTCTATCGTATGTGTTATATAGAACAATGCTAAACGCTCTCTGAATATATGCGGGGGCGATGACCTTTATCAGGCTCGCATACCTTTAGTCCTCGCCGCCCTCTTCGCTGCTCAAGAAAATAAAGATATTGAATTGAATTGAATCCTAACTGCGTGCTTCCACGCCTTGTCTCATGGCTGCGAGCGCTGCAGCTGAAGACAACAGTAACTCCGAACACGGACACTCCATGACAATTTCTGCGGGTTTATGTCCCGATACCACAATCTCATTATGCGAGACGCTGTAGTGGAGGTCTCCGGACATTTCGACCACCTGGGGTTCTTTAGCGTGCACTGACATCGCACAGCACACGGGCCTCAGCATTTCGCCTCCATCGAAATGCAGCCGCCGCGGTCTGGACTCGATCCCGCAACCCTCGGATCGGCAGCCGAGTACCATAGCCACTAGACCACCGTGGCGGGGCCGGGAACTCCATCTCGTTTCCCAGGAATCAGCACTCGATGGTTCCACAGCCTTGGCTCTACTGCGCGTAACTACTGAAACAAAGTATAGGTCACCCAAGGAGGGCCTCTCACTGTTTTATGCTGCCGGCCTATAGCCGCCTATCTATACACAGCGAAGCGGGCGTGGAAAAGAATGTAGAAAATTAGAAAAGGGGAGTTAGATAAATGCGCCGAGAAAACTGTATCACCGCCCAGCCAGGGCCGGATACGCCAGACCTCAGAAAGACGTAGCGTTCGACCATGAATGCCATTAGCACGGCACAGCCGCATTCTGTATCGCCGAGGTGGCTCTCTCGATAACCGTTGCGTAGCACACATACACACGCGTACACGATCGTGGAATACAGGTACATGCACGCACTACAACAGCAAAAACGTAGCAACGCCCACGACGTTGGTTCGAATTCTCGTTACCACATCTACTACCGAAACGTCCGGGCGCGTTTCGGTTCTTGCCAACTTTTAGTTCTGCGATGGAATCTGCATAGCGACTCCGTTTGCGCGAAGGCCAACAAAACGTCCATCTCATCACACCGGTCATGCCTTACAAGTCATCAGATCACGCAGCCGCACCACGACATTTTCTGCCTTCTTCTTCCCACGTGCATCATCTGAATGGAGCGACCTTTCCCACAGCAATGCCGCCACTACTTGCCCGACTTTATTCGTGCAAAGTGTAACGCATCACCTGTCCCGCAGTTAACATATGTGGTTAAGGAAATGACGCTATTTCTGCAGCCCGTGTCAGGAGCTCGGCTTAGCGTGCGTAGGCGTAGGGGAAAGGAACTGAAAGACATAGATAGGAGAGAAGGGCCGTAGTGGAGGGCTCCGGAAATTTTTTACCAGCTGAGTTCTTTAATGTGCACTGACATCGCACAGTACAGAGAGCTCTGGCAGCTTCGCCTCCATCGAAAATGCGATCGTCGCGGCCGGGATCGAACATTCTAAATGCTGGCCAGACGATGTCCCAATGAGTATAGACCCCCAAGGACAAAAGATGAGTATGATGATGATAATCGTGGTGATGATACGAGAAATACTGGATTCTACCGAATCAAGCAGATTCACCTATAATTCGGCGCAAAGAGTCTGGCGGACATAACTGTGATGAAGAAAACAGATTTGTCCTGTAAAGAATACATGTATGTTGTCATCAGGATGGCGAGATTTCGTTTAAGAATACTTGTACTGGAAAACTTATGATCAGTTGGATATGCTTCTCTTCCTCATCAAGCATCATCACTGCCAGCCTCCGCTCGAGCGGCACGAGCCACGGCACGCGACCAAGAAAGAATACCGAAGAAGAATGCGCCGTCTTACGTGGCTGCTCTTCTCGTTGCTGTGCAGGGCCCAGAAGCAGCCTCCTCCACCGCGCACCGCCAGCTTCGATCCTCAGCCACAGCTGCAACCACCGCCGCCTCCAGAACTGCCGACGCCGATTCCAAGGCCGGACTTCTGCAAACCGCCCTACAACGAGTCGCACGTCATGTGCGCCACGGAGCCGTACCAGTCGTGCGTCACCTACTACACGAACACGTCCTTCATGAACGACCGAATCCTGTGGATGCACAACCACTACCGGAGCCACGTGGCACTGGGCCGACTGGCCGACTTCCCGTCGGCCGCCAACATGCTCAAGATGCGCTGGGACGCGGAGCTGGCCAACGTGGCCGAGGCCAAGGGCCGACTGTGTGCCACCGAGATCGGCACCGTGCACGTCTTCACGGACCCGCTGTTCGGGACGGACGATTTCCCCCAGGTCGGCTACAACGCCTACGCCCACTGGTCCAGCCAGCGGACCATGCCCATGATCTGGCACGTGGTGGGGCGCAACTGGTTCGACCAGAACGTCGCGGTGCCGCCTCAACAGATTGCCGAATACGTCGACGCGCCGGGCACCGAGGAGTTTGCGCAGATGGTCGCCGCGCAGGCGTACGCGCTCGGCTGCAGCTACACGCGCAACTACATGCCGGGGATGAAGGAGAAGCCCGTGCTCTTCCTCTACATTTGCTTCTACGGGCCGAAGTCGCCTGTCCCGGGAAAACCCGTCTACGAGCCGGGACCCTTCTGTTCGCTTTGCCCCGACGACACGGCCTGCGACGTTGACACTGGGCTGTGCGTGATGAAAGGGGAGAAGCCAGGCCCCACCAAGCGGCCACCCGATCGCACGGTCGAGACTCCGCCCAAGCCCAAGAAGGACGGCGTCGGCTCGTACGACAGCGACCTCGCCGACGACTCCGCCCCGGAAGCCTTCGCCGTCGCAGTCATGCTCCTGGTTGTGGCGGCCACGGTAGCCGCCTACAGGTGGAGCCAAGTTGCGTAGCCTGGGGGGAAGCGCAGCGGACATTTCGTCAGCGTGCTCGTTGGACCACCGCGAAAATTAGGGCCGTAGGGGAACGGGCACGAATAGTTTCCTAAATTTCTGTGTTATAATCGTCTCTTCTATTCGCGTTTACCGCACATTTCGTGTGCCACGGTTTGTTCATATTGTCTGATATTTCGTACGAGTAAAACGTCATGTTTGTGTCGACCTTGTGTATGCGTCCACATCTATGTAGGCGATATAGCATAATGATTGATTGATTGATTGATTGATTGATTGATTGATTGATTGATTTGTGGAGTTTAACATCCCAAAACGAGCTGTGATTATGAGAGACTCCGCAGTGGAGGTCTCCGGAAATTTAGACCACCAGGGGTTCTTTCACGTGCACTGACATCACACAGCACACAGGCCTCAACATATTTCGCCTCCATCGAAATGCAACCGCCGCGGCCGGGCTTCGATTCCGCGACCTTTGGATCAGCAACCGAGTACCATAGCCACTAGACCACCGTGGCGGGGCGATATGGCATAATAGGTGATCTGCTCACGCGGGTCTCACACGGATGTTTTTCGTACACCTGACGAATCAGTTCTTGCGGATTTTATCTCGAAACTCCTGCAGCTAAACCACCCTAGTCGCGGTGACGTCAGGCAATGTCGTAGTGCGTGGTAAATAGTTCCGCAATCGTAGTGCGTGGTAAATAAGTTCCTCAAAGCGCAGTATCGGTTTTGTGAGGGAATATTTTCATCCACTCGTTTGCAGCACAAACATACAAGGAGACCTTTACGCGTCTCTCAGAAATGAAACCTACAGGTTGTTGAAAAGCCTGTCCTGGTACGGGCTTTCGAACCCTGCCCCAACACCTGTCCTGGAAGGCCGTCCGGCAGGTACTGCAACCAGATATCGGCGATGTACAGTTGAGGACGTTCGGTTGATTCTGACCGCATACTTAGATACCTGGTGGCGATTGATAATAGCCCGGGCTGCTCAGCGGCGCAGAGGTGCAACTACATAGCATGTATGTGTGTGTCGAAAGACCTGGGAACAGGCGTGTACAGGTATGGTATCGAAATGACGTACCAAGAGAACGAGGTAATTAGTACACCGAAATGTATAGGCGCAAACCTCCTTACGTTGATCTCGGTACGAAACGTTGAGAACCGTTCGCTGGGCCTCGCCAGTGCTTTCAAAGCCCCTGACCAAGACGAAATGCCGGTGTGCCGGAGACAAACCCGGACGAGCCAAGGGCCCTTCATCTTCGCTGCTTCGGTGGCCTTGCACCAGTAGTGCAACCTTCACCAAGTTTATTTCATGGTTTTGAAAAGCAAACTTCGAGGTGTATTTTGTATGCTATGCATCAATGCTTGTACATATTTTTTTCTCTTATGTTTTTGTCTTTCCTCTTGGCGTTTTTTTTAGGGGCGAAGCTCCTTATGCCGTGGGTCTGTCCATCCTCCGTTTGTAGTAGCCACCTCTGGTTCGTGAAGTGCTCGCTAGATGGCGTGATGGCGCTGCTTCGCTTCATTCAGATGTATGGGAGCGCGTAGTATGGGAGTCTGTCTGTCTGTCTGTCTGTCTGTCTGTCTGTCTGTCTGTCTGTCTGTCTGTCTGTCTGTCTGTCTACGTCCGTCCGTCCGTCCGAGCGCTGCGGTGCTGCTTAGCTAGTACGTGAATTGATCAATAGATGTCGCGGAGGCGCTCGCTGCGTGCTCTAGTGTGATAGGAGAGCGCTAGATGGCGACACACAGTGTTTGTCACGTCTTTGATGATGTACTGGGCAAGGTTCACGGAATATTCACGGCTTTTACCGATGAACCTACGGAGCTTCGCCCACTCATCATCATTCACTCCGTGGATATGCGTGGATTTTTTTTATTTTGTACGGGTGTTTATTGTTCTTCTCAGCCTGAATATTGTCACAAGATAGCAGAGGGAACGCAGGGCGGTCGTACCCGGCATCTCCACCATAAAGGTTACGGAGTTACGGGGATACGCCGGACATGGGCGAACACTTTGTTGCCTTCGCCCATGTCCTGTGTAAAGAGTAAGCCCCTCTGCTATCTTTCTCGTAACACTGCAGAGTAAGCCCCTCTGCTATCTTGTGACACTGTTCGGACAAGACTCGGGCCTGCCATTAGTGTAGGCTGGCACTTACTTGCCTGTGTATATATTGTAAATACACGTAACAATATTATGATTATGGTATAGCCGGCTCTCACGTAGCCTACCAGTCCCATGTGTGCACATTTAAATCAAAAAACTTTTCAAAACCATTATTTGCATGAAAGACAGGACTCGAACCCGCGCCCCCGCAACCACAGGCGCCTTCGCATACCACCTCGTAGGCATTGTTAAGCGCCTCTACCAACGACCTCAGAACAGCCAGACGATTGCAAAAGAAGATCAAGCGTCGCATGGACAGATTAGCGTCTGAACGTTGGACGACGTTTTGCCAGACTTTAGACCCCCGCAAGCCACTTTCTCACATCTGGAAAACGGTGCAAGGTCTTCGTTGCCTTCCTGAACAGCGTTTTCCTTTCAAGGCGCTGGCGCTCTTCCAAGGACGGCAGGACATCGCAGTCGGAGAGGACTTCTGTGCGAGGATCGCAGACCAAGTGGTCTGTCCAGGCTACCCAACACGAATTTACGTCCCCCACCCTCGTGACAGTCGCATGGACCTGCCTTTCACAATGGAGGAGCTCGAAGCGGCTCTCGCTCTCTGCAGGCGCTCTTCTTCTCCGGGGCCAGATGGTATATCCTACCGAGCCTTATGCAATCTCGGAGAAGCCGCAAGGGGAGAATTGTTGAGCCTCTACAACACGTCTTGGCAAGAGGGCAATGTTCCTGATGAATGGAAGACAAGCCGTTTGGTTCCCCTACTGAAGCAGGGCAAATCTCCACTTGATCTTGCCTCGTACCGCCCAATAGCGCTGGCTAGCTGTGTAGGAAAGCTAATGGAACGAATGATCCTTGGCCGCCTGGAGTGGTACCTTGAACACTACAAGATTTATCCGAGCTCCATGGCCGGTTTCCGACGTGACCGCTCTTCCATCGATAATGTAGTGGACCTCGTTTCGTACGTTCAGCACGAAAAGTCCCGTAAGCGATTGTCCGCTGCATTGTTTTTGGATGTGAAAGGCGCTTACGACAACGTATTACATGAGGCCATACTCGATGCTCTTGAGACAGTTGGCCTTGGTGGTCGATTATTTCTGTGGGTTGAAAGTTACCTGGCTGCAAGGTCATTCTTTGTGTTGACCGACGATGGCCCGACTACGCGACGCTTTACTAGCAGGGGCGTTCCTCAAGGCGGAGTTCTCAGTCCGACGCTATTCAACCTCGCGCTTATTGGGCTCGCTGAATACCTGCCAACTACTATCAAAATTTCGATATACGCAGACGACATCTGTGTCTGGACTTCGGCAGTCACACGTCCTCAAATACGTGCGCGGCTTCAAAGAGCAGCAACGTTAACATCCAGCTACTTGTGCAAACAAGGTCTGAACATATCACCAGAAAAATGCGCACTTGTAGCATTCACTCGCAAACTAATGACGCCTTACGTCATATCAATCAATGGGCGGACTATTCCCTATCTCAGAACCCACCGGTTTCTGGGGATCATCATTGACAGAGATCTCTGCTGGAGCCCCCATGTGTCGCACATGAAAAAACGCCTCACCGCAATTTCCCAAATCTTCAAATTCTTGGCTGGAAAAACTTGGGGCATGTCGACAGGAGCCATGGTGGAACTATACAGAGCACTTTTCCTCGGTTTCTTGAGATATAGCCTGCCCGTACTTTCCAACACTTGTAAGACAAATCTTCGCACTCTTCAGGCCACACAAGCTCAGGCACTGAGAACTTGCCTTGGTTTGCCGAGGAGTACATTATCAGAGGCAACTATAGCGATTGCTCGGGACCAACCAATACAAACGCACGTTGCGGTGGAAGTATTGAGAACCCACATCAGGCATTTCGCCCGTGCCTGCTGTCATCACCTCGCAACATTACCGTCAGACAAGCGGAACGCGTCATTCGGCAAAATGGTCTCCAGGTACTCTGCCAAACTTCCGGTAGGCTTCACCGCCGCCGCCAAACCATTGATTCCCCCTTGGTGTCTCATTCAACCTACAGTACACCTTGGTGTGCCAGGAATCAGAAAAAAAGCTGAGCTGTCATCAGTTGCTCTGCAACAATTATCCCTACTTCTTCTACGCGAGAGGTATGCCGACAAAGTGCATATTTATACGGATGGGTCTTCGAACCTCCAGTGTTCGTCCGGAGCGGTGGTTGTACCAGCGAAAGCTTCCACCATCAGTTTTAAGACCGACCACCCGACGACATCGACAGCTGCGGAACTTGCTGCTCTGCGTGCTGCCCTTTGTGTAGTAAATGAGGAACCACCCCGACAATGGTCAATCTTTAGCGACTCAAAGGCGGCCTTACAGTCCTTGCTGGCAGCCCTGCGGCGCGGACCATACGAGCAACTGGTGTTGGAGATCAGATCTCTTCTCCATGCATCACATGAGAAGGGACACCACGTGACGTTTCAGTGGCTCCCCAGTCACTGCGGCGTCATTGGAAATGAATATGCTGACAAGGCCGCCAAGTCCGCACTTGAAGGCACAAAAGTTGAGCCCATACCTCTCTCAAGGTCCGACGCTGCCAGGCAACTTCAAGCGATTGCACAGGAGATTACGCTGTCGGTGTGGAGTGCCTCAAGCAGCCAAACAACTCAGAACAGTCGACAACACCACCTTCCGTCTTTGCGACATTTTCGATTGCCACCAAAACTCCGCCGAGCAGAGGCCACCCTGCTTTATCGTTTGTGGTTAAGAGTGGCTTTTACGAACTCTTATTCTTTATGATCGGAATGGCCGACAGCCCTCTTTGTGACACCTGTCGACGTGAAGAGACGCTTCAACACATCATATGCGACTGTCCTCGCTATGACACACAGAGGCAAACATTGGCGTCCACTCTTGCGCCCCTTGGCCTGCGACGGATGTCGGTTGATGCCATTCTGCAGTGTCGGCCACACAAGACATTGCAACTAAAGGTGACAAAGGCGCTGCTGCAGTTCTTAAAGACGACGGACTTGCACAAACGACTTTAACAGCGATGTGTGATGTCACGTACCATGCAGGTGCCACTGACTCTGACAATGTGCTATATGTGCACCCTCTCTCTCTCTCTCTCTCTTCCTCTTTCCTTTCACCTTTCAATCTCCCCCGTCCCCTTCCCCTCGTGCAGGGTAGCATACCGGTTGTCCTACACTGGTTAACCTCCCTGCCTTTCCCTCTCTATTTTTTCCTTCCTCTACCAACGCCGCCGCACGACCTTTGGCAGCCTCGCAGTCTAGCATCACCTCCCGGGAGCTACTGAACCTGGTTGGTGGTGGCGAAAAACATTTATTGAGCTGCTATTTACAGAGAGGTTGTACGGCAAACCAGCCCGTGGGCGAGCTTGCCTACACTACTGGGTGGAGTCCCTAGTCAGACCCGATTGGTCGACGCCGCTGTCCTGAAACGCTGGACCATGGCTTGTTGGGCCGTAAGGTCCAGGTAGCCGAGCAGGGCAGCCTCCCAGTCCTCTCGGGTTGGGTTTAGGTTGGTGGTTACAGAACGATTGAGTTGGCAGCTACCTCCCCACAGTACGGGCAGAGGCTAGAAAAGGAGATTGCGCAGGGCAGCCGCTGCTCGCGGGGTCCATACTGAGGAATCCAACCACACAACGAGGCCCACCGTTAGATCCCGTGGTTCGCTGTAACTTCAACGAATGTCTAATATCTCTCTTTCTGCCCTACCGCATTCTCTGCTTCGGGAGATGCGGGAGACAGATCTTCACAGTTCGTGTAGGTTGCTGATATCATCCCCCGTTCGGGAACTCTGCGCTCGTACTCTGCCAACAAGGTTTTCGAC
Organism: Hyalomma asiaticum; assembly: GCA_013339685.2. Lineage (NCBI taxonomy): Eukaryota > Metazoa > Arthropoda > Arachnida > Ixodida > Ixodidae > Hyalomma > Hyalomma asiaticum. The sequence goes on from CM023490.1 coordinate 18,260,184, forward strand.
CACCACGACTGAAGAGCCCTCCGGCAGCTTGCAGCACCGGCTGCACTGTTATCTCCGCAGGTGTGCACTGTCAACGTGACCTGTCCATTTGCAGTGGAACTGGATAACAGCACGTCGTAATCAGTGAAACCCTCATCAGTCGAACTGGTAACAGGACTGGATAACAGGCTGCAACACGGCCTGAGGGGCGAATGCGTATTGTGGCGTATGTACATTATTGTTGTTGCTGCTGCTGTTGTTGTTGGTGGTGTTTCTGTTGTTGTTGTTGTTGTTGTTGTTGTTGTTGTTGAGTGCAACATTACACTCAGCCGGGATGTACGCTCGATTGTTTGCTGGTGTCCCTCTACGGGGCAAGTGGCATTTCTTTCTTTTTTTTCTGTGCGAAAGCTGTGACGGACTGTGGCTGCGATAACATGCAGACAAGAAGTTTAGAACCTGGCCGGGTCACGAGATGCAGCCTTCGAAGACCGGATCGCGCTCGTTCTACGGTAATTTTTTTTTTGTCATCCAACCCAGCACATCATTAGGACAACGGCTTGCGCATATTATAAAATCTCGTCGAAGAAGAAGGCGAAGAAAGCCATATCTGGCAACAGACACAAAATTGAAGACCCGTTATTAAGGTAGGTGCGACATCGTGGACTATCGAGGCCTATATTTAAGACAGCGTAATGTCTCTAATCGGAATATGTACATGCGATTCACCACAGCGATGGGTTACGTGAGCCTTGTTGTGAGCTTGTCTGAGAAATAGAGACAGGCTCTAGCGACAGAGGGGGGAGGGGGAGCGGAATCGATGTTCGGGCTCGATTCTACAACGAGGGTTCACCCGTCGCTACAAGTATATCGATTTCGTGGTCGTGCAAGTTGTAATTGGCGGGAAAGGGCGTTAATTAAAATGTCAGCGCGGTGGCCTGTAGTGCTGTATGCATTGGACACAGTCAAATATAGCCATGTTGTCAAATGCACCGATGATGTCTCTTGAAGCGAAATTTGAGATGCCATGTCAGCCACCGCGAGGCAATAAGAAATGGGGAGACGACGACATAGCAGTCGTTTTACCAAGGAACCCGCAGCAATACTCCGTAGGATTGCATACTTCACGGTTTTATGCAGCTTTCCGTTCTAAGTGTCAGACGACGGAAACAAATTTATGAACTTCATTCACCGAATAAGCTAAATTCACAGACCCTCCAGGCAAGAAGACAAAACAATCTGCGGTGTGTGCAGGTCATTGTATTAGTTGAGTCATAATCCCGGCCTGCCATGTAATTCTGCCAGCACCCAAGTATTTACACGCCTCAAGCAGTAATAAGGTCGCTAAAAACGATGTAGAAAAGGAAATGTCACTGGAGCCTACGTTTCGACAAGTGGACTTGTCTTCGTCAGGACGGCAACTTCCATCTCGAGCGTTCGTTGCCGAGGCAGTTGCCGTCCTGACGAAAACAAGTACACGCTTCGAAACTTTGGCTTCAGCGATATTCCCTGTCCTACATAGTTTCTAGCGATCTGTTCATCTATTCGGGCCTCCATCTTTCCCTAAGCTTCTCTTCTAGTTTTAATTTCAAGCAGTGGCAATGGTTCCCTGGCCACATTAGTCATCTTAAAAGAGAAAAAATAGCTATCAACCTCACTTTAAAAATTGTTAACTGTCGCAACCTATTGAGGAGTGCGTCAGAATAGTGGTGCTACACGAAATTCGAAGGTGGGATTGGAATTTTGTGTTTTCAAGAGGAGCTTCTGTTCCTGAGCGTTTGGTTTTGTCCGGGATTCTAACGGTACTTTAGCAGGCAAGATTACTTCAAGAACAATAGTGTAACGCAAACTCAAAACAATAAGCAAGATTCAAAAGTGGGTTGTTCGCTTTGGTCACAATGACAAGCACAGCACGAGATTTAGTTACAAAAGTTTATTTGAGCCCGGCTCTCAAAGCTGAAAGTCCGTACTGCGCCGCTGTGCTTTGTTAATTTTGTCTCTGTCGCTTTGAGCTGTGTTATGCGGCAACGTTGCAACACGGCAACACGGCACGTCCACATGTCTACGAGAACCCTTGCTTGTTATGCGTGTCGGCGTGCTGTTATGCAGTTCCGTTTCCGGTGCAGCCAGAGGCAGAAAGCATGGACTCCGTGATTGGTGTGCCCAACCCTCCCCAAGCACAGAGGACGACCTCTATCTCACAGCTGTCCACCCTGTTCGAGTGTCCCGTGTGCAGGGGTTACGCTCTGCCTCCCATCATGCAGTGCGAGAACGGCCACCACATGTGCGCCCCTTGCCGGAAAAACGTGAACTTGTGCCCAGTCTGCCGCGCTCCGAAAGGTGAGCAGCCCGGGTGCTTGGCACATTCCCCTCACCTGCACCTCCGTAAGAAGTCTGGCCTTTTTGGTTCGTCCTTTCAGGTTAATCAAGGTGGAACAGTGTTAACCATAAATTATGAACGCTACCCTACGGTCACTATAAGCCACCGTGGGGTCAAATCGAGGCTAGAATTTACTCATGTCAACTCTATAAGGACCATATTAAGTTAGACCGCTATGCGCACCTACAATGCCTCACCAGACATTCTCTTCGAACTGGCCACAGTAATGTCCTCAGACAAGAGTTAAGTCACATGAACTCGCGTAGGTATTGCTTGTTTCCAGCCGCCAATGTGTATTGAAATAAATTATCCGAGAGTGGTTTCGAATTATCCGAAAGAGTCTACTTCAGTAGACTCTTTCAGTAGACCCCAGTGTCGGCGAAGTAGCACTGTGGATGAAGCAGCCCAGCAAACCCTTTTTTGAGCTTCATTTATAAGTGAGGCCACATTAGAAGAAAACAAAAACACGGCCAACCTTTGTAACTCGTGCGTACGTCGTTATTTGTGTTCAGGGAGGAACAGAAACTTGGCTTTGGAGAAGCTGGCGGAGACGACGATGTTCCCTTGCAAGTACCAGCTCAAGGGCTGCTCGACCGTTCTCCTGATCTCTGACAAAAGGAAGCACGAAGTCACCTGCGAGTACGGGTGAGTGACAGTGTCACGGCTATCCCATTTGTTCATCATCATCACTATAGGGTCGTCGTCAACACTACCCATTACCCTGTTTGTGACATCTGTGTGTCATGTACCCACAAGGACACTAGTGGAATATGCAGTCACTAAAATGTGCCTGAAGTTCGACAGTGTACAGGAAATATAATGGCATCGTTAAAGTGTAGTGTTAGGACGATGCACGATGTCCGGGTATAATTTCCTCCTCACGGGTGAAAGAGCTAAGTTTCCTGACAGAGCAGGTAGCTTGCGTCAGCCCGGTAGGGACAGGCTGATTCTCACTACTAACTAGCAGATTTATTCCCTCCACTTGATTAACGGAAATTAAAGCTGAATACTTCTACTACACTACCGGTAACCAAAAAATCACAATTAAGCTATAGCAATAGGTCGTATGCATGTCTCTTGTAGTCGGGGGGGGGGGGGGGGGGTGTGAAATACAACACTTTTATCTCGGTGCTCAAACTGAGGACCCATACATTCAGGACTGTCACATGCAGCTAGACGTCAGGCGCTGTTTTGAGCACCGATTTATCTTAATCCAGGGAGTTAAACGTGGAAGCGGTGTTTTCCTCAAGGGTCTCTCGCATTAAGAAAAATGTGGGCTTGGTCCAAACGTCCTTCCTCGGATCCTTGGTGCGTATCAATTTAAAAGCACGACAATGAACAGAAACATGCGGTGATTATCAGGTCGATTAATCAATATGACCCAGTTATACACTAACACAACACGAACGGGCGACTATAATGTCACTCATTATGGCTAGAGGGAAAGGAAAACAACAATGCATGATATTTTTCCTGCTTGGAAGGACGTTTCTTGTGACATGCCTGTGCGTTCGGGACATTAAGCCCTCACCAACCCGTCGGACCTAACTGTTCCCTTTAGTCCAAACTAGAAGAGAAGCTCAGGGGAAGATGGATGCTTGAATCGATGAACAAATCGCAAAATATGATTTAGAACAGGGAATGTCGCAGGAGCCAACGTTTCGATAAGCGGACTTGTCTTCGTCAGGGCGGCAACCGCCCTGACGAAGACAAGTCCGCTTGTTGAAACGTTGGCTCCTGCGACATTCCCTGTTCTAAATCGTATTTTGCGATTTGTTCATTGATCCCTTTAGTGTATCCCGCGGTGGTGAATGGCTGGTTGAACAAACCGAAAACCCACCTTCGCTTTCCCGGTTTTTTCAACCAGCCAATCAGCACCGCAGGAGACACCAAAGGTCGACACTTCCGTCACCAAAGCGATGCTATCGCCTTTTGCGACACACCTCAGAAGACTGCACCGGATGCTATTAGATCTGTGGGGAATACATTCACTGTTGTAGTCGCCCAATGCAGATTTATATGCTTAGCTCCACAGACATAATGACACATATTCTACCTGGTGTTCCATGCTGTCTACATGCGCGACATTTCGTATATTTGCGCACAGTCGTTGTGGATATTTATCAGTGTAGGCGTACATTCTTTAATCTGTGGGCACATACTCTTCGTAGACAACATACTAATTGCACGTAAGGTACGATAGAGCACTTAAATGTAATACACTGAAAATTGATATAAAGCTTCGTCGAGGACGGGACACCAGTGAAAGAAGACCAGGGCTCGACAAGTCTCCTTCCACAGGTGCTCTGTCCTTGCTCCGTTTTAATCAGTGCGCTTGACGTGTTCTATAGCTGAATCCATTGTCCTTGGTCATCGTCACCATTTGACAAGTGCAATTTGGCTGAAGGGAAGTTCTCATGAAACGACAAGCCCCTTTAATCGCTTTGCGTTTCCCCTAATCGTTTAGCACTCACTGGAACTTCAGCTTGAAGCGCCGTTAGCAGTCACGTGCTATGTGTGATTTCTTGGCGCACGCTTCAGGCCCTGCTCTTGCGTGCTCGGCTGGAAAACTTGCAAATGGAGGGGACCGCTGGAAAAACTCGTGGGCCACGTTCTCGGCGTTCACGATTTCGTCCCAAGGTTGCAAGGTGACGTATCGCACTAGGAGTATCCGCATTTGTGTGCAATTAGCGTTGAGAGCTGTGCGATTTGCACGGGTTCATCTTCTCGTAAACGGCACAGCAGACGGGACACCAAACAAGAGAGGTCAACGAGCGTCACGCTTACGAGGTTATAAGGGTTACACCCCTACACTCTTAGCACGGTAACCTTTAGTTTATTTTATAGATACACAAAAATGTGAAAATATGCTCCTTTATAAAGGTTAACGTGCTTTAACCTTAGTAAAAGAGCATATTTTCACATTTTTATGTACCTATAAAATAATATAAAGGTTACCGTGCTAAGAGTATGGATACATCTTGCAAACTGCACAGCAGAGGGGAGACGTCCCTTTTGCCGCGCAGTTTTCGAGAAGGTGTATCCAGGTCAGTTGTAACCCTTATAAGCTTTGTCACGTCTGCTGCGCAGCTTGCGGGAAGGTGTATCCACATTTATTCTTGTAACCCTTATAAGCTTGTAAACATGTATAACGTTTTTCCTGCATCTGCTGAGTTTTCCTTCTATTGGTGTCCATTCCGTCGCTCTTATACTGTCCATCTGTTATCTGTCGTCCTCACAGCATCTCCTGCCCAGGTCCACTTCTTTCTTTTAATTGATGTAATAATATCAGCTGCTCCTGCTTGTTCTCTGATCCATTACTCTTGTTAAACATAACACATAAAAGTATAAAAGCATATAAGCGGGCAAAAGAAGGCACATGTAGTTCGTGTAGACCACACGTCCTCCAAGTTAAAGTCCCTAGAACTTTTTCAAAAGATATCTAGGGACTTTACTCCAAGTAAGCGGCCCTCTTCCGTGCACACTGCGGCGCAGGTGAGAACGTGGTGGTCACGGCGACGCGCTACGACCGCGTCGAGGCCTTCTGCTGGGTGGCGCTGCAGTCGTGTCTGGGCCACGACTTCATCGTGATGCTCAAGAAGAGGAACAACAACGCATCGCGCAACCGCTTCTTCGGAGTCGTGCTCCTCATCGGGTCGAGCGCGGAGGCGCGGCGCTTCGTGTACCGGCTACAGCTGTGCGGTGCCGAGCACCGGCTCATCTGGGAGGCCAGGACCCGAAGCCTCCACACGCAGGCCGAGGCATTCCGGAACGGAAACGGGCTGGTGTTCGACGCGGGCACGGCGGATCTCCTCCGAAATGGTGACGACCTCAACATGGACGTCACCATCAGCGTCGCATCCCCGTGCGGTGACGACGTGCTGTAAGAAAGTCGGAGCCATGCCCGGGCACGCAAAATTCAGAAGTCAAAATTAACGGAAACACGATTCCGCTACGAACGCGCTTCAATATGCCTGCGTCTGTTTGTTTAATTTGCTCTCTTTCTAAGTTTGGATCACGGTGTGAGATACAAAAATGTTTGTGTCTTAAACCGTGGTCTGGATACCTACGGACGCCTGCCGCGGCATTAAATCGCCGGAGTCGGCCAACTCCGGCGATTTTTGAAAGGCGATAGTCTTTCTTGGGATACTTAAACGCAGATATTATGGTCTAACTTTCTGTTTGTCTGTGTGTCACACGATTCAGCCACCGGGCCAAAGTTTAAGCACTGGCCTAATGCCCAGCCATCTTGAACTGGTAGCTGCGTACATGCTTGTGAACATTGTCGATCAAAAAGCAAATATTACGCATATCTGAGGCGCAACATCAATGCGTAAGTATTAGGTGGTGTGCTACTTTACTAGAAAATACATAAACACGTAATTCTGAAGACCCTAGTGTTTCTTAGGCTGCGCTGAAAATGCGACGCTATGCACAAAAAAGGCCTCTGCCGACGATTTGGTGCTGCCACCAGTTGCCCAGGGATTCTGCACAAGCTCATGTTTCCCGACGGCGCTGCCAGATGGCGTCCATATCTCACTCAGCGTAGTACGGCCGACAGAAAAGACTATGGTCTTTCGACGACATTTACAGCGAGGCACGCAGATACGCGGCCAATAAAATTCGCTGCGTACGTTCCTTGGCGAACTTCTGCCATTCGTGCATGGCTACAGGCTTTATAGGTACACGGATTGCTTGCAACTCAATTTTTACTGATTACCTCAAACCGCCGACCTAGCCATCGAATATTATTGGCCACACTCTGTATTGACGTCACTCTAGGCAAAGCGAGAGAAGCGCACCGGTACCATGTCATGGCCTTCGAGATCAGGGTGCGCCATCAGCCTTTCCGACACTACCGCCAGAGGAACGGCGCATGAATTGTCGCATCGTGCAAAAGGCGGGTTGACTGAAAATTCCCCGAAATTGCTGTCGGAGTCGCAGGACGACAATGAAACGATCGTTCTTTGTGTGCACCGTGTGCAACTGACATCGACAGCAGCCGACAGAGTTGCTGCGAATCCATCACCAGTTGCTGTCCCCGCGTGACTTAAGACTATAGTCCCCTAGAATACTTGCAAGTATATTCTAGGGACCATACTTATACACTAAACTCCGACTGCGTTGACACGTCACTATAAAACCGCAGACTTAAAATCCAAACCAAAATGGGCTATTCAGGTAGCCGTATTAAAAATATTGTGGCAATACCCCGCACCTCCATCACTTGTGAAGCAGTGGCAATAATGCCGTTTTACAAGCCTTGAGGCCACGGAGAATGGCTGAGCCCAGGGCACAGATCTGACTCAAGATGACAACCCACCACAGATAAAGATGAAGAGACCTAGGTGATGATGAGTATGTACACATGAAGTAGAAATGCCTAATGATTGCCCACAATATATTCGTTGTGTTCCGATGCACCACGGTACTTTCTTTAGGCTCCTCGACACCAGATGTTTTGTTAAGAGCAGCAATACGAAAATATCTTGAATTCGTGTCGGTACTCCTTCAATAGCCAAGATCACCGTCTTGCTTGCGATAAGATAGTGAGCCGTCTTGGTGGTCTATGCGGCTTTGGCACTCGGCTGGTGACCTGAAGAAGTTCGCAGGATCGAATCCTCACAGCAACGGCCACATTTAGGAGGAGGCGAAATGTTGAGGCCCGTCTATTGTGAAATTTCGGTGCATGTTACAGAAGCACAGGTGTGCGAAATTTCCGGAGCACTCCACTACGGCGTCTTTCATAATCACATCGTGGTTTTGGACGTAGAACCAGTGAAATTATTAATAAGGCGAGCGGTTGGTAGGGCTTACTATTGGGCGAGTTGGTAATTCATACTAATTAATGCAAAGGCGCGCGAAGCAAACGCAAACAAAAGAAAATTCACGAAACACTGCGCAGCTGCAAAACCCGCATCTGTAGGCTGTTAGTTGAATTGAAACAAATTCATTTTAGCTGAATTCGCAACTTGGCATATTAAATTCAATCGGATTGATCAAAAATATTTCATTTTTATACAGTTTACGCCGGAATAACTATCCTAACTCGCCCCCTTGTTAGCGAATTCCATCGCTGCGAGATACTTTTGGTGGGCAACTAAAGACAATTATCCGAACCCGCCGATGTCACAACTCATAATCAAAAGAAGAGGCGTGCAGGACACGGACACAAGGAGAGCAGTGAACAACACGAACGCCCACTAACCACAACTCACAACTCATTTACCCAGACATATGCAAGGCAGATGAATGCATTAACTTTGGTTCTGGAACTACTCTGGAACACCCACTGTAGGAGTGCCGAGGGTCTACAAGCTGCAATCGGGATGCAGCCTCTAGACATTGCCCCTCTGCGCACTGGGACGCTGTGTTGCTCAGCTGCGCCCTTGCCGATCAACTCCGGGCTGTCCAGTGGATTGGGAAAGCCGCCAGGGCTCAAGAACCCTTCTGCCCGTACCATCAATCGCATGACATTTTGATAGAGTTGTTGGACTGACTGACTGACTGACTGACTGACTGACTGACTGACTGACTGACTGACTGACTGACTTGACTTGACTTGACTTGACTTGACTCGACGCGACTTACTTGACTCGACTTACTTGACTTGACTCGAGTTACTTACTTGACTCCACTGCTTACTTGAGTTGACTCGACTTACTTGACTTGACTCGACTTACTTACTTGACTCGACTTACTTGACTTGACTCGACTTTATATCCTTTATATTCTTGGTTCCACTTAGTATTATATTCTTCTCGTCATCTTCTCTTCCTGACCTTGCGATGCTCATCTCAGTGTGAACACATTTACACAAACTCTGCCGAGCGATTACTCTTCTACGATTCAATATAATGCATCTCATGAATTCTCATCCCCGTCATTATCGTCGTCGTCTTGTCGTCACGAAGACGCAAAAAACCATATCTGGTAACAGATCCAGAAACGTGTCAACAACACCAAGCCTTTTATCTTCTCGTGCCTCTCAGTGAGGTGCAAGACGTAATGTGATATATCGGTGAATAAAAATTTATCGAGCTATCCGGAGGATTACGCTGCCAATGCTATCGATAACAGGTCCTTCTAATGTTTTATTTTTGTAAATTCTAATTTTTCCTTCTTTCTTTTCATTTTGAATAACAGCATTAGTCTCGTCAGCCCCTGTATTCTTATTTTTGTTTATCTTATAGCTGGTTTCGGTTTAATTTTTTTTATTCACGTACATTATACCTACAGTGTGGTCAATTTCCCCAGTGGGTATGTGCCAGTTCTGGAGGCTGCAACGAAAACGCCAGCAAAATTGACCCGTCGTGAAGGCAAGTGTGGCTCTTGCGAGTATTTGAGGCTTTGTGATTACGTTTATCTTGAACGCGAACTTGCAGCCATCGCGGACAGTTACGAGAACCCTGTTTAAGTAAGTTTGTGGAATAGCTATACACACTTCAATGGCAGGCATGAACGATGTTCTGTTAGGCCTAATGAAGCCCAGCTCTCAGTTGTTGTTTTGTGGGGTTTAACATCCGAAAACCAGCTCTGATTATGAGAGACGCCGTAGTGGACGGCTCCGGAAATTGCGACCACCTGGGGTTCTTTAACGACATGCACTGACATCGCAGTGCACACAGGCCTCAACATTTCGCCTCCATCGAAATGCAGCCGCCCCAGCCGGGATTCGATCCCGCGACACTCGGACCAGCAGCCGAGAACCATAGCCACTAGACCACCGTGGCGGGGCGCGAGCACTCAGTCTTTTTGTAGTTCCTAGCAACCTCAGAACAAGGAGCCGAGAGAACGGAGACCAGCTTACGGGAAGCCTGCTACCTAGGCTGAACATTGGGGTACCAACGCCGAAAGAAAGTTTCCCACGTGATTTTAGATGCGATGCCATGCTTAGAAATTATAAAATTTCATTGATTTCTAGGATAATTTAGGTCCAGAAATTATGGGAGATGCCGTATAATGGAGGGCTTCCGAAAATTTCGTCCACCTGAAGTTCTTAAATGTGCCCTGACATCGCACGGTACACAGGCCTCAACATTCGGCCTCCATCGAAATACAGCCGCCGCGGCCCGGATTCAATCCCGCGACATTCGGATCCGCAGCCGAGTGACGTGGCCACCAGACCAGGGATGTCTGGACCAGGGACCCCCAGTCTAATGTCTTCCCCCCCCCCCCCCCCGTCGGGCGTTTTTTAGCTAACCAATAACTCCGTATAGCACATCTCCCCGCGAACCGCCATGGGTAACACCCCCCACCCAAAAAAAAATCGAAATTCTTTCTGATAAACCCCTGCCCAATACCATTGTGGCTGGACTGGCAAAGTAATAAAAGGTCGCTAAAAAATGTGTCTGGGACAGCTCAGCCTCTTTAAGGTAAGTATAAAGAATTAAGAAAAAGGGTCAGGACATCCGGATCATCCCCCTTCCCCTTCAACTCTGTACCCCCCCCCGTACCCCAAGCTAGACATTTCGAACAAAGTGAGAGAACGGGAGCATGTCTAAGTTTGCATTCACGATAGATCGAAGCTCAACGTTTAACTTGTTAAAATGCTGCCTTTTGATATTCGGCTTCTTCGCTAAATGTTCCCGTTTCTTTAGGTGAACAGGTCGCGAGAAAATGATGTAGAACAGTGGACGAACAGTGGAACAGTGGCTTCGACAAGTGGACTTGTCTTCGTCAGGACGGCAACAAGTCCAGTTGTCGAAACGTTCTTTCCAGCGGCATTCCGTGCTCTCTGTCGTCCTTTAGCGATGTGTTCATCGAGCCAAGCTTCCATTTTCCCTTGAGCTTCTCTAGCGCCGTTTCTTTCGAGGCACTTGTGGTGGAATTGCCGCAGAAGCTTGTTAAATGGAAATACCAAAACGGCAATGGCCTGATGTTCTTTATATCCTGGACACAGTGAAATTTAGTCACTTCTTTGGATTCGTTGATGAGGGCGCTTTCAACTAATCAGGGAGGCCTAGTCAGGCCATGGGATCAAATCATAAGTGTGAAGATTAACAACTTCGCGGTCATTTCAAAGTCTTCATGGCGCTGCGGTGTTGTCTGTTTCAGTTAATATCTCGAACTCCACGTCTTTTCTTTAGGGGCGGAGCTCTCCTTGCCCGAGGCCTGTCCCTTGCTGTCGCGCCGGCACTCTCTAGTAAACTTTTTCTGCAATAAATGTTTTTTACCACCACCACCTTGCTGTCGGGCGTGAACGCCAGCACAGCTATGGCTTGGAAACCGCTTCAGAGCTGTAGAGCCGCGGAAAGCGGCGAAAAGCACTCACAGCAGCTGGAGTGGTATCGGCTTGCGAGGAACGCGACGATGTTGTAGAATCGCAGCAGGGGAGCAGGCGCGGCAGAACGAGCCGTAGTCGAAGGATCTCTGAAACCTCGCGTCCGCACTCCACGATTGTCTGGGAGAGACTCTCCTCTGCTAGCGAGTTTCTTGATTGAAAAAGCGACTGCTAGCGCTGCACAACCGTTCACCGGCCACCCCATATATATAGGCACTGGATCTTGGCCTGCAATGTAGTGCCGGTGGGAGATTTCTCTTGTGCGTAGTTGAACCATAAGGATTCGCAGCGTGCGCGTCAACTAAAAGTAATCCGGAACTCGGCACTATCTACGACGTGGGAGTGCAGGAACCTCACAAACACCAGGAGCATAAATGACAACGCGTGTGTAAATATGCATACGCGTTGTCACTCATTTACATGCATGAGTGGGCAATGTCAGGGGTGATTTTCGGTAACACCGAGCATTCCCCAGTGCTTCGCCTACTCGTCATAGTTCGTGAAGATGCGTGATTTTTTTTTTGCTCATTGTTATAGAAACCATGCTGAACAATAAGGTATTTTCTAACAAGTTAAGGGACACGTTATACCGTACGAGTAGTCAAGAGAACATGTCGTGTGTGAGGACCATTGGCGGATTAATTCAGTCCTAGTCTAGACATGGCTTATACAGCGGCAAACGCCCCAGGTTTCACGTGCCTCGAACACTGCAACTTGGTTTTCGAGTCCAATTTCTCGTCGTTCAAGGGAAAAGAAAAAATAGGGATTAATTCCAAATTTCAGAAATACAATTTCTTGCGATCTAGCCATACGGACAACGTCACCAATTCCAGCGCAGTTGCAAATTTGAAGGAGTGATCCGAACTTTGCTGATTTCAGGAGTGAGTGAAAAAAACTTTATTATCGGTACTGGGAGTGACGAGCTCTGTGACCCCACCAGATGGCCCTCAGTCAGGGCTGAAGGCGGCCTCTTGGGCCTTTGCTGTGACGCGGACTTGAACGTCCAGAGCAGAGCTGGCCAGTAAGGCCTCTCACTTTTGCGAGAAAATTCTGGCACTAGACCGTTGGTTGGCTTTAAATTGGTGTCTAATGTACATGCAACGTAACAGTCAATACTCTTACAAGAGAAATATGCAGGATATGGTTAACACGGTGGGCAAGGTGTCGAGGTGGGGCTCTTTCGTCGAAGGGCCGTATTCGGAGATGTGTCGCTAAAGGCAATATAGTGCCGGTTTGGTGATGCATGTCTTTTGGTGTCTCCCTTGGAGGTGATTGGCTGGTTGCGGAAACTGGAATAGTGAGCGCGAGTTTCCGGATTGTTCCACCAGTCAATCACCACCAAAGAAGACACCATAGGAGACACATGCGTTACTCAGAAAAAGCGACGCTATCACGGCCCTATGTTTAGTGTCTCCTTTGGAGGTGATTGGCTGGTTGCAGAAACTGGAAGAGTGAGCGCGAGTTTCCGGTTTGTTCCACCAATCAATCACTACCAAAGAAGACACCAAAGGAGACACATGCGTTACTCAGAAAAAGCGACGCTATCACGGCCTAATGTTCAGTGTCTCCTTTGGAAGTGATTGGCTGGTTGCAGAAACTGGAAGAGTGAGCGCGAGTTTCCGGTTTCTTCCACCAGCCAGTCACCACCGAAGAAGACACCAAAGGAGACACATGCGTTACTCAGATAAAGCGACGCTATCATGGCCCTATGTTTATTGCAATGTGTCACATAGTACACAGGAACAGCATACTGCAACACATCGCTGCCCACAAACTCCACATTGAGGTGAGACCTACGCCCAGCGCTAGAAGTCAGTTGATGCACTGCCGCTTGCTGTTCTTTTTGTCTCTATTCAATTCAACTGTGTTTAAGGATGATACTGCAATACGGTATACAGGTAAGGCCGCATCCTGCATAAGTCCTTGCGCACGCATTTTGGTGGACTGCTGCGAATAGTCTCGTGTCCAGACCAACCAGCGGCACAAAAGTACGGACTCCAAGACAGGCGTGTTCGACCGTACCGGAGCCAAGATGGCCGCCTCGATCTCTCAGCTTGCGAGCCTATTTGAGTGCCCAGTGTGCAGGAATTACGCGCTCCCTCCGATCATGCAATGCCAGAACGGCCACCATCTGTGCGCCCCCTGCCGGAAAAAAGTGAACACGTGCCTGATCTGCTGGGCGCCGAAAGGTGAGCCCAGCACCTCGAACCCGACCGTTACACGACCGCCTCAGTCTTTAGAAAGTTCCCGATACCTGACGGGCCTGGCAGGCCAGTCCTATCGTTCTGTCATTCTGCACGCACTGATCCTTGTCGTGCATTGGAATTACTCCTTGCCGCACAGATCTTTGTTCCCCCGGTCTTATCACACCCGCGTCATTGGAATGAAACAGCCTTCCTGGAAGCACCGCCGGCATTGAAGACCATAAACTTTTCAAACTGAAATATGGCTGACATTCTAGAAGCCTAACAATTTTTACTTTTCTCTCTTCTGCTGCGTTTTTTTTTCTTGTTAATATTTGTTCTTCGACTACTCACTCCCCTCTGTAATACACGTAGCCTCGAGAATACTAATGAATGAAATTAAATGAATTTTAAATTCGTGACGTAAGTATCCATGAATGCCACTTCCGCGCGGCACTTACCACCCAGTGTGCCCAAGTGTTACGTAATCCAATTCAATTACTACAAGGGGATGATCGTTGACGGTAGTCGTCAGGATGGACATGTGCCAGCAGGCGTCAACGTGGGTGCATCCACGCGAAACGGTGTCGTAACAGCGGAGCTCCCCGAAACCAATGTGTTCTAAATCGAGTTCATCTCGATTTGCAACAAACACTCAACTTCTTCTGTGAGGACACATTTCACTTTCGCGTTATACCGATTCCCATGTCATAGAGACAAACCGCACCTTCAATGCGAAGCAGCTTATGGCGGGGGCTTTGTCCGTCCCTCCCCCCGCCGTGTGGTGTCCACACCCAAACTGCGCATGCGCATCCTCCTCCCCCTCCTCTCCTTGTCTCATCTCCTTTCCTCTCGGCATTCCTCCTCTCCTCTCCGAACGGCGCGCGCTTACTATGGAAACGCCTTTCTTCGACGAACGCTTTACCAGCTCGCACGGAACGAGAACGCCCCCTCGCCCGCGAGAGACAACGCTTACAGGCAGCGTCTGCTAGCGTCAAACCGATGCAAACGCGACACCTATAGTCTGTTTATCTAGTTCCGTGCGGCAGAGCCAAAGCTACGAGGCCATCGAGCGCAGAATTCATCCGAAGCGAGACGAAATGCCATTGTTCGGACACGCACAGCCCGGTTCACCTTCCTCCTTCCAGGGCTGCAGATGCCACTGCAGCGCTGGCCATTGGCAGGTGAGCCGCGGAAGGACACGTTTAACATGTGTTCGTCCACCTGGTTGGTCAAAGAGGCCTGTAGCTTCCACAGTGCTGCGCGGAACTCCTGAAACAGACTTTAGTCAAACCGATGCAAACGCGTTGTGCACCCTCGTGATGCTTCGCATCGCCTCATGGTCCCCTTTAGCGAGAGATGGTGTAATTTTTTGGTGTAATTTGTCACGTGCTATCGCCATGTTTACGAGGTGAGCCATAGGCGAATAGGCGACGGCGTAAGGGAACGAATGGACTGGCACAGTAAGCCCTGCTTGCGGAGGGGAGCGCTGAAAAATGCCGCCCGCATCTTCCCCCGGGGGAAACTCGAGTAAATGCGTCGCAGAGTGGTGGGGGCATCGCGTGAATGTTGCGTAATTGGGTATGGTTTGGGAATGCTTAATTCGCAGCCTTGTCTTCTGCGTTGCTTGCTGTTGTTGACGCCGACGACGGTGAGGGTGGGGTAACGTTGCCTTCAACGAGTGGTGGGACGCTGATGTTGGGTTGTGACCCACTACTGGTTGAAGGTACTGTTGCTTCCATCGCATCTACTCGAGTCAAGCAAAGCGTCAAGTCAAGCGAAAGCCAAGTAAAGACGCCCTTGACTGAATTCTGAACGCGCGCTCCGCCGCTTATATACACACCGCCCGCGTTCGAGGGAGACGAGTACGGGCGAGAGGTCCGCAAAGACGCCCTTGACTGAATTCCGAACGCGCGCTCCGCCGCTTATATACACACCGCCCGCGTTCGAGGGAGAGAAGTACGGGGGAGAGGTCCGCACCCCCACTGCGCATGCTCGGCTTGCTGAACGCCCGGTGGGCCGGCACGAGACGAGCCGAGCATGCGCAGTGGGGGTGTGGACGGCGCCGCCGACGCCGAAGCGCGACATCGTGCGACTAAGAAATGCTCCGCATTTAAAACTGAAGAGTAAGTGTGGACAGGAAAGACGCTCACTTGCAACTCAGTTTGTTCATCCGAAAATACATCCACCCACCAGAAACCTTGAACTGCGCACTGTACTGAGACACAGTAAGTCCGTCAATTGTTTAGAACAAAGAAGGGCTCAATGTTTTTATGTTCACGCTGCATTCGGAGTAATGCATTTGAGCTCATCATAACTGGATCCACATTCAAAAAATCGAAGTGAGTTCCACCGACAGTGAAAGCTGTACTAAGTGCGGACAAATGATTCGCCCGTGTTTCCCATCTGTTTCTCTTGTGTTCATCGTCTCTGCTTTCGAATGATTTTCGCATTAATTTGATCTCATCATGCTATTATTTATCCCTAACGTGCATCTTTGATGTTATAATACTAATCTAGCTTATCTTAACTATTCTACGCCTGGATCAATTTATTTTTCATTGGTGTATATGCCTTACGTAGAGACGTGTTTTGTTATGCGCGACGCCCAAACTTTCAAGAGAAAATGATATACCCTCGTAATAGACCTATCCCTGTTTGCAAACAGTCAATGCGCGATTGCCCCGCCCCCTCTACCCCGCCCTCCGAGCAAATAGGTGCTGGCTGGCAATTGAACATTCGAGGGCCGGTCGGTCGAATGTTTCTGCGCAGCAGCGCTGGTGTAATGTACGTTGATGACGTAGCAATTTATGCTAATTGCTATCTTCTGTAGCTGGAGAATCTAGAAATGCTCTTAAAAACTGGCCGTCTTCGTTTTTCTGGCGCAACGGCGCAACCCGTAGTGTCTGTCAAAACGCACATTGCTTCGTCTTGAGCGACAACAGCTTTACTACACTAAGAATTAATATTCACATTTTTACTGTTTCTAAATTGCATTTTTTTTTCAGTGAATTATTGGAGTTACGGGAAAAAAATTGCATTGCTTAGAAGTGAATACAGGCACCTAACTGACATTTACACAGCGTTTTAAAACGATATACAATATATCAGTGGTTCCGTGGCGCTGAGCATGCAGTCGTGGGTTACATAGCCAGCCACAGAGCCAAAATTTCGATTGCAGAGGAATGGAAAAACGCTTGTCTCTAGGCTTGTCGTTCAAGCCAAGAATCCTCATGCAGTTAATATTAAAACGACGTTCTCCCGTATGGGGTTCCTCATTACCCGCTGAGAAATTTAGGGACGTTACAAACTCAGTAATTTATTTATTCGAACTTTCAGACATCGTCGCACACAATCTATTGTGGGTGATTACTGCGCTGATCACCGCGCTGTGGTGATTACTGTTTAAGCACCGCGGTAATACCTGATGCCTTAAACGCGGTCGCTGACCCCCTCTCCTTTTTTAGATGCGAAGCATCTTTTTCTCAGGGCTATGTCCATTGTCCGTTGGCTTACGCACCTCTCTTCCTCATCCCCCTCTCCCCGCCAGCTGTGAGATAATCCGCTTCTCACTCCGTCCTCCTCTCCACGCCAGCTGCGTGATAGCGCGCTACTCCCTCCGTCCTCCTCTCCACGCCACCTGTGCGATAGCGCGCTGCTCCTTCCGTCCTCCTCACCACGCCAGCTGCGCGATAGCGCGCGCATGCGCGCCTCTCCCTCAGTCCTCCTCTCCACGCCTGCGGTATATATAACCGCGTGCACGAGCCGCTGCCTCAGTTGCTTGCTCGGGTGAGTCTTGCTCCGGCGTCTGAGGAGTACCGACAGTCCTGCGATGTGGGTAACCGACACAAGTGGAAATAAAAGGAACTCTGCGATGCTTCGCATCACCTCAGGGTTCCCCTCGGGAAGATGGTGTCATCTTTTTGCGGCTTTAAACTTAATTATTTCGGCGCGTAGTACCACCATAAACTTATTATGCTCAAGCAGTAAAGGTATGTTGATCAGAGGGAAACAATAAGCACCTAACTACGACACATGTGATCTGCGATGAAACGCAATACATTTAGTCGGTTTGTGCATTATCCGAGGCTACACGAAGTGGTAAAATAAGATACGATGTCATTACCAGTCATACCGTTCATGCAAGAGACCATCAACAAACAATTTTTTTTTACATACAGCGCACACAGCCTCTCGGTATACGCACTCACTGATCGCGTCGTATTCGTTCTTAACCGCTGCAAAATTGCCGAGTCTTGAAGTTCTACCGACGGCCGATCATCTCAACAAGCGCCAACACAGCAAACGCCAACATTTTAGCGAGCGAGACAAATGCTCTGCACACCTAATACACACATTCATCTCCATTTCACCTCACGGAGAGATTAATGGACGTCCTACATCTCGCATCGCACTTCAGGCCACAACAAACACAGCTCATTTTCGAAAAACACCGCCTTTGTTCGTCGAATATACAACCACATCGCTCGCGCTTTTTTTTTTCACGAGAACATACACACCTTGACACATATCACAACGCGTGATGGATGCGCTCGCAAAACCGCAATCAAAACCTCGCGCGAACGGACTGCTTGGTGTAGTAACACATGTCCATATGCTCCACCCACGTAGCCTTGTCTGTGCAGCCACAGAAAGTTGTCGCCATGTGTAAGCATGGTAACGATAAGACGATTGTGGGTATTCAAGAAAAGAAAAGAAAGACGTGTCTGCCTGGCTCGCACCGAGGACAAGAACCTTGGCCTTTCAATTTTCCCGCTCTCTACATCATTCCCTGTAGTGTGGCCAATCCCCCTCGTGGGTATGTGCCAAGTATAGAGGCCACAACAACGACTACGCGAGTGCACCACGCTTGGGTGGCAGCTACGGTGTTTTGCCAACCTGCACGTGACGCGGTGACGTCACGCTGTGGAGTACCCCGTGAGAAGTCTACTCACCTTCACACTGTCGTTTGAATGCAGGAACGAAGAGGAACTTGGCACTGGAAAGATTGGCTGAAATGACGGCGTTTCACTGCAAATATCTTTTGAATGGATGCACAGTAGCCCTCCCACTCTCGGCCATGGCGATTCACGAAAGTGTCTGCGAAAGAGGGTAAGCGATCACGTCACGGATATATTTTAGTTGGCTTTCCTGTTCATCATCATTTATTATTATTATTATTATTATTATTATTATTATTATTATTATTATTATTATTATTATTATTATTATTAATTATTATTATTATTGTTGTTGTTGTTGTTGTTGTTGTTGTTATTGTTATTGTTACTGTTATTATTATTGTTGTTATTGTTATTATTATTGTTATTGTTGTTGTTGTTGTTGTCGTCGTCGTCGTCACACTTCTATGGCGCTAGCGCCAAGCAACATTGTTGCTTCCTCAGAACGTCCGATTTATCTCCAGATGGCATCATCGCACATGAAAACTCTGGACGTTGTTGAAACGTCCATCCACATATTTTTAAAGCCCAATTCCTGCGATTTTTTTTCAGCGTGTCAAGGCAATGGCGATTCTATGTTCCTGAGTCGCTCCTGTCACACTCTTGATAGTATAAATGCTCAACAAATGCTAAAATAATTTTCAATTAGCAAAAAAGCTCGAAACCGAAATCCAACAAAGCAGTGACGTCAAATGAGCCAACACGCCTTTTGAAAAGAAGTTAGAGTAGGCGGAGAGAAGACACTGTGAAAGTGGGCATTTAAAAGGTTAGCAATGCTTTTGGGGTCGGTTATTGCAGTACCATCGTGGGTAATGCCCGTTATCGATTTGTTTTGCTCCTTAATAAAGTTCCAAAACTTCTGTGGATCTTCCCTTATAAAATTAGGTAAGGTGTTGCTGAAATAAAACTTCTTTGCTTCTGTGATAGATTCCGACAGAGCTATACGAACATTGGTTAAATTAACGGCAGCAGCTCCTTTTTTTCGTAATCGTTTGGCTTTACGTTTTAACTGAATGGTACGCCTGTTCATCCAAGGTGTGTGTTTAGTTGGTTTTACACGTTTGTTCGGTATGAACTGATCAATGCAGAATAAGCACATGACTTTAAACTTGGTCCAAAGCTCAAGGACGTCACTCGCGCGAAATTCACAAAAGCAAGATTCAAGATATTCTATTATACTGATATCGTAAGCCCGCGCAAAATCTTTCACAATCACAGGTGCATGCGAGTCAGGCGTATGTTTAACATTCAGCGAGAAGTATACAGCAACAATATCATGGTCAGATAGGCCAGGCTCGACAGATACATGGTAATTAGAAAAGGAACGATCAAGAAAGACGAGATCAAGGAGCGAGCCGAGACCGGTTACATGTCTGGTAGGCTCGCGAACTACTTGTACAAGATTGTGGCCAAGCATCATATCAAAAAGAACGTTTGCGTCACGTACAGAACCGGCACCCGATTTGATACGATCCCAATCAATGCCTGGTAGGTTGAAATCACCAACCACCAGAAGCTTGCTTTTATTGAATTGTGAAATGTGGTCACTAATTTTTAATAAATAATCAGGGGCTGAATCAGGTGGCCTGTAAACGGCACATAAAACAAAGACATGACCATAAATGTTTAGTTTAACGCAGAGGCTTTCAGTGTCCTTCGATTGGATCAACGAAATTACCTGAACAGACGACTTCGCAGCAATGGCCACACCACCAGCCCTAGAGGTTCTATCTCGTCGAATTATTTTGTAGCCAGGTGGAATTAAGTCCTTGTCGCTAACTTCATCGTGTAGCCAGGTTTCCGTTACAACCACAACATGTGGGGAGTGCGACAAAAGAACCGATTCTAATTGATTAGTTTTATTCACTACACTGCGTGCGTTAATGTTCAGTAATCTAACAAGCCTTTCCTTGACTTGTCAAGTAGAATGTATATTGGCACGAAAACCAGAAGTTATCTCACGTTGGTTAGTTGTTTCATTCCAGATGAATACATCATTATAAATCCGTAGCTTATCGTGCTGAAGTGAAACTTTCTTTCCGATCGACTTGTCATGCTTCGCACTTTCCCATAATAGCTTACGTTTCTTCAAAGTGACTTGGGAATAGTCATTCTGAACAAAAATGTTTGATCCCTTCAGCTTTGAAACATTCTTAAAAATCGCTACTTTCTCGTTATAATCCTGTAGAAACATTATTACTGGTCTTTTAGATCCAATCCTTCCAAGTCTGTGAATACGGCCAATAGCGATGCACTTAACCCCTAGCCTATTTTCGAGTGTTTCAGTAATAACCTTACGCTTCAGATCACTTTCTGTCTCGTTTGGCGCTTCGAGGATACCATGAATAACTACGTTCGAGCGCCTACTTCTGTCTTCGATATCGATGAGTTTGCTAGCGTGATTTTTCACAGACTCCTGAAACGTTTTTACAGAGTTTTCAAGACAGCCTAAGCCAGCCGTATTAGATTTGAGATCCGAGACCTGGACCTGAAGCTGCTTAAACAACTCTCTCGTCTCAGCTATCATGTTTTCTGTTTTAGTTTTCAAGTCGGCTAATTCATTTTGTAGCAGATTCTGATTTTCAAGAACCTTGTGCAATATATCAGCGTTAGTGGGTCCCGGATTATTCTGCAACATCACCACTAAGTAAGAGTTTTAGTGCACAAAAACACTCATAACAAATTTCACAACACTGTCGTGGGCACGGCAGGACTAGCAAGAAACGACAGTCGCTAGTAAACGTAGAAGAGCTAGAACAAACCTGCAAAAAGCAGAAGAACGGCTTGGTGAGCGACATGCTTCGGCCAGGCCCACCGTGCCCGCTGAAGATAAACTGATGCACTGATTCTTTTATGCGGGTGACGCTAGATGACGTCACGTATCCAGGGGGCGTTGTAGCTTTCTTGAGATGGGTGGCGATTTCCGCTGGTTTAACATTGTTCAATGTCGGTGCCTCAAAATGGTCCTTCAGTTGATGAAGGGATGCCGGTATTTCACCATGGGGTAGGCGATGAACCGACGGCCCGTGACCCAGAGAAGCAAGCACTGCAAAAAGCAGAAGAACGGCTTGGTGAGCGACATGCTTCGGCCAGGCCCACCGTGCCCGCTGAAGATAAACTGATGCATGGTGCGACAGCGCATGCGCCCTTCCCCTAGCGGTAATGTCGCGAAGGTTGGCGGCGCGCGCACATCTCGGAGGCCATGGTATCCTACCGGTGCGCGTATGTCGCTTTGCCGATGACGACGTCAAAACACAGTGTGGCCAGTAACTGCAGGAAGCCAGGTGGGCGGTTTGAAATTTATTTGCAAACAACCGGCGCACCTCTAGAGCCTGTAATCTTGCACAAATGACGGAAGTTTGCCAAGAAACGCACCCAGCGACTTTTATTGAAATCTACTGGCCTCGAAAAATCGCCGGAGTAGACCTTTAAGTGCACTTTGTTTATAAGGACCATGGTAACAATAACTGATGGCGTTTTACACGCGAAAACCGCAAAATGACTATGACACATATCGTAGTGTAGGTATTTGGAAATATCGACCACCTAGAGTTCTTTTTACACGTATATGATAACGCACAGCATCCTGGTCTCTACCATATTCGCCTCGATCGAAAATGCTACCGCCGCGGCCGGGACCGTGCCCACGTCTTTTGGGTCAGCAGCAGCGAAGCACCATAGTCATCAGTCCGCCGCAGCGGACACCACGCTGAATTCGGATCCACATAGGTTAACAGGGACACTGTTCAAGATGAACCACTTGCACTAACTAATACAGACGAGGTGGTTACAGACAGACTCATCGCAAATTGGCAGAACGTGTTGACAAAGAAGAGGCAAAAATAAATGAACGCTCTTTCAGTCATTATTGTAATTTTGCCTTTTACTTGGTAAAGAACGCTATCCACCTCAGCAGGGCACCATTTATTCAAGGGACCCGCGGTTAAAAGTACACGCACAAACAGGACCAGTGCTGTGCCAACGCCTCCTATCGTATAGGTCCAGTGCAGGATTATTGCAGGTACTGTGTGTTGCTGCGTTCACAGTGCACAGTCAACGCCTCCTATACAGGTCCAGCACAAGACTCCTGCGGGCCCTCAACAATGCCCGCGAGAGTCCTGTGCTGGACCTGTACGTGGAAGCTGATCCTCAGATCTAGTGAAAGGGCCCGCTACGTTGAATTAATGTATGTACATGTCGGTGTATATAGTAAGATATGACCTGCCGCTGTCGTCTATAGTGTCCTCGGCATTTGGATGCTAATCCGAAAGTCGCGGGGTCGAAACCCGGCTGCTGCGGCCCCATTCCAATGGAGGCGGAATGCTAAAGGCCCGTGTACAGTGCGATGTCAGTGCACGTTACAGAACCCAAAGTGGTCGAAATTTGCGAAGGCCTCCAGTATACGGCGTCTCTCATAATCATATCGTCGTTTTAGGACGTAAAACCCCAGAAATTATTTTTATTATCCTGATATCTATCAGCACTTTGGCCATGCTGATGGACTGGCCTGTGTATACGTGGATTCCTAAACCTGCTGGGACATCTTCCAGTCCTGGGGATTGCCCTGTAAGAGCATAAATCCTTGGACCTGTTGGCACATGAGTACACTATGCAACCTCCCGACTGGTTGTACATCTGCAGACCCCCTACCCTCCCCCGTACACCATGCTGTGCGAATGCACACATCCTTACGTATGTTTGCGCATGGCCACTCTGGGTACGAGTCTGTGACGTTGCAGATCTCGTAAGTTTGATGGCACATACCTGCTAAGGGTGATGGGCAACTCGCACCTGCAGGTGTTCTTTGTTCTTGGTTGTTGCCTTATTGCGTTGTCGACATCGCAGCGCCACATGTATGCGACTTACCCGAACGGAAGTTGCCAGTAAATCCCGTTTATTGCTTTGTGCTTCCCCTAATTAATGACAGTTCCCGGGCAGCCCAGCCTGATGTGCTTATGCGGTTGATGTGTTCTCTGTGTGTTTTCTGTTGTGCATTGCAGGCCGTGTCCGTGTTTGCTCGGCATGAAAGCTTGCTTCTGGACGGGACCACTGGAAGCTTTCGTGAACCACGTCCTTCACTCGCACACATTCATTCCAAGACTGAAAGGTGAAGTACCACTAAGAGATATGTAGAACAACTATATCATTATAACGGAGTTGTTTACCTGTAAGGTGCACGACATTTTCATTTACTGCTTGGCATAAAGGAGAAAGAAACGCCTATGTGGGTACGCAAAAAGAAATGAACTATTCCCTGGTGTGAACACATCTACTGGTGTGAATACATTTACACATTCACTGAACACATCTACTGAACACATCTACGAGAAGGAAGACACACGTCCGCTGTGCGTGTGTCTTCCTTTGCGTCTTCATGCTTTCGCGGTGTTCTTGGGCAAATATGCAAAACCAGCTAGCTCATCAACACGCGTTAACCAACGAACGACTGACCTGACGTACGGATCAGTTATATGCTGTCGGTTTGTTTTGACCATCCCTACTTCCGTCGCCAATCGGCCGATGGACAGACCAGCCACACAACACCGACCAAATAAGCAAGTTAGCCAACTAACGAGTCAATAAACTAGTAACCAACAAACAAACTTATGCCCCGCCACGGTGGTCTAGTGGCTAAGGTACTCGGATG
This sequence comes from Hyalomma asiaticum, assembly GCA_013339685.2. Lineage (NCBI taxonomy): Eukaryota > Metazoa > Arthropoda > Arachnida > Ixodida > Ixodidae > Hyalomma > Hyalomma asiaticum. Next base: position 18,284,614 of record CM023490.1, read on the forward strand.
CAGATCCGAGGGCCGCGGGATCAAATCCCGACCGCGGCGGCCGCATTTCGATGGAGACGAAATGTTGAGGCCCGTGTAAGCAAGTTAGCAAGTTAGCCAACTAACGAGTCAATAAATTAGTAACCAACAAACCAGTTCTTGCCATACTAGTCCCTCACACTGCGCACATTCTCACTCCGATCGCCAATCGATCGATGGACAGACCAGCCGCACAACGCCGACCAAATAAGCACTTAGCCAACTAACGAGTCAATAAACTAGTAACCAACAAACCAGTCCTTGCCATACTAGTCCCTCACACTGCGCACATTCTCACTCCAGTCGCCAATCGATCAATGAACAGACCATCCACACAACACCGACCAAATAAGCAAGTTAGCCAACTAACGAGTCAATAAACTAGTAACCAACAAACCAGCCCTTGCCCTACTAGTCCCTCACACTGCGCACATTCTCACGCAGGTGATAACGTGGTTATCATGGCGCCGCGGTTCGACCGTCCCGAGGCCTTCTGCTGGTTGGCCATACAGACGTGCCTGGGCCGCGACTTCGTCGTGGTGCTCAGAAAGGGCACCAGCAGGGCTTCGTGCAACAGTTACTACGCCGTCGTGCTGCTCGTCGGGTCGAGCGAAGAAGCGAAGCGCTTTGTGTACCGGCTGCATCTGTATGGCGCCGATCACCGCCTCTCCTGGGAGGCCAAGACCCCGGGCCTTTTCTCCCATGCCGAGACATTCCGGTGCCGTGACGGTCTGGTGTTCGGCCAGGAAACGGCCGAACGCCTCTGCGATGGCGATGACCTCAACATTGATGTTGCCATCAGTTTCGCCCCTGCGCGTGGCGGCTGCGGTGATCAGGCATCTCAGTAAAGTCGAAGACCATGGCCGCGAGCGAATAAGACCAGAAATTGAAATAAACTCGGTGTTACCGACAACTCTCCTGCATTCCTGTATTCCGCATTGTGTCATCTATCTATCTATCTATCTATCTATCTATCTATCTATCTATCTATCTATCTATCTATCTATCTCACTGTGTGTGTGTGTGCGTGCGCGAGTTCAGCAGAGAATCCAGCCTATCTATCTATCTGACTGTGTGTGTGTGTGTGTGTGTGTGTGTGTGTGTGTGTGTGTGCGTGCGTGCGCGAGTTCAGCAGCGAATCCAGCCTATCTATCTATCTCACTGTGTGTGTGTGCGTGCGCGAGTTCAGCAGAGAATCCAGCCTATCTATCTATCTATCTATCTATCTATCTATCTATCTATCTATCTATCTATCTATCTATCTGATATATCTATCTATCTATCTCACTGTGTGTGTGTGCGTGCGCGAGTTCAGCAGAGAATCCAGCCTTCGAATGTCCTTGTACAGTCGTGTGCAACATTTTAGAGACCAGGGGAGCGCGCACGCCACAAGCCAAACAGTGCCAACTGACAGCTGCAAGGCGGTAACACTGCACTGTAAAGGTCGTCACCACTTCATTGCGCTGTCACCTGTAAGATATCGTCACGTACGCCATGGCGGTGCGGACGACCCAACTCCCAAGGTTTGGTTTCGAGTGATTTGCATTGCCTGTAGAAGGAAAGACGTACAGCACACAAAACAAAGACAGCTAGTAAGAAGACGCTAAAGCATAGAGTGCAATGAACGTCGGCCTTTGAAAATGTGTTACGACACCTTTTGCGTAGATGCCGTACTCGTGGTGGGATATGTGTCATTATTCTATGCCGCCATTATCATCATCACCAGAAAGGCGAGAGGCAATGTTGCTGGAGATGGGATATCCTCATATTGAGATGTTTTCCAGCTCATTGATTCTTCTCGAGCGGGGAAGGGCTGGAGGGCAGGGTGGGGCGCCCTCTTTCTGCCCACCTTAATTTCGTTTGCCTCATACTGCTTGCCCCTAGAGCCCTAAAAAGCTGACCTAAGGCAGGTGGTATGAAGCCCTTCCTCTGGACCCTCGAAGGAACTGAACTGTCGTTGGTGCAGCGCAATAAATAATCCTGGCGCCGCTCCTTATCATTTACATTCGATCAGTTATAGTCTGACTGCTTGATACTATTCTCGTTTGTTAAGGGACACTGAAGTGAAACACTAATGTTATTTAGACTAATAACTTATTCTTCGGGAACGCCACTGTCGCTAATTTTGCGATTTGATGTTCCATATTATAAGAGAAAATCAACGTGAATGTTTCTTCTTTGAATCCCACGTTGAAACTTTGTGCAGATGACGTCACAAGCCCAATTCCATTTTTTTAGTTCAATTGCCTCAAGCACGCCATGTGTAGTCTCTCGCTTCCTTAGAACAGTGTACATACCTTTAGCTGTAAATAATCATGTAGACCTTAGCTAACGCCGTCTAAGATTGATGACGTCACATGTATTAATGCGAGGACCTTCCAGCGGCGTCGCCACTTGCATTTTCTTCTTGCGAATTTTCTAGCTTACTAAAAGCGTCTTTGCCACACGAGAGTGGTGCCTTTGATAGAGTGAAAAGGTAATTTACTAATACGAAAAAATTGCTTTTCCCTTTGGTGTCTCTTCAAGGGGGTAGTGAAACCTTTTCTGAATATTTTGTGCGAAGCCTGTATTCGGAATACTTGCTATCCATTCTACGACATACATCGTTTCGTTGCGCCGTCCGAGTTCTTCTGCAGCTACAAAAGCACATTTCCCGGCGCACGATCCCCTCTACCCTGTAGGTGACGTCATCTCAGTCGCCACCATGACCTCCGAGATTGGCATGCTCTAGGATGCCACGGGAAAGCAAACCGTGCTCCTGCCTTGCTCCGTACACGGAGGCATCACACGATTTCCGACTATTTTTCTAACTTTCTAGCTTTCATATAAATCTATACAGCAAACGAAAGTTAGCGATATGATTTGCGTTCTTAAATGTCTTACGATGACGTCACTGAATAATGCCGACCCAGGCCTGCCGTGTCGCAGGGTCGTCTCGAGAGAACACGAACGGTCGTTTTTAAAAAGGGCGTTCTTGAATGCACACCTGAATATTGCACCGAAATATTCCGGAATCAGCATGTGCAATGCTTGCTGAAGCAGTCAAATTTACAAAGCAGGCAGTTTCATTTTCGTTTCACAACCCCTTTAAACAAAGAAGTTTTACATTATTTTAGATATTCAGCTGACGTACCTTTATGCACGTAACTTGTGCCTCCCAATTGTTGTTCCATTTCCTTCAGCAGGTGCGGTTCATCATCCTTATCATCATCATCATTATCACTGTTTTCCTAGAACCACACACCTCGGTCCGCGCCTGTTTCGACACCATGGGTGAGTCGCCCGCGCTTAACTGCAAACTCGGTTAAACGATATTGTTGTGACGCCTTTAAAAAAGCAGATTGTTCCGCGCAACTGGCTCCACATGTGCTAAACACTGTGCCACATTTCGCTCCCAAATTATAGCTAGTTACTCAGGCATTTTGCAGCAACATTTCCCGACATTCTCTCACGAATGTTCTTGATGAGGACCTCTAATGCGATTATCCTCTTAACCATGTTAATCGTGCTTCGCAGCGAGCGAAAGCTTCAGCGACACCACAGGAGTTTCTTACTTTGCCGCGCCTTTGTATGTCCCGTACCCTATGCATATTACATTCCCAGTCTTTTGGTTTCCTCCAGCGACGCGAAGGCATAGACTTCGCGATCATTTTTTGTGGTGCTTTCTTTCGCAGCAGCAGTGTCACCGTTAGGCAGGCATATATTACAGTATATATTTGCCTCTTTCCACGTACGACATGATCATAATTTGAAAAGCATACGTTTGATTATGTCTTGCCGATCTCTCTCTCCTTTTTCAGAACCGGCTTATACAGTCACAGAGGTAAAGTACTGTTCAATTTGTAACGATCCCGTAGCAAAAGGGTCCATAACGTTGGAAGACACTCACGAGGAAGAGAAACGAGACGAGAGCTTGTCCCATATGCCTCACGTCTATGAACATAATTGGCCCACGTTGCTCGCAATGTGGCTCAATAGCCGCACTTAAAGTGGCCCTGCAACACCTTTTGAACATAGTCAGAAAGCGCTGGTGATCAGTCGTGAAGGTTCCTGCGAACATGTGAGCCAAAATGTTATTGCAAAGCACGCCCCAAGGAATTCGTGATTTGTTTTCAAACACAGCTGGAAACCGCCTTGCTGTTCTTTCAACAAATGACACCACTGGGGCCACCGACTACGTCGTTTGAATTTGTGCAACTCAAAACGAACAGATAAAGCATAGCAGACGATCGTCCCGTGGTCATGAAATCAGCCAATGCTATTTCTGCCTCAAACGACGTATAGTCGGTGCCCCCCAATGACGTAATTTGTCGAAAGCATGGCGGAACGCTTTCCGGCTGTGTTTGAAACCAAATTGAGAATTCCCTGGTGCTCGCAGTGCGATAATATTTGGCTCACGTGTTCCCTGAGCCTCACTGACTGATCTTCACCGTTTTCTGACTGTGTTCAGGAGGTGTTGCGGGACCCCTTCAGCTACCTTCTCTACGGCCGCAGGACAGACCCTCCTCCTTCTCTCGCTTGGCAACTCGCTCACCTGAGAGGTGTGAGGAGGTTCCGACCACCCACCAGCCTCAGGGTCCAGGCCCAGGACATAGAGACGGCAGCTGTGGTGGCCGGCCCTCAAACTTTATCTGGTGGATCATTTGTCTCGGTAGACATAGCGAAAATAAAGTTGTTTCCCGCTCTCTGTCTCCTTGTCTGTGTCTTCAAGGGTTATGATTCCTTTCAATAGCACGTAACCAATTATAGGCCACAAAGGCCGCCAAGGGTGCCCGTGTTGGCCATATACCTCACTCTCTCAGGAAGTATTGCCGGGCTAGTTAATTGCACATCATGCGTAAAACGGCAATGCGCGTTTAGAAGGACAGAGTCGCACGGAATACAAGCCCTGAATCGTGTTCGAGTTTGTTCAGCGCCTCTGTCGTCTGCAATTTTTTTCGTGCTTGTTTGCGCTGCTGTTACAGAGAAACGTCGGCAAGCTTTGATTACTGATAATAATCTCTGGAGTTTTACGTCCCAAAACCACAATGTGATTATTAGAGACGCCGTAGTGGAGGGCTCCGGAAATTTCGACCACACGGGGGTTCTTAACGTGCACAGACACGCACAGCACACGGGTCTCAACGTTTCGCCTCCATCCAAATGCAGCAGCTGCTGCCGGTATAAGCTCTGATTACACTCTGCGTATTGTCATGAATCGCCATTCAAAGAATCTTGTCATGTCGTAATTCCAGGAAAACTATAATGACTTGGCATGGCATATGTAGAAGCGATAGAAATATATTAATTGTTACCAGGCCACAGTATGCGACAACGCAAGTCACTTTTTCGCAGCAGATGTCTCTGTCTCAGTCTCAATTCAATTAGAACAGCTTCACGACGTAACCCTGTAGTAAGCTCACGTGAAGGTCACGTCACCAGCTGCCTCTGAATTTCTCCCTATGGTTTGCCCTTACTGACATCTTGCGCGGCGCACATATCGAGAAGTTATTTAACGTTCCCCCCTTTTTACCCTTTCGGTGCTGACGCTGGGCAATCAGCACACCACAGGTGCAGCTCATCTCACGCGGAAGCATCACACCCGTGACGTCACTACGCCTGCGGACATTTCCACACTTCTGAGAAGGACGCGGCGTGACATATTCGAATTTTAGGTTGTTTCCACAGGAGATCGATGAACTGTGCAATACTTATGGACATCACCGTAAAGAAGGGTAAATTAGCATCCACCCTTTGTAGCGCATACGTACAAGTAAATCCAGACGGATTCCTCAGAAACGAAAGCTTCCCAGCTGACGCAAATTTCGTCCTCGTCCGCGGTTCGAACCCGGCGCTAACGCTTTCTTGTGCGAAGCGGAGTGCTCGCTGTTTCATTTGAGCTAACCAAGAGGATATAGTAGTCGGCAGCGCGCGAGCGACCTGATCGCAATCACGAAGCGAGGGCATAGATATTAGAAATGAATTCTGCGGAATTCCGCAAGATGGAGTAACCATTGTGAAAGGGCAAATTAGCACCCACCCGCTTGTTATACTCGGGCACAGGTCAAGATAAAAGCAGCGTCTGCCCGTCAAAGGACCCCCCTTCAGCCAACGGTACCGCCCTGTCAACGTGACGTGGCGGTAGACCCTTTCCGCGCCGCGCGCCCATTTCTCTCTTGAGCGAGGCGCGGAGGCGGTCTGCCGCCACGTCACGTTGACGGGGCGGTACCGTTGGCTGAAGGGGGGTCCTTTGACGGGCAGACGCCGCTTTCATCTTGACCTGTACACGAGTATAGCCTTCACCTGCTTGATCTGAGACCCTCATCCGGCTTGGGATTTGCCCAAGGCTGGCGAGAGTCCCGTGAAATTTGGGCAGTGGGTTTAACGACGAGAAGCTGGAGTACTGGTACATTTTGGTGATGTGACGTGGACCTGTGCCTGGAAGCACGGCCGGGAACCTAGCCAACGGCCTCGAGTTCACAATCTGTGACAGCCACAGCCATTCGGGTGTTAAGTACACGCGTTCTAAGAGTTAAATGCTGGGCTAGTTGTTGTTCAGACTTCACATTCATCGTACTTAGCACAAAGGTAACACAAACGGCAAAGAAGGACGACAGACAACACAGGCGCCTGTGTTGTTTGTCGTCCTTCTTTGCTGACTGTGTTACCTTTGCGCTAAATACGATGAATGTGAAGTTCTATAGACTCCCAATGGAATTCCTGAAAAACAATTCTCTTGCTATTGACCATTCACAGCCAAACGAATCACCGCTGAGTTTCGGTTAATATCTTGTCTACTTGCAATCGATGCTGGCCCTACATAATTCACGCAGACAGAGCACACGACGACGGTCAACGTCGACCCCGAAGACCTCGCGATCTCCGGCCTCGTATTGCCTCCGGGACTCGAAGCCGCGGACATCCGTCACCTGGCCAGTACGGTGCCAGCTCTCGTGGACATCGTCAAAGCGCAGATCGTCATAGAAAGGCGAGTTAACCGCTTGCCCTGGGTTATCTTTTTGATGTTAACCATTGCTTGGAGCTTGCATTCTGATTGCAATCGATGTCGCTTAACACAGAGTTTATCACACTTCGCAGGCAGGCCAGCGCCCGCCGGGAGGGCTGCTACATCTGTGCACTTGTTCACTCTTGTGGTCATGGCCATCGTCGTCTCTATTTGCATCTTTCTGTACTTAGGTAAAACGGCTTGTGTCTTGTCTTAAGGAGTCACTTGGGCTCCTTAACGTGCACTGATATATCACTATACACTGACCTTACAGTACCGAAGCTTTGGCATGAAGACCACAAAAACGTCGTGCCTTGTCCGTGCTCGTTCCTTTGCGCAGTTCGCTAATATTTTTTTCAAGGGGGAAATGGTGTGTGTGTGTGTGTGTGTGTGTGTGTGTGTGTGTGTGTGTGTGTGTGTGTGTGTGTGTGTGTGTGTGTGTGTGTGTGTGTGTGTGTGTGTGTGTGTGTGTGTGTGTGTGCGCGCGCGCGCATGAACTACTGTTATTTTATTTATTTATTTATTTATTTATTTATTTATTTATTTATTTAATAACTTATTTTTCATTGCATAATAGAAAATTCAAGGCATTCACACGGTTCAGACATGTTTACATCCCACAAGCGTGTGTGTGGAGTGCGGACTCTCTACGGTCCTACATCGACTTCCTGTGTTTATATTTTTTAATAGGATTAAAAAGCGTACCATTTGAAGTGTACAGTCTTACAGGGCTTATCTGGGATGTCTTTAGAAATTCCTAAAACAGAATTTTTCGATCTTCGTGGTCACCCCTTCTGCATGTGTAGGGACGCCGGCAACACCGGGTACGAGAGGTGTGCAGAAATACAATTAAATTATTTTTTGTTTTTAAGCTACAAAAGTAAACCTGCATGGGTATTCCTTGGTTTGTGTTACACTTACAGTCTGACGCACGTCACGGAAGATGACTCGACTGGTCATTTTCTCGCGACGTTTAAGACCTAGTTAAAAGTATTCTTCCTTTTTTTACGGGATCGACAAATGTGCTCCTATCCGCTATTGTAGGAAATGATCATTTCATTTTAATCACAACCAAAAAAAAAAAGCACTTTCTGAGCGGTAGACAGCCCCTTTAAGACACTTGCCTCAGAAGGCGGGAGCCCGGGTACAAACCTCTGCACCGATTACAAACATTTTCCGCACCAATGCGCCTTCCATGACATGGTAAAAAAATTCTAAAGCATTATTTTCTTCCGCTACTCCAAAGAGGGCTCCATGACTACACTTTTCTGGAAGTTTTGGTGTGACGACCACAACACCGACTACGCCGACAAAGGCTAGATTATACAAGCTTCGTTTCAAGAACATTTGGTTCACACATCCACAGAAGCTTCCACGACTGATCGGCACCGTCTGACGATGTACAAAAAGTGTTGTCTCTTTAACAACTGGAGCTCTAGCGTTTTTCAGACTATGCATAACGCCTATGTACGTACGCCGCAGTTGACGTCATCAGCTCGCCCATAAGCACGGTGATCATCTACATCACCCAGGAGACCATACAACTGCCTTGACATGGGGCGGCAGGTCCATCAAGGTTTCTGTGACGTCATCGTGGCGTCATCCAAGTGGTCGCCCCCCGCGACAGAACTGGCGTTCATAAGAGCGAGTTGTGGCACGTCTCTCCGGGGAAGGTTGTTGAAGCGGACTCCAGGAATGGCACGGTGACGCGATGTGGTCCAGGAAGTGCCGAAGTGGGCGATATGTTCTGAAAGTGTGCGCTGATTTGGGCCATTCCGAACTATATGCTGCCGTACACTCACTTGGCTGTCGTACCGTCACTTAGAGTAATGGCACAACAACAGGGGACGACAGGGGACGAAGACCCAAGAGGTTACGAAGGAGAACGAAGCGCTGCATCTTTGTGATCCCTCGGCTGTTTTGTTCCTTGTCTTGCGAGCAGCGTTGCGTGCTTGAGTATTGGTGGACAAGATGCTGGTGGCTGCAGTAGACAACGTCTGTAGATACGCATTATAGTAGACAACTAAGGAGGGTGTATTCGATAATGAGACCTTAGAAGGGGCCCTGAAACACTTTTTTAAAATAGCTGAAAACTGTGCCGATCGGTCGCGGAGGTTCTTGCAGACTCTTAAGCCAAAAAATCAGTTCGCTGCATGCACCACAGAATTCACAATTTGGTTTCGAATATAGCTGGAAATCGCTTGCTCTCCTTTCAACAAATGACGTCACAAGATAGTGCCGACTACGACTACAGCGCTCGCGTGTGTGCTACTCTCCTATCCCGTCCGCGTCTAAAAGAAGTTCCGCGCTTAACTCTGAAATGCTGCCGCAACAAGGCAGGAAATCTACCATACAGCTCGTCGCTTAACTTCTTTTGTTGTTCTGAAAGAAAGATGCATACGTTTCCTTTATTTGTTGTTCCTTTATTTGTTTCCTTTATTTGTGTAATCACTGTTATGCTAGTTATACCTCCGTAAGCGACAAAGTCAATGTCCCTTGTGACGTCATACATTGCAAGAATAGCAGGCGGTTTCTAGTCGCATGTAATACCAGACTGCGAATTCCCTAGCGCGCGCACAGCACTAATATTTGGCTCACGGGCTCATAGAAGTCTCCACGATCAATTGGCAAGATTTTTCAGACTATGTTCAAAAGGTTTATGAAAGGGAAAAATAGCATCGAGCAGTTTTGTAGCACAAGGCCACAAGGAAATCTATACGGATTTCTCAGAAATGAAAGCTTCCTAGTTACCATATCACTGCCCTCAGCCCGTTGCTACATAACAGTGTTGATAACGCCACGTGACAGTGATAACGAACTTAACTAGTGGAGTGCGAATATTCGGAAATTTCGAATGTCGAATCGAATAGCGTTCTATTCGATTCGGTACACGATTCGAATAGCACATATTTTCGAAATACCGAATCTTTTTCGAATAATTGGAGACCGACGAGAAAATTTCAAAAGAAGGAAACGTTCGAATTGGGAATTACATTTCTGTTCAGTTAACTACCAGGAAGCAACCCAAACCTTTTACGGGACTGTGGAAGCTATACTCATGCCAGGTCTAAACCATTTTTGCTTAAACTTTCAGTGTCGCTGAAGGGAAAGTGCCATCAACCTAATGTCACCATCGTGACATCAGTAGCTTTGTTCGCCGAGCTCTCCATGTCTAACACGCTACTGCTCACGGAGGAAGAAATAAAGCTAGGGCGAAGGCGTTGCGCGTCATTCTAGAAGCCTAGTCATGAATAACTTAAAGAAGAGAATCGTGGCAAATAGGCCTCGGTCACATGATAATCAAGTGGTACATTAATGTACGGTCAAGCGCCACCTACCGTTATTTATACGTCACTGTTGCGCGCAAGCCTACCTTACTTTTCACAGCTGCATCTTCTGTCGGTTAAATCTGATCAAAATGTTCCGATCATAATGTTCCCGTGTCAGTGTCTATGGAATCTCTTTCGAATAAAATGCCGTGGAATGCCGGGCTGTTTTCAAGGCTTTCGCCTTGCTAGACTATTGAATATCATTCGATTCGTACTCGATTCGATTCCCAGATTCACTTTTCGTACACCCCTTAAATTTCACACACTGGACTGCAGCTCCGCTGTTTACCGATTTCACAGGCGTAGAAGTGGCTTCACTTTTCTTTTTTCACATTACCCTCCATTCCCATTTAGGTGACGGGCCTTTGCGTGCTGCGGCCATCATCTTGTTCTCGTGTATACGCCTCAGCATTTCATCGAAAATTTTCTCAGACCTCCCCCTCCCCCCCCCCCCTTCCCCGCAAAAGATTAGAAGCGACGGATATGTAGACGCAGATACGGTGTTTTACTTGTACGAATTACGAAATAAAGTGCGCGACATATACATACATGAAATATGAAAAACATACGTAGAATACACGCACGTCGGAAGAGTCTTCACAAAAAAAACCAAAGCTGCGTGGTCCCCTTCCCTTGTGCTTAAACTTCCAATATACCCAACGAGCGCGTATACGGGTGATAGTTCGTGAGGCACGCCCTCTTCAGTCCACACCGTGGCGCCACTCGTACACAGCCAGCACGGCCGCGACAATCGGGAGCATGACGGCGGCGGCGACGGCCTCCGCGACAGAGACCTCAACTTTCTCCTGGCTGCCGTCGCCACCGTCCTTCTTGACTTCGGGTGCGGGCTTAGCGGGGCCTGGCTTCTTCCCCTTCAGCACGCACAGTCCCGAGGGAGCGTCGCACGCCGTGTCCTCGGGACACAGCGAGCACGGAACTCCCTCGTAGTAGAGCGCCTTTCCCGGCAGAGGTGCCTTCGGCCCGTACAAGCACACGTAGACGAAGGCGTTCTTCGTCGGCTTCCTCACGTACTCCATGTTGCTTCGCGTGTAGCTGCAGCCGACGGCGTACGTGTCGGCCGCCGCCATGTGCACGAACTCCTCGGTGCCCTGCACCTCGGCGTATTTGGGAATGTTTTCCTTCGGGAACAGGATGTTCTGGTCGAACCAGTCGCGCACCACGAAGCGCCAGATGATGGGCATCGTGTACTGGCCGCTCCACTGGGCCACGACGCTGATGCTCACTTCGGGAAAATCGGCCGTGTTGATAATATCGGCGTGGATGTTCAAGCTGCCCGAGTCGTCGGTGCAGAGTCTGCCCTTGGCCTCGGCCACGTGGGCCAGTTCCTCGTCCCAGCGCATCTTGAGCATGTTGGCGGCCGCGGGAAAGTCGGCCAGCCAGCCTTTGGCCAGGTGGCTCCGGTAGTGGTTGTGCACCCACACGATGCTCTGGTTCATGAAGGAAGTGTTGGTGAAGTACGTGATGCAATTCGGCGGCCCGTCCTTGCACATGACGTGCGGCGCCTGGTACGGCGGCTGGCAGAAGTCCGGCCTGGCGAGGGCCGGCGGTGGCGTCGGTGGCGTCGATGGCGTCGGTTGCCTTAGCGCTGCCAGCCGTAGCTTCAGATCGTGGCTGGCCGTTCGCTGGGAGGGCGGCTGCTGTTCGGCCGCGCAGAGCGTCAGGAACAGGAGCCACGTAAGATGGCGCATATTCTTCTTCGGTCTTCGTCTACCGCCGCGCGCTGTGGCTTGCGCGGCTCGAGCGACGGCTTTGGCGGTGGTGGCTACGATGACATTTAGATGAAGAAGAGGCGCGTCCTCGGAATTATAGAAGAACATTATTTCTTAAAATGCACTCGGTTATCCTCATTAAGAAAACACACATTGAAAGAATTGTCTTCATAGGATTGGATTGGAATTCTCCGTCTCCAATATTCTGTCTTTAGGAGCCTCTTCATTAGGACATTGCCACGGGGATGTATGCTATGCTGTTGAAAAATTCACTATTGATTGAGGCCGGTTCTCTTCATAAATTCGTACTCTTCACCATTAATTTCACCCTGATTATTCGATTCTGACTGGCATCTCACACTACTTATGACTTAACTCTTTCAACTTCTCACATCTTGGCCAATCCCCCAGGGTGGGTATGTGCCAGAATTCAGGACAACAACAACAACATCTCTTTGCTTGCATGGCACATGCAGTTTCCAAAAGGTATTGGCCAAGATGCGAGTGAACTTCACGATTTGCATTCAGGGCACAATTTCCAGGTCGTACTAATACAAATTATTTGAAGAATTGGAAAGTGGAAATTATCAGTGCTTTGTCTAAGTGCAAGAATGAAGACATTCTTGTCAGTGCGACACAATAATGCCTCATTTGTTTCTTTACGAATATCAGCTCATAGTTTGATACTTTGTACAACACTACACCTCACTATTGGCCAACCCCCCGCCGCCCGATTGGATGTGTGCCAGAACATTGGTTCACATTCTTACCTATATCTGTTTTACGTCCCAAAACCAGTTCTGATTATGAGAGACGCCGTAGTGGAGGGCTCCGGAAATTTCGACCACCTGGGGTTCTTTAACGTGCACTGACATCGCACAGCACACGGGCCTCAACATGTCGCCTCCATCGAAATGCAGCCGCCGCGGCCGGGATTCGATCCCGCGACCTTCGGATCAGCAGCCGAGTACCATAACCACTAGACCACCGTGGCGGAGCCTCCCCTGTAATATTCCGTATGTTTCTCCGCACGGCGCTGCCGAGGATGCGAGCGCCATCCGGACGATACTCTCGCAGTTACCTACCCGGGCCAACGCATCCTCTGTATTGGTGGCGCTGCTGATTTTTTTCGGCCAAGGACGCCCAAACCTAAGCGGATTTTGTGCGACACAAGCTCGTTTAAGGGGCTGTCTACAGCTCGGAAATTTTTTTTCTTTGGTTGTAATGAAAATGGAGAGATCCTTCCTTACATTGACGGAGACGAGCGTGCTTGTACGCCACAAGAAAAAGGAATATTTTTCACTTGGCCCTGAAAGTCTGGGAAAAATGGCCGGTGGCGCCATCCCCGTTGGTGAGTGTCAATCTACAAGTGTAAGGAAAGACCAAGAAATACCCACGCAGGTTCAAATATACTGCCTAAAAGCAATGATTTAGTACTTCCACTTGCATTTGACACACGTCTGGTAGAGTTCTTCCGTGACGAAAAGTAACTTTTCATTTTCAAATTAAAATTGTAAAAACCCAGAAGTCAGTGCTGCCGGCGTCCCTGTGCATATCCGGGTAACCACGAAGATATAAAAATTCCGTTTTCCAAATTTCTGCTGATGCGAAACCACAGCAATCTTGTACACATCGAATGGGGTGCTTTCTATTGCGATAAAAAGAGACCCAGCCATCCCCAAACCCCTAAACCCTATTATCCTCAAAGAACAATGCTTGTTGTTTAATTCATTGATAGGAAATCAACTAGCAGAATCTCTTGTATATATTACAACGAAGATTCCTTTAGTCTCATACATTTATTTCTTTGAGCGATCAGTCTTAAGTAATGGCACGCAGTTTTTTTCTCGTCGAGTCGGCATAGAAACGCTTAATCATTTGGAAAATAAGTAAATCGTTCATCTAACGTGTCCAGAAGCAAACTTAATTAGGTCTTAGCACAGGCAAAAAATAAATGATTACTGATATGATAAAAAAGATAACTTGATAATTGAGATTTGAGACCCTACTGAAAATCTCACTACCGCTCATTAACATAATCGAGTAAAACCGCCATGGTATAAAATGTGGTGGGCATTATGGGGATCTGCATGGTAGGTGATGTTGAATGCCGAGTTAAATCGGCTTAGCTCATCCCGCTCTCCCGCGCGTCTGTGCCCAGATGACTGCATGCCCTTAAACGGGATGGAAAAAGAGCAACAATTCGTAACAACAGCTGAACACAACAGGTGTCTTCTCTGGTTCGGAGAAGGCGCCATGTTCACCTGTACACAATCAATTACGACAGATCCTTACACAAAATGTGAAAGCAGCCATACGTGTGGGTTTATGTGGCCACATACTGGGGAAATTAATTTGAGAGAGACATGTATATCGTCGTTCCGGAAGATTTACCTCGGTGAACCGTCATGGCGTACGAAGCACTTCCAGTGGATGCTTCGCTCGAGGGGAAAACGCCATCGACGAGCTTCTGCCATGCTCATGTTCTCATTGACCAAGACGACCCCCAGCCCCTCCTGTTAGGCTGAGCAGACGCACTCTGTATACCCCCACCTGATCAGAATTTATGATCACTATCCGACGATTACAATCACTATCCTTTCCAAATCCTATGTCTTGTCTAGGATAGATCGTTCGGCGTGAAACCCGCAATATAAATTCTGTCCCCAGACGGCCACCTTATTCCATATGGCCTGGGAGTGCCGACAGAATCCCAATATATGGACCAAACATAATCAAGTAATAGTCTGGCAGGAGCTGATCCTGCCTAGCTATGAACTGGCCCAACGCAGCAAAAAGCCCTGGTCAGCCGAGCCCGGACGCGGAAAAAGCCAATGGTCTTCGGGACTAGAACTCAGCTTGACACTAACAAATGCTTTATTGTCTCTCTCCGACAGCAAGAACTGCTATAGGCAATCCTTACTGTGGAAGGTTATCCTAAGAGAACTGGGATCGTACCTCCATGTTTTGTTTTGGTCTGTCCTGGAAGTCCGACCACGTGGGATCGGCCATGAATTGAGCGGCATGAGAAGGGTAGCAGCAAAACGCACCAAAACGGGAAAAGGAAAAAATTGAGAGAGAGAGACGAAGAAGGAGACATACCTCCATGACATGGTAATCCAGCAGACCTCGGCGGACGTAGAAGAGCGAGGCATGGCCCGAGGTGGCAAAGGCCTACTCCCGGCGCAAGAACGGGTTCGAGAGCTGCGCTGTAAAAGAAAGGGAGTATTAAGAGTTCAGAACGACAGGGCACCGTGCACCTACACAACACAATAGAAATGAAGATATTCACTAATGATAAAGACGTACAGTTCATGCACAGCAAAGCACGATGTAAAAGCACATTGCAAAAGAAAACAATGACTGCCAAAAACAACGAGATCGAGGGAATACTTTGTTTTCTGCGGAGGGTTGAATGCTAGGCTTAGCAGCATAGAGAAATGAGCAGAGACCGCGGGCTCAACAACCGAATAGGGATGAAAGCATAGCCTTCGAGATTTGTAACTAAGGTTTAATATTGTAATAGGCGGCATGCGTAGAGTCTGCAGCGGCATGATTGTGAACACTACATGTTATGACCCTTATTTTGCTATTCTATAAACGCCCATAAAGGCAATATGCTAATTGAGTTGCTCCTTTCTTTTTTTTTTTTAATTAGAGTTTCCGGAAGAAGCCGCTGGGGAGTTGACTATGCTCTGCTATAAGTTTGGTTTCCGGTTTCGATTCATTCTTGCAGCATGGAGGACCGCGCGTTGGCTTGAACGTCGCCGCTACGTTTGTGTACGTCCTCGCGAAAAGCGTGATTTTCGTGGTTTACGCTGCGTGTGACCATCTGAACAGCAACCAGTTGCCTCCTGTTAAAGTTCCGCGTGGTCAAGCAGCGGCACATTGCACAAAGGAATCGTCGTTCGCCCGTATTTTGGAGCACCTTGGGACCCTTACAGCTTGAGCGAAGATGTCTCTGGCGGACGAACTGCTGGCCGACTTGGAGGACGCGGGAGACCTCGAAGAAGACCAGCTCTACCAGCAGGACACGCACATTCAGGAAGTCGAAGATGTCATACCGCTCGAAATCGACACGAAGGTCAAGTCGGTGCGTGCGATCGCCAAACTACGGGACTCCGAAGAGGTGAGAATGTGCCTGCGTTCGAAACGTGTTGGCGGTGCGAACTTATTTTACAGTGCTGAAAATCACGTGTGGGACTTCTCCTTGTTTATGCGTCGTATTGCTAGACCGTAGTGCGCGTGGTTTCGTTTGTCCTGCTACCTGCCCTGCTCGAAACAAAATTTCGTCCACTTTCAGAACGCCATAGGGTTACTTCAACGCAACACATTACCTTCATAACAGAAAGCGGTGCCTGTTAAATGCATTTCTTTGGCAACTAGCTAACGATCGCTGTCGAAACTTAAGGGCATCGCCGTAGCTGTCACATATAATCCGATTTCCCGTAATGCTCTTAGTTCTAGGCATGAAACTCGTTGACACCAACCAAGGCATGACAAAATGGGCGCTGCATTGCAAGCCAGCGCATTTGTTTAGATTGCTTAGCGCTATTTTTGCCGTGCCGGATAAGTCGCGACCGCCAGCTGCTGTTCTTTCTACCTCGCGTGCTCTGTTGTTATGGCAACGTACCACATTCACGTGATAACAATCATCCGGTTTCCATGGGGATGTAATACCTGCCACCACATTCACGGTGACTTGATTTCGTGGTATTGCCACACCAAGTATGCCATCGTGTTTAGTCTGTATTGCGTGAGTGCGTACATGAAGGCAATGCTATGTTGACTGACATTCACACAGTAATGTTAATCACAAATGTGAACATTTGACAGAAATTTGTCTGGTTTGGCAGGATAATGACATTTGAGATAAGGTGACACCGACCATCAGCCAGGAAATTTTATGTTTGTGGCTGGTGTAACCTTATCTCGACTTTCGATTTTACTCAAGTCACAAAATTTGCTTTCTCTTTGTAGCTCGGACGTGTGATGAGCGAAATCAAACAGAAGGTGCTGCAGACACGCAAGGAAGAAGGTATGTGCTGTTTTCTGGTACTTGAGAAGTGCCTTTTTTCTTTCATGTTTTGGTTGCCAACGTTGCTGCTCTTGCACCTCAGTGGCCGGACCCGTCGAAGCAGACCCGGAATACCAGCTCATCGTTGAAGCCAACAACCTCGCTGTCGAGATTGACAACGAAATAAGTGAGTCATCCACTCAGAAATGTCACCCACTATAAGCATAACTACATTTCCCTCTTCCTGCTGCACTGAAACAAACAGGAACATACATTGTAAAGTTTAAGCGTGACTGCATTACCCCCATCCCACAGCAATGAAGCAAGCAGAAACATAGACTGTTTCCTGCTGTATGTGCCTGCATTTCTGGCATTAATGGGTGCAGCATAATGAGTTTATTGCTTGTAAAATTTTCATTTATGATTTGTATTCTCTTTGTTAATGTTTTATACATTTCCTTTTTTATTTACTTAAGACGGATGGTCGATTTGTGCACACTTTTTCCATGGTTTATAATACTGGATGCCACGCTAGCCAGGTCATGGTCTGAGCATGTTAAATGCAAATAAACATGGGGCATGGGCAAGAATGGGTTAAAACTAGGCAATCACCCCGTCTTTCTTGTTTGCATCTTGTTCTGCACAATTCCTGATGGTGCACCCTTGTAGGCCGAACAATTGTGCGCGCTTATTTGCCATAAACTTTATCACAAGGTGTCTTATTTTTCTGTTGTTGAAAGTATGGCATGCTTCTCCAGAATGTTCCCCGCAGGTTGTGTTAAAAATTCTTTCCGAGTGTCGAATGCTTTGAATTTTGAATATTGGCAGTGTTAGCATACGCCCACTTGTGCCAGTGTCCACTCGCTCGTATTGACATTCATATTTATGATGTTCCAGTGAAGAGAACTGCCGTGTGCCCGTTTTGCCTTTCTGTGCACTCTGTATGCCATGTTTGCCAAGCCCGGGGGTACGGACGCTGTCAAGCCTGATCTACGGCTTGTCCGTACCCACCAAGCTTCATTGAGTGTTTCTGAAGCTGAAAATAAATCATGATTGATTGATTGATTGATTGATTGATTATTGATCATTGAGTAGAATGCATGAATGAGCAAGCCAAGCTGTGCATGTAAGGCTCTGTTGTCTGATGTGTCTTTGCAAACCCTCCTTCCCAGACATCATTCACAAGTTCACCCGAGACAACTACCAGAAGCGATTCCCCGAGCTCGAGTCCCTGGTGCCAGGAGCCCTGGACTATGTTTTGACCGTGAAGGTGCGTAAGATCACTTATGAACACACAGGTTTAGTTAAAAGTATTAAAAAGGATCACACATGAGTGTGCTTTATGTTTGTATTTAGTTTTATTTATCTTTTGAAAAGTAATGAGAGCAACAGCATTATACTAATTTAAAGTGTACAGTCAAGCCTCAATCTAATGAATTCAGATACAATGCATTATTGGTTATGAAGAAGTAAATGATGTATACTAGTATTGCCATTAGAACATGCTTATGAATATGCGTTTATAACAAACTATCAGATATAACAAATGTATTTTCATGTCAGGCAGATTTCATTATAACGAGGCTTTGCTTTACGGGATAAGTGAATGATGTGCAAATTAAGGGCTTTTGACATTGTAGCCATCATTTCATTGTAGTGCTCACTGATGCTTGCAGCATGGCAAATCGAACTTTGCTATGCTTCGCTACAAGTCCAGGAAAATGCTGCATCTTGCCTCAAAGGCATCATGCCTTTATGTGTGTGCAGTTTTTAACATTTCTCAAGGTACCTTCTCTGTGCAGGAACTTGGCAACAGCTTGGAGAAGGCCAAAAACAATGAAGTGCTACAGAGCTTTCTGACACCTGCCACCATCATGGTTGTCAGTGTGACAGCTTCAACGACACAAGGGTGAGCAGTTTCCTCAGCTCGACATAGTAATATAGCTGCCTTAGGAATCGCATAGATGCTGCACTGTGTGGCACCATGTACACATGTGCATCCTGCTGTTCTTTTTTTTTTCCTCAGTGCAGACAACAAGACAAAAACACAAATTCCTTTTCACCCTTATGGCAACTGTTAAAACTTGCTGCCTACACCTGGTCACCCCGAAACAAGTACCAACTGGATTCTCTCACACTGCAACCCGGTTGATGCACAGATCACTTGCATTGTATTGGGTAGCTGTGGCAGAGTTCTGCAGTGATCCTCGGCAGCTGTAACAGCTGTAGTTGACTTATAATAGCTATTAACTTTTGTTGTTAATATTGTATATCATTGATTTGTGCACGTACATGTTTATGCACATCATTCCTGCCCAAAGCTCTAGTGTTGTAGAGTAGGACGTGTTCAGATATCTTTGTCTCATGTACGTGTGGTTTTTTTTTTTTTTTTTTCTCTCTCCTGGGTGACCATGCAGGCAGCTGCTTTCACAAGAGGAGTTGGCGACCATCTTTGAGGCATGCGACATGGTAAGCACTGGCAGGCATAGAGCAGCATGTTATATACTTCAAGACTTTCAGCAAAAAAAAAAAAAGAGAAATAGTGAAATTCTGTGCTGCTAACTCACTATAAGGTAGCACTAGTACACTCAGAAAGTGATGCTCATGACATCTCAATGGCTGCATGCATCGTGGGTCTCCCTGCAGACTCCTGTTCATCCAAGTTATGTTTCCACGTGCTGCATGTCTTATGAACTTGAGATTTCGTGCACATACACCGTGCACATGCATGTGCTTGTCCTGCATGTGCTTTAGACAGCTGGAATTTCCCCTTCTGTATCTCCGAAATTGCTGAGGTGCGTAATGCTTTGTAAGAATGTAAGCCCAGGGGAAGATGGATGCCTGAACCGATGAACGAACCGCCCTGACAAAGACAAGTCCGCTTGTCGAAACGTTGGCTCCTGCGATATTCCCTGTTCTAAATCGTATTTTGCGATTTGTTCATCGGTTTGTAAGAATGCGCGATTGATGGTGAGACATTTGCACAGCTATTTTCCAGCGCAGCATTTCCGTAGCCCTAACCATTAGGTCACATCGTACACACGAATCTGTCATGCGAACGCCACTCTTTGAGATGCCTGGTTAATGTGTTGCATGACAGCTTGTCAGATTATTCCCCCATCACAAATGGGGTTTTAGCATAATGTGCACAACCCTTTTTTTGAGAACAACGAATAAAGCCTGAGGAAAATAACAAAGATGGTGTAAGTGCTGTTGTGTGGAGAAGTCTGTTAAGAATAGCTCATGCACAAAATTGCTTAATAGAGTTGTTTTGTACCCGTCTGTTATGAATGCCTGTGAAAAATGGTCAGTTTTGGAAATGATTAATTGTTAGTCATTGTGCAAAGTACACTGTTAGATCGCTGAATGTTTGGGAATGTCATGAAGACATAAGTGCGTTCAGCTATTCCTAGAAACACAGTGAAATTCATCCAGCAAAGTATTTGTAAAATGCTTCATAGTCAAATTATCATAGAGGGTAGTATGTCGTCTAGGAAGGAGCCAGTGTTGCACAGTTTCATGGCCATAATAATATGAATGAGCAACATTACGTGGCTGCTTTAGCACAGTTCTATATACTACATTGTAAT
The DNA here is from genome assembly GCA_013339685.2 of Hyalomma asiaticum. NCBI lineage: Eukaryota > Metazoa > Arthropoda > Arachnida > Ixodida > Ixodidae > Hyalomma > Hyalomma asiaticum. The sequence goes on from CM023490.1 coordinate 18,305,283, forward strand.
GAATATGTGCATATTGATTAAATAAAGAGAGTATATAACCTTGAAATGAAAAAAAAAAATTTCCATGTTTACCAGCTTTTCCTGTGCACAAGGCCACAAGAAAACTGCTTAGTGGTACTGCTATTTCTTCTGCAACCTGTTCGCTGCATGTTATGTTTTCCAGGCTCTCGAGCTGAATGACTTCAAGCTGGAGATCTACTCGTACGTCGAGTCGCGGATGTCATTCATAGCGCCCAACCTCTCTCAGATCGTCGGAGCATCGGTCGCAGCCAAGCTGATGGGCAAGTTCAAAACATAATGTTTTTTTTTTTTTTTTTTCGCATTTTGGGCTCTCCTACTGCCTTACTTTAGAAAGCACTTGAACCACTTTGCTCCCTCCTTTTCTCACATGCTTCAGCGTGTTTGCCGGTTCGAGGTTACACCATGACTGTTCTTGAAACCTGTGACATTATTGTAACTTTTAAAACAGGAACTACGGCTCAACAAAATTTGCCATACAGCAACGCTTTCCTCTGGAAGCCCGACTTTTTTATATCAAAGTTTGAACGTGCTACCGACTAGTATCTGTAGGTTCACTAGTATGTTATTTAAAGTAGTCGCTTGAACATTTCTAGTGGTTCTTGTCTGTTTGTTACATAAAAAAACAGTGATTACTAGTTGGTGTAAGGTCTAAGGGGCAGCACCACTCAGCAAACCATGTGCTTTCACCCTAACTGTTAGTTCTTTTAGCTAAAACTGGCATTGACGTCTGGTGGAATAGTGGCACAGTAAAGCACATGGGAGATTGGGTCTGGTGGATTTTTTTCATCGCTTTACCCAGTCCGAAGCTGCATCATCTTGTCGCTGCACTTTCTCAACTTAGCCACCTGTTTGGCTTAGTGACATTGACAGAGAGAAAGAGAGAGGTTTTCTGTAATGAGCACTGGAAGTTCGCCAGGTAGTGTGCTTGGGATGAATGAATGATAATGAATGAAGCAACGTTCACTCGCACAGTACACAGTACATGAAACCCACTAGAACGCTAAACAAACGAAAGTGTTTCAGAGAGCAGTATCTCTTTTTAACATTCAAAGGTGCTTTTGCTGAAACAAATTCAGGGCCAGTGTTTGTCGTTGGTCTGAGAATGTTTCATAGCTCAGGAGCTCTTCTTTCTATATTTAATAGCTTGCGGAGAACGAAGTTGTAGTGGTAACGTATTCCCATACTTTGTACATGGGTATACACAAACTTCTTTATTCTCTTAAATTAGGCATGCAGCAAACAAACCGGGGTGTTCAAAATTAACTCTTTGTCAACACAAATTCCAATATCTTATGTGTTGCTTTGTGTTTTCTTAACCAATATTTCCTCGACCTTAGGTGTGGCAGGTGGTCTGACCAACCTATCGAAGATGCCCGCCTGTAACGTGCTCGTTCTGGGCTCCCAGAAGCGTACGCTGTCTGGCTTCTCTTCGACGGCAGTCATGCCACACACTGGATTCGTCTACTACACGGACATTGTACAGAACACACCCGCGGTGAGTTGTAGTGCCTGCTTGCTGCAAATTGTGTTTCCTTAACTCGTGAAACTTGAGCTGAGGGAGTTGGTACCAGTCTATCTTGTTAAAGATTGCAAGATCATTGGTTCTCAAATGGGGGTCCATGGACCCCCAGCGGGCTCTGCAACAACGGCAACCACAAAAAAAATTGTTTTTGAGGCTCGTTTACTAAGTTGGCTTTGCCACTTGAGATTACTGTGTTGCGACAAAGACAGCTCTGCCGCAGTGTCGTGCTGTGAAGCATACTAGAAGTGGGAACGGGCTAAACCTGTCACAAGCCACAGTACTCCATAACTGCAGGAGTGGCCCTGTCGAGCAAAAATGTTTTACAGTGTGCAACTTTCTTGTGCATTAATTTTCCAGTACACCGTTGTGCAGTCCACACAACACTGCCTTGCTTGGTCTCAGTTGATCTCACCCTGCCCGCCCACATTTCGTCACTTTAAGAGGTCGCTGACACACCCATGTCTGAGAACCACTCGACTAGATCAAAGGATGAAAACAGACTACTAGTTAGCCTTGCCTGAATATAAGTAAAACCTCGTTATAAGGTAGTCGAAGGGGGAGCCGTAATTACTTTGTTATAACCATTAGTTTGTTGTAGCCACTATCCGTGTCATCTATGGGACTTTCAAGGGGAATTGCGATAGCTTCGTTATATCCAACAGTTTGTTATAACAGGGCTCTGCTGTAACTTCTCTGTTCCTCTTAAAATGTTCAAATGTAGTCAGTGCTCTCACGCATTACTACACTTGACTTCCTTAATTGCAAAGTTCGTGAGGCATGCATGTGAATGCCTTGTGAACCTTGCGAATGCGAGGAATGTGTCACACTGCACTTTCGTGACAAAAATGCATGCCGCTAAATCAAAGAGACCCTGTTGCCATGACGTCACAGCACTGTCCCTCGCCTGCATCCCCTCCCTTTAGGACCTGCGGCGCAAGGCATCTCGTCTGCTGGCGGCCAAGTGCGTGCTGGCAGCACGCGTGGACAGCTTCCACGAGTCCCCCGACGGCACAGTGGGCGTGTCCCTCCGGGAGGAGGTGGAGCGCAAACTGGACAAGCTCCAGGAACCGCCACCCGTCAAGCAGGTCAAGCCGCTGCCCCCGCCCATCGACCAGAACCGCAAGAAACGCGGAGGACGCAGGTATGAATTACTCGAGACCTTGTCATTGTCCACCCTGAACAACGTGCTCCGTCCTTAACTACGAATCACTGCACCGAACTGGCATCAGTAGAGAGATGGTCAGATGGAAATGATACATGGGAAGAGCTGCCATGATATCTCACTGGTAAAGATATTGGGCTGCCAAGAGCAATGTTGCTGATTCAGCTCTGGGCTACTGGAGCTGTATTTTTGCGTGGTGTCAAAACAAAAAAAGCTCCTGGGGTTCCTCAAGGCCAAAATACCTTGGATCTATACTCTCCTTTTGAAAGTGGGTCTCTTGGTTTTGGAATGGTACAAGAAAAAAGTGGGACAGACAGACCTTAGAGGAAAAGCTGGTTTCTGTTGTATGGCAGTGGGACAACCTTTCTAGTGGAGAACAGCAAGTGTGGAGTGGCCAGAGCTTGTTTCCTTTCAAAAATTTCACGTTCCTTTTTTGTCTCATCATGGATGGAGCACACACACAGTGGCCAGACTTCGTTGTTATAACCATAATGGGACATGGGGGCATTGTAGTAAGAGGGTTAGTTAACTACAGAAAGTGTAGGAAATTTGATTGTGCATCAGCTCATCACTGTTGTAATCAGTGTATTGTTAATAGTGGGTTCAATTGTATTAAGAAACATTTAGCCCTTGACAAATATTTTGACACTTGAAGCACATAAATTGTATTGTAATAGCGCCAAAGAATTTCAAGACAATCGGAATATTTGTTCTTCAGAGCCCAGACATGACAACCATAGGCTGGCCACTACATAGGAGAAATCGAAATCATTTACACATAAACGTGGGAACAGTTTCGCAATTTCTTTGAGCTGCCATAATTTGGATATTGTTGTGCAAGGACCCATGTCGCATAGCATTTGTTTACAACTCCAGCAGTACGAAAGAGTTGCTTGCAAGCTTTTTGAAATCGTTGTCTTCAAGTGGAGGGTGTGCATTGTTTCTGCAGGGTCCGCCGAATGAAGGAGCGATTTGCTGTGACCGAGCTCCGCAAGCAAGCCAATCGAATGAGTTTCGGAGAGGTGGGTCTTATCAGCCTTGCTATGCCTTTCTCAACTTCCTCTGCAACAGCACGGTGCATCGGATCTTTTTAATGGCTGTCAGCTGGGATTATGTACATTATGGCAGCTGAGCTGTCACAGTGGATCTTTTATCTGACCACATTGTCATCTGGCATAGTCTGTACTCTGTGAATGCGATGTGTTCAACAACGCTTTATGCTCTGTTGATGCCTGCAGGATTACCTCTTCCTGTGTTCAAAACTGCAGATGTAGCACCCAGACATGCCGAATTAGACAGGGATCGCAAAACTGGTCCTGGTACTGGTAATCCTACTATATAAGCCGTATGTGCCCAGCAGTTCTTTCTGCTGCACTCCAACACTGTACTGCTGTGTTCTTGCAAATCTTGCAAATGGAAATCCTGCACATGCAAGTACTTTGCTACAAAAAGCTGTCCACATTATCAGATTATGCACTTTGCTCATTTGTTCTCCACGCCATGTGATTCCCGTTATATATACTGATGCCTTGTACGATAGCGTTGCCAAATGAGCAAATAACAATGTTGACAAATCAGTGGCTTTGTAGGATTTGAACTGCTTACTGCTTGCCTTAACCCTCGTTTAGGCCTCACCAATTCACCTTGTGGCTTTAGCTAAGCACCTTACTGTTTCTTTAATTGCCTTATAAACTGAGTGACAATGATTGTGTACTAACTGTGATTACTAATAAGCTGGCATTCAGTAAGCAATTGTAGAGTGGCTCACTTTTTGATGGAAGAAAGAAAGAAAGATGAAGGAACTTAATCTGCTTTTACAAGGTGGTGGCACTTGCTTACTAGCTCTGCTGTTTACTCAGATTGCACGGGTGCGGAACTGGCCTCAATTTTTTTTTCCTCCCTTGCAGATTGAGGAGGACGCCTACCAGGAAGATCTCGGCTTCAGCTCGGGGCAGATCGGCAAAGCCGGCGCCGGCCGGATCAGGTCGGCTCAGGTGGACGAGAAGACCAAAGTCCGCATCTCCAAAACACTCCAGGTGAACGACACAAGGTGTTCTTGTTATTTGTGATTGCCTTGCATTTACTGGTACCGTGTGTGTCATGGTTAGTGCAAAGCCCACTTTAATTTGCAGCTCTTTTTCTACTGTGTTGCCTTGTGTTACGCAGTGTGTAGCATGTATGGATATTCTGCCACGGAACTTTGGTGCTAGCTTGTGTGTTGCCAGGTTGCCAGATTTACGCGCAGTATATGCAAGTGGTCCAATACAAATGCACACCTCCATTGTGGTTTGTGCATCATACTGTCTTCAAGTGTAGCTTCTGAAGCTCACAGCTATGATGGCATAATGCAGTGTTGACATTTGAATGGTAATGTCACTCTCCTTTTTTACGTGTTATGAGATAGCAATACTTGTACCGGTTCATTATATCTGTAGTCAGTGTTTATTCAGTATTGTGGTTTTGTGGGGGCGTTACAGAATGTCGGAGGGCAGGTAATTGCACGGGAGAGCTGTCTTTGTGCAGTTTTGTGCAAGCAGTAAGGCAGGGGCATTATAGAAACTTCTGCTTGTAATCATATTGTAGTTGAAAGTACAGCAGCTCCTCCAAAACCCATAACCAACTTGTGCACAACAATCTACTGCATTTTGCTATGCAGAAAAACCTTCAGCGGCAGCAAGTGTACGGAGGCAGCACAACGGTTCGGAGGCACGTCTCTGGAACTGCTTCGAGTGTCGCATTCACGCCACTCCAGGTGAGCACTGCGCCAGAGCATCTCATTGTTCCCACCCAACTGGGCTGGTACATGTTTTCTGATTTCATAAAGGCTGTTGCAGTTTTGACAAAAAATAGATATTTTGCAGAAATGTTTTAGGCACAAGCGCTCGTACCTTTAGCTGGAAGTCTTTCTATTATGAAAGGGTGTTAGAGGGGTGCTTACATTTATGGAGGTTATGTCTAGACAATGCCTCTTTAACACGCAGAATCAGCAGCGTGTAGGCCACTGCAATGTAAAGAACCTTCTTTTTTGCTTCACATTGTTTAGTGTTCCGAGTTTGCTGCTGCTTGAATGCTACATCTAAATAAAGGTAAATCATCGTTAATGAAGCACTACATACCGTATTTACACGTCTGTAAGTCAACCCATTTTGTTGAATGTTGAAATGTTGAACAAATTTGAATTGGAAGTTTGTTGAAAGTTGGGGGATGACTTGGATGGAAACAGAACTATACCACCAGTCTTTCTCTCTCTGTCTCAGCGCAATTTTTTGGGAGGGTTGGCCTACAATTGAGTCGACTTACAGTCGTGTAAATACGGGTAAATACGGTATCCTGTAAAAAGGGTATGCTCAGGGCCAACTTCTCTCTCCTCTCGACCTCTAGATACTTTTATTAATGAAAACCTTCACAAGATCCTAGACATGACATTACTAGTAATACTTCAGGCATAATTTCATATGAAAACAGCTCCGAAACTGCTATTATGGATTGTCCCATCTCCAGGTTCAGTTACGTTTATAAAAGTGGTCATACTCCAAAAGCACACTTGAAACTATTCAATAGTTAAAAACTGGCTACAGAGCAGTGACTATTCAAAACATGGCTGCTCAGGCTTGATGTATGGCATTCTTTTATGGATATTTAGCCCAGGAACGCACAAAAAAAAAAAAACGGCAAGTCGGAGAACTGTCTTTCCCTCCCCTTTCTATTTTATGTTCATGCACTAAGTATTTTATGTTCCTTTACGCATTTGAATTTGTGCTTGCGTGCAATGCACCTAATCAATTGTGTACCACACGTGTTGTTCACTGCCGAAATGTCGTTTCAGGGCCTGGAGATCGTCAACCCCCACGCAGCTGAATCAAAGGCCGGTGACAGCGGCGCCAAGTATTTCTCCAACACGGCGGGTTTCCTCAAGATTGCCAAGCAGTGAATGGCAGTGCTCCTCCTCGCGTTCTCTCTATTTGTACATACAAACGTCCAATAAACTTCAGTCATTTGCTCTACATCGTCCAAATCTCTTCTAAACACACATCACACCCGTTGCTTCACTCTTCTCTGTAAGCTCAGTGTACACAAAAAGCTGCTACAGCATAGACCGCTTATAACGTAAGTCGCCGGAAACGCGAATACCCGCACTACAAGCGGTACCGCACTATAACCAAAACAACATTTTTCAAAGTCTACACGTGTGTAAAAACTGTCGAACAGGTAGCTGCGCGTGTTACGACATTCAAAGCGCGCGACCGGCTTTCACCCGCTTAAAAAAAAAAGAAAAAAATTCATATTTCAAGGATTTAAGTCCGCGACCGCGCTGTGCAAAAAAGAAAAGGAAAGTGCAGACTTCCCACGGAACCGGACTGCGCAGAAACGGGAACCGATTAGTGCACGCTCTATCCTTCGTTTTCTCTGACGCGCGCGTGAGGGCAAAAACGTAGCTACCGCAAACCGCCATCCGCGGGTGGTGCACCTGCCATCCATGCCTTCACTTCCGTTGTCGAAGTGACTCGTCCACGTTTTAAAAGAAGCCGCCATGAACCACAGTTGCCCGCGGCACCCTATCTGCAGCCAGCACCGAAAAGGTAGCGCTCGTTAGGCCTAGTTTGTGGTGTCGCGGGCGGCGCGCCGCACGGGAAGCTTGCCCTTGACAACACTGGGATCGAGTGCACGAGGAATTGCGCTCGCGGTGTGATTCAAGGGCAGGGCACGTGAAATGATTAAGAAAAACTGGGGACAAACACCGGTAACGCGGACATCATGCGATCGCGGGCGCGCGTTGGGAGCTGACAAACGGTCGTATCAGCATTCTCCGTCACTTTGGCAATGCTATCCTTACAGGGCATGCCCGCGACGCGCTGCTGCCGCGGCCTTTTTTCTTCTTCCCTCTGCTCCTTATTCATTCGTTCCGCGCTTTTTCCTGCTCCATGGCGATTTGTTGCGCTCTTCTCGGGCAGCGCTCTTCCATGGTGAAGCCTGCTCGCTACCTCAATTGTTCGCCAATTTCCCGGCAGCCGCATGATAACCGGTCTTTCATCTCACGGAGCTGCACAATAAGCGGTATGCCGATACATTATGTTCTAGGGAGGGTAAACGGGGGTCAGAAAAAACCGCATTACAGCCGGTCCTGCACTATAAGTGGTTACGTTATAAATGGTCGGTCCCGCTCCCCCACCTTTGGAACCAGGTGACAATGATGGTGTAAATCAAATAGAAACAGCTACTGTGCAGCCCTATTCCAGAGAAAATGCAACCTGTAAATTCTAAAAAATCTCTCCACTTTAAAGGGCACTAAAGTGAGAAACAATTTTTCTTTCGTTAGTGGGTTAGCTTCCCCCACAATACCAAAAGCACCAATTTCACGAGGAGAAGGCTTTTGGTAAACTAGAAAACGCACAAAAGAAAATACACCAACATACACAATACACCAATAGGTGGCAGCACTGCTTTGAAATTCCAGCACTAATAGTACCCGTGATGTCACAGATCTTGGAGGCCATCTGCTAAGGCGTACATAGCCATCCATTGGTAACAAAGACATACATTGTGTTCTAAGGAAGCCAGAGACAACACAGGGAGTTCAGAACATCTGATGAAGCGAATTAGGCGAGACCACAAAAGAAAGAAATTGACCTTCTGATGCCACGGGGCCCAAGTTCCACCACAAGATTCCAAGACTAAGAATTTGACATTCAATGTTTCCTTTTAATGCTGAACATAAAATGTCTAAATTAATGACAATCGAGTTTTTGAAATATAAGTTATTCTAAGCACCTTCACCGTTTCACTTTAGTGTCCCTTTAGTGCAAGGGCCATGCCTTTCTTCATTGATGTTGAAGAAGCGTTAACCTGGCCATGTGGACCAATTTTTCTGACTAGAGGTATAGAATGTGCTGCTATGCACTGCACAAAAAAAAAAAAAAACGCCTCGTCGCCGCCTCTTTGTTGTTGGCATCGGGACAATGCACCTTTTTTTTTGGGGGGGGGGGGGGGGGGCTCGTACAGGTGGGCTGGCAGTGCCTCAGAACTGCCGCCACGCACGCCGGGAGCAGTCTGTACGAGAAGAGCACAGCACAAGGCAGCAACTGCTGCTGGTGTGTAAGAGAGGGTAGAGCTAAACAGCTCCAGCATTGTGAAACCTGAGGAAGCATGCGACAAGGGCAACCCAGCGATTCTCGTTGTGCGCTGGAGAAGTGCTGTGGGAGCAGAAATCGTGCATTCAGTGAAGCGGTGGCGCCCACTCGTGCGCTTCGCGAGTTATCAGCAGGAAGCGTGAGCACGCAACAGGAGGAGACAGTCGTCGACAAAGTGAGACCCTAAGGCGCTACGCACTTAAAAAGGCGCGCTTCTTGCAACATGTATTGAACGTAGCCCGAAAACACTGCCAGTCAGTCATCGGCACTCCTGTGAACCCGAGCCAGCTATTGCACTGTGTGCAACAGGCATTTTGCAATTTCATTTCAAGAGCAAATTGCCCGCTGTTATCTCGGCGAAATATGGAGACAAGGAAATCGATAATGCAGGTGGGGGGAAGAACAAGGTCACTTATTGATTTATTAATGCAAAAACATCTTTGTAATGCACATTAGCTACAGTTGTTTCATGTTCAATAAATAAGAATAAACATCTCCCACTTTAGAAACACCAAGAAAGTAACTTTATACTTCAGGTCTCAGTATCAATGGTCATCTGTTTCATGTTTAAATAGATTAACAGGGCGGCCAAGTTACGGCCCCTTTAAAAAAAAGAATTTCAGCTTTTTTTTTTTTATGACAACAAGCTGACACTGATTCTGACGCTGGTCCAGCACCTGAATACTACTGTTACTTTCCTGAGAAACTCTTGTTGCATGCCTCATAGTATAAATCCTCAGTAAACTTGAAAGTGAGTAAAGGAACTCCAGGCTGAAACAAACCCAACCAAAATGTGCATCCTCCTTGCAATGCACAAGGGCTGGCAACTGCTGATGCACACATACCAGCAGCACCGCATGCCGCCAGTCCCTTCACACAGAACGTAAGTTCCAGCAACAGGAACACTTTGCACTCGCTCACAAATGTTCTCCTCAATGCTCTTCACATGCACAGAAATCTAAAAAAAAATAATTTGTAAGAAATCTGCATATCTCAGAAGCCTGTACTTTATGGAAAAATGACAGCGGTGGGCAACGGAATGTACAGCAAATTTCGTTCAAGATCCACACACCTTGTAAGATCACCAGAGCTGCATTACAAGGCTACGGCAACTGCCTCGTCACTCCACCTATCTACATACATCCACAACACTGTCCATTCCCCAACAGTAGCTCGTGCAACACCTAAAAATGCAAACCAGCAATTTCGCTCACATAACAGCTATGTCGTGACACTGTCAGAATTGCCTCGAGAAGGAGAAGCCGAGACTAGGGAGGTTTTGTTCATTTAATGTTGCATGGCTAAATTTCTACAAAAGTTCCAAGAACTTCATTGGAGTGCTTGGCCTCGGCAGCAACGTTCTTCTTGTGGGCCACAACACAGTTCTTGAGTACTGCACCGGGGCCAATTTCTTGTGCGCCGCAGATGACACAACCTTGTATGCTCGCACCGTCACCGACTGTGACACCGTCCAGAAGCACCGAGTCTGACACCTTGGCCTGAGTGCCGACCCGACAGTTCTGGCCAAGAACACAGTGGCGGACAGACGACTTCTCACCGAACTCGACTTTGTCGGCAACAATGTTGTCGAAACGAAAAGAGGTGACGTGTGGGAAGATTTCCTTGCTCAGTTGATGAGCCTGCAGTACAAGGCAAAAATGTAGTTTCAAAATCCAAAACATTTGTTGGTAAACCAAAGGAACTTTAGTGTCTGTCTAGCCTTCTATACTGTGATGCCATCATGGTTGCTTCATTAACTGTTTCATAAATTGGATATCCCTTGGGCACAGCATGACATGCATGTACAACAAAGATGACACATCACAAATTTCATGACATGAATGGAATAAGTCCATACATTCTGAAGCTGCCATGGTCATATCATTAACCTCACATAAATGAAAATATATGTAGCATGACATGCATGTCATGTATGGCATAAATGACAAGGTGCTGCTGTGGTAATTTCTTACCGGATATCAGAATGTGCAAGACATGACATAGTACATGCCATGACATATCTGATGGAATAATGCTAACAGTGTTTAAAGGGCCCCTAAACAACCCCGAGGTCCAAAATTTGTTTTAATGATATAACTGCGCTCCTGTGCGATGTGAACATGCTCCCGCAAGAATTTTGCGAATAGGTGCAATAATAAAGAGGATACACGGGTTTAAGTGGCCGCTTGCGTCAGTTTCGTTTTCTCTGTCGGCCTCCCCACCCTTCTCTGCCGAGGAGAGGGTAGGTGCGGCGCGCCGTCGAGACTCCACCCACTTTTAACACGTGACATGACGTGCGCATTCGACGTCATTGACACTTTCGCTGCAGTTCCGGTTGCTCCCGTTCTAGAAACGTTGGGTTGTTCATGCGCTCACGTCAGTGGGATGGCCCGAGGATCTGACAATAGACCTGATTTTGGCCAATCAACGAGATACAACTGCACAAGGTTGTTCACGGTAGAACATGACGACACCTAGGTTGCGAGCGCGACTGGTCAATCGCAAGAAAGAGGCGCGGGAATTGTTTTTTGAAATACGGCGTCTGTGTGGCACGCAGCACTGTCATATTCGCAGAATGTGATCGCTGCAACCTCCTCTATGATTGAGTTAGCTTGTTTGGACGGCTTTAAAAAAATGTAGGAGCCTGTTTAGTGGCCCTTTAATGTTAGCTAACTGTTGCTCATAATGGCTAGTTTTGGCACGCACTGGCTACTGTTGCATAATGTAACGATTAGCGTACTAAGACAGCCTTATTATTAAATGTCTTTCTTCGTCCTTGTCTTTTCATGCGCTATAAGCCTCACAACCTCATACGGAAACTATCAAAGTAGTTGAGCTGAAAATGCGCAAATTGCAAATCAAATGCTGCAAGCTTGAAGCATGATACCCAATTTTCCATCACGGCAATTTTTCTAGAGCACCTTCATTTATACATGCTCATAACCCAACATACAATGGGGACTATCAAAAGGGGAACACTTAAAAATGGTAGACAGCAAGCGCAAGTTACAAGTTCTGTTCAAAGAATACTGATGCAGCACACTTTTGTTTTAGATCAAGGACGTTTAAGAAGAAATGCTCTCACCTGTCGATTCGCCTCCATGTATCCAGCGATGGTGTTCGTTCTAACTAAAAATGATCCCTCAGCAACGTAGGCATAGCAGCGTATTGGATTCTTCTGCATGCCAGGATCACCCAAGTTGAACTCGTCTCCAAGATCCACACCAAGAAGATCACTTCCACTCTGTGGGGCATATCTTTTAAAGAGGAGAAAGAAATGGACCAAATCACAGGATTCTTGAAACATGACTGTGACTACATGCACTAGCGATATTTAATGCAGATTTGTCGTTCAAATGTTCACTTGTGCGAGAACAACACAAATATTTTCTTTCTAAATTTGAGACGTGGGAAGGAGGTGTTGGCAGCCTTTTAGCAAGTGCCTTTACCAAAGTGTAACAACATGTCACTAATCATAACTATATTTATATGCAACCAGAACCTCCAGTAAAGCAACAAACCTTGGAATCACATCAACAAATGCTTGCTCTTCTTTCTTTCTTTTTTGATGATGGGATATCCCATGACATCCCATCATGGGATATCACACGGGGCAAAGGTAACGTAACGTGACAAACCTAGTGAAAGTGGAACGACATGATGTAACTTCATAGACAAATTGATGTGATGCATGAAAAACCGGCATCAGCCCTATCAGATCGCACTCAAGTCACCATATGCTGAATAAATCTAAATTGACCCCACCTGAATATATCAGCTTCCGTTTGCTCCCCATCCACAACGTCTCCCGAAGGCTGCTTCGGGGGCACGTTCTTGAACTGATACCGCGTCAACAACGGCACGAGCTCGCCCTTGATGGTCGTGATAGTGGCGTCCTTCAGCAGGTACGGGAGAAGCCACCTGCTCAAGAGGTAGACGTGGGCGTCCACCAGGTCGGACCGCACGTCCACGACGGGGTGCTCCTTGAGCACCCTCCGTCGCACGGTGACGGTCTCCTCGAAGTCGGCCTCCGCGTTGAACAGCACGAGCCTCTGGGTCCCAGGTTCGATCCCCACCAGGTCCCGTTCGAGTTTCGGTTTGCCGCGCGTACCGGGCACGGGCGACTCCCGAAGCGACTGGGACACGGGCGCGAGAAGTACGGTCATGGTCGCGTTGCGAACGCGGTGGAGGTTCGCGACGTGCGTGAAGTCGAAATCGGTCACCAGGTCGCAGCCGACGACGAACACGTCCTTCTTTAGCTTGGTGACGATCTGGCGCAGGCTCTGGAGCGTGCCCAGGTCTTCTTCGCCGGCGGCGGCGGCGACGAACTCGTAGTCGATTCGAAGTCCGACCCGATCCGCTAGCGAGTCGTCGATTCGACCGCGCGCGGTCGAAGGCAGTACGACGATGGCCTCGGTGAAGCCGGCGTTCTTTAGAGCACGCAGCGGGTAGTATATCATGGGCAAGTTCGCCACGGGCAGCTGGTACTTCAAGCAGTCGGCGGTCAAGAGCTCGGTTAGCCGAGAACCGCGGCCGGCGGCCATAACCACGGCTTGGAAGTCGATCATGCCTGTTTCACTCGCGGAACTCCTTGAATAAAGGTTAGCACAGGCAGTGAGTTACCGGTCCGCTTTGCGAATAAAGCATAACAGGCGCCGTCGACTGAAGACTCACAAGATGTCCTTACGCTGCTCGTGGCACATGTGCCAGATGTCAACAGACGAGGCCGTGTTCGTAAGCTCTGGACACGTGTGCTCTCATTACGCCCTCGGTGTAGCCCCAGGTGTAAAACGCTCTTCACGTGTGCATAAACGGTGTTGCTTTCGAGCAAGTTTCGAGCACCCCCAGTGCAAGTCGCATGACGTCATAGAAGAACGTGTCGAGCAGTTCCACGTGGTGACCAGTTCTACGTGCATGAAGTAGTATTACCGTTGAATGTCTATATGCTAGAGCTTAGGAGTCTTATTATTCATGTCATTGTTACGTAAGTTAAATTAACAATAACAATAAAAGACAAGCACTTGACTATGAAGAGAAATTTCCATATAAACCAGCTTGTGAGGGTGCTTTTCATCCGCCGAAATAGCTCAGTTGGGAGAGCGTTAGACTGAAGATCTAAAGGTCCCTGGTTCGATCCCGGGTTTCGGCAGTCTTTTTTTTTTTTCTTCGCATTATCATAACGAATGAGGCAGTGGATCATCTCATCATTACCATCGTAATCGGCTAATAAGCCTTGTACAAGTTCTCAGCCAAAATCGTGTCTGTGCTTGTCAGCAATTCATGTATCACACTGCATGTAACACTTCAGACACATTAAGATGCACTCATATACCACTACATTTAAACCAATACTGAATCTGCTCCTTTGTATATTTATAGTGAGGAGCTAACTCGATCATTATATCAACTCAGCTGTACCTGCAGTGGTGTGTAAATGTAGTGTCTGCACATTTTAAGTCATCACTTCAATACTCAAATGCATTTCCATTGGTGATACACTTCACACTGATTCCGATTACTACAAAAAAGATCACACACTAATCTACGCCGTTATGCATGCATGTGCATGTATAACCTTCTGTTTTTGAAAGCAGTGTACTGCAGTGAGGTACAAGGACAATGTTAATATCTTCTCGATCAAATCCAACATGTCTGGAAAAGAGGCCTTTCTCAATTACCTCTTCACACAGCTTCAGCCACATAAACCGATCAGGGTACACAGCAAGGGAACCAACAAAAGCATTGCAAGATGTTTTCCTATTCTTTATTGTGGTTGCTTTGACTGCACATGGACATTAACTATCCAGATTAATTTGTATTAATCACTTGTATATTTTGTAAAGGATGGCACTTGGCTAACATGAAAGGTGAAAAATATAATAAGACAGACATCTACACTGCATCTTCACTCGCTATTAATGTTCCATACCTAAATATAACTCTGGGCACCGTCATTGTTTTTGCAATGACTTGACATGGATACTAGTCTGGCTAGAGCAGATTTGTGGCTTATACTAGCGCGAAGACACATATGCAAAGAAAATTTTTAGACAACGTGGCAGCTCACATCATCACTAGTCATACTTCTTAATCTGCCTTTGATCTGTCAACCTCAGGTCATGACATGGAAAATTTGGTTACACACTGAAACAATAAGGTTTGCAGACATTTTCTGTTTATGCTGCGCTTCCATGTAGCAACCCTAGCGATTGCACTAACATTAAGTTTAACTTGATGAGCCATCCATTTCTGTGTATTCGTTGTGAAAGAGTGTACATGGTAGAAGTGAGTATTAGAGTAAACTGGTTAGGATGCTCAGATGCTTGTCAGTGTTATTCGTATGGCATAGAGATGAATTCGACCTTCATTTCACGTAATGAAAGAGTACACAATGTCATTTCGGTACTACTACATCAACATTGCAGAACTAAACATAAAACCTATGAACCGCTTATGTTCTGGATGTTTTCTCCTGAAGTATGACAAATTCAAGTTATGTCAAATCAACACAATTACTCTTTAAATGTAAATGCTACTTATTAGATACTATTAAATATTACATATTATGTTTGGAGTAGACAGGGATTGCAGTACCTATATATGATGGTCCAGAATTTCCTTCCCCCTAAAAATATTCATCATATGCAAATCATATATAACATACAAGTAGACTGCTTACGAAACCAAATGAATGAAGACAGACACACTAGTCAAGTAAAATAATTTTATGCATGTCCACTTCCCACAATGTGCATATAATAATCACCAAGAATGACCAGAACACTGCAAGAACAAAAGATATACATGTGCCAAGTCATATTTACAGATGAAGCAGGAAATCTATGTAAAAGTACTTTTCAATGACGAACACACAATAAGTGAAGAAGAACTAGAGAAAGTAATGTCGTCTAGCTGTGCGCACAAAGATCGTCATGCTATGCTGCATTACCTGTACTGCATTACAGTAATTACACTAGGACTACACAGTGTGCTTTCAGGACGGCAGCAGTATTCAGAATAATGACACATACTACAATTTTCTTCTTTGTATGCAATGTCTCATGAATATTTTGCAGACAGCAAGAAACCAACAAAAAACCCACAAATGACACAGCTCCAGTACAGAAATCAAGATATGTGTACAAGTATGCGTGCCAAACGCTCTGTTACAATCAACGACCCTTGTGAAAGGTCTTTGTCACATGACAAGTAACTCCATGTGACTTTGCAACTTTGCTCATTACATGACTTTTATGGAATTCATACCGTAATAGCAATGCATTTTTGTAGACCACGACAAATTTACAGAAATCTCGACCATAACTTCATAATGCCTCGTGCACAAATTGAAATCGGTGTGAACACCGTATCACATGAATTCATGCTATGCTGCAAATTGTTTTTCACACCACACACCGTGTAATGCATTTAGGTTGCACAGTTAATAGGATATGTACATACTATAACCAAACAATATACCGGAAAACGCCACCGTAGTTCACTTTGTACAATATTCATTCATACCACAATATATCTTTAAGTACCATAGACAAGATGTCGCAACGCTTTGTGCATCGTGCAGATATGTGTTGACAATTTTACATAACTTTCAACGGTGGGAAATGCAAAAGACAAAAAGATGTTTAGTTAAAGTATCCCTGTTGAACATTATTAGAGCAAGACACCATGGTAGGATAAAAACAATGTTGAGAAAAAAAAAACACTTTGTTTTTACCTCGCCATGTCAAGGCACATGCCCAAAGAAAGAAAAAGACAAAAAAAAAATAAATCACACTGTTACAATGCGGATGACTTTTTAAAAGACAAAGGTGGCCATAATTTCGGCATCAGTTGTTTCCAATGCATTTTCTTTTTCCAGGCAAGTGAACATGACAATGTCACATGTAAAATAACAGCCTGCAGATCATAAGCAATGCAACGTGCTCAGACTGCAATCTTTTGTTTAATTTAAAAAGGCAAAGTCTACCTCAATGTTCAAGGTCGTACATGCATCTATGAGCTTTCCCAAACCTCAAGGATTCCTTTGACTTTAGTGCGTGCAAATAGAATCACTGAAAACATGTAGCAATGCTTAGGCTTCGAATGTCATTTTCTCATGATCCAGTCTCCTTGAATCAAGTGCCGTCCCCAGCGAAAGGTCTAGACAGGAAATAACAGTGATGACACTTGCAACCATTAAAAAAGTCACACCTATTCCACGAGGTGCTAAACACCACTTCCATAAGGTCTTGTAAAGAAAGCATTCACATTACAGTAAAACCTCGTTATAATGAAGTTGAAGGGGGAGCGGTAATTACTTTGTTATAACGATTAGTTCGTTATAACCAATATCAATTCCATCTATAGCAATTTCAAGGGGAACTGCTGATTGCTTCGTTATATCTGATAGTTCGTTATATCCAGGTTCATTATAACGAGGTTCAACTGTATATGCATAAGACGTCTCGGTTTCCATCAGCACAGTCACATGCACACACACGTGCGCAGATCAAACAAGAAAACATTGACTCAGCAAGCACAAGGAAGCCATCTTCTCTAGTCATTGCACGTCTTCTGTCTATATCAAGTTCCTTAGCTGCAAAGATTCACATCTCTGCAAAAGTGCCAATATGCCAACTGCAAAAGTGCCGACTTCACCAAGTTCTGGTGTACAGTTGAATTTCGAGGTAATGAATGTAGCCGTTACAAACTTTCAGTTACAACAAATTAATGGAAAATTAGCCCTGCCATTAACACAGTTTATGAATATACATTTATAATTCGTTACTGCATATAATGAAGCTACCTCTGTGTTATACTGAATTCATTATAACGTGGTTTGTACCTGCACCAAACACTGAACATGGAGAGGACAAAAGCAAAAAAGAAAAAAGAACACTACGTAAAGGAACAGTAGTTGTGATAGCTGAAGATATGCTAGTGTTGAAGAAGATGGTTGGTTCGCACCACTCGCCATGTTCATGTTTCCTTGTGTGGTGTGCTTGTACGGAAAGTGCTTAGCAAGTGAAACACAATACTAAGAGCACATGCTCGCCAGCAGTTTCAGTGCCACAACCGACTAGTGGCACACCAAAATGATTTAGTGCAGCGTGTGACAAAAGTAAAAGCCTTAGTGACGCGTTCTGACTGAATGTGGTACCCTGGTTATCACCCAGAGCCAAAAGCACCAGATACCATAACGGCCCGAGTATCGCGTTTCATTTGCCAAGCACTGCACATCAAACCATGCTGACATACGAAACGTCTTTGTCAAGCGAACAGATGGGTTGATGTGTTGCAACTAAGTGAACGACTCGATGCAGCGATCAGAATACAAGAAAAAATGAAATACCAGTCTTCAAAGACAAAACAAGATGTGGGGCAGGGAGGAAAGAGGTAGAATATGGAGCATTTTTGAGCGCACAGTTTGTCTAGAAAATTCGGATAAATTTAAGAACAAGGTGGAAGTGGAGAGTCGCACATGAATTTTATGCCTCACAGCATGGCTTCAGAGAAATGCCTCAGAGGTTACTAATAAGCCGCCTTAAAAGGGAAATTTGTACCGTGTTGCTATGAAACCACGCTGTGCTTCTTCAACAAATACATATTGTCGATGAAAGAACCAGTGAACTGAAACACAAAATGAATGTCATTTCTAGATCCGTGTTTTGTGCTAAGAGTATAGTGCTCCGCTGTTATTTACGGGCCATAAACAAACGATGAAACGCTTAGAAGTCGTCGAATAAGGAATGTCACTACAGTGAAACCTCGATATAACAAATACGGACACAGCGACCTATTGGCTATAACGAAGTATATTGGGACTAGTGTTGCCATTAAAGCATCATTATGAATATACATTTAGAATGAGTCATCTGATGTGATGAAGCTTTCTTTTCATGTCGGACACACTTTGTTGTAATGAGCTTCAACTTCACAGATAATATTTAAACAAAGAGACCTCTCTCTGTCAGGGCGAGAATTCGTTCAGCAACTTCGCATCGCCTCAAGCCTCCGGATTACCCTGGACTTCTGCCTCATTCGAATAAAACTGTTTACACAGGGTCTACACAGAATAAACACTGCTTATGTGTAAACATAGATAAACAATTTTTATGACTTTTCTTTCATTTACTGACTTGCGGTCAGGGGTACGGTTATAAGTGGGGATGTTATTGTGATATTTACAAGGTACCAAGAAACAACAAGGTGTAACAATGCAGCCTAACAAAAAGTTGAAAATTTCAAAAGTGCAAGGAATCAGTGATTTAAAGTGGTCGTAAACATTATCTTTCCACATATCAAAAAGGAGTGATTGGTAAAAAACAGAGTGCTGTTGAAAGCACAAAGAAAAGAAAAGCAATGCAGGAATGGGGGTGATACAAAGTGAGCGAAGAAACGTCAGATTCTGAGAGTCAAATTCAGGGGTACAAGCGAAAGGACATCACAGGACTGTGACAACCACAGCCCCCTGTGAATTAGGATGACGACTTAAAAAAAAATACAAGTGTATCGAGGGACCCCTTGAGCCCTACAGCAGACTTTCCTGCATGTCCAAAAGCGCCACACTGATGAGTACACCAAGTTGGGCAGGTTTGTAGAGATTCATGATCTATAATGAACAATGTCTTCCGTGAAAATGAATTAAAAATTAACAGTGTTTCACACCCCTTATTTTAAATTGTGCTGCACTAATTGAGACCACAATGTCCACGAAGTGTGTCTGTTCTGTGCAACAAGTGGTAGTCAAGTGCCTGACATAATGTTCTTGACAAACAATGAAAAAAACAGCTTTTCTCTGCAAGTCTTGCAGGAACGTGCTAGTCTGTGTTCATTTAGGTGGATGAATATCAAAATATCTATTCCATCGCTGGTCCTTGAAGGTCATTGACAACCAGCCACAAAATCTAGAACAGTCAAAGGGTAGGTAGTGAAACATTTTATCACCAAAGCTTGTATGTAGCAATGGAAGTGACTGACCAGTAATGCAAGCAATGGCTAACTGCCAGTACAGCTACCTAAACACAGCACTGCTAGTCTTTGCAACCTTCAGGCCTAGACAAATCTTCAGCTACAATTTCCTTTTCTTTTTGAAGTGCCTATGGGGTTAGTAAGTTTGACTTCCAAAGTGGGCGTGACAACTTCCCTTTTTATTAGACTCGGTTAACCAAGCTGAATCCCACAGAGCTTGTTTGCCAAGTAGAGAAGTTACAATGCATCTTCCATGCAGGCACAAAACAGTAGTTTCCTTTCAAGTACAGGATGTCCCCTCGTTTTCAATGAGTTTGCAAAAGGGTTAAAAGACACAGAGCAATTTAGATGCACCGCTATTGACAATGTACGTCGACCTGAGCTTATGCCTTCTAGAACGCACATTACAAACACGCTACCATGTGGTCCCAGAAAGTGAAAAAATTCACAACATATCCACGGAGTGAATGATGATGAGTGGGCAAAGCTCCGGAGGTTCATCGTAGATCGTGCCGAGTTCCGGATTAATTTAGTAGTTAACGCGCATGCTACGAATCCTTATGGTTCAACTATGCACAAGTGAAATCTCCCACCGGCACTTCATTGCAAGTCAAGATCCAGTGCCTATATATATATATATATATGGGTGGCCGGTGAACGGTTCTCCAACGCGAGCAGTCGGTATTTCTCAATCAAGAAACTCGCTGGAAGACGCTGCCTGCGTCAAGCTAGTCTCTTGCGGGTGAGGGTGTGTTCTCCTTCTTTGCGAGCTGGTAGCGCGTGCATCGAAGTAGTAGCGCGTTCCTAGTAGCGCGCTCCTAGTAGTGCGTTCCTAGTAGGTAACGCACTACAACTGGACGGACAGACCCAAACCTTAAGGAGCTTCACCCCTAAAAGTAAAAGCGACAATAAACACCAGTGATTGAGAGAAATCAAGAATTTACAATAAGCGTCAGGAAGGTATGGTGGGCACTACCAAAACCAAGTGCACAAAATTTATTTGTGCCCAATCCTCCATCCCACAGCGGAAAATGATTCAACTCAAAAGTAAGTGAAATGGAGAAGAAAAAAAAAACACTCACACATTGGCATGGATCCATGCGTTATAGATAAGGCAATGTGCGCGTCAATTTCACGACAAAGGCAGTTTCACACAACAGTAAACATGGCAGTCACCTGTAGAAAATACTTAGGGCATACGACAAAGTTACAGTTGTGCGTGTTAACAAATGACACAAACAACAAACTAAAATAGGACATGCTACATCCCAGCCTGCAAGATGCACTGTGTAGTAAACACACTACTTCAGACAACAAGATAAGACAGGCACTAACCACGCCCCCTTCAGCGAAGTCGCTTCGTGACATCATGCTGGAAAGCCACGGGAGCCAACACATACAACTTCCTCAGACAGTTGTCGTTTCATAACTAGCAGCAGCCCTCAAACGGCTGCAGATGAACTGAGCTTTGTATCGCGATTAAACACTTTGTAACTGCACTCTATCAGGCTCTGCAGGTTCGCTATTACAAAGCTTGGAAGCAAACATAGAGCCACCATGTTCAAGGCTCATCTGTCCGCTCGAAGGCATTCAAACAAGCCATTTTATCCTGTACACAAGCTACCCTCCTTCACACGTTACCAACATCTACATGCACTTCAACAAAAGCAGACAAGGTCAAAAGACGGTCATTCATGAACACACGTGTAAGATGCTGACACATCAACACAGTGAGCAACCGGTTTCAAAGCACAATCACGCCAACTTTCCTCCTCAGTTCCTCTTTACCAGGACTGCACCGATGACGTTACCACCAGCTTCACCAGCTGAAAAACTGCGTCTACGCAGAGGTAGAACGGGTACTGCCCGTTGAACTTCCTGCTTCGAGGACGGCTTTCTCCGCACGACTGTCTGCCACACTTCAACGTCCTGCATTACATCTTTGGGTTGTTGCCAAATGGGCCCATCCGCGACGACCTTTGATTCGGGAGAGAAGTCACTGTTCCAGGCTTTGTCACCGGCACCTGCTGACCGTTCTCTCTCGTCAACCTGAACGACAAGCTCATTGGTTGAGTTGGCGGATACCTTGCTGGCAACCGCTTCATCGTTGCTCACTTCCGGCAGCGCAGCTTTGTCGACGATGATTCCTCTTGAAGGGAGGAGTAGCATTAGACACATCTTTGTCGGGACTTTCTTGCAAGTTCTGACTTGTCTTGGCGACACTTTTGTCAGGACTCTCCTGAAAGTCCTGGCCTTTCCCAACACTTGGACTCGGGCTGCGCCAGTTTGTACAGCGGCTAGGTGACGACTGCGTCTTATCCTTTTCAACTGACCTCGGACTGCCGCTGGCATGCTTGGCCAGGGCTCTTCGCAACTCGGCGGCACCAGACACTGCGCCCCCCGGGACTGCGTCACCGCCGCCGTCAGCACCCTCGTACTGTCGGCTTTCAGCGGCAACACTGGCGCTACGACTGCGCCAGTTTGTATTGTGACTCGGCGAGCGGTGCTTCCGGTTCGATCTCGTCGGCTTTGGACTCACACTGTTACGTCTCATTGCATGCCTCGAAAAATTGTCAGAATCAACAGCATCATTCCTGGTAAAACATCCGTCAGTGTCTTGTTTACAGTTCCCATGTTCCCCGTCAGTGACAGGACTAGGACTGCGCCAGTTACTGTCGCGGCTCGGAGAGCGTCGTTTGGGGCTACCGCTGCTGTCCGAAAGCCTCGTGGAGACATCTCTCGGAACGTGGAGTCTTGCCCGCTCTGTGCTGTGCGTAAGGTCATCCAAAATGGCAGCCTTTGTGCTCTCGAGGTACTCGCCGCTGGGAATGGTTTCGAGCACCTGGGGCTTGGTGTCAGTGCCGTCGACGCACCAGCCACTGCTAGGCGATGATCTCCTTGGCGAACGCCTCCGGTGTTCCTTGACGCTGTCGGCGGACTGTGAGCTGGACAAGCCTGAAGCCACGCCAGTATCCTTGGAGTTCAGTGGACTGTCACGTGACGCCGTGGATTCTGCACCTGGAACAGCAAGAGCAAGAACATAAGCTGTGAAAATTTTGCAAAAATTTATGCTCGGCATAATGCCGTCTTAAACACCATGCACGATACATGTGGTAAAATGACACAGCCATTAACTGTCTGTTCGCATAATGGGCACTGCAGGTGATACACATGTCCTTATAAATGGGTCTCTCAGGAATATTTTGTGGAATGCACCTGACATTAAAGAGCAACCTGATGTTGAAGGGGCACTCTAACACATTTAGAACATGCCATTGAACCTCAATATAATGAACTCAGCTACAACAAATTATTGGTTATAACAAATTAAATAAAGAAAAGTAGTATGTATTGCCATTAGAACAGCACTCACAATGTATATTTATAATGAATTATTAGATACAATGAAATTGTTTACATGTCACATAGAATTTGTAATAACGAAGTTTGACTGCAAAGAGAAAATGCTGCCAATCAGCAGTCAAGGCTGCTATGAACAAGTGAGCCAAATATTATCACACTGCATATAGCCAGAAATTTGCAATTTCACAGTAAAACCAGCTCCAAATTGCTCTCTTTTCTGTGCAAATTACGTAGATGAGGAGCCAATTATGTAGTTGGAGCCAATTATGTAGTTGGAGGGGCAGACACAGCCGTTGGCTGATTTCACTATCCCAAAAAGGGACTCAGCAAAATCTATATTGTAGGTCTCGAGCTCAATAAATTAAAGGTATACATGTCTCTTTCTTCAAGGACAGAGAAAAAAGAAAGTAACTTATCTTGGTACTTTTAAGCACCCTGTGGCAAGCGTCTAATTTATTTATAAGGTTCCGAAAACATGTGCTGGTACAGGTTGAAGTGCAATGCCACGTTAATTTTCAGCCACTCCTGTTTCGTAAAGTGGCACTCTTTTGGGATGTCACTCATGCGACCTATCTGATCAGCTTCTTAGCACTTGTATCATAGGAAAAAATGTGAGAGGGTGGATGTGCGGCACCACGTGGTAGTGAATCGATCAACCAGACAAAATAAGCATGGAACGTCAACTCTGCAATTTACAGCTTGCCAGCGAAGGATTGCAAACAGTAGAACTTGGCTCGGTCATTCGACAAATAGTGGAGCATAGGAGGAGGGTAACTTTTGATCACCCACAGCTCCTTTGATACAAGGCGCATTGCTTAGATTATGATGCGAATGACTTGATCTAGGTGAAACCGAAACACTGACATTACTTCAAGAAACTGTTTCAAAGATGCCTCAAAAGGCATGCTCTCCCAAACTAGCACTTCCAAGCAGCAGTGCTGTGCTATATTAATATTAATACATTATTAATAATATTGCTATGGGTCGTGTAGGATGTTTTATTTGAGGTAGCTGGGCGGCAAGCCTATATTGGCAGCACTGCAAGTCGTTCTCTTCTTCACTGCTCTTTGTACCTCCTTGCCTGCTGCTGCTGCTCCACTACCTTTTGACGCACCGTAGAAACATTAACTGCTGGGGTCTTACGGGCCAAAACCACGATATGATTATGAGGAACAACGCAGTGGAGGGCTCTGAAAACCTTGTAACCACCTGGGGTCATTAACGTGTTCTGAGAAAGCACAGTGCCCAGATTTGCAGCATTTCTGACTCCCTTGACAATGCAACTGCCACGGGCGGTACCAGCCGAGCATCGTAACCACTATACCACCGTGGTGGAAGTTGATTTCATCAATGACTGTGCCAGACTCTCTTCTCTCTCTCTCACCAGCTGCAGCTGAGGCATCTTGTCCCTCCCCGCCCTTGAGCTCGGCAGCATCTGCTTTCCGCCGCCGCCACTGCCACGGAAACGAGGGACCCTCCTGGAGCGGGGGTTGATGCGCCCGCGACGGCCGGAGCTCCGCCGATCCGTCGTGAGCGTAGTACGGCCGCAGGGTGGGCTCGGTGCGCCACTCCTGCATCGCCAGGTATGTGTGCGGCAGCAGCAGCGGGAACCGCGACGTGAAGTAGCCGACGAATTCCTCCGGGATCGTGCCCAGCTCGGACTGGAGGGCTTCCGGCAGTTCCCGGTAATGGTGCTTCTGCAGGAGAAAAAGGTCAGAATCTTGTGTCATCAAAGTTTGCCGTGTTGGGATCACTACTGCAGTACTAATGCCAGAAATTGTTTATGCGATGACACTACAGTAAGACCTCGTTATAATGAAGTTGAAAGGAGAGCTGTAATTAGTTCGTTATAACCATTAGTTCGTTATAGCCAATATCCATGTCATCTGTGAGAATTTCAAAGGGGAATTACGATTGCTTCGTTATATCCAATAGTTCGTTTCATCCGGGCTCGTTATAACGAGGTTCTACTGTATCTGAATTTGTAGAAATGCAGCTGTCTTAAGATTAAACTTGCTGATACAGTGCGACAAGAACCACTGTCACTCTTAGCCAGAAAAAATAATGGAAAGGTAGCTCACCTTATTGCGCATGGCCCTTAGCAGGTCCCGAACAGAATGACCCTTGTAAGTGCGGTACTTGCGTAGATCTGTGAAAATGCAGCAACAATGCAACGAAAACAGTGCACAAGGATGAGCAAAGAGAACTTAAGTAAACTACAAAGGATGACTGCACAGCATTTTAAAGTTGGCAATTCGAAAATTTTATGATCAAAAGTATGCACAAGCTCCCTGAAGAAGAAACTCACAATATCAATCTCAAACTGACAAGTGCATTTCTGAAACTTTCATGACCTCTTCCGTTTCATGTTATGTGCCGAGAAACAAGGGACGGAATCAGTTGTTTTACATGAACAAGAGAAGAATTCTGACAGGACCAACCTCAGAATGACTGTCGACTGTTTATGTGGTTAACATTCAAGATTAGCACTCAAGCAGCACAATGTGCGATCACAATAAGGATGTCTCGTACGTGAGCTATTTACTGCAGTTGGGCTCCTCTCTGGAATTTCCCTGTAGGCACTTGGCACCAGATGGTGCCGAGTGTTTGGAGAAAAGTGTCATACAACACGCAAATCCACATAACGTTTCCCTCCCCTTGCCTGACCTTCAATATGTGTGGCACGTGGCTGCAAGCCATTACAGTTAGTCACTGCGTAGCCATTCAATGGAAACCAAACTGAAGCCGTGCGCAACGAACAAATGGCGTGCCACAGCCACCTCGCCGATGTGCTATCTCTCCTCCCATGGTGCTTTTCGAGCACACAATGAGAATCGCTGGGTTGTCCATGCTACGCACTTTCTTAGGTTTCACAGTAGTGGAACTGTGTAGCTGTCTTCTTTTTCGCAAACTGGCAGTGGCGCGCTCCTCTCATGCTAACTGCTTCCAGCGTGTGCGGCAGCAGTTCTGAGTTACTGCCAGCCCAGCTATGCAAGCCCAGAAGGAAGGGTGTGCTACCCTGACACCGACGAAGAGGAGCCAATGGCGAGGGGAGAAATGTTTTAGATGCGAAGCAGCTTATGGTCGGGGCTATGTCGCTCCCTCCAGCCGCCGTGTGGCGTGCACACCCGCACTGCGCATGCGCATACTCCTCCCCCTCCTCTCCTTGTCTCCTCTCCTCGCGGCATTCCTCCTTCCTCTCCTCTCCGAACAGCACACGTTGACTATGGAAACGCTCTTTCTTCAATTAACGCTTTACCAGCTCGCAAGGAACGAGAGCGCGTCCTCGCCTGCGAGAGGCAACGCTGACGCAGGCAGCGTCTGTTAGTGTCAAACCGATGCAAACGCGACACCTAGTCAAACCGATGCAAACGCGGTGTGCACCCCCCGTGCTGCTTCGCATCGCCTCATGGTCCCCTTTAGCAGGAGATGGTGCAATTTTTTTGTGTCTACCTTCCTTTCCCACCATGTTGCACCCTTTCGGTTGATAGGCTGGCATTTGTGTCGTCTGGTCCTTCTCTCTTGTGCCTCAGTCAATGTGCCTTACCTACTTTCACAAAGGATTCCTACCAACTAGCTCAGCTTTTTGTCTGCATATTTAAGAGAGAGGGCTTTGCCCCGCAGAAAGGCTTTGCCCCTGCTGTGGGGTTTTGTCCCACAGCAACCCTTTTGCTGCTTCAACATGGATGCTCATCAAATGTTGTCGTGTAGTTTCTCGAAAGGCACTGTGCACCTGTAGCTATTGGTGACTGTTATTTTGTTCTAAGTCGCCACATCTCTGCCCAAGGTAGGCATTCGTGGTACTAGCTCCAATCTCGGCTGCTCAGTGTCATGCTACCTCATATATGACTAACACTGATAATTATTCTTTCATTGTCCACAGGAACTTGCCAAGCAATGCTACTGTGTCAGACTGCTATGTTCTAGGAAGTGGTATAAGTCCAAGTTCGACACTGCCCAGCAACGATGAAAAAAGCTTACTTTTTTTTTTAACTGCTGAAGAGCAATGTAAACAAGTTAAATCAGGGTATCCAACATGCTGCCTGCGGGCCACGTGCGTCCCGTAGACCTTCTGGCAGCGTCCCAGGCCACACATCAGAATTTGTGCCCAGATCAGAATCACTCTTCAGATGACATTCATTCTGGAGATTGGTACTGATATTTTTCGTGAATCTGGACGCCGAGTCTCCTTCAGTTATGGCCCAGGTATGAGGTATGGGAAGGCCTTCTTTCATAGGGAGCTTGCATTTTGTTCAACCACCTTATCTCCCCCTTGCCCAAATTTCTTCACTGTCCTGGCCCTGGTTGGACTACATATCGTGACTGCAGCCTGCTAGTTGAGGTGAGTTTGAGAACCCTGAGGTAAGTAAATAGAAAAGACCCAAAATGGCTGACATAGCCTAAAAGCTGAACAAAAACTGAAATTCAGGGGAGCTTGGAGGCTTGAACTGGCAAACACACCATTCAAAATGATGAAGGAGCTAATTTTGCCAGAGCCAACGTCTCAATGAGTGGACTTGACTTCGTCACGGTATGTCATTCACATTAAGAATGTCATTTGCGCTAAATGTGGTGAAAGCACCTGTTCTGCATTACCTTTCTGCAGTTCCTCGGTGATTTGTTCCCGCCAGTCACCACGCACCACTTCGAAGCCTCCTTGCTCGAGACGCCGCACCACCGCACTGTCTGCCGGCTCTTTCTCGATTCTGTCACTCACGTCCTTCAGGAAAGAAGTGAAACGTGGCCATAACCACATTTGCCCTTCTTTTACCAAAGCTCACTAAGGATAAAGACCGACGTTCATGAAAGCAATCAATGCTATAAATGTGGTCAGTATGATGCATAAAACTCGTGTCTGTACAGGCTGCTTGGATAAACAAACTGAAATTAATACTAATTTTTTGTTATAGTTGTGTTCTACTTGTTCTACTTTCTTTTTTAGTGCTAAATACCAGTCAAACTGTATAACATTGATCTTTTTGTGTCTTTTCGTATATCGTATTTATTTTGATGAAATGTACATCTTATCTATGTAAACAAGTGAAGTGTTTGATTTTCATGTAGGCTTTTATGTTCGTAAATGTCTTTCTCCTGCTGCTGCTGCTGCTGCTGCTGCTGTATGGGTGGCACGGCCCAGTCAGCCAATGTTTGCCTTTAGCCGTGTCTCCTTGGACAATTTCAGTGCTCGTTCTTAATAAGCTAATAAAGAAAGAGAAAGAAAGAAAGAATGCACATGACTGAGGTGAACGGCTGAAAACGAAAAACGTACTGCAGTTCTTGTACCATTTCTGCGGCCTTTATGCACTACTGGTCCAAAAGAGTAAACATAGCACGCCTGAGGCAGCCGGAGCGGCTGTGGGGCCCACAACGCAGGTGAAATGTAACATGAGAGCAAAGTTTAATGTCGTCCAGGGCACTCTCTACCATAACGCACAAGATACGATAGCAGTGCAGTGTTGCGGCCCTACAGTCACTCCAGCTACGCAAAATGTGGTCTGTTTGCTTTGTGGGCCAAAAGTACGTATGAAAATATGTTTGTGTGAGATAAGAAGTCCTTTCAACTCCCCCCCCCCCCCCAAGAAAAGCGTGAGATGAAACGAAATCCCGCACTTGCAAAAAGGAACTCAAGTGATCGCTCCCGTTATTTCACAAAGCCGGCACACTGTTAAAATATACAATACACATAAAAGCTAATCACATTTTGGACCACTGAATGTAGGCAACAATGGGTTAGGTTCCCGTGGACGCTTCTCAAATAACGCAGAATGACTGTATAAAATCCTGCCCCTTCGGTGAAAGCCTTGCCGTCTCACAGAGGCGGTTTTAAGTGACAAAGTTTGACGAATATGTAAAGAAACACAGAAGACACGGCACCAAGAACGTCTCCAGAGCAGGTACCTGAAAGAAGTCGAGCTGCCTCTTTGGGCCCCAGAAGATGGGGTGCTTCACCACCGCTGAGACAGAGGGACGCTCCTGGGGATCCGTGTGCAGCATCTGCTCAATCAGCGACTGGCCAAGGGGTCCTGCAGTGGGAAAACGTGCTAGCGTTTACACTGCGTTTACAGTAGAACCTCGTTACAACGAATTCAATATGACACGAGAATAGCTTTGTTACATCTGATAATTTGTTATAATTGTATACTTTCAATAGCGTTTTAATGGCGATACTATTTTTGTTTAATTTGTTATAACCAATAATTCGTTAAATCCAAGTTTGATATATCAAGGTTAAACTCGCAAATTGAGACCTTACCAAGGAAAATGACAACAAATCCAGCAGCAGGAACAAATAAGTGGATTCTTCATGTGCACAGAATTCTTGAGACAGTGTGATTAGTGGCTGTGTTGGTGGTAAAGCCCGACTCCTCAAATGACATCTAGTTTGACACACTGTAGCTAAGCTCTCGCGTTCTGTACCTATGACAACGGTATTATGCGGACACTTTTGCGAATAAGTCAACATTTATTTCGGTGTAGCTGAAATCTTGAAATGTTCAGGAGCTATTAGAAAAGTATTTGTATTTATATGAAGAGCAGGTATTTTATTTAAAGAACCGAATAAACAGGACATCTTTAGATTCAATATGAAAAGCTTTCTTTTATCAACCGCTCCTTGTAAGGACGGTTTTCACAACGTGAGTGTGAACATGAAAACACACTCAGCAGCTCATGTATGTTTGCACTTCTGCAAATTCCGGCTACAATGAAGAAAAATTTTACTCCAATCACATCAACATATTGGACTTGACAGATATTCCCATTTCACCTGTTTCCAAAAAAGTCTGTATGTTTCATACAAGAACGCATAGTTACTTAAACAAACATAGTGCTTTTTCCCTCTTCTAACACTATGGAGTGTTACCGCAGTTATATAATACCAGCACTTGATAAATATTCCCATTTGACTTGTTTCCAAGAAAGTTTATACGTTTCATACAAGAACGCATAGTTACTTAAAGGGGTCGTGAAAAGAATTTGGAGATGCCGGTTTGTAATTTTCACTGCTTCAATACGCATTCGACAAGCCGATTCCGAAATATTTCGGCGAAATATTCAGTGCACATTTAACAACGTCCGTTTTAAATCTCAGCTTTCTTGCGCTCCCGAAACGACTATGCGACACTACCGGCCGGCGTGGTACTACTTGGTGACGTTGAGTTAAGATATT
Organism: Hyalomma asiaticum; assembly: GCA_013339685.2. Classification (NCBI taxonomy): domain Eukaryota; kingdom Metazoa; phylum Arthropoda; class Arachnida; order Ixodida; family Ixodidae; genus Hyalomma; species Hyalomma asiaticum. The sequence continues at coordinate 18,335,618 of CM023490.1, forward strand.
TTTAAGTTCAAAGGCACAGTGAGCTCGCGTTTGCTCTAAAGGAATCGATTTACTTGAAAGCCAGAAAGGAAGAAAACACTTGGAAACAGTGCGGTGCCACCATTCGGAAGAAAAGCGGCATCACGGTTTGTTTTCCCGTGGCCTCCGAGAGCGCGCCAATCTCGGAGGTATGACGGCTACTAAGATGACGTCATCTGCAGAGATGAGGGGAACGCGCGCAGTGAAACCGAAACTGCGTTTTTTATCGCTCTAAATCAACGCACACGGTGCAACGGAATAATGCATATTGTTGATTGGAGGGTCAGGATCCCGAATACGCACTTAGTACAAAATGTTCAGAAAACGTTTCACGACCCCTTTAAACAAACAGTGCTTTTTCCCTCTTCTAACACTATGGAGCATCACTGCAGTTTTATAATACCAGCTCATCCGGTGCAAACTTAAGCAAGCATGGAGCGCAGGTGCCGAGACTTCTAATCGTGACGCACCGTGCGTTCCGACATCCAACAGGTTGTGCCGTCCATGCTTGATGTTGGCCTGCCGTTCTAGTGTGTCACCAAATGGATGTCGTCCTCCACTCAGCACGTAGTAGAAGACACAGCCCAGCGAGAACACATCCACAGCTTTTGTCTGCGCAGATAAAATGAAACTCCCAATGATCATATTGAATACTTTTGTAAAATATTTTGCAGTACTAATTTGGTTGATTAACATATTTACGTAATTGTAAGTCAACCTACTTTATCAAAATTTGAAATCCAAAGTTGGGTGTCAAGTTGCAATTGAAACCGAAATGTGTACTGCCGGCCATAGCAAGTACAGTAAAACCTTGTTATAACGAAGTTGAATGGGGAGTCGTAATTACTTCATTATAACCATTAGTTTGTTATAGCTAATATCCATGTCATCTATGGGAATTTCAAGGGTTTTTACGGTTGCTTCATTATATTCATTACTTCATTATATCCCGGTTCATTATAACGAGGGTCTACTGTAGAAGCAAGTTAGCCGAGGTCTCAGCAGCAGAGGCCTCAGTAGCGACATGACGTTGCTGTGTCACTACTGAAACCTAGGGACAGCGACTGCCACGGGAGCTGCAGCTGTCACTAGCATGCATCCCGCAGCTGAGCAAATTGAGGAGGAACAGCAGTGGTAAAGAGGAAGGCGACAGAAGTAAGCCCATAACTGCCTTGGTGCAAAGTGCATCGCTTACTTTATGGTGTGAATGATTTGATAATTAAGTAGCCTAATCAGTGAAGCAATGTTTGCAGGGACCCTTTAAATGGATTCTGACTAATTTAATTTAAATGGTTTCTAACAGTCGCGGCACTGTTACGTGGCGAAGTGTACTACATGCGGGAATGGGCCACTCATCACGAACTTGGTAACAAACTACAAATAATTTGACCGGTAGAAGTTATTTGGAAACTGATCTGAATAATTCGAACAGCAAAAGTTAGTGGCAAGTTAAATCGAATAGCAAGTGCTATTCGAAAATCATTCGGATGTTCACACACCCCTACGATTGTATGTCAGTTACTAAAACCAGCTTGAGTGAAAGAAAATGCTGCTCACGGCTCGTCCATGGCCCGACAGCATCTCGGGTGCGATCCAACCATCGGTACCAGTGACGCCGGACTTCCGCGAGAACGAAAGGCGCCCGTGGCTCAGCTTCTTGCAGAGGCCAAAGTCCGAGATCATGGCCTTGGCCTCGCCGGTGGCGTTACGTCGCGAGATGAGTACGTTGTGCGGTTTGACATCTCGATGAACTGCAAAAGCAGCAAGCCAGTGCCTTTGTCAACTCCTTCTTAAATTAATTGGGTGCATAGAAGTGCCACCTACTGTGCATTGCACTCATAGTATGGTTTGACACACACCTCGACTTTCCTAGAAAAATAAAATTAGTTCATCTTTTAAGCCTTCAAGCACAAATATGTGCAGTACAAGCTCAAAAGGGCTCAGTTGCATATCTGCAGAAAAGACATAAAGACCAATGCTATGTAAAACCACAATATCAATGAAAGCAACACACAGCTACTCTTGCATGATGCTGCAGTCTAACGATACAAGGCTGTGCAAACATCACTGGACTAGTGTCAAGGATAAATAGTAATGTTTGTCAGCCAAGAAGTAAAACATCTGCAGTTGAAACACACACATCTGTTGTGTTTGGCAATGAGAAAGTACTAACTCTCTGGATCGAGTTCTATTTTACAATCCTCAGTGCAAGCCATAGTAATGAAGATATGGTGCATAAAACGTGGAATCATTGCCGGCCTAGCTGGTCATGATGCATTCCAAGCCTACAGCCTGTGGTCACGTGCTGTTTAACCGGTCATGTCCGCCAACGCTGATGTGTTTGATGCTGAGCTCTGAACAAGAAATTACTACCGCCGTAATTTCCATCATGAAAGTTATGTTGGGAGTGTCACTTCAGTGATGAAAATGACATCAACGAAAGAGCCTGCTAGTTTCCTAGTACTCACACCAGATGTCTCTTAATTCACTTCCAACTCCTGCTTTCACTTCACTTCCCATTAGAGATTAGCTAAGGAATGACTTGTATACACATCCCATTAAAAATGATCATAAATCCTGGACATCATCCTAAACGTCATAAATCCAGGACATCATAATTTGTTACTGAAAGTGGGTACAGGAAACACTAGAAAACTCAACGGAGCAATGGGTGAAGTACAAAGACATTAATGAACTTTTCTGTATACTCAAGCCGTGTGAAACAAAGTGCATATGACACAAGATAGCTTCATTATGTCTAATAATTTGTTGTGAACATACATTGCCAATACTGTTTCAATGGCAGTAATAGTATTCATTTACTCCATCATAACCAACAATTCGTCATGTCCGTATTCACTATATCATGGTTCAATGTGTGTAGGTCCCACAGTTCAGCAATTGATTAGCTGCCATATTTTGTGACGGACACAATTCATGCAGCCACATTTCTTAACAAAAGATGCAGCCACAGTGAAAGGTCATTAATTTGGATTTAAGGGACCGTAAAAAATGTCCAAATTGACCAAATGTAAATTATCAAATGGTCAAAATAAACACAATAAACGCATCAGTTTTTTCAACATACCTTTACAGTACAAAGTAATCGTGGATGCTTGTCTGTTTTCGAGCGGAAATTCACATGGACGTAATTTTTCTAAGCCCTTCAAGGCACTCAGCAGCTTCCATGCTGCCTGCAGTGCCAAAACAAAATTCTTCAAAGACGATGAGGGCCTTTTCCTTCACAGTGCACCTCTTCTTCGGCATTGCCATCGGCAGATAATGCAGTCACACAAGCGCTCAGCAGGAAAATGCCGCCAACGATCAAGCCAAAGCAGCCATACCGAACTGTTCCTTGGTAAAACGGCATTCAGCGATGCAGCACACCAATGGTAACAATGCAACAAAATGGCTTGGCTCACTAATTTGGAAGAAACGCAGCCATGCTGCAGCACATTCAGATTTGGAGTATGCAAGTTCTGGAAGCACGCAGTGCACAAAAAAGTGCTGTTGCTGCAGCTGCTGCAGAACAAACTATAGCCATGCCATCGACGCGATCACAGATAGTGTTGGCACAGTGCACGTGTGCCGAACGAAAACAAAACTATTTGCCCTGCGGATGAAGGCTTCGTCGCTGACAACATGATCAGGATGGCGTTCATCCGTGATCCATGATGATCCATGATGAGAGAAAGTGTTCGTTTTTTTTTTTTTTTTCTTTCTTTCCAAATTGCTCTTCTTTTCCACTTTCGAATCTTGTCAGTGGCCTGAAAGTCTCCGAATTATCTTACTGCAGTCCAATCTGTCCGAAATAATGAGCGTCCAGTCTCACAGCGTGATGCATATTTTTGATGGGACCAGAGAACAAGTCCAAATTATCCGATTTTCCGAATTAATGAGAGTCGAATATTTACGCTTGTAATGTACTTATATAACGACACATTTCACGATCGTCTCGCGACCACTTCCTTCGCAGAGGTCTCGACCATCTTGTTTTACATGCCTCTCCTGTCCACGACATCTGCATAGCCCTGAGAGTAAACGGCACGAAATGAAAGAAACAGACTCACCAATGTTGAGCGAGTGCAAGTGATGAAGTCCGGAGGAGGCCTGATGGAGGAGGGTGGCAGGGCTCCAAGTGGCCCCAGTCGTCCGAGTCGGGACGCTCTACGTAGTCCTGCAGGGTGGCCTCACACAACTCCAGGGCAATGTAGCAGAATTGACGATCCTCCTCCTGTCGTACAGGACATACACATGCACAGAAGTAGATATGGTAGTGAGTACACATTTAGTCAAGATGTTCAAGGCTGCTGGGAACATGTTGAAACAGAGATGACACCAGTGCAAGAATTTCTTTTTTTAGAGGCAATTTAGAAGTAAACTTGAAAGAAATGAACTGGTATTTCCTTTAATGAGTCCTAATTATTTACGGTTACCTTGATAGCCAATGTTAGCTATCACCCTTATTAATGAACATGCATTAAAGGCAAGAAACATCGCGAGACATAAGGTGAAAGACAGTGACAGAAAATTAGCAGGTTCATTCGTTTCCATAAGTCAGTTTCTTGCGGCATTCCCTGTTTCTAAACCATGCAACATACATCAATGGCCCAAACTCACACCCTGTTACCATGGGAGGAGAATGAAGACTAAGGAAAGAACACCCTTGTTTCATATTATTAAACATAAAATGGTATGCAATCAAAGAATTGAGCAATTAAGATCTTCATCATGTTCCCTTTTTTTTTTTTTATCCTCAGCACTTCTTCTCTCAGTTGAAACTTTGCATCTTTGAACCAGTTTTGTTTTAATGCAAACTGCCAACTCAATGCCACATGACAACATAGTGTCACTGCACACCAATCTCTCGGACACTGAAAAATTTGAACTTTTCAGTAGATCCTCCCTGAATGGCAACAGTCCTATAAATGTGTTGTGTATATGGCAGTGAAGGTGGCTTTTGTATTGTCGTTGCACTATGATTTGGCCAAATTAAATTAGGTTAGGTTCAGGTATTGACTTACTCACATGACACACAATGCCTTGCGCTGCGCCTTGGCTACGTTTTCTCTTTTAGGCGTAGGATCCAAAGGAGTTCTACGGCTCCACGCGGAATTTTCTACACGTTTTTGAAGCAAGGTAAGGAAACTGCAGTGCTATCTGGAACTGTTGTCTAACTCCATGCTGTCAAATACAGCTGTGTTAGCACTCTGAACTAAGTAAGCAGCCCACAGCCGCCCCATGAGCTAATCAGAGCAGAGAGGATGGCAAATCTGACAGTGTCAATCTACAGCATACATAAGCATCAATAAAATACTGGAAGGCCCTGTAATGTGGGGTACAAATAACACAGGAACATATCCCTTTCAAAGCCTCATTCTCTTCCCAAGATAACTACAATACGCTCGAGCAGGGTGAAATGAGATTCAGAGGTGCACGACCATTACACGCAGCCAGCCTGTGCAACATCAACAAAACGGCCGCAATACACGTAGGCACGCACCATGCAGAAGTAGCGGACCACGTTTGGGTGCTCGTCAGACTCGCGCAGCAGGTCTACTTCACGGCTTGCCAGGCTGATGCAGTCCGGCAGGATGCGCTTGACCGCCACGGGGCGCTTCTCGAATGTACCCCTGCATTTTTGAAGAACCATCAATGTCAACAGACAAGATCGTGGAAGTCTGTAGATGTATAAATGAAATTCTCGTTAAGGTCCCCTCCCCAGGTCTGGCCTTTTTCAACTGACGAGCATAATGCGTATGCTGTGCACTCACAACCACGCCTGCCAAAAATGACGTTGCTATGCACCATAAAAAGAGCTCAAATTTCAAAGTGAACATTGCTCTTCTCTTGCAGATGCCCCAATCCAAGATGAAAAGACTGACTTCACGCGCCATACAATTGGCATGTGGCATCGCCCATATTGAGGCGCGAAACTTGTCGAGAGTGCGGCAGCCTGCCCGAACCAATTGGAAGCACCGCTTCCAGAGGCTGCCTCCCTGAAAGGGACTAGCTGTGGTGGGCACAACGGTGCAAGCTTTGCACTTCAGCATCAGCCAGTAGCAAAGGTGTCATACCAGAAATGAATTTTGCCTGCTGAAATCCCAGTTTCATAGCACTTCAAACATTTTTATCTCTGCTTATGATGCACCAATTTTAAAAAAACTGTGTGATAGAAAGCTCCCGGTTGGGACATCTGGGGACCTCCACTGCACAACTGAAATTTGTCATGTGGCCTGGTGAAGGATCCTTTAAACATGCAACATACACACACACATAAAGAACGTCTATCAAGCTCTTCCATGCCATTCTGTTACACTTGAAAAGCCCAAACCAGACTTCGACAAACAAAGCCTTCTTCATCCGTGTCCGTTCTGCACTTTTTAAACACACTTATGGATTACCAACGTGTCCAAGCATTCACTCTAAGCCTTTGCTCAGGGTAGCTCTTTGCAATGCTTCGGTATTCATAGTTAAGATTATAATCTGTATTTGATACAGTGCTATTGTCTAAACAGGTTATGATAACTGCACACTCATACGGACAGGCTGCGCTCAGCTCAGTGAGCAGATGCAGACAAATTAGGGGGAAGGACAACAAGAAACAACACACTCACTTGAAAACGAAAGTTCCGTTACAGCCACGGCCAATAACGTCTCGCGTGTCAAAGCTGATTTTGCCCACGTGACAGACGCCATCTTCTGTCACCTCTGCAAGGAGAGAAGACACGCAAGAGGACATGGTGATGTTGGGTGGTGGTGTCAAATTTGATTCAAGGCTAATGAGGTGACATTTTTCAAGATTGTCTTCCTATCTTATGCATGAAAATATGCTGAGAATACCTAATTATTGGCGCAACGGCAAACCTGCAGTGACACCAAAGGTTGACATCCCAAAAGCTGGAAAGGGTGGCCTTAGCACTAATGTAACTGTAGCTCCCACAGCACCACAGACATGCAATGTTCACACTTTCAGTAGGTGCCTTGGCACCAGCCACTAAAGACCAGAAGAAAGATGACGAGCGGTGCGTGCTTGGTATGCAAGAACGACATAAGCAGATCTAGGATCCTGCTGCGCTGGCTCTCTTGAAGTGGTGCTCCATTCCAATGCCGCTGTTTCCGACAGTGGTGACTTCAGCCTAACAGTTGATCGACTCAGGCAACCTGCCACCTTCGGAAAACCTTTCACCTGACACTGCCTTGCGGCCAGGGGACGTCATAGCTCTCCAGCTCTGCTTGCCCACGTTCTGACGCAAGCACCCGCATGTGTGGTTAGTCCAAGTTGAAGCCACCTTCAATCAACCCCACACCACCTCGAAGATCCATAAGCTTCACCACTTAGTTTGCAAGTTGTCTCCTAAAGTAGCTCAAGAGGTGGCAGTCATCGTTTCTGCAACTTTGGGCAATGCCCCACAACAGCGAACCAGGCAGAGCATTCTAGACTGCACCACAGTATCTGAAAACACAATCCTCGAGCAACTGCTCTCATCTTAGAAACTTCCGGCTACTGACACTAACAATACAGTAGAACCCCGTTATAACAAACTCGGATATAACGAAGTAATCACAATTCCCCTTGAAATTCCTATAGATGAAATTGATATTGGTTATAACGAACTAATGGTTATAACAAAGTAATTACTTCTCCCCCTTTAACGTCATTATAACAAGGTTTCACTGTACTAACAACTGTAATAATGAGAGACTGAACACTCACCCAATATCTGACTGCCTCCACTGACCCTCAGATTCCCGCTTCGTGATGAGCGCTGATACTCTCTTGCCTGAAATGGACACAGCAACTCAGAGCCTTACTGCTGTGGCTCAGTTCCTCATGTGAAGACTTGAGAACCAAGGTTCGTTCATTCACAACCTAATACGCTACTCACTCAGTGATCTGTCCATCCATTCATTCACTCATTTATGCATTAGCTCTACTTTCTTACTTAGTCATTCACCTAAACCCATATTTTATTCGTTTGTTTGTTAATTAATTCATTCAGTCACTAATTCATTTGTACAGGTATTTGCTCGCTCGCTCGCTCGCTCACTCACTCACTCACTCGTTCTTAATGTAGTTTGCAAGCGCCTTGTTTGCAAGCACTGTTATGAGGATGGTGCGCTTTCCAGCACACCATTGTCATAACAGCTTCCCTCTTTAAGTAACAAAGCAGGCAGCCTGTGGCCATGTGGAATTCCAATTGCAAAAAAGCTTATGGACAGCCCCTTTCTCTCTCACCTGCGGATAAAGGTAGGCCACGGCCCCCGCCATGCTCCCCAGAAGAATCACCAGTGCCACCTGGAACCAGGTCACCTGGCCCAAGGTGGACAGCAGCGTGTCTTCCGGTGGCCACGACGGCGTCTCCGTGGACGCGTCAACGTGCCGACGCCGCTGCCACGTGGGTCCACTGCCCCTGGTTCTGACACCGGGGCCCTCCTTGCCGACCCAGTCGTCCCCCTTGCGGCTGAAGAAGGGCAGCGGCCGCCAGCTCCTGCCGTCATCTCCGATTTCCCAATCCACTCCTCCGTGGCTGATAACGTCGGCATCTTTGGTTGGAATGACCTGCAGTTAAAAACAAGACGACAGTTCTCTATCCTGCACCTCCAAAAAGTTGCAAAGACTTCTTCATCCTGCAATCAACGGACACACCTTACCTATGCTTCGTTTCACGGAGAAAAAGACCGTCTAGGAGGTGAAGTTACATGGTTCCGTTAGCACGGCAAGTGAAGCTCCTCTGTCGCCTTACGGACGGTGCGTCTCAGGTAGGATCAGGCCCGCATGGTTGCCGGACTGCTCGATGTTGTTCGGCATGTGGTAACATTTAGCGGTTCTTGACCATAGAAGCACCTGCTGCTTGCCTATCACGTGACTAGGGCCCATTTCCCACAGCTCTCTCCTTTAAATCTTTTTTATGACTAGACTTCAAGAATGCCAGGTGATGACCACTTCTACCTTTTCTTCTTCCATGCCTCATTTCGTACATTGTGCACAACTCTGTGGAGGCTATTGAAGCATGCTGCAATGGCCAGACCCGCATGCAAAGTAATGGAGTGTTTCTTGCGAGCAGTGTACTGTACTTCAATTACAGCTTACAAATGAATGAATGAAGTCTGACTTCTCAAATATGAACGAACTACATTATCCGGCTGCTAATAGGTTTTTCTTTTTTTTTTTTTACATCAGGGAGCTTTTCAGTTTTCTGTTCTGTTCTCTTTTTCCTCCCAATGTTCATCCTTTATAGCACTTGCGTGCAACCTCACCATAGTACATAAGAGGAAGTGGTGGTTGTTGGCAGGCAGCAAAATGCACGTAATAATATGTACGCTTTCATGACTGACAATTTTTATAAGCACTGCATGCTAAGAACAACATACTGTGTTTCATAGTAATGAAGAGCTGTCGGACAGCAATAGGCATTAGCTGAAAATGCGCTACTGCTTGTTAAAGTACAAGCTAACCACAGGGTTTGTTTATGGCAAAACGCGGCCAATTCAACTTTCTCAATTCAACTCAGTGCTTTATCTTTCAATGAAAGAAACGAGCAGTCACAGAAAGCTACTGCATTGAGTAGCGTGACAGTGTGACAGCCCGTTTAGAATGACAGCGACAGACACTGCATAGGAGCAAGTAATAATAATAATAATAATAATAATAATAATAAACAAAACTCACACGACAGCTCAAGAAGAGAGAAGCTGAACGTGAATTATTAGTTCCACAGAAGCCTCCAACATGGAATAGTCTCTGACGTGCAGGATTCTACAGAACTTAGCATCTGTCGTAATCAGCTGTTGTACAGACCCGTTCCTCGACGTGTAATTCATCCGACGGAATGTCCCGCTGGTCCCGGATGTGGCGGCTTGCAGGATCCTCAGACTGTGGTGGACGCCGGTACCCGATTTGGAGCCTTGAGAACAGCACGGCCACCATGGTGTTCGGGTACTCATAGTAGCCTGGTCACACGAGACAAATTTACATCAGCCACACCACATATACTCAAGTAAAATCACTGTAAATTAAAAAGGCTTAAGATAGCATTGCTGCCAAAAGAGGAACAAATGACACTAATTTAGTTGGTTTTGTATTTGAGACCCATGAGTCAAACCTCTATTATAGCAAATACAGATATATAAACAAAGCAGGTGAATATTAGCACTGTTAATTAAACAATGGTCGAGACAAATGTTTATAACTTATAATAAGATTTGACTGTATATCTCAGTAAGCAAACCTCCTAGTAAACATATTTTCCCTGTCCCTTCAAGTTCCATTAACCAGATCCCTCAACATAAGCCTAACTACAAATGCGAAGAACTCTCGAAATACTACTCCGACAGACCAATTGTCGTTTCCAGACACGAACACATTTACACAGCTGCCTAATGCAATCCTGTATGCTCGTATGCTTAAGACTATTTCACGTTTAGAGACTGGCTACTGAATGACAATACTGTTGTACCTTTATGCAATTAGCTGTAAAAAGCATTCCGTTAACGCAACCTTTATCATGTTCGTGCATTCATCTATGCACATGATGCATCTGCTTGTGGTACGATACACCTGCACTCAATTTTTTTGTTTTCTCCCTAGCCGTGCCTTGAGGCAACAGAGACCAGTATGGAGCAGCAAACAACTAGGAGGCTGATGTTTACATAAAACGTTAAAAGTCTGCATACACTAACTACAGCAAAACGCTACACCCGACACTGGCAACACGAGCACGACTGGTGACTCAGAATAAAGGTTCCCTCTCTCACTTATTGCACCATCTATTCGGAAATGCACTATTATCCACTCATTCCATTATTGCCCTTTCCTGTGAACAAGGCTTCTGAGCTCTAATCCAAAGTGCCTACATTAGCGGTTCTTGCTCCCTTTTTTCTCACGAATCCTATTTGTGGTATACAGTAAAACCTCGTTATAACGAAGTTGAATGGGGAGCCGTAATTACTTTGTTATAAACATTAGTTCATTATAGCCAATATCCATGTCATGTATGGGAATTTCAAGGGAAATTGCAACTGTTTCGTTATATCTAATAGTTCGTTATATCCAATAGTTCGTTATATCCAGGTTCGTTATAACGAGGTTCTACTGTAATTCATTTTTATGCATAGCCTATGAACTGCTCCTACAAGCTGCCACCAAACACTCAACTGTAAAACACTGTTCCATTGCTGTCGTAGCTTAAGGGTTATAATGCTGTGCTCCCCTACAAGGTGCGACCGAACGCTTGACTTATAAAACGCTGTTCAGTTGCTGTGGTAGCTTAGGGGTTGAAATGTGCTGCTAAGCCAGAGGGCACAGGTTCAATTAAAAGCTATGACAGCTGCATTCCGATGGGGGTGAGACGAGAAAACACCCGTGTGTACTTAGAGATGAGTGCATGTTGAAGAAAAATGTCAGCGGTCAAAATTAATCTGGTGTGCCCCATACGGCATGCCTCAAAGTCATGCTGTGGTTCTAGCACATAAAACAGCGCAATTTTTATCATATTGCTGGAAGTTTAAGAGAGAGCAGAAAATTATCTTCACAGATAAAGCAGCAGCTCACTAACCAGAGACAAAGGACCGCTTCTTCGCACCGCTTCCCAACGACTCGAAGTCCTCGGTGGTCGCCCCGGATGCACGGCCACCTGGCGAAGTCGGGCCTTCCAGGAGAGGTATCCTTCGGTCCCGTGACTGTCGTTGCGGTCGACGACGGGACAATTTTAAAAAAAGAAATGGAATGAATATCAAGAACAGAAGCAAGCATGGTTCAACAAAGCGATTCAATAGTGCAAGCAAATCAACAATGAAATGGTGGCCGTAAGTTATGCTATGTGCTGTTTTAATCATTTTATGATGTTATTATTATTTATTTATTTATTATTTATTATTATACTCAGGGCCAAAGGCATTAAAGAGGGGAGTGGGTTACAGCAAATGAACATAAAAACAATAAGAAAAAACAGAACGGTCAAGTACAAAGGCTTCTCAATTATACAGTTTTAGCTAGGGTTAAATCGTCGTAAGAAATTGGTATAAAAGTATGACAGTAAAATGGTACATACAAAATACAAAATACAAAATGCACTTAGGTTACAAACATATAGTAGGAAAAATGCTTGGATTATACAATGTTGGCTAAAGACGCTCGAAACCTTTGGTTATCGTGAATGGATACGATTTCATCAGGATGGTGGTTCCATTCCGTGGACGACCGAAGGAAAAATGACTGCAAAAACGTTTTAGTGTGACATGATTCGAGACCAACCTTATGACGATGGTCGATACGAGGTGACATGTACTGTGGCTGAAAAATGAAATCATTGCGGAGTGTTGAGTGATGGTATAGCTTGTGAAAAAGAACTAAACATGTGATTTTGCGACGAGAAGAAAGTAGACTAAGCGAAAGGTTAGTTTTCATGGCAGACTAACTTGCAGTTCTATTGTAATTACGTAAGATTATAATTACGTAAACCAAACTAGCCCATGAGCTATCTTGAAAATAAAGCTCAAGTTTAGTTTCTTTATGCTGTTTTCAACAGAAGCTTTAGGAAAACAGGGTGAAAAGACAAAACAAGAGAAGTGTTACGGACAGGTACTGCCTAGTCTCTCAGCACCTGTAAAGTCTGTCTCTTTTGTCTTGTCTTTTCACAACTGGCACACAAGTCATAAGATTAACAGTCATAAGACCTTGCCAGGCTGTTTGCCAATCAGCATGAGTTTGGAAACCAACAGCGGTGAAAAAAATGAACTGACAAAGTCCAGCATCCCTTAGTTTTAAAGACAGTAAAACAAAAATGAGTTCTCACCATCATAACCGGCATGTTCTTGTCCACCAAAGCAGCCAAGGCATAGCTTGCCTTGGCATGCTCACCAACGTACAGGGCAGGGCTGTGGGAAACAAGAGAGAAAAAAATTAATACTGTGTTTTAAACACTGCACCCTATTCCCTTAGGATATCTCTGTATAACAGATCATTAGATACATACAGCTGGAGTAAGTCTTGAAGTTAGAGTCAAACCTCGAAATAACGAATATAGATACAGTATATACGATTATTAAACCTAATGCAAATGGCAATTAAAATTTACCGCACCCCAATCGCAGTAATCTTTGAAAGCAGGCAACTGGACAGTAAACAACTTGATGATGGTACACAGCTGCCTGTTGGATTTATGTGGTTTAAAGTACCAGCATTTTGTTTTACATAAAATTTGAGCTTGGGATACTTTATTATCGTATAATTTATACACCATCTGTCTTACAATACATCTTTAGGGTTGGTTCAGGATGTTATCACCCACCATTGTTGTGCCTAGTGGCACACTGTGAAGCATACATAATGTGGGAAGGGGCTTTTAGACATTCTTCCCCCATTCACACACACACAACAGCTGTGAGGTCCCCCTTATTCAGCTTTTTTCCTTCAACCATGTTATAACAATTATCGGTTATAACAATGTAATTTCCATAGCACTTCAATATTGTTATAAGTGGGTTCCGCTGTGTATGGCCTGGTTCAAAATACGTACCCATGTATTGAAAATTTTGCTGATGGTCTCACCTACACCACAGCAAAAGAATCCTATCTAATCAGACTCCATGTGCAATGAAACTAGTGCTCTACATTACAGAACAGTGCAGGCAATTACAGCGTAATGTACAGAGAGTCCACGTATAAACAGCTGACCCACTCCAACACATACATTCCATTTTGACGACCAACATCTGTGCTCACAGCTATCTTCATACTTCAAGTGTTACCGCACTTGCTGTTCTGAGCGCAAGCTACCCTTACAGTTCTGGCAATAGGCTAGTCATTACAATGCGACACACTACAAGTCGACACTCACTACAGCGTGGTGTGCTGCGACAGGTTCCAGCAAGTTCTTGTTCCAAGACGAGCGCTTGAGCCTGCCTGTGATGTCCTCCAGGGTACGGTGCGCCACCGGCGTGAACGGTAGGCGCCGCAGCGTGCCCTCTTCACCAACATCGTAGACCGCAACTACAGGACTCCCCAGTTCCCTCTCCCACAGAAAATCACCTGCAATACATCCCGCCGCCCAACCCAGGGAATATCACTAAAGTCAAACACAACTTAAGTCTGCGGAGCAGCCCCCCTCCTCACGCACTCATAACCGCCAGCAACTGCTCCTATTCGTGGCTGAAAATAGTTCACACTTCAAACTTTCATGTAAGTAAAATAAAGTTATAACTGCGAAAATAAAATTACAAGCGCATGAACTTATACATTTTCATTTGCTTCATAGTGTGGAAAATGAAAAGTCTATTTTCGTATTTAACATTTGCTTTTGTAGAACCTACCTCACCTCTGATGATGAAACAAGTTGTGTTTGTCATATAGCACTGTTCATTATTCTTCCTCTGTTATTCTTGTTCTGGCACTTGCTTTTGATTATTTCCATGGCATTTTTTTTTTTCAGTAGTGAGTATTGCCTTTTTATTATGTTTGATCTGTTCATATTGTTAGTCAAGCTTGTTCTTCATTGCTCATGTGTCTGTATGCTTTTGCTGCATTTTTGTAACTACCCCATTTATGTAGCCACAGGAGGTTCCCCTGTCAGTTTCTGTAATATACTAACCATGTATTTCAACTGAAGAATTTAATAAACTTGATTGATTGATTGATTGATTGATTGATTGATTGATTGATTGATTGATTGATTGATTTGATTGATTGATCCTTTACTGAACTGACACCAAGGTGACCCATGATGTCATTTTGAAAAGTTTGCGTGATGTTCAATTTGTCTACGTCCGTGATTGGCTGGTGAAGTAACACCAACCCCAATGGCGTTATTTCACCAGCCAATCACAGAAGTCACAATGGTCACAATCACAATGGTCCACATGCCTTGTTGCCAACAGCTGCTTTTTTAAAAGCTTTATCTAGGCGCTTCAATATAAATCCTTAAAGTCAGACGTCTTCAATCCTATCAGTCCTGATACACCGCTTCATGGTCCTGCTTCACAGGCATGCTAAGCATGCCAAGGCATTGGTGAGGTCAAATTACTGGCATGTTACAGGTTAACAGCGTCACAGGTGAAACCCTGCTTATGCCATTGCCTATTGCTTGGGCAAGTGTTTGGAACATTGGATCTGTGCAATGCAGCGAAAAAAAAAAAAAGAAAGCTCGCTGGCAATTTTATGGATTTCGGGAATTTTTTTCATCTGGTGTCACATTCAAGAACGCCTAACATTGTTAAGCTAAATTCAATATAGAAGGTATTTTTGTCATTTCTAATAATTGCACTAGGAAATAAGAACTACATTCTTCTTTCCTTTTTTTTTTTCTTTCTTTCTTTTCCAGTGTACATGCACATTATAGAAACACACCTGACATGCAACCATTTAACTGAACTTAATGAAAGCAGGTGCGTCCATCAGACAAAACCATAGTTGTACTGGCTGTTGGGGGAAAATTTTCAATAGTGAGCATCACATTTCGTACAAAAATTGTGCTGGGAATAGAAATATTATGGGAAAGTTAAAGTAAAACACAATGTTGGGCTAGTTGGTCCATTGCAATATGAAAAAAAAAAAAGAAAAGACACAGCCAAAACGGGTCTCTGTCCTGTTTCTTCAATCTTCCTGTGTGCATCCACTTTGGCTGGTTTCTTTCCAGAAAGTTAAAGCATGATGAAGTGTAGTGTGAAAAAGGATAGCAACAATACTAGCTCACCACATCATTTCACAGGCAAAAGTTAATGAAACAACAAACATTGAAGCCTAGGAAAGCATAGGGGAAGTTATACCAATTCGTAATTATGATATTGTAATTTTGGGGTTACAATATTACAATGACAATATCATAATTACGAATTGGTACAACTTCCCCTATGCTTTCCTAGGCTTCAATGTTTCTTGTTTCATTAACTTGGTTCTAACAAATAAAAGCGAGCCCTTGACCCCCTTCCATTTCGTCATTTCACGGGCAAGTGTGTTCTACAGCACGCTCAGCTCAATCTCACCATTTGAGAACCTGCAGAGCGCACCTGTGCAAGCTGACACATAACATTTACCCAGCGGCAGGTGTACTTACTGGCCATACGGCGTGCGTGCCCATGAAACCAAATACGTCGAGATCTGGGCCCTCAACTAACTGAGGGCTCAGAAGAGTGAAAAGAAAACGAAGGCAGGAACTTCACCAATGCACTAGTGTCCTGGGACTGCACATTTAGGGCAGGCCCAACTCGTCAATAGTAATGCCACCACAGTGACACTTTCAGTGCTCAGAGGAAAAAGAAAAAAGAAGAAACGATCTCACCAGTATCCTTGTTAAACGTCAGCACCCGGCCGCTTTCGCTCGATGTGAAATGGGCCAAGTCTGCAACAAGAGAATTACTGCCTCTGAAGGTCAATACGTCACCGTGTGTATGTTTGAAAAACGTCACACATACTCCTCTGTTTGGTTGAGTTTGGTGAAAATATTCGAACCTCAAAAGGCTAAGGGAATAAGAAAACAAATATGAAAGACCATAAATTTTTGCAAAAGCTAGACGAAATGTTAGTGATAGTGCAGCTAAATGTAACAGTAGCATATACGAACACCACAGCTGTCCAAGGAACAGACACGGCACTTCACGCTGGTACAGTGAAATCTCATCACAACAAATTTAGTATGACACGAGAATGGCTTCGTTATATCCAATGATTCCTTACAAATGTATATTTGTGGTGCTATTTTAGCAACAGTACTATTTTCACTTAAGTCGTCAAAACCTAGACTTCATTATATCTAGGTTCAACTGTAGCGCAAGGCTACACAAGATTCAACTCTAAGGTACGTACTGTGGGTCAAGGGCACAATATTATTGCGAAGCAAAAAAAGGAAATAGGTACAGGAGTTGATCTGCTCAGATAAGTTTTGACGCCTACTCTTTCTTCCCCCCCCCCACCACAGTGCACCCTTTCAGTTGATAGTCAGCATTTTCATTGTCCAGTCCTCCAAGCTTGCATCAGTATTTGCACACCTTACATTCTTTTACAATGAAACCACAAACCATGAATGAGGCTAAATTTGTGCATAAGTTGCTCTTTCTTTTTTTTTTTTGAAGTGGTTTTCATATCATCCTGAAGCATTTAGCACACTTTCTGAATCAATTAGTGATTTAATCAAAAGCTAACACTCAACCATCAGTACTTCAGTGGTGTGCTTTCATTTCATCCACTTTCATGGCATTCTATGTGCATATATTCATTATATTCTGTTGTGCTTTACTTGAGTATTACACTTTATATTACTTGCACATATAAGGTTGTGTCCTGCAGGAAGGTTCTGAGAATATTTACAATATGTCATAATGGTCAAAGCATAGAAAATGCCACTTCTTCCTTGCTTTTTATGTGTGACGTTGCAATGCCATACTGCTTCTGGAATTTCACACGAGACATTCGAACATTGACATTCCTTCTCCCATATAATTACCGACCTTTTCTTTAATAAATAAACAAGAAAACTAAAATTCTGACAAAACACACAGCCTAAGCCAGTCCTATTTTATCCTTTAGCATTGCTTCGCAAATGTATTCAAGCTGTGACCACTGGACGTACGACAAGATACCCCGAAATCTATGTACAGAAGATGCCTAGCAGCAGGTGGACGACACACCACAGGCATTGTGCATTAAGGTGAGTGTTCATTCAAAAAGGAAAAAAAGAGGAAAGACGTATCACCTTTGTGCTTCTCAAGGAGAAACAACAGGTCATAGCATACAAGCACAAGGTACAGACACATCGCTCTGAAGAACGCAATTTTAGCATAATGGTTTCTTTTTACGGCAATAACCAGCTGAAATGCTGACCTAGCTAAACTCCCTCTAAAGAGAGCTTCAAATGCCATAAAAATTTGTTTGCTCACGAAACAAAAAGAAGAGAGAGAGAAAGAGAAAGAGAGAGGGTGAAGAGAAGAACAAATGACAAAGGACCAAGCGGGAAACTCAGACGAGGAGAAAGAGAATCCAAAGCCAACGCATAACAATCTGCTGCATTTATATAGCCTCACGAGCTGCTTATGGCATTTGCATGCAACAGATGCGTTTTATTTCCCTGCTTATTGTTCCCAAATTCAAAAAAGCACAAAAGACAATCGCTAGCAAACAACACAAAGAGACACGGGATAAGGAGGGCAGACGAAAGTGTAAAAAACATGCAGCTGGCAAATGACGGACGATGACAACAGGCACTCCGTTACGGTACAGGACACGTAGAGAGCGCTCGCCACACATTCAATAAAAGACAGAGCCGCACAAAATCAAAGCTCTTTTTATAGGAGCTCTTTTTATCACATCTCATATCCCCCTTTTGTAGTGCCCGCTTGCTTGACATCAGCTCGCGTTATCGTACCTCAAAGCATCACTCCACTCCATCCATGTGCTAACGCTTGCAAACACAGCTTTCTTCCCTAGCATAATAGAACGCTGGAATATGTTACTTGCTGAAGTTTGCTTGCTACCCTTCTGACAATTTTTAAATGTTATTACTAATGCACAGTTCCTTTATGTTTTCTTTCCATACTGATGTTGCCGTTTCTGCGTATTGAATTTATTATTGCATTTACATCCACTCTTGCCATAGCCCTGACAGGCTTCAGTATGTACAAAATTTAAAAAAATATACTATCACAGAGGAAAGGGAAAGGGTGGACTTACCATACTCCTTGGCTAGGTCAGGTGCAGTCTGGGCGGCGTAGTCAAAAAAGGAGGCATTCCATCTAAGTGAAAAAAAAAAGGAAAATTAATAAGCAAACTGTTGCATTTTGATCAATAGCGAGGCATATCATGCATTGTTCCAGCATGAAACGCAAATGCAGCATGGCAGGTCCTACGCTTCCATGGCAAAACGAAAATGTGTCAGGCATTTAAATGTGCCAGCTTGCAAACGCACGATGGAAATTTTTTCACCCTTTTCTAAGCATGTTGTCCATGCTTGCGCCCACAGTGTAAGGGCTATGGTATTGAGCTTCTGTGATGGATTCCCCAGGTACAAACCCTGTAAAAACTTTATTCAATTTGTCATATTCAGTTTATGGAGATTAAAATTTTTCCTACATTCCTTTTCCTTTTTTCATTTTCTTTATGAGCGTTCCTCTGTTGGGTGGTCCTTCTATAGTGGGTAGCAGAGGGAAACTTGTGATAATGCTTCCAGAGGTGTTAGCATGGTTTAGGGAAAAGAAATACTGCATATCATCCATGATCACAAAACCCCCTAATGTACAAACAACATACAGATGATTTTCCCCGCGCTTTTCACACATAATGAGGCTCGCAATGCTTGGGCGTTATTATGTGAGAATTTTGCAAGCATTCTACAAATGTGTCCGCATTAAAAGTACACATGCAGAGAGATCAATGGCCTATAATCTAGGCATGGCCTAAAGCAGCCAGGCTTTCTGTATATGCCAGCGATGGCATTTTGTAGCATGTGGCAGCACAAGGAAAGCATTCCACAGTGACTCAACTTTCACCATTCTGAAGCTACATATGTTTCACAGGTTCACAAGTGAAAACTATGATATGGTCATGAGACATTCCATATGACCATTCTGGCCATGCGGTTTTTTAAAAATTAGAACCTAAATCAATGTATTAAATAAGAATTAGGCAGTTTGCTGTCACTGAAACTCCCAACATTTCTTTTTATGTTTTTAGGCTCAGAGAACACAACAAACTACAATGACAAGAACTAAAAAAAATGCAGGAAAGCAGAAAAGCAGGAAAAAGGTAAATAAATTCGCAAGCATCAGCAGGTCAAATATGCAGGTGCCACATTACCGCACCTTATAACTTCACAATTTCATCCTGTCACCTAATATGACACCATCCTCAAATGCACTTCCCTCACTTTGACACCCATTGTGTCACACTGATACAACACCTATTATCGGCTTTCCACATTATGTGGCCTGCCCAGTTTCCTGCCTCACCTCTTAATGTCAACTATAGTAGCGGCTAACTTATTATGCTATCCACACAGGTGCTTTTCTATACCTTAGACATTTCCATATTGTATGCATCAAGGGCGTGCAAAACTGACCCACACAATTTTCGCGATGAGAATGGCCTCACTGGATTGCATACAGCAACATTTCAGCGAGAAATGCAGCAAAATGCATGATGTAATTTGTATTGTTTCGTCTATTTCCTTCCTCTTGTGTCCTTGCCTATATGCCTCACTTGCTCCTATAATGCATGACACACCTTTAATTCGAAAAAGTGAAACTGCCAAAGGGCTCACCTTTTTTCACCTGTCTTGCTGTCGTACATGGCAATTTGAAACTCTGCCAAGGAAAGAAAGAAAGGCCCAAGTTTCAGTCTGCTTAGCCCTAAAAGCATCATTTAGCATTTTACGAGCTACCCAAGTATTGCGCGCAACGGGCCTCGTTAACCGTCTCTG